>CM077098.1:15479697-16679697 GCA_039513925.1 Platanthera zijinensis
CCTTTATAATCAACAAGAAGTGTCAAGTGCATACAGTCTCAGAAAATCAACTGCTCTCAAAAGATGAAGATAGATTAACAACACAAACAAAAGGGCTTTCTTCTCCACTATATCTTTTTTTCAGGGACCCAAGTGACAATGAATATTCAAATCGTCAAAGGAATCTATGACAAGAGTGATCATATGACAAAAGGCCTACTCACCCTTAGCAAAGCTTCTCTCTCTGAACCATCAAGATTTCAGGGGGAGCTTTGATCACACACCATAGAATCCACATAGTCTTCTATCTTTGTTTTGACTTGAGAAAGAAGACTTCCATAAACCTACTCTTCCCCACCTCTCGTTTCAGGGTTTTAACACCATTCAAAGTCTTATTGACTTGAGAAAAGAAGTTTGGGGGGTTTGGGTGTGGGTTTATAGGTTGCAAGTCGCTTCCAAAAGACTTGGGTTGGTTTTTGAGCACCTGATCAAAAGCTCATTGGTGGCAGTCACCTGACCAAAACCTGTAGTGGATTTCTACCTAGGTGGTAGAAGAGTGGATTACCCAAGTTTGGGGAACCACTATAAAAATTCTTGTGTTGTTCTGTATGGTTGTGATCTTCCTGTGTGCTTGTGCTGTGATATGTTTTGTTGTGTAGCTTAGTTATCTTTTTCTCTAGTTAATTTGCTGCACTTGTACACTCATACACCTATACCATAGTAACAATTTTATTAAAGACTTCTTATTCACGAAAAATCAAAAAGATTTTACAAACTCTATTCACCCCCCTCTCTAGAGTTTATCAGAGCTACCCTATCTTTCAATTAGTATCAGAGCAGGTTAATCACATCATACAGGCTTATACCTTGATTAATCAAGATCCTCAGGATAAACTCTGAATAAGTCTTATTAGTTCCTCTGATTAGATTTTATTTTCTGATATCATGGAACAAAATAACGATTATGCCAGCACCAGACCTCCAGTCTGTAACTTGCAAAAGTTTGGGATCTGGAAGCAAGAATCAAGCTTTATATGAACTCTATTGATGAGGACATCTTAATTCCATTTGATAGGATCACCAGCTCCAGTGCCCTCTACTTCAACTCCAGTAAATCTCAGTGCGCTCCTCCTCCAGATCAAGCTGATGTACATAAGAAAGCAAAGATTGTTGATGTCAGAGCTATGAACATACTGGCCCAAACTATGCCAGATGATATATTTCATAAAGTTGTTAAATGTACATCTGCCAAAGCCATTTGGGATTCCCTCAACCAAATGGTAGCAGGCTCTGTTGATGAGAGGAAGGATAGAAGATCCAACCTCATATCCCAATATGAGAATTTCAGGAAAGATGAAGAAAAATCCGTGGAAGTAATGTACAACAGGCTGAGCTCCATCATCAGTGAGCTCAGAATATTGGACAAGGAAACTACTCTGACTGAGGTCAATGACAAGATCCTCATGTGCTTCCCTAGCACTTAGGACTCCAGAATCTGGCCCATAAGAGAAGCCAGAAGCATGGCTGAAATTTCAACAAAATCTTTGCTTGGAAAGCTCAAATCCTATGAGCAATTGATCAAGTCAAGAGAAGCTGCAGTTGAACCAAATGATTCAACACCTACCAGAAAGGAATATAACTTAGCATTAAAAGCTGCAGAAGAATCTCCCAGCTTGCCAGCAAATCAAGATCTTATGGGTCTCTTTGCTAAGAGATTCTATAAAATGGCAAGGAAGAAATTCAGGAGGAAGCCCTCAAGGAATGAAGATAAACCAACGTATGACAAGACCCCTTCTAAAGAGGTTGTCTGTTTTGGGTGCAGGAAACGTGGACACTTCATCTCAGAATACCCAGAAGTCCAAAAGAAAGACAAAAGGCAAGAAAAGGATTCAAGAAGACATCAGCACAGTAAGGCCTCCTCCAACAAGTACAAAAAGAAGGAGAAGGGCTTTATAGCTGAAACCTGAAGTGATACTGAAGATGAAACATCCTCCTCCAGTTCCAGTGAGGATGATTTATAAGAAAAGAAGGCAAGGGAAATTTGCCTTATGGCAATAGATGCTGGAAGTAGCAGATCAGATTCAGAAGAATTTGATGATGAAAAATTCCTCTCTAAAGAGGATCAGGTAATTGCTTCATATGACTTTCAATCTAAAGAATTTCAATCTGAATTTAAACTCTTGTGTTTAAACCTAATAGGATTTGAAAAGGAAATCAAACTTCTCAGGGAAAAACTTTTAGAACAAGACAAAATCATTGCTGAAAATGAAAAGTTAACTGAGGAATTAAGCTTAGCCAATCAACAAATAGTTTCTCTGAAATCTGAATTAAGTAAGGCTAAGGAACTAGAAGAATTCTTGAATGGTAGAAGTTTACAACTATTAGATATAACCAGCACAGTTAATACAAGATCTAACAATAATAAACTAGGATTAGGAGCCTCATCTAGTGAACCAATCCTAATTCAGAAAAATCAATTATCAAAACCTATTAACTTCATCTCTAAAAATGGTAAGAAAAATACTGAACAGGTAGAGAAGGTTAATGAAGTTCTTAAACTGTTAGAACTTAAGAAAACAAATCAGAAAAAGAAAAATAAACAACATAATTATGTTCAGCATATTTCGTCGAACTCAGAACGACGAAATGGGTATGGTTCGTCGACCTCAGAACAACGAACCCTGAATGCAAATAATAATGTAAACTATTCTTCGAACTGGGATCAACGAAACCAGTATGGTTCATCGACTAGAGATCAACGTTTCTGGGGCTCTGAGAATAGATACCTCCATTCTTCGAGCAGAGATCGAAGAACTCAACCCAGATCATCGAGCTCAGGTCGACGAACATACTCAAATTTGTCAAACTCAGTTCATAACAGAGTAACCCTAAAAACTGATAAATCCTTTAATCCCTTTACTCAGTGGGTCATACCTCCTAGAAGGTATCATCCTTTAGGTTATAAGGATCAACCTGAATGTTCATTTATTTCAAGTTTCAGTTATATTAAACAACAAGGACTCAAGGTAATCTGGGTCAAAAACTGCTAATCCTTTTTGCAGGTAGAAGAGAACCCTGTCACTCAAAACAAGTGGTACCTGGACAGTGGTTGCTTTAAACATATAACAGGTTACAAGGAATGCCTAATCAACTATAAAGCCAAGACTGAACCTAAAGTAATCTTTGGGGACTCAGGCTTTGGACTGATAGAAGGCTATGGAGATTTCAACTGTGGAGCTATCACATTCAAGAAGGTGACCTATGTAAATGGTCTTAAGCATAATCTGATATCAGTAAGCCAACTATGTGATACAGGTTATCAAGTAAGCTTCACTAACTCTTTATGTCTTATTTCTTTAAACAACACAACTGTTTTAATAGGAATTAGACAAGGAAACATTTACTTAGTAAATTTTGAATTAGCTAAATCTGAAATTTGCTTATTTAATTCTGTCAGCATCAACTAGCTTATGGCACAAAAACTAGGACATGTAAACCATAAAAATATAGCTAGGTTATCTAAGGACAATCTTGTTAGAGGTTTACCTTCTGGTCCCTACAAGAAGGAAAGCCTTGCACGGCTTGTCAATTAGGCAAGCAAACTAAATCTAGTTTCAAATCCATTAATAAGAGTGATTCACCTAGAATTTTGTACTTACTCCATATGGACCTTTTTGGCCCTATTGCAGTACAAAGTCTAAGAGGAAAGTCTTATACATTAGTTATTGTAGATGATTTCTCCATATTCACATGGGTTTTCTTTTTGAGAACTAAGTCAGATACTTTTAAGGTTCTCATAGATTTTCTCAAGAACATACAAATTGAGTACTCTACTCAAGTTGCATTGATCAGAAGTGATCATGGCACTGAGTTTAAATCTCTTCTTATGCTAGAGTTCTATGAGAAGGAAGGTATCAGACATTGTTTCTCAGCTCCAAGAACTCCTCAACAAAATGGGGTAGTTGAAAGAAAAAATAGGACACTCATTGAAGCTGTAGGTACATTGCTTGCAGATGCTTACATGTCTCTTTCCTATTGGGAAGAGGCAGTAAGCACAACAAATTATGTCCTGAATAGAAGCCTAATACGTAAACTAAAGCTTAAGACTCCTTATGAACTACTCAAAGGGAAGAAACTTATAATAACCTATTTTAAAGTATTTGGATGTATATGTTATATTCACAATAATGACAAGAAACATCCTAGAAAGTTTGAAGCTAAGGCTGCAATGGGAATTTTCCTAGGATATTCCCAAGTCAGCAAGACGTATAGGGTGTTTAATAAATCAACATTAAAAATTGAGGAATCTATGCATGTGATATTTGATGAATCTAATATGTTTTATAAGGAGAGAGACATATCTACCAACAATAATCTGCAAGTACAAAATTTGTGTGAGAGCTTAGATGATCTAAACCTTACCTCAAGGGTTGAATCACATCCCTCTCCACAAGCTATATCAGAAGCTGAAAGTGAAGAAGAGACTATGGAAGCAGTTCAATTTCCTCCAACAGTTGATACAATTCTACAAGAGGAATTAAATCAAATAACAATCACTGAACTAACTCCACCTAATGATCTTGTCACACTTAGGGATCACCCTAGATTTCAAGTAATTGAAGACATATCAGTAGGAGTGCAGACAAGGCATCAACTCAACCCTGATGTGATGCTTGCTTGTTTTCTCTCTCAAATTGAGCCTCAATCCATATCTGATGTAGAGCAAGATCCAAATTGGATCACTACAATACAAGAGGAACTCAACCAGTTTGAGAGGTGTAAAGTTTGAGACTTAGTTCCAAGGCCTAGGGGTTATCCAGTAATTGGGACTAAGTGGGTATTCAGAAACAAACTTGATGCCCAAGGTGTGATAGTGAAGAACAAGGCAAGGCTTATTGCTCAAGTATACAGGCAAGAGGAAGGGATTGATTATGATCAAACCTTTGCTCCAATTGCCAAACTTGAAGCTATAAGGATTTTCTTAGCTTATGCAGCATTCAAAAAGTTTAAAGTCTACCAGATGGATGTGAAAAGTGCATTCCTAAATGGAAAACTCAAAGAAGAGGTGTATGTTGAACAACCTCCAGGTTTTATCTCTCCATCTCATCCCTCTTATGTTTTTAAATTGCATAAGACTCTCTATGGTTTAAAGCAAGCTCCAAGAGCTTGGTATGAGACCTTAGCCAGCTTTCTTTATAGCATGGTTTTTCAAGAGGCATGGTAGATAGAACCCTTTTTACAAAGTTGCATCATGATAAAATTCTCTTAGTACAAAATATGTGGATGACATAATTTTTGGTTCTACTGATCCCAATCTGTGCAAAAAGATTTTCTTATTAATGCACTCTAGGTTTGAGATAAGTAGCATGGGTGAGTTATCATATTTCCTTAGTCTCCAAGTGAAACAAACCCCTGAAGGGATCTTCATCTCTCAGTCTAAATATGCTAAAGATCTTATTAAGAAGTTTGGGATGAATGATGCCTCTGCCATGAAAACTCCCATGACTACCAATGTTGTTGTAGATGCTAATGAATTTGGAAAACCAGTTGATCAGACTAGGTATAGGGCCATTGTTGGATCCCTACTGTATTTAACTACAAGCAGACTAGATATTATGTTTGCCATATGTCTTTGTGCTAGGTTCTAGGTGAACCCTAAAGAATATCACGTTATTTTCTTAAAAAGGATTTTAAGATATATAAAAGGTTGTCTAGATCTAGGCCTCTGGTATTCAACAGAATCAATATTTGTGTTAACTGGATTTTCTGATGCTGATTATGCTGGATACAGAGTAGATAAGAAAAGCACCTCTGGAACTTGTCAGTTCCTTGGTGACATACTTGTATCTTGGTTCTGTAGAAAGCAAACATCTGTTTTAACATCCACTGTTGAAGCTGAATATATGGCTACAGGCAGTTGCTGTTCACAGATCTTGTGGATACAAAACCAACTACTGGATTATGGTGTCAACTTAAATAATTTCAACTATTCTATGTGATAATACAAGTGCATATTCATTGCACAAAATCCAGTATTGCATTCTAGAACCAAGCATATTGACATTAGACATCACTTAATTAGAGATTGTGCTGACAAATAAAATATTAAACTTGAATTTATCTCTACTGATTTGCAAAGAGCAGATATTTCACTAAGCCATTGGACTCATCCAAACATCTATTCTTTGTCAATCAAATTGTATGATAAATGGTCAGGATTTAATCTAATGCTGTCTTTGGTCAAAGAATTGTCTCTGTTCGTCGACTGAGATCGACGAACTGATAACTGTTCTTGAGATTTTTCTCGTCGACTTGAGATCGACGAAATATGCTTGGTGAAGTGATTTTCGTCGACCTGAGATCGACGAACTTACTTCTAAAACCTTTCGTCGACCAGAGATCGACGAAATGTCTTCAAACCTTCAGACTGAGTTCGACGAATTGTTTAACTATAAATTATTTCGTCGACCTCAAAACGAAGATTTTTTTTCTTTTTTTCTCGTGGATCGGAGTCTGTCGTTTCATATTCCGGAAAATCTTATATTTAGGTTTTCTTCGACCTCCGTCCGCGCTTCTTTAGTTCTCTTTGCACTTGATCTTCTTTTCTCTCCTGCAGGTGCACTCATGCTGCGATTCTAGCAGGCGCCCTTGCGGCAATGAAGTTTGATACCGGTATCGACGTGGATTTCGACTCTTTCCAGCACTCCGATCAAATTTCCTCCACATTCTGCAACTGCTGAAAGACTAGCAATTGAAAAATCTGCTGTCCATTAGAATCAAATTACCCAGCATGTAAATCAGAGAATGGGTCTTTATTGCCTCTACAACCGAGGACAATACAATGACCGGATCAATAGCGGTACTGCTATCTCTCTCTCTTCTCTCTCCCGCTGTATTAACTGAAATCTTTGGATTAGATAATGGAGAAGAAGATTTAGAATCGATAATGAGGAATATGATATGATGTTGAGTCTGATGAATTACTCTGGAGACAACCCAAATAAACTACTGAAGAAACACCTATCTGTCGAGTTCAAGTTTCTCGTTGATATTGTTGGGAAAGTCTTGATGGGCACAGCACAACTGCACACGATTATATAACCAGGCATCAATTTCTGGTTATGTGTGCAGTGGTAAACCAAGAGGCAAGTAAATTGGGCACAGATCACATTTGATCTCTCATCAAGAAAAGGAACAGTAAGAAGGAAGTAAACTTTGGAAGGATCCTAGGGATCTTCTTGACAAGAGAAGTGCTGCTGAATCATTGGTCTCCCAGACCACATTCATCAATGCTAGCAAAAGGCTCACATGTGCCTTATTTGGCAGGTGGAAGAGGACATCAAAAGCCCTCTAAGGCTTCATCCTCTGCCACCCCAGCTTCTGAAAGTACAAGGGCTGTTTCAGCCACTCACCACCCTTCTGAAGAGATTCCATCCAACATTATTCCATCCAACATTACTCCAGCTAGTCCTCAATCTCCAGCTCTCAAATCTTCATCTCTGCCAGCAACACAACACACCCCATCTTCAACTCATGTTCCAGTCTCTACTCCCCTACCTTCATTATCCCCAGTTCCTCAATCTCCAACACATATTTCCTCCTCTACACCTTCCCCCCAACAAGATACACCAATGCTAACACCACCTCAATCCCCTCTTCCATCTCATCTTGCTGATCTCCCCTCCTTCAATTTATTATCATCTCCACTGAACACTCCCTCTCCTCAACATGACTCCCCTCTAGACACTTACATTCCACCTTCACCCCCAGCAACTGCAATTTCCACTCAACCAGATACTGCCCCATCATCCACTTCTCCAAACCTGGATCCATCTCTTGTATCCCCACTCATTACTCTCCTCACACCCCTACTAAAATCCCATATAGCTGAGGCTATTTCTCCTCTAGCTGCCTCCATATCATCTCTAGCTGACCAAATCTCTACCCTAATTTCTGATCCCTCTTCATTTGGGGGCCTGGCTTCAGAACCTACTGAAACCAGGCAGGGGGAGATACTTCATGAAGAAGTAGCAGAAGCAGAAGAACGAGCTGAACAGGTCATGGATACAGCAGCAAAAGCAGAAGCAACAGCAGAACAAATAGCAGTTGTACCAGCAACAGGAATAGAAGCTGCTATGGAAACAGATATCTTAAATTTTCTTGAATTAGACATGGAGACAGATGTTTATTTTACAGATATTACAATGTCAAATACTCAAGAGATCACTCTGCCAGAGGTTCTGCCAGAGATTCTGCCAGGAAGGGTTTACTTCATTAAATCCAAAGTGACTCTAGCAGCTCTACTAAGAATATTTGGGTCATACATTTATTTCTGCCTCCCCCCCCCATTCCATCATCTAGAGCAATAATATGCTACACTTCTCCTGTCAGCTCAGAGGTTTTAGACACTATAAAGAAAAGTTTGACAACTCCTCCATAAAATAAGTCTAATGATCAGAGATCTAGCCCTCCTGGGCCATCCTATATTATAGATGATAGCCCTCTCCCCAATCTGGATGACATTATGGCTCAAGACATTGCCATGGAAACTGAAGTAGCTCATGCTGAAATCGTCCATACTCCAGTAAGTAAAGAAATCCCCAAGGATGTAATAAGCCAGATTGGTGCTATGTATGACAATCCCCAATCTTCTGATGATGATGACTCTGATGAGGATCCAAAGAGGAAGAAAATTTCCAAGAAAAGAAAAGCTCCTCCTCCTGCTGCTCCAAAACTCAACCAAAAAAATGATACTCCCTACTATATTTTACAAAACATAACCCCATACAAAGGGATGCCAGCCTGGATGTGGCTTTCAAAGAATGAACAAAAAGCCATAAAGAAAAGTAGAAGATACTCTCCTCCCCCAGCTCATAGATACAGAAAGGACCCTCCTCCTCCTCCTCCAGCTGCAGGTGCTTCAGGAACCACCTCTCAAATCTCAGATGCACTTTCCAAGCCTACATTAACAAAAACCTATCAGAGATAGGGAAGACCTTCTCAATCTTCTAGAGACAGTCAGCACCAACACATACATCAGCTCTCCTCTAGAAGTTCATCCAGTGTTCAATAGTTTGCCCCCAAGCCAACATTCTCTCATCCTTCATCTCCTGGCAAAGCAAACAACCCTGAAAGACCTCCAATTCCAGCCTATGATCCTGAGAATAGCCCAACTACTAGAATGGCTAGATTCAAAGAATCTGTGGCTCTCTCTCAGATAAGGCAAGCCAGAAAAAAAGGGTCAGGATACTTCTCAATTTTCAGCAATGTCAAGCTACAGGAAAAAGGAATTTGAAAGATATCAAGTTGAAAAGTTGTTTGATGCTTAAAAATACATGCATCTACATCCTAAAGTTGTTGTTCCTAGAACTACTTCTCAAAAGACACTTGGTGATGCAGATATGACTATGACACTGAAGCAAGAACTAGATCCTAACAGAGTAATTAAATTTGCTAAATCTTCTGATTCTCCCAAGGACATTTAGGTTATTTATTTTCAGTCTCTATTTTTATTGTGAACAATTTGGGTGCATAGCTTTATAGAGGTACTGATAGCTTATTTACTCTATCAGTTATCTCAGTTTTATGTTATGTCAACTTCATTTTGTCCTGTGATTTTTCCTTTGTTTCTGTTTGGAGTAACCTCACCCAAATAGGGGGAGATTGTTGGAACCCCTAAGTGATTTGGTCTAGGTTCACTTCTTAGTGTGTGACCCATGTTATATAGAAGGGTCAAGTTTTATGTGTTTCTAGAGTCTAGGTCAAGTCCTTAGAGTCAACAGTACAAAGTACCAGCCTACAACACTTCCCAAGACTCAAGACTTAGAGAATTCAAGTGTTAGAAACAGGAGATCTACGTTCGCCGATCTCCGGTCGACGATAGTCGTGCTCAGCTCAACTAACTCAGAGATAAAATTCCCTGAGTTGAGCTCGACGAACTCTATTCTCAGTTCGACTAACACTTCAACTCTCAACGCCAAAGATCTCTCAACGCCATAGTTCAGTCAAAGCCAAAGCTTACTCAGAGCCAAAGATCACTCTACGTTATCAATGCTATCAACGACTCAATGGCAGATGTGCTATTATCTCAACGCCGTCAGTTTGACCAAGTTCTAAGGTCGACTAATTTCATATTCTCAGGTCGATGAACTTAGAGGACAGTATCCGTTAGTTTATGCAGTGCAGTTGTTCGCAGATTACAGGTCGATGAAAGATGATCACAGGTCGATGAAAGCTGATCACAGGTCGACGAAAGATGTTCTCTGGTCGATTAAAACTGTAAGGCATATTGTTATTTATTCTTTCCTTTTCTGTCTCCTTATTTTATATTTATTATAGGCCGTTAATTCCATGGATAATCAATGCACTTATATCCTTTGAATCGAGCCGTTACTGGCAGCATTGATTGCAAATATCCTCCATGGAATTAATTGCTTATATCTCGGGACAGACATAGAATAGAATATATGACAGCATACTTGCCGTTTTCATTTCCCATATTTTGGTTGAGCATTTATTGCAGGTTTTTGAATTCAACCTTGAGGCAGTTATCAATCTGATCATCACTCTGCCAAAATCAAGTGAATACAGAAAATCTCTTTTAGATCAACAAGAAGTGCAGTGCATACAGTTCTCAGGAAATAAACTACTCTCAAAAGAAGAAGATAGAACAACAATCACAATCAAGAGTCTTTCTTCTTCACCATCTTTGTTTTCAGGGACCTCAAGTGAAAAGAATATACAAATCAGTCAAAGGATCTCTGAAGAGTTGATCATATAGCAAAAGGCCTACTCACCCTTAGCAAAGCTTCCTCTCCTGAACCATTCAAGATTTCAGGGGGAGCTTTGACAACACCACAGAATCCACATATTCTTCTCATTTTGACTTGAGAAAAGAAGACTTCCATCAACCTCTCTTCCCTACCTCTGTACAGGGTTTTAATTCCCTTCAAAATTATTATGGTTGTAAGTCTCCTTCCAAAAGACTTGGGTTGGTTTTTGAGCACCTGATCAAAAGCTCATTGGTGGCAATCACCTGATCAAAACCTGTAGTGGATTCCTACCTAGGGTGGTATTAGAGTGGATGTACCCAAGTTTAGGGAACCACTATAAAAATTCTTGTATTGTCTGTGTGGCTGTAATCTTCCTGTGTGCTTGTGCTGTGATATGTTTTGTTGTGTAGCTTAGTTATCTTTTCTCTAGTTCATTTGCTGCACTTGTACACTCATACACCTATATCATAGTAACATATTTTATTAAAGACTTTATATTTCATGAAAAATCAAAAAGATTTTAAAAAATCTATTCACCCCCCCCCCCCTCTAGAGTTTGTTAGAGCTTACCCTATCTTTCATCCCTCCTGTTGGTATAAGGCTGGGAAATAAGGGTTTAGGCTTAATTTAATTTGGCCCTTTCTCTTTCTAAGAGGTAGAGAGAGGGGAGAGCAAAGGGTGAAGAAGAAGGAGGAATCCCGCCATTGTTGGAGCTTCGAAGCTCCAAATCGCGAGCCGAGTTCAGATCCGCGGAGGTGAGTCCGTTGCGGTGGTTTTCATCGGGCTTGTTTTCCATGGCGACGAAGCAAACCTCTAGGGTAACGATTCTATTTTTACATGTGAAGTCCTCTTCCTTTTTGCATAGGAAACTCTCTCCCGCGAGTGGGTGGTGAGTGTGAAGTATTCCTTCGGGTAGATATTGTTTATCCCCGTAGTTTTGCATATAGAGTTCGGAATTGATGTACGGACGTAGGTATGGTGTGTGAAGCCTATCTGAACATGTTGGTCTGGATCAGTGATGTTTTCATTATGCATGTATTGCCGTAGAAGACTCCGTGCCGTTTGTTTTTCGGGTTTTCTACGTGGTAGATTGCAACAGGGAGCCTTGGGGACTAACTCCAGGGTGTACTCGGAAAACTGGGCAGAAGTGCATTTCTGCCACCTTGGTGGCCTGGGAACCAACCTTGTGCATAACCGGGTTATGTACTATTGTATGATCGATACTTCGGGATTCGGGGAAGCTTGACCCGCACCGATGACTTAAATTGACATGGCGATGTGAGCAACGGGTTGAGTGGAACCATACCCGCTCTATGTGGTTCGATTAAAGAGACTTAAGGTACGTGGCACTTATCGATAGCATAGAGGGCGGGTATTGGGTATTGTATCCATAATATACCTGATTTGAAGAAGCCCCTGAACCAGCTAAGTTGAATATACAATGTATTTGATGATTTTCTATCAAGTTCTGCTTGCAGCTATTCCATGCTAAGTACACACCAATGTTAGGGTGCAGTGGGTCAATATACACGGGTCTGCGCAACATAATCCCTCGTTGAGCAGATTAGTGTGTTGACTCACGTGTGCTCTCTCTATTAGAGTGTACTTATTTTCAAGTGTAGGGTCAGGATAGATCAAGAGCAGAAGAGGAGCAAAGATGGGTCAAAGACCAAAGACCAAGTTCATAGGAAGGAAGAGAAAACGCGTCCAAGTAAAAATCGACGGGAATCAGTAAGTGATTCTCGCCGATTCGACGGGAATCATTAGTGATTCTCGCCGAATCGTCGAGAATCAGTCTGTGATTCCCGCCGACTTTATCAGGCTGACTTTTTTCATACAGGAATTCTGCCAAGGAAGAATCGACGGGAATCGCCAAGTGATTCTCACCGACTTCGACGGGAATCGTTGTGATTCCCGCCGAATCGACGAGAATCAGGTTGCAGTCCCGCCGATTCCCACCGGCTAACAAGGTTCCCTACTAGAATTCGGCTAAGGCTAAATCGACGGGAATCGTGAGTGATTCCTGCCGACTTCGAAGAGAATCATCAGCAATTCTCGCCGATTTTGCCTTAGGAAATTTTCGCCTGTTTGCTGGACCGAACCAGGAAGCCGTGCGCTGTTTTGGCCGGGGCTAGGGTTTTTCCTTGTGGGCCCCACAATGGTCTTTAGGGTTGGCTCGGGTATATATACATGCTTATTTCGAACATCTACAACAACTATTCACGCAAAATCAAACAGCCGACGTCGTGCCCTAGCAGATCGCGAAACACCGCCGATCGCTGTCGCTGCTCGCAAGATTATCGCCGCCGCTGATCTCAGAGGTCCTCTTTGATCTTCCGACGACGGTACCGAGGCAAGCCTAGCGTCTCACGCTTCTCTCTCGAGATCTCTTGTCTCTCGATTTGTTCAACGAGGATAGCTCTTCATTCCGAATCGATTGAGAAGACTGATCTGATTGAGATCGTTGGTAGACTTTGCTTGCTTCGTCAAGGAGTTTTGATATACAAAGCATCGCCGCCGCATTCACTTGCTGCCGCCAATCTTGTCAAGATCCTCTCCAAGAGAGAACACCGGTCGTGGATTCTTCGTCTCCTTCAAGAAAGCTTCAATGAACGAAGAAGGACATTGGGATCTCCACAAGTTTGTTTGTATTTCTCTTACATTCAATTTTTATTTTGTTGTAAAGGAATTTTGATTCCTAGTTGTAAGGGTTGGGTGCAACTAGTGGTGGAGGAGTAGTGACTCCTTCGATTGGAAGGGTTCCTTCTGTAGTGTGAGGATTGGATTTAAATCCGGTTGGTGAAGTGACTGAGTCGTCCCTTTGTGGGAGAGAGGTCGAAGGGGGAGAGTGGACGTACCCAAATCCGGGAACCACTATAATTGCTTGTGTGCTTTTCTGTGCTGTGTTTGTTATTTGTGCAGGTTATTTTAAATTTTGCAAAAGACTACACATCACCTATCCCCCCCATAGGTGGATTTAGTTGACACTAAAGACTTTCAAGTGGTATCAGAGGGAGGTTACTCGTCAATAAGGTTAACACCTTGAGTAAGATCCCGTGTCTAGTGTCAAGAAGAAAGAAGATCTCTGAAATGGAAGGACTCAAGTATTCAGGGAAGATCCCAGTGTGCACCAAGCTGAACTTTCCTATCTGGAAGGAAAGGATCAGGTACTACATAGAAGCAGTCGACCCCCGACTCTTCATGATAGTGGAGGAGGGACCTTATATCCCCACTAAGGCCTCCACCATTGATCCACCCAAGAAAGTGCCCAAGAAACTTTCCGAAATGGATAAGGATGAGATGGCGCTTGTCAGACTTGACAAGAAAGCTCAGAACATTCTAGTAAGCGCCGTCGATGATTCCATGATGCAGATTTTCTGCAACTGCAGGACTGCCAAGGACATATGGCACTGCCTGACCATCCTGATGGAAGGCACAGATGAAGTAAGGGATGATCGAAGATCCCTTCTGAACCAGAAGTACGAGGCCTTCAGGCAAGGTCCCAAGGAAGAAATCGGAGTGACATTCGAGAACTTCCTGAAGATCATCAATGCCTGAAGGGCTATGGCAGAGTGTTCACCGATGGTGAACTAAATGCCAAATTCCTTAGATCCCTTACTAAGGAATGGGACACCAAGATCTCCGCCATCAGAGAATTTGGCAGGCTGGCAGAAACTGATCCCCAGATTATGTTTGGGAAACTTCTGTATGAGCTTCAGCTGAACACCAGAAAAGCTGAAGAAGAAGCTGATAAAGCCACTACCAGAGAGAAGACTGTGGCCCTGAAAGCCAATCACTCAAGGAAAGGCAAGGGTGCGGCCTCATCCCGCTCTCGGAGAAAGAATGAGTAAGAAGACTCTGAGCCATGCTCTTCCGGCTCAGAGCTATCTGAAGAAGACTTCTCCCACATCACTCGGGAGTTCAAGAAGTTCCTCAAGTTGAGGAATCAAAGAAAGAGAGACGGCTCCTCCTCCAGACATCAGAAGAAGAATTATTCTTCTGACAGGTATGAATCCAAACCGAACAAACATCGCTCTGATGACATTATTTGCTTTGGATGCAATAAGCCAGGTCACGTTGTTGCTGACTGCCACCAAAGCAAGAGAGATAAGGGGAAGGGAGAGGAACACAGGTCCTCTAGAGATAAGAAGAAGGAGAGGAGCTACATTGCCAAAAAGCCAAAGAAACTGAGTGAGTCTGATTCCTTAGACTCCAGTGATGATGAGGAAGCCTACTTCGGGCTAGTGGGTCGCTCTGACTCAGAAGAAGACTGCCCCCCATTTACTGGGAAGGTAAAAGATCGTACCCCCCTCTCTGACTCAGACTCTGAGTCTCCTGATGATGATATCGAGGACAGCCCATCTGCCCGTGAAGCTGAGCTCCTCGGAAAGTATGAGCTTCTGCTCAATACCTTTGAGGAATGCCGCAAGAGGTTGAGGGCTCAGAAAAAGGAAGTCAAATTCCTTAAGGATGAGGGTGTGTCTCTAAGAGAAGAGATCATTAGCTTGATCTCTCTCCGATAGGAACACCTGGGCCTAACTTCTGAGCACTCAGAGTCTCTAAGGCTCCTTGAAATAAAACAAGAAGAAATCAACAAGTTGGAAGAAAAGCTTGCGGCAGAAAGGAAGATTGTCAAAATCTTCTTCATGCCCAAGACCGTTCTTCCTCTGGTTGATGAATTCTCTGCTCAGGCTAAGGGGGCTGGCTTAGGGCATGTGGGTGTGCCTGGTATATCATCTAGGATAAACAGAAAGCAGAGGAAAAATAAGGCTGCTAAGAAGGCCTCTACTGCAGAAAAGGGAAAGGCCCCACTCGATCCTGTTCTATTCAGAAAGCCTGGCTTTCCTTGCAATGAGCAGGACTTTGAGTCAACCTATGGCCACTTCGTCCGGCCCTCGGTTGAAAAGCCCAAGAGCCGGTATGATGGTTGGGCTTTCCCTCGCAACTACGGTGAGAGTATCTTCAAGGCACCTTATGAGGAAATCCTAGTAGAGGATTATGGCCACTTCTCTAGCGGCCATAATAGGAAGCAGACACCAAAAGCCAAGCTTATTATACTGAAGGAACAGGAGGTGAAGAAATCATGTGACTGTTGTCATCATGATGCCTCCACCTCCAGATCCAAGGCCCCTGCTGGACCCACCATTCTAAGGGTGATGCAGGAGCCTAGGAAAAGGTACAACAGATTTGACTGTTGGTGCTGCGGCAAAGTTGGTCACTTTATCGTGGATTGCTGGTTTAATCCAAGATATAACGAGACTCCTCATGTTAGCAATGCGAGGCCGACCACTCGTAGGGTTAACCATCTGAGGGGAAGTGTGCAAACAAGGAATCTAGGACCCAAGTTCAATTGGGTTCCTAAGGGAAACTAATTCTTTTTGCAGGTATGTCCAAAGGCCACCAAAACTCCAATCTGGTACCTGGACAGTGGATATTCCCAGCATATGACTGGGACAAGAAGACTGCTGCGTGATTACTCTCCAGTCAAAAATGGACCCAAAGTCATCTTTGGAGGATCAGATCGAGGAGTCACTAGAGGTTACGGTATGATTTCCAACGGTATAATCTCTATCACCGACGTGGCCTATGTTGAAGGGTTAAATCATAACCTGATCAGTGTAAGTCAGTTGTGTGATAAAGGATATGATGTTAAGTTCTGCAAGGATAAGTGCTTGATAATATCATGTGACTCTTCGGAGACGCTATTAACTGGCATTAGGAGCAGAAATATCTTTTGCTTAGATTGTCTTAGCTTAGACTCTTCCACCCCCGTGTGCCTAGAAGCAAAAGGCAGTGTATCTCTTTGTGAACAATGGCATAAGAGATTAGCACATATTAATTTCAAGACTATTAATATGTTGTTTTCTAAGAATTTAGTAAGGGATGCCCCTACTATTAAGTGCATTAAAGAAACCCCATGTCCTGCATGCCAGAAGGGTAAGCAGACTCGGTCTACCTTTAAGGGTACTGCAGACAAAGACTCCTCCAGATGTCTTTATCTTCTTCATATGGACTTGTTTGGTCCAGTGCAAGTTCATAGCTTAGGAGGCAAATCGTATATGCTAGTGATTGTTGATGATAACTCTCGGTTTACGTGGGTGTTCTTCTTGAAACGAAAGTCAGATACATTTGACATCTTCACTAATTTTGTCAAGCAGATTCGGAACGAACTTAACTGCTCCGTGGTCAAGATCAGAAGTGACCATGGAACAGAATTCGAATCTAGTGTTATGACAGAATTCTTTGAAGAACATGGTATCTTTCATGAGTTTTCCTCCCCGCGTACTCCTCAGCAAAACGAAGTTGCGGAGAGAAGAAATAGAACGCTCATTGAAGCATGTACGACAATGTTGAATGACGCTTCTCTTCCAGAGTACTTCTGGGCAGAGGCTGTCAATACGGCTTGTCATGTGCAGAATCGGGCATTGATCAACAAGAATCATCATAAGACGCCTTATGAGCTACTGAAAGGCAGGAAACCGACCATGTCCTATTTAAGGATTTTTGGCTGCAGATACTATGTATTCAATAATAGAAAGTACCGACGTACTAAATTCGGAGAAAAATGCTTCGAAGGCATCTTCATGGGCTATAGTAGCCATAGTCGGACATATAGGGTCTTTAATAAGAAAACCCTAGTGGTAGAGGAGTCCATTAATGTTGTTTTTGATGAAGGAAGCTTGCTTCATAGCAATTCTTCCAGTGGGATTCTTGAAGATGCAGGTGCAAGGCTTGAACATCTAAGTCTCGATGAGACTGCAAAAGGTGCAACTCCCAAGTACGTCAAGATTTCCACCTCAACGCCAACTGGAGAAGTTGACGATCAGGATGAAGAGAATCTCCCAAAAGAAGGAGAAGCCCAAGAAGCTATCAGAGCTCCAGATGCCAGACTCCTAGAGCTCCAACACGTGAGGGATCATCCCAGAGATCAGATCATAGGAGATCCTCGTGACGGTGTCAGAACTCGGAGAGGTACAATTAACGAGATTTTGCACCTTAGTTTTTTGTCACAGGTTGAGCCAAAGAAGTTCGACGAAGCGAACAAAGATGCGTCATGGATATTGGCCATGCAAGATGAACTGCATCAATTTGAACGATGCAATGTCTGGACGCTTGTTCCCAGACTAAAGAACAAGAATGTGATCGGCACCAAGTGGATCTTCAGAAACAAACTGGATGAACACGGTTTCATCATCAAGAACAAGGCCAGACTGGTGGCTCAAGGTTACAGACAGGAGGAGGGGATTGACTTCGAACAATCCTTTGCAACAGTTACAAGGCTCGAGGCGATCAGATTGTTCCTGGCATATGCTTCTCACAAAGGATTAACTGTCTATCAGATGGACGTGAAATCTGCGTTCCTAAATGGAAATTTGAAAGAGGAAGTATATGTCGCGCAACCTCCAGGTTTTGTTAATCCTATATTTCCTAATCATGTTTATTTTCTTAATAAAGCATTATATGGCTTAAAACAAGCTCCTCGAGCTTGGTATGAGACTCTGTCTAGTTTTCTTCTTGAGAACAAGTTCTCAAGAGGAAAAATAGATAAGACATTGTTTCTTAGGGAAGTCAAAGGCAAGATCTTGCTGGTGCAAATCTATGTCGATGACATAATATTCGGCTCAACGGACAACAATCTTTGCAAAAAGTTTTCTAAACTTATGCAAGGAAAGTTTGAAATGAGCAGCATGAGAGAGCTAAAGTATTTCTTGGGACTTCAAGTGAAACAGTCTGAGGATGGAATTTTCATCTCTCAAACAAAGTTCCCAAATGAACTCCTCAAGAAATTCGGAATGGAGAATGCAACCTCTATGAGGACTCTAATGGGATCCACTGTATCTCTGGACAAGGATGAGAAAGGGAAACCTTTTGATGAAACCAAATACAGAAGCATAATTGGATCCCTGCTCTACCTTACTGCTAGTAGACCGGATAGTATGTTTTCCACATGTGTTTGTGCCAAATATCAAGTAAACACTAAGGAATCTCATTATGTCGCTACAAAACGCATTCTTAGATACCTTAAAGGTACACCGAATCTTGGCTTGTAGTACCCAAGAAACAATGATGTCGAGCTGATAGGCTTTTCAGATGCTGACTTTGCAGGAAGCAGGAATGATAGGAAAAGCACTTTAGGGACGTGCCAATTCCTCGGAAGAAGGCTGATTTCATGGAACAGTAAAAAGCATAATTGTGTCGCAACATCTACAACTGAATCTGAGTACATCTCAGCAGGAAGCTGTTGCGCACAACTTCTATGGATCAGAAATCAGCTCAAAGATTATGACTTGCAGTTCAGAGAAGTTTCGATGTATTGCGACTCCTCGAGCGCAATAGCAATCGCGAACAATCCTGTATCGCACAACAGAACAAAGCATATTGAAGTGCACTACCACTTCATTCGGGAGCATGTGGAAAACAAAGATATCTCTCTCTGCTATGTCCTTACGGATAAGCAGGTTGCAGATATCTTCACGAAGCCCCTAGACGAGGCCAAGTTCAGTCTATTCAAAACTTAACTTGACATGCTGAACTATGAAGAGTGAAGACTACTAGGCTCAAGGCTCTTGGATCAAGGGGGAGCATCAATAAGGAACTCAAGCTCGAGCACGGATGCAAGATCTGAGGGGGAGCATGTGACTCCAAGTGAAGTCCCAGATTTGTAGAAGCCAGAAAGGGGGAGATTACCCTCTCGGCTAAGGCTAAGGTGCTAAGGTACTAAAGTGGCTGCCAAAGGCTAAGAATGCTAAGTATGCTCTAAGGAAAATGGTAATGAATGGTAATGAATTTCATTCTCAACTGATTGCTCATTTTATGTTTTTCATTCCCATCTGTCTTATTCACCTAAGCTTGTAGGGTTTAGGCTTCTTCAAATAGGGGGAGATTGTTGGGTATTGTATCCACAATGTACCTGATTTGAAGAAGCCCCTGAACAAGCTAAGTTTAATTGACAATGTATTTGATGATTTTCTTTCAAGTTGTGCTTGCAGCTATTCCATGCTAAGTACATACCAATGTCAGGGTGCAGTGGGTCAATATACACGGGTCTGCGCCATGTAATCCCTCGTTGAGCAGATCAGTGTGTTGACTAATGTGTGCTCTCTCTATTGGAGTTTACTTATTTTCAAGCACAGATTGATATAGAGCAAGTGCAGAAGAGGAGCAAGGATGGGTCAAAGACCAAGTTCATGTGAAGGAAGAGGAAAATCCTCTAAGTCAAAATCGACTGGAATCACTAAGTGATTCTCGCCGATTCGACGGGAATCACTAGTGATTCTCGCCGAAATCGTCGAGAATCACTCGCTGATTTCCGCCGACTTCATCTGGCTGACTGTCCTCCTTCAAGAGTTATGATAAGGCAGCATCGACGGGAATCACCAACTGATTCTCGCCGATTCGTCGAGAATGACCTTGCATTCTCGTCGATTCCCTCCGGATGACAAGAGTTTCAACTTGAATTCTGCCAAGCCAAATTCGACGGGAATTATGAGTGATTCCCGCCGACTTCGACGGGAATCACCAATGATTCTCGCTGATTTGCCTTAGGCAAATTTGCTCTGTTCGCTGGACCGAACCAAGACGGGTTACGCTGTTTTGACCAGAACTAGGGCTTCTTCTTGTGGGCCCCACAACGGTCATTTAGGGTTGTTCTACAGTATTTATACTCGCGTATTTTGAACTTACGGAGTAATCATTCACGAGCAATCAAAGCTGTCGAGCGTGACCTAGCCGATCGCGGAAATCATCCCATCGTCGTCGTCGCTCGCAAAGTTGTCGCCGCTGCAGATCTCAGATCCTCTTTAATCTTCCGATGACAAGACCGAGGCAAGCCTAGCGTCTCACGCTTCTCTCTCGAGATCTCTTGTCTCTCGATTTGTTGAACGAGGATAACTCTTCATTCCGAATCGATTGAGACGACTGATCCGATTGAGATCGATAAAGCATCGCCGCCGCATTCACTTGCCGCCGCCGATCTTGGGAAGATCCTCTCCAAGAGAGTACTCCGGTCGTAGACTCTTCGTCTTCATCAAGAACGCTTCAACGAACGAAGAGTGACATTGGGTTCTCCACACATGTAGTTTGTATCTCTTGTACATTCTATTTTTGTTTTGTTGTAAAGGAATAGTGATTCCTAGTTGTAAGGGTTGGGTGCAACCCGTGGTGGAGGAGTAGTGACTACTTCGGTTGGAAGGGTGCCTTCCGTAGTGTGAGGATTGGATTTCAATCCGTTTGGTGAAGTGACCGAGTCGTCCCTTGGTGGGAGATAGGTCGAAGGGGGGAGTGGAGCACAGGTCCTCTAGAGATAAGAAGAAGGAGAGGAGCTACATTGCCAAAAAGCCAAAGACACTGAGTGAATTTGATTCGTCAGACTCCAGTGATGATGAGGAAGCCTACTTCGGGCTAGTGGGTCGCTCATACTCAGAAGGAGACTGCCCCCCATTTACTGGGAAGGTAAAAGATCGCACCCCCCTCCCCTCTCTGACTCTTACTCTGAGTCTCCTGATGATGATCTCGAGGAAAGCCCATCTGCCCGTGAAGCTGAGCTCCTCGAAAAGTATGAGCTTCTGCTCAATACCTTTGAGGAATGCCGCGAGAGGTTGAGGGCTCAGAAAAAGGAAGTCAAATTCCTTAAGGCTGAGGGTGTGTCCCTAAGAGAAGAGATCACTAGCTTGATCTCTCTCCGACAGGAACACCTGGACCTGACTTTTGAGCACTCAGAGTCTCTAAGGCTCCTTGACCAGAAATAGGAAGAAATAAACAAGTTGGAAGAACAACTTATGGCAGAAAGTAAGATTGTCAAAAGCTTCTCCATGCCCAAGACCATTCTTCCTCTAGTTGATGAATTCTCTGCTCAGTCTAAGGGGGCTGGCTTAGGGCATGTGGGTGTGCCTGGTAAATCATCCAGGAGAAACAGAAAATAGAGGAAAAATAAGGCTGCTAAGAAGGCCTCTGCTGCAGAAAAGGGAAAGGCCCCTCTCAATCCTGTTTTATTCAGAAAGCCTAGCTTTCCTTGCAATGAGCAGGACTTTGAGTCAACCTATGGCCACTTCTTCCGGCCCTCGGTTGAAAAGCCTAAGATTCGGTACGATGGTTGGGTCTTCCCCCACAACTACGGTGAGAGTGTCTTCAAGGCACCTTATGAGGAAATCCAAGTGGAGAATTATGGCCACTTCTCTAGCAGCCATAATAGGAAGCAGGCACCAAAGGCCAAGCCTGTTATACTAAGGAATAGGAAGTGAAGAAATCGTGTGACTGCTGTCATCATGATGCCTCCACCTCCAGGTCCAAGGCCCTGGCTGGACCCACCGTTCCAAGGGTAAAGCTGGAGCCTAGAAGGCGGTACAATAGGTTTTACTGTTGGTGCTGTGGCAAAGTTTGTCACTTTGTCGTGGATTGCTGGTTTAATCCAAGATTCAACGAGACTCCTCATGTTAGCAATGCGAGGCCGACCACTCGTAGGGTTAACCACCCGAGGGGGAGTGTGCTAACAAAGAATCTAGGACCCAAGTTCGATTGGGTTCCTAAGGGAAACTAATTCTATTTTGCAGGTATGTCCAAAGGCCACCAAAACGCCAATCTGGTACTTGGACAGTGGAAGTTCCCGGCATATGACCGGGACAAGAAGCCTGTTGCGTGATTACTCCCCAGTCGAAAATAGACCTAAAGTCATCTTTGGAGGATCTGATCGAGGAGTCACCAGAGGTTATGGTATGATTTCCAACGGTTTATTCTCTATCACTGACATGGCCTATGTTGAAGGGTTAAGCCATAACCTGATCAGTGTAAGCCAGTTATGTGATAAAGGATACGACGTTAAGTTCTGCAAGGATAAGTGCTTGATAATATCGTGTTCCTCTTCCGAGACGGTATTAACTGGCATTAGGAGCAGAAATATCTTTTGTTTAGATTTTCTTAGCTTAGACTCTTCTACCCCCGTATGCCTAGTAGCAAAAGATAGTGCATCTCTTTGTGAGCAATGGCACAAGAGATTGGCATATATTAATTTCAAGACTATTAATATGTTGTTTTCTAAGAATTTAGTAAGGGATGCCCCTACTATTAAGTGCATCAAAGATAGCCCCTGTCCTGTATGCTAGAAGGGCAAACAGACTCGGGCTACCTTTAAGGGCATTGCAGACAAATACTCCTCCAGATGTCTTTATCTTCAGCATATGGACTTGTTCGGTCCAGTGCAAGTTCATAGCTTAGGAGGCAAATCGTATACGCTAGTGATTGTTGATGATCACTCTCGATTTACGTGGGTTTTCTTCTTGAAATGAAAGTCAGATACGTTTGACATCTTCACTAATTTTGTCAAGCAGATTCAGAACGAACTTAACTGCTCCGTGGTCAAGATCAGAAGTGATTATGGAACAGAATTCGAGTCTGGTGCTATGACAGAATTCTGTGAAGAACATGGTATCTTTCATGAGTTTTCCTCCCAGCGTACTCCTCAGCAAAACGGAGTTGCGGAGAGAATAAATAGAACGCTCATTGAAGCATGTACGATAATGTTGAATGACGCTTCTCTTCCAGAGTACTTCTGAGCAGAGGCTATCAATACGGCGTGTCATGTGCAGAACCGGGCATTGATCAACAAGAATCATCGCAAGACGCCTTATGAGCTACTGAAAGGCAGGAAACCGGCCATGTCCTATTTAAGGATTTTTGGCTGCAGATGCTATGTACTCAATAATGGGAAGTACCCACGTACTAAATTCAGAGAAAAATGCTTTGAAGGCATCTTTATGGGCTATAGTAGCAATAGTCGGGCATATAGGGTCTTTAATAAGAAAACCCTAGTGGTAGAGGAGTCCATTAATGTTGTTTTTGATGAAAGAAGTTTGCTTCATAGCAATTCTTCCAGTGGCATTCTTGAAGATGAAGGTGCAAGGCTTGAACAGCTAAGTCTCGATGTGACTGCAAAAGGTGCAACTTCCAAGTACGTCAAGGTTTCCACCTCAACGCCAACTAGAGAAGTTGACGATCAGGATGGAGAAAATCTCCCAGAAGAAGGAGAAGCCCGAGAAGCTGTCAGAGCTCCAGATGCCAGACTCCTAGAGCTTCGACACGTAAGGGATCATCCCAGAGATCAGATCATAGGAGATCCTCGTGACGGTATTAGAACTCGGAGAGGTACAATTAATGAGATTTTGCACCTTAGTTTTCTATCACAGGTTGAGCCAAAGAAGTTCGACGAAGCGAACAAAGATGTGTCCTGGATATTGGCCATGCAAGATGAACTGCATCAATTCGAACGTTGCAACATCTAGAAGCTTGTTCCCAGACCAAAGAACCAGAATGTGATCGGCACCAAGTGGATCTTCAGAAACAAAATAGATGAACACGGTGTCATCATCAAGAACAAGGCTAGACTTGTTGCACAAGGCTACAGACAGGAGGAGGGGATTGACTTCGACCAAACCATTGCACCGGTTGCAAGGCTCGAGGCAATCAGATTGTTCCTTGCATATGCCTCTCACAAGGGATTCACGGTCTATCAGATGGACATGAAATATGCATTCCTAAATGGAAATTTTAAAGATGAAGTATATGTCGCGCAACCTCCAGGTTTTGTTAATCCCACATTTCCTAATCATGTTTATTTTCTTAATAAAGCATTATATGGCTTAAAACAAGCTCCTCGAGCTTGGTATGAGACTCTGTCTAGTTTTCTTCTTGAGAACAAGTTCTCGAGAGAAAAAATAGATAAGACATTGTTTCTTAGGGATGTCAAAGTCAAGATCTTGCTGGTGCAAATCTATGTCGATGACATAATATTCGGCTCAACGGACAACAATCTTTGCAAGAATTTTTCTAAACTTATGCAAGGAAAGTTTGAAATGAGCAGCATGGGAGAGATAAAGTATTTCTTGGGACTTCAAGTGAAATAATCTGACGATGGAATTTTCATTTCTCAGACGAAGTTCACAAATGAACTCCTCAAGAAATTCAGAATGGAGAATGCAACCTCTATAAGGACTCCAATGGGATCCACTGTGTCTCTGGACAAGGATGAGAAAGGGAAACCTTTTGATGAAACCAAATACAGAAGTATAATTGGATCCCTGCTCTACCTTACTGCTAGTGACCGGATATTATGTTTTCCACATGCGTTTGTGCCAAATATCAGGTGAACACTAAGGAATCTCATTATGTCGCTGCAAAGCAAATTCTTAGATACCTTAAAGGTACACCAAATCTTGGCTTGTGGTACCCAAGAAACAATGATGTCGAGCTGATAGGCTTTTCAGATGCTGACTTTACAGGAAGCAAGGATGATAGGAAAAGCACTTCAGGGACGTGTCAATTCCTCGGAAGAAGGCTTATTTCATGGAACAGTAAAAAGCAAAATTGTGTCGCAACCTCTACGGCTGAATATGAGTACATCTCAGCAGGCAGCTGTTGCGCACAACTTCTATGGATCAGAAATCAGCTCAAAGATTATGACTTGCAGTTCAGAGAAGTTCTGATGTATTGCGACTCCTCGAGCGCAATAACAATTGTGAACAATCCTGTCTCGCACAGCAGAACAAAGCACATTGATGTGCGCTATCACTTCATTCGGGAGCATGTGGAAAACAAAGATATCTCTCTCTGCTATGTCCCCACGGTTAAGCAGGTTGCACATATCTTCATAAAGCCCCTAGACGAGGCCAAGTTCAGTCTCTTCAAAACTGAACTTGGCATGCTGAACTGTGAAGAGTGAAGACTGTAAGGCTCAAGGCTCTTGGATAAAGGGGGAGCATCAGCAAGGAACTCAAGCTCGAGCACGGATGCATGATCTGAGGGGGAGCATGTGGCTCCTAATGAAGTCCCAGATTTGCAGAAGCTAAAAAGGGGGAGATTACCCTCTCGGCTAAGGCTAAGGTGGCTGCCAACGTTAAGTATGCTCTCAAGAAATTGGTAATGAATTTCACTCTCAACTGAATTTTTAGTTTATGATTTTCATTCCCATCTGTTCTATTCACCTTATCTTGTAGGGTTTAGGCTTCTTCAAATAGGAGGAGATTGTTGGGTATTGTATCCACAATGTACCTGATTTGAAGAAGCCCCTGAACAAGCTAAGTTGAATTGACAATGTATTTGATGATTTTCTATCAAGTTGTGCTTACATCTATTCAATGCTAAGTACACACCAATGTCAGGGTGCAGTGGGTCAATATACCCGGGTCTGCGCAACGTAATCCCTCGTTGAGCAGATCAATGTGTTGACTCACGTGTGCTCTCTCTATTGGAGTGTACTTATTTTCAAGTACAGGGTCAAGATAGATCAAGAGCAGAAGAGGAGCAAAGATGGGTCAAAGACCAAAGACCAAGTTCATAGGAAGGAAGAGAAAACGCGTCCAAGTAAAAATCGACGGGAATCACTAAGTGATTCTCGCCGATTCGGCGGGAATCATTAGTGATTCTCGCCGAATCGTCGAGAATTTGTCTGTGATTCCCGCCGACTTTATTAGGCTGACTGTTTTCCTACAGGAATTTTGCCAAGGAAGAATCGACGGGAATCACCAAGTGATTCTCACCGACTTCGACGGGAATCATTGTGATTCCTGCCGAATCGACGAGAATCAGGTTGCAGTCCCGCCGATTCCCACCGGCTGACAAGGTTCCCTACTGGAATTAGGCTAAGGCAAATTCGACGGGGATCGTTAGTGATTCCCGCCAACTTCAACGAGAATCATCAGCGATTCTCGCCGATTTTGCCTTAGGCAATTTTCGCCTGTTTGCTGGACCGAACCAGGAAGTCGTGAGCTGTTTCGGCCGGGGCTAGGGTTTTTCCTTGTGGGCCCCACAACGGTCTTTAGGGTTGGCTCGGGTATATATATATATATGCTTATTTCGAACATCTACAGCAACTATTCACGCAAAATCCAACAGCCGACGCCGTGCCCTAGTAGATCGCGAAACACCGCCGATCGCTATCGCCGCTCGCAAGATAGTCGCCGCCGCTGATATCAAAGGTCCTCTTTGATCTTCTGACGACAGGACCGAGGCAAGCCTAGCATCTCACGCTTCTCTCTCGAGATCTCTTGTCTCTCGATTTGTTGAACGAGGATAGCTCTTCATTCCGAATCGATTGAGACGACTGATCTGATTGAGATCATTGGTAGACCTTGCTTGCTTCGTCAAGAAGTTTGGATATACAAAGCATCGCCGCCGCATTCACTTGCCGTCGTCGATCTTGTCAAGATCCTCTCTAGGAGAGAACACCGGCCGTGGATTCTTCGTCTCCTTCAAGAAAGCTTCAACGAACGAAGAAGGACATCGGGATCTCCACAAGTTTGTTTGTATTTCTTGTACATTCAATTTTTATTTTGTTGTAAAGGAATTTTGATTCCTAGTTGTAAGGGTTGGGTGCAACCCGTGGTGGAGGAGTAGTGACTCCTTCGATTGGAAGGGTTCCTTCCATAGTGTGATGATTGGATTTCAATCCGGTTGGTGAAGTGACTGAGTTGTCCCTTGGTGGGAGATAGGTCGAAGGGGGAGAGTGGATGTACCCAAATCAGGGAACCACTATAATTGCTTGTGTGCTTTTCTGTGCTGTGTTTGTTATTTGTGCATGTTATTTTAAATTCCGCAAAAGACTGAACATCACCTATTCCCCCCCCCATAGGTGGATTTAGTTGACACTAAAGACTTTCAGCGGGTCTTAGGCTATGGCCAAAAAGACTTGTTTGCTCACGATGGTTGCCATCCTGGGGGCAGTGGTGGACCGGGTTCACTGTGAATGTGCCCTAAGAGCACGGGGTGTGTGGTCGTGCGTGCCTACTCCTTTGGTGAAGTGTGCTCAAATTGTACTTTCACTATCATGTTTGGTTATACTAATGAAATGCAGGGAAGGAGCACTGCCGTCCCGATTGAGGGGCGGGGTCGTTATAATTTGGTCATCTTTAGCTGACCGTTGCCTTGTTTTACCACCATTCGGTGGTTTGTTTATTGCATGAACAAGTGAGCCTAGTGGCTAGTAGAGGGCTGAAGCCCTTGATGTTGTGCTGGCCCATGATGGCCAAAGCGAAATGTTTGCTTTATTATGCTCATGTGTAGCCGTCCTGCGTGCCGAAGTATGGAAAATATGTATTGTTTAAGTAAACTCTTGTAAGGCCCTAAGGCCGAGACTTTTGTGTATTTTTACTGTCATTCCTACTTTTGTTATTGTGGAAATTCATGCTTTGGTTTTTGGGTTCTCATAACTGTTTTAAAAATCTTCCGCTAGAATGCTCGGAGGTAGGATGTGTGTTCCTTTGGTAGTAATTTGGTATTAATACGTAACTCCACTAACTATCCGTGATATATGGCGTGGGGCCCCGGCCGGACCTTCTGTTATATTCCCTATAATGGATGGGGGTGTTACACTTCTTCTGCTTTTGTATCTCAAAATAACTATAGGGCTTAGGAAAGTATTTGTTGGGCTCAAGAGCATTGGTGGTACTGCACCTAACTTTTTGTCTCTTCTGAATTTCCTCCTGACCTCTTCATTTCTTTCTAGTTTTGTCTATTCTAAGGAGTTGTATAGCTTTCCCCTTTAAGTTTTCTTATCTTTGATTTGATCCCAGACAAACAATATGATAGTCCTTGAGTGAAGACTCCATTTTTCAAAGCCTGGCCTAGTTTCCATCTCTTCTTTATACCTCTTCTTACTGAGTCTAACCTCTTCCTCCTCTTCAGCAATTGACTTGCCTCTAGCTCTTGCAATCTAATCAGTAGTGGGGCTGAATGTAGGAATTTTAGCAGCAGTAGAGGGCTAAGCCAACTAAGCACCAACTTGATCATCATATTGATTTGCCCTCTGATCACTATATTGTTTATCATGCAGTCCTTCTGGAATAGGGGCAGGAACAACAGGAATATTATGTACACTGTTCAAACCCAAATGAACCTCTGATTACATTGGTAACCCAACAACATTCTCAGTGTTGGCCTTGATCATTGTCTTCTCTTCTTTATGACTACTTCACTGACAGTTGCAGTCAGGGAGTCCTTTACAATAGAGAGTCTTTGATCCAGAAAGTTGATTCCCTTAGTGACATGGTTCTTAACCTCTAACATGTGATTATCCAGGCACTAAGTGCAAGCATCATTCTCCTCTCCAGAGTTGTCTTAGGATTTTTCATTAGGAATTTCTGCACTTTATGGACCATTTTCATGTTGTTAGTTGTGTTGTTTTGATTTTCCATGATATCAAGCTGCTTCTTCCAGATTTCCTCAAGCTTGCTTTCAATGTAAGTTACAGTTGGGGCAGCTCTCATGAAGAATGACATTGTGTTGGACTTCAGCAAGTTAACTTCAAATCTAATGGACTTTATCTCAGTGGATATATCCTTTCTCAACTCCTTAATAAAATCATCAACAAAGTGTTCAAGTTGTATTCTATGGTCATTTAGCAGACCTTTGAGTTGTGCTAAGAAGGCGGTTGACATTTAATCACCCTGATGAGATGTCCCTTGGTCATATGCATCCTCATGCTCTTTCCTTGCCTCTTACCTTATCTAAGAATCATCTCTCATATATTCAGAAGAGTGATCAGCAGCCTCACTCTTTGGCTCATCAATAGTAGGTTCACCATCCTCAGAAATTTCAATAACATTCTCATTTTCTTGAGCAGGGAGCTCAGCTGGAATCTCCCCTTGAGTCTCTGCATTCCCCATAGGAATTTGCTGATTTGTATCAATTATAGCTGGAGCATCTTCAATCATTTTATCAGGGACTCGCTCCCCCTCAACTTGAGGACAGAAAAGAATCACTTCAGGACCTTCAGGAGTTTGAGCAATCCTGTTCTGCAGATTTTCAATTAAGGAATCTAGTTGTTCCTCAACTGATAGATCTGTCTCTCCCACAATAGGTGCAACCATTTGGGAAGTCTCCCCCTCAATGTTTTCACAGATTCTGTCCACAATACCTTCAGTCACCATTTCATAAACCTCTGTTAGGATGTTATCTGATTAGGAGCAACTGACTTGGATAATCCTTGTTGTAGGTTCATAAGATATTGAAACTTGAGCACTCATATCTCTTCTTGTTTCCTTAGAATAATCTGACAACTAAGGATCATGTGGCTCTTCCTCACTGCTCTCAGAAGAGATGCTTGCAGTGCTCTCTTCAGTGACTATGGCTGCTTTCTTTTTCTTATTAGAAAATTGTTGATGTGGGAGCAAGACTCTTTCCCACCTGTCAAACATTTTTGAGTTCATCCTCTCATGTGATAGATCTTTATTCTTAGCCTTGTGTTGAGGATCCCTGGAACAGTATTGTGCAAATACAAAGACAGTATTCTTCCTAGGTTTGGCTCTGGAATACACTCTACTATTCTGTCAAATAGTATCTTCCCCCAATCAGTTTTCTTGGATAGAATTATCCTTGACATCAGTACGAACATCTTTTTAGATATCTTGTCATGGGACCCTATCTTGCAGATCAGAGCTTTCCAACGACATCTGCAAAACAATTTCCTTTGAGATTCAGTTCTTTTCTCAAGACTGATCAAATGGTGTGCTTAGAAATCCCACACCACTTCAGGGCAGATTTTACATCATTTTGATATAGTTCATCTTCTTCATCAGACGGCCTAAACTTAGGCAAATGCATGACTTTGCTCGATCGTTTGGGAGTGATATTGATCTTATGCCCACTGATGGGAGATTTGATTTTATTTGAGGACGAGTCGACATTGACATTGCAAATTTCAAGCACATCTCTATTTTATAGCAAGCTTAGATCTAACAGAATGTATTCTAGGTCAGCGACCTGCAGTAGATGGAGAATGAGTTGTACCTCCTCTGGTGCATTCTTGAAGCCATTTCTCACTAACTCTGAACCCTCGAACAGGAATTCCATTCCTTTCGGCGCCATGAATCCTTTGAAATTCTGTAGATTTCTCGAGCTTTCGTCGCAGGGAGGCAAAAAGATGAAATGGCTAGGAATAATGTATTTTATTCTAAGCGCACACACTTTTATTTATACTTACCACTTATTTGAGAATGTGGAGAGGCACGTACCTGTTATGCTAATCACAAAAAGATCAACGGATGAGAATAATCTCGTGAGATAACCACAATCAGAAGTCCCTGGGAGAATTCGTCGAGTGGTCTTGATGCACTCGACGCTCCCGACACTTGAAGTTTTCTCAGCGCACTCGACACCTAGACACTTGGACTCAGCGCACTCGACACATATACACTTCGACTCAGCGCACTCGAATCCTGATGTTGTCTCAGCACACTTGACGCCTGAACACTTAGACCATGTCTACTTTGAAATCTTGCAAGAGACAATTTTGCTTGCACCACATATGCATGAAAACACTGAAGCTATACTAAGTTAAACATTCCCAAATCAATTTTGAAGGTGTTGAACTTGGCTTCATCTAGTGGTTTAGTGAAAATATCAGCCACCTGTTTGTCTGCAGGGACAAACTCAAGACAAATATCTTATTTTTCCACATGCTCCCTAATAAAGTGATATCTAATCTTAATGTGCTTAGTCCTGCTATGAGACACAGAATTCCAAGCAATAGAGATTACACTAAAAGAATTACAAAACATTGGAGTTCTACTTAGCTGGAGATTATATTTTTGTAGCTGATGCTGAATCTGCAGTAGCTGTGAACCGCAATAACCAGCTGAGATGTACTCTGATTCAGCTATTGAGATGGCAATACTTGTTTGTTTCTTACTGCTCTAACAAACCAATCTTCTTCCTAAAAATTGACAGGTGCCTGAGGTGTTTTTACTATCTTCTCTACAACCAGCAAAGTCTGCATCTGAATACCTAATTATTTCAAAGTCATTATTCTTATGGTACCATAGACCAAAATCAGGTGTACCCTTAAGGTATCTCAAATTATTTTTGCTGCAAAATAATAAGATTCCTTAGGGCTAGCCTGGTACCTAGCACAAACACATGTAGCACACATAATGTCTGGCATACTTGTAGTAAGGTAGAGGAGGGAGCCAATTATGCCTATATATAAGGTTTCATCAATAGGTTTCCCTGTTTCATCCTTGTTATTGACACATTTGACCCCCATATGACTTTTCATTGTGGAGGCACTCTCTATTCCAAATTTTGTAATTAACTCCTTGGTAAACTTAGACTGAGATATGGATAGACCATCCTCTGACTATCTAACTTGGAGGCCCAAGAAATACTTGAGTTCACCCATACTGCTCATCTCAAACTGCCCTTACATAAGTTTAGCAAACTTCTTGTAGAGGTCATCATCAGTAGACCTAAATATTATGTCATCTGCATAAATTTGGACTAAAATGATCTTACCCTTTACTTCCCTAAGGAATAATATCTTTTCTATCTTTCCCCTTGAAAATTTGTTCTCATTGAGAAAGCTAGACATGATTTCATACCATGCCCTGGGGGCTTGCTTTAACCCTTACAAAGCTTTTCTAAGCTTAAATACATAATCAGGAAAGTTAGAGTTAATAAAATCTGAGAGTTGCTCAACATAGACCTCCTATTTTAGGTCATAATTTAGGAAAGCTGACTTTACATCCATTTGGTAGATCTTGAATCATTTGTGTGCACCATATGCAAGGAATAGTCTTATAGCTTCCAATTTAGCTATTGGTGCAAAGGTTTGATCAAAATCAATACTTTCCTCTTATTTGTATCCCTTGGCAACCAGTCTAGCTTTATTCTTGATTATAACATCATTATCATTAAGTTTATTCCTATAGATCCACTTGGTTCCAATGATGTTATGTTTGTGTGGACTGGAAACCAGCTTCTAGACTTTGCATCTCTTGAACTGGTTCAATTCTTCTTCCATAGCCACAATCCAAAATGGGTCTATGTTGGCATCTTCAAACTTTTTAGGTTCAACCTGAGACAGGAAGCTATAGTATATAGCAATATTGAGGCTCTTGCTCCTTGTTGTAACCCCTTGGCGAACATCACCTATGATTTGATCTCTTGGATGATCCCTCAAATGTTTGACAGCTGCTGGCAATCTATTCTCAGCATCTTGAACTTCAATGGCTGGATCCTGCTGGTCTTCACCCATATCCTGTGTACTTTGTCCTTCTTCAGGAATGCACACACCATCATCTTCCTCTTGGGCAGTAAGAGGAGTATCCTTGATGGTTAGTTTATCCATCTTCAAGTCCACACTTGCAGAGCTAGGCAACTCACTGTTAATCATAGATGTTTCATCAAACACAATATTTGCAGACTCTTCTACAACTTGATTTTTCAAGTTGTAGACTCTATAGGCTTTTCTATGGTTATTATACCCAACAAAGATTCCTTCATATAATTTGGTAGCAAACTTAGTCGAGTAGTATTTCCCATTATTGAGCATAAAACACTTACTTCCAAAGATCCTAAGATAGGCTAGATTTGGTTTTCTGCCTTTCATTATCTCATAGGGAGTCTTCTTGTGATACTTGTTGATAGAAGCTCTATTCAGGACATGACAAGTAGTGTTCACTGTCTCAGCCCAGAAGTATTCTGGGAGAGAGGTGTCACTGAGTAGTGTCCTATCAGCTTCTATGAGAGTTCTGTTTTTTCCTCTCAGCAATCCGATTTTACTAGGATATTCTTAGAGAATAAAACTCTTTATAAATCCCTTATTCTTCACATAACTTTTTCATTCCTTCAGAATAAAATTCAGTACCATGGTCACTTCTGATTTTGAACACAAAACTATTCTTTTCATTCTGAATTTGCCAAACAAAGGTCACAAAATGTTAAGGGTTTTAGACTTTCTCTTTAAAAAGAAAACCCAAGCAAATCTGGAATAGTCATCAACTATCACAAGTGTATAGACTTTCCTATCAAGACTATGAACTGGCAGATGACCAAACAAGTCCATATGCAAGAGGTAAAAACACCTCTCAAAATCCGTGTTCCCAATGCTTTTAAAGGATGCTTTTGTGGAGCAAATTCCCTCTTTGGTGCATCTTAAATTGGGTTCATTTCTGACTAGCCCTTCACTGAAGAGCTTGCAAATTGTCTTGTAGTTCAATTGAGCAAGCCTCTTATGCCAGTACACACAATAAGAGACTTTATCATTTGATACCAAACATGCTGGTGAGTCTGTACTTAAATATAAGAAGTTTTAACAATAAATATTTCCACTCCTAGTTCTTGTCAAAATGACCTCTTGGTCACTTGATCTTTTGATCAGACACTCATCCTTGTGGAAGACAATGACATAGCCAATATCACATAGTTGGCTTATGCTAATCAGATTGTGTTGCAATCCTTCCACATAAGCTACCTTTATGATGGAGACTATCATGGGTGATCATACCATAGCCCTTAGTGACTCCTCTATCTGAACCTCCAAAGATCACCTTAGGTCCATTCCTCACAGGAGCGTAATCCTTAAGGTGACTCTTTGTTCCAATCATGTGTCTAGAACAACCACTATCGAAATACCATATTGGCATTGTATGGGCACTTGGACTACCATGCAAACACATATTAGTTTACCTTAGGAACCCAAAAGGGATTGGGTCCTTGGTTCTTGTTAGCTTTAAAATGCACATGTCTACTGAAAGTGAGAGTAAGATCTATCTTCACTCTAGAGGGGGGTGAATAGAGTATTTTAAAATAATTTACAATTAAAACTATAAAGCAGTGGAAGACTTAATTTACTTATATGTGTAATGTGCTAGCAGAAAGGTAAACACTAAAGCAGTAAGAAAACAGAAACACACAACACACAACAAAGCAAAAAGCATAGCAAGCCAGATGATATAAGGAGCTATAGTGGTTCCCCAATAACCTGGGAACATCCACTCTTCTACCACCCTAGGTAGGAATCCACTGCAGTAATAGTTGATCAGGTGTCCTGGGCACCAATGAGCTTTTGATAAGGTGCTCAAAAACCAAAACTATATTTTTTGATAAGGTGTCTTGTCACCACTGAGTTTTGACAAGGTCTCAGAAACCAGCCACAAAACTTTTGAAGGGAGTTTTGAGAAACCCTTTTACAGGAGAGAAAGGAAAAAGAAAATAAGTTGAGTTGTTCTTCTCTGTCAACAATCTGAGAGAAGACAAGTGGAAGATATTGTCAAAGCTCCCCCTGAGATCTGTAAGGGTTCAGGAAGATGAGCTTTGCTTAGGGTGATAGGCCTTCAGTTGCTTCAGATCTCCAGCAAAGGATGATTTCAGCAGATGCTGAAATGTGTGATGTCTGGAGTCCTTGATAATGAAGCTTTTGAACACTTGAAGCTTGAAGGAGTAAAAAGGCAGATGATCTCCTTCACAATGATGTTCCTTGTGTTCTTGAAGAATTCTGACTCAGTAATTCTGTAAGTTTTTGTCTACTGAATCTATTCTCAGAAGATGAATTTTTGATTAGTAAATTTCTTGTTCTCTCTTCTGTATATCTTTTTCAAATCTTGTCTGTGATATATTCAGAATAATTCTCTAGGTAGTATATCAGATCCTGACTTTAGATGGCCGTTATTCAGTCATAAATGACTTCCATAATTTACAAAGGTCTCTGGGGAAAGTCCTAAGTAACATTCCAATTATTCTTCCTTGAAACTTGCACCAGATTGCTTGAAACGGCTACATAATCCTTTGTCATAAATACTGAAAATAAATCTGTTTTAATTCCATAACTATCCTGAATTTGAATCCTGAAAACGTCGACCTCTCAGAAAAATCGTCGATCTGAGCTCAGAGATTAGATTTATACTAGAGACAGAAAACGTCGACCTGAGCTCTACGATCGTCGACCTGAGCTCAGCGAATTGGAAAAAAGCAAGAGACAGAGCGTTTATCTGAGCTCGAAGATCGTCGAACGGAGTTCGATGCCTCATTGAACTGAGCTCAGAGATCGTCGACCTGATTTCGACGTTTCGTCGACCTAAGCTCGACGAGAATTGTCTTTGTCTCAACACTTGAATCCTGATCTGTAGAAGGTCTGGAGGGCAGCTTTCAAACCTAAGTACTAACCCTAAGACTCATTCTAATTGACCTATCAGACTATACAACAAGGTAAAAACAGAATCCTAATCACATAGTGATCCTTACCCAAATTAGTAATAGGGTGTTCCAACAATCTCCCTCTATTTGGGTTAGGATTACTATTTACATGACAGGATGTAAAATAACAAGCATACATCAGGATTAAAGAAAACAAAACAGAAACAACAATGCAGATAACATATGTTGAGCATTGTATAAACACAGCAAGAGTCACAGAATCAGTCAGAAGATAAATATGAGTATCAGCTTACACAAGTTACTCATTGCTCTTCTTGATTAAGATTTCTCTGTTGGGATTTAGGGCTTCTATCTTGGATCTTCTATCATCTTCTGCACTTAAGGAGGTTTGAGATCTTGGCCTTGGAACTACAGCCTCAGGATGCAGCTTCATATAGTCTTCTGGATCAAATAATTTCCTGAAGCATATCTCTCTAATTCTTTCTTTCTATGTTCTGACATGGTTGTGATGTTGGAAGTATCTCTGCCTTGCTCTTTAGCCTTCTTAATCTGATCTAATGCAGCAAGCTCTTTCATTCTAGCTGTCCAAGATAAAGGATTGTTCTTAGGGTCCTCAAAAGGAACTGGGGGTTCATATCTGTTGATTGACTCTGAATCAGTTTAAGGAGCCCTGGTGACAACTGTATCTCTGAGCTTATATGGGAAAGGACCTGATGTAGAATCAGTGGGGCCTTGTCCTTCCCTTTGTTGACTGGATTAAGTTCTGTAATCTCTTTGCCTTCCTCTTGACTGACCTCTTCTAGACTGATAACCTCTTTGATGTTGTCCTCTGGGTTGATATCTCTGTGAAGGTTGAGAGGAGCTATGCTTTGTAGCAGATGACTGAAAAGCTGATCCTCCACCAGATCCTGAATCTAGAGGAGGAGGATGAAATTGAGATGATCCTTTTTCATACTTGTCAAGCTTTCTCTTTTTCCTTATGGCCTTAAGCTGGTTCTTAGAGTATTGCATCCATGGTTCAGTGATTTGGCAGTCATGCATAATGTAATAGGGTATATCATTGTTGTCTTTTACTTTTGCAGGAGGTACTTTCATCAGAGCTTTACTTCTTGCTTTCCTTTTCTTGGCAATGGTGCCAGAAGAATCATCAGAGTAAGTGTTGAATTGATCACTATCTGAACTCTGGGGTCTGTCATATAGATCATCAATACTTTTGATATACTCTTCTCTTTGTTTTGACTTCTCAGAAGCAGTAGCAGTAGCAGAAACTATTGGAGTAGCAGTAGGAGCAGAGACAGGAGCTTCAGAACCAACAGGTTCTTCTAAGTAAACATCAAGTTCATCAGCAGCAGCAGCATCAACAAAAACAACAGGCAACATATAAATATCAGCAGATTCAACAATTTCAACAGCAGCAGCAACAGAAACAATAACTTCCTTAATCTTAAGAGAACTGATATAAGAAGTAATTAGACTTGGATCACAGACAGCAACAGGCACAATGGCCTTAGTAAAGTCTTCAACTCCCTGAGCTGGTAAGCAGCTGAAGTAAAGAAAGTCAAAATTAGATAGCAGTGACCTGAGGTCCACTATTAGTACTGGTACTGGGGCTGGAACTGAAGCATCAGCAGCAATTTCTTGCAGTAATTCCTCTAAAACAGCAGGCACTACCACAACTTCATAGGGCATCTCCCCCTGCCTTGATTCAGTGAGAACTGGATCAAGGCACCCCATTGAAGGGATTACCTGAGGAGTAAATAGAGAGGAGAGCCTGTCAGATAACTCCTTGATGGACTACAGGAGTGGAGTGTTAGGTACATTGGAAAATGTGTACCTGATTTGAAGAAGCCCAACTTAGCTCAATGATATACATCAAGGTGTATTTGATGTTGTTTTGAGTTGACATGTGCAGGTGAAGAAGTATTAAAGAATGCAGAAAAATATTCTAAGTCCACATGTCGACACCTGAAGAAATTGTGTCGACACTTCAGAATATTTGTGTCGACACTTCAGAAAATCAGTGTCGACACAGAGAAAGATGGTCTACCACATTTATGTCGACACTGGGAAGCAGTGTCGACACATAAAGGAAATCGTCGACCTCAGCACTGGGAAGCAGTGTCGACACAGAAGAAGATAGTCGACCAGAGAAAGATTGTCGACACAGAAGAAGATAGTCGACCAGAGAAAGATAGTCGACACAGAAGAAGATAGTCGACCAGAGAAAGATTGTCGACAGAGAAGAAGATAGTCGACCAGAGAAAGATAGTCGACTCACAGAAGAAGATAGTCGACCTCTATTGTGTCGACACTGGGTGGATGTGTCGACACCTTGAGATTGAGTCGACACATATTGGCAGGAGTCGACTATGCTTGTGTCGACACCAGAAGACTGAGTCGACACCTTTTGGCAGAATTGAAGATTGCTGTGTCGACACATGAAGGCTGAGTCAACACATACTGAGTTCTGAATCTACAACAACTGTGTCGACACACAGGACTTGTGTCGACACACTGCAGAGTCTAGACCAAGTTATTTTCTGAAGAAGCTGTGTCGACTTAAAGGCAACTTAGTCGACATCATCAAAGACTGTGTCAACACCAAAGTCACTTGTGTCGACACAGATAGACAGATTGGTCTCGACACTTTCTAACTGACTGTCTCGACATTTTGCTGTCCAAGGCTAAGGTACAGGAACTGTTTGAAGACTTGACAGCTGTGGGTTGCCACCGTTTAACTGAAGCTGTCAGACCTGTCAGAAATCAGATAGAAACCGGATCAGACGGTTACCATGAAGAAAGTCTATAAATAGACATATTCAGAAGAAAAAAAAACTAAAAAGAAAGATAACTGTAGAAGATCTAAGAAGAAGAAACAAAAGGATTACGATCCTATTGAAGTTTCAATTCAAGAAAGTGCTAAGCTCTAAAGAAGATCTTCATCAGAAAATCTAAGAAGAAGTCTGAAGTATCAGAAAAGGTATTGGATAGAGAGGGATCCAGTCATCTTGAAGAAGAAGAAGGAAGCCATCTGTGGTTTCTCAAGAAGCTGTTTGGAAATCAACTCAGCTAAGTTCAGATTCAAGAAGCTTTGAAGAAAGCTCAGATTCAGTTGATTTCATCAGCTGATCAAGAAGTGTCTTGTCCTCTTCTCTCTCAACAAAGGCAAGACATTAAAATATCTTTTCTAAATTTCTGTAGGATATATTTACACAGATCTGAGTTGTAAGCCTGTGTTATAAAGGCTGAGTGTAGGAGAGGTGATCTCTGAGTGGTAGGGCTATTTGCCTGAGTGTAGGAGAAGGTTATTCTCTGAGTGGTAGGCCTTGAGGCAAGGCTGAGGTAGGGCTGTTGAGCCTGAGTTGTAGGAACCTATCCTGGTTCTGAGCTGTAGGATCTGAGGATCTGAGAATAGTGGAAGTTTGGCCGAATCTAGCATATTGCTAGATAGGTGAAGGGGGAAAGTGGATGTACCCAGATCTTGGGGAACCACTATAAAATATTGTGCAATCTGTGATACTTAGTTGTCTGTGAATGCTGTGCTAGATGTTTTAATTTGTAATTGAATTCTGCCTAGAATTATAAATAAGAAATTAGAACCTATTCACCCCCCCCCCCCCCTCTAGGTGTTTAGGTTGTCTTGAAAGTAAAACTATCAAGTGGTATCAGAGGGAGGTTTCTCAGAAAGGACTTAACAGTCTGAGGTAGATCTGAATGGCAGAATCAAGATTCAAAAAGATGGGTTCTGGTGAGAATCATAAGGAGCTAGGGTCTATGAAATTACCCATATGCAAGAAAGAAATTTTTGGAATTTGGAAAGAAAGAGTCAGATTGTTTATGGAGGCATCTGACCCAAGGATTTACATCACAGTACAGGAAGGCCCCTTCATACCAATGAAGGTATCAGTTCTTGATGCAAATATCCAAACTCCAAAGAGTTATTCAGAAATGACCAAGGATGAAATCATCTTGGCAACCATGGATAAAAGAGCTCAGAACATTATTGTTAGTGCCATAGATGATTCAACATTTCAGAATCTGATTCACTGCAAGACCTCCAAAGAGATGTGGGACACATTGATTGTCTACATGGAGGGATCTGAAGAAGTAAGGCGGGATAGGAAATCTATGCTCAATCAGGAGTATGAAAGTTTTAGACAAGGAAAATCTGATAGCATAACTGAGTGCTACAAGAAATTCTATAGAATTGTGAATGAGCTTATGTCCTATGGAAGAGTCTTCAGTACTTATGAACTGAATGACAAATTCTTAAGATCCTTAACAAAGGATTGGGACACAAAGATCTGTGCCATAAGAGAAGTGGCTAAATTGGCAGAGATATCTCCTCCCACCTTGTTTGGAAAGTTGCTATCCTATGAAATGCAACTTATGGTGAGGAAGGAGGAGGAAAAGAATTCAAGAGGAGAGCATAGAGAAAAGACTGTGACATTCAATGCAGAAGCCACTAGAACGAATAGGAGGAAATCACCATCTCTTCCTAAGGAAGTTGTAGAAGATAGTTCTGAAAATTCAGATAAGGGTTCAGAAAGCTGTGATTCAGATGCAGACTTTGCTGCATTCACAAGGCAATTTCAGAGGTTCTTGAAAAAGAAGCAATGGAAGTCTAGGCCTTCCACATCACAGCAAGTTGATGACTATTATCAGAAGAAAAGGTCATCAAGGAAAGAGAAGAGCAGATTAAAGCCCAGCAAAGCCACTACTTCAAAGATTGTCTGCTATTGTTGCAATAGTCCTGGACATGTAGTGGTTGACTGTCCTGATAAGAGAAAGGAGTCTTCAGACAAGAAGAAGACTCATCAGAAAGGCAAGAAGGAGAAATCCTTTGTTGCAAAGAAAGATAAGAGTCTAACAGACCAGTCAACTTCAGAGTCAGAATCTGAAGCTGAAGCATATATTGGACTATATGCTGCATCTGAAGAAGAGGAGTTTCTACAGTTGCTAGACTCCATCAATGAACAAAAGGATCATCAGTGTATGGGGCTGATGGCAGGATCAGAAGAGGACATATGCCAGAATCAATCTGGTCCTAATAAGGTACAATGTCCTTCTATTACATCTGTTTGTTGTACAAGTGAAGAATCAACTACATCTACATCAAGTGATGTAGATGCATCTGAATCTGAAGGAGATGTCTATCAATTGATAGACAAGTATGGGGACTTGTTGCATGCCCTTAAGAAAAGCAAGAACCTGGTTAAATCTCAGGCTCAAGAAATTGCTGAACTAAGGGTTGCTACAACTGAGTTAGAGAAAGTTATTGATCAAAAATTAAATGAAATTGCCAAGCTGAAGAATATAATTATTATTCAGATGGGCACAATTAATTATACTAATGATCAAGTGAAGAGTCTGGAGGCCAGACTTAGAATTGAAAGGGATTTAGTGGCTAGTTACTCTAAGCCAAAATCTGTCTTACCCTTGATAGATGAATTTGTCACTCAAAAGGGTAAGGCTGGATTAGGATTTAAAGGTAACTCCAGGGCTGGCAGATTCAAGAGGAAAGGCAAAGCTCCTGTTCAGCCACTAAACCTTTCAGTCCCCATAAAGTTTAGTAAGGGGGAAGTGCCTTCTAACAAATATGATCATGAAGATATTCAAGGTCATATTAAGACTAATGTTCTGAAGAACAAGGGTGTAAATGCAAGCAGGCATACCCATGGTCATAAACCCAATAGTTTTAAGAAATTAGTAGGTGAAGTTGCTGCAGCACCAGCAATGAACAGAAACTCTTTCTACAAGGATGTATCTAGATCTAGATACAATAAGTTTGAATGTTGGTGTTGTGGAAAGAGAGGCCATTTTGCACTAGACTGTTGGTATAACCCAAGTGTTATAAAGAACAATAGTCTACCTGTTAGAAGAGGTTATGGTAGCTTTATTAATGCTAACCTGAACCAAGGACCCAAGACTTACTTGGGTTCTAAGGGTAAGTAATTTTGTGTTGCAGGTGAATCAAAGTAACCATGCCCCTATATGGTACTTGGATAGTGGTTGTTCCAGGCACATGACTGGAACAAAGGGGCTGCTGAAGGAGTATTCATCTGTCAAAGATGGACCTAAAGTGATCTTTGGTGGATCTGAAAAAGGAGTCATCAAAGGGTTTGGTAACATTTCTTCTAACCTAATTACTATCACTCAAGTGGCTTATGTAAAAGGTTTGAAACATAATCTAATAAGCATAAGCCAGCTAAGTGATTTAGAATATGACATTTCATTTGTTAAAGATGGATGTCATATCAAGAGGTCAAGTGATCAAAAGATCATACTGACTGGGTATAGGAAGAGAAATGTATATTGTCTTAATTTTAAATATGAGAATAAGGCTTCTCCCATCTGTCTTGTAGCTGATGACAATGCTTCTCATTGTGTTAAGTGGCACAAGAGATTGGCTCATCTAAACTACAAGACAATTGGTCAACTCTTTAGCAAAGAGTTAGTGAGGAATGGACCTCAAGTTAAGTGTATAAAGGAAGGGATATGCTCAGCTTGTCAAAAGGGCAAGCAGACAAAATCCTCCTTTCAAAGCCTTGAAAACAAGGATTCTGTGAGGTGCTTATACCTCTTGCATATGGATCTTTTTGGTCCTATGCCAGTTCACAGTCTAGGTAGGAAAGTCTACACTTTTGTGGTTGTAGATGACTATTCTAGATTTACATGGATATTCTTTCTGAGACAAAAATCTGAAACCCCAAGTGTATTACTTAATTTTGTAAAGCAAATTCAGAATGAACTGAATAGTACAGTGGTCAAAATCAGAAGTGACCATGGTACTGAGTTTCAATCTGAAAGCATAACAAACTTGTGTAAAGACTTTGGGATTTTCCAAGAGTTCTCCTCACCTAGAACACCTCAGCAAAATGGAATTGCTGAAAGAAAGAATATAACATTAATTGAAGCAGGTAGAACTCTGTTGAGTGACACCTCTCTCCCAGAATATTTTTGGGCCGAGGCAGTTAACACTGCTTGTCATGTAATCAATAGGGCTACTATCACCAAAAGCCACAAAATGACTCCCTATGAGATTGTGAAAGGCAGAAAACCAAATCTATCTTACTTTAGGATCTTTGGTTACAAGTGTTATATACTTAACAATGGCAAGTCATATTTGACTAAGTTTGCTGCCAAATCCCAGGATGGGATATTTGTTGGTTACAGCACTAATAGTAAGGCCTATAGAGTCTTCAACTTGACTACTCAAGTTGTTGAAGAATCTGTGCATGTTGTGTTTGATGAAACAAGATTAATCAACTGTGAGTTGTCTTGTAGATCAAATGACTCAACAGGTATAAGCAAAAGTATGGACAAGCTCTCCATTACTGAAGGATCAAAGGAAGATGGGGCATTGGAAAATGAAGGCTTCTGTCCAGGGGGAGAACAAGACACTATAGAAGCTGATGAAAACCAAGAGATTCAGCTAAATGAAGGAGCTGGAGATGTTCAACCAGTAGGGAATCTTCCTCCAGCTACAAGACATTTGAGAGATCATCCAGCTGATCAGATAATAGGTGATCCAAGACAGGGGGTGCAAACTAGAAGCAGAAATCAAAACACAGTTCTACATTCAAGTTTCCTGTCACAATTGGAGCCTAAGAAGTTTGAAGAAGCTATCCAAGACCTGCACTGGATTGATGCTATGCAAGAAGAGCTGAATCAATTCAAAAGGTGCAATGTCTGGGAGCTTGTTCCTAAATTAAGAGGCCACAACATAATTGGCACAAAATGGATCTATTGGAACAAGCTAGATGAAAGTGGAATAATAGTAAAGAATAAAGCAAGGTTGGTTGCAAAAGGATACAAGCAGGAAGAAGGGATTGACTTTGATCAAACCTTTGCTCCAGTAGCAAGGCTGGAGGCAATCAGAATATTCCTTGCCTATGCAGCCTATCAAGACTTCAAAGTATACCAGATGGATGTGAAGTCAGCATTTCTGAATGGTGATCTTAAAGAAGAAGTATATGTAGAGCAGTCATCAGGTTTTGTAGATCCTCTTAAACCTGATTTTGTTTATAAGCTTAGGAAAGCTCTGTATGGGTTAAAGCAAGCCCCAAGGGCTTGGTATGAAACCCTTTCTACTTTCCTTATTGAGAATAAATTCTCAAGAGGAAAAATTGACAAAACTCTATTCCTTAGGGAATCCAAAGGCAAGATCATCTTAGTTCAGATCTATGTTGATGACATAATCTTTGGATCTACTGAAAACAACCTTTGTAAAAAGTTTGCCAAACTTATGCAAGGGAAGTTTGAGATGAGCAGTATAGGGGAACTGAAATTCTTCTTGGGACTCCAAATAAGACAGACTGATGATGGCTTGTCCATATACCAGTCTAAGTTCACCAAAGAATTGATTAAGAAATATTGTATGGAGTCATCCTCTACCATGAGAACTCCTATGGGAACAAGTATGCCTATATGCAAAGATGATACAGGTAAACCTGTTGATGAGACTTTGTATAGAGGAATAGTTGACTCACTACTATATCTTATTGCTAGTAGACCAGATATTATGTATGCTACATGTGTCTGTGCTAGGTACCAAGCCTGCCCTAAAGAATCTCATTATACTGCAGTCAAAAGGATTTTGAGATATCTTAAGGGCACACCTAATCTAGGTCTTTGGTACCCTAGGAATAGAGATTTTCAACTAACAGGCTATTCAGATGCAGATTTTGCAGGATGTAGAGAGGATAGGAAGAGTACTACAGGTACTTGTCAATTCCTGGGAGGAAGACTAATATCATGGAGTAGTAAGAAGCAGACCAATGTGGCAATTTCCACAGCTGAGTCTGAGTATGTTGCTGCTGGAAGCTGCTGTGCACAGCTATTATGGATGCAGCATCAGCTTAAGGATTATGGTATTCAAGTAAGTAGAACACCTCTTTTGTGTGATTCTAAAAGTGCAATTTCTATTGCTAATAATCATGTTTCTCATAGTAGAACTAAGCATATAGAAATAAAATATCATTTTCTTAGAGAACATGTAGAAAAAGAAGACATCTCATTGGAATTTGTGAAAACAGATTATCAAATAGCAGATGTGTTTACTAAACCCCTGGATGAGACCAAATTCAATAAATTCAAAATTGAATTAGGTATGTTAACAATTGATTAGTGTAATCACAATATCATCAACAATGAAGTTGAAGTGGTAACAAGACATTCAATTGATATAAAGACACATTGAAGTAGTATCAAGTACTCTGTAGTACTTATAAGTTGTGATGAACAAACAGAAATTGGCTAAGTAAGATGGTGTCGACACATTCAGTAATATTGTGTCGACTCGGGGTTGTAATGTCGACAAGTCAGAGATATTGTGTCGACACAGAAAATATGTGTCGACACTTAAGAATCTTATTGTCGACTTATCCAGGAATGTAGTGTCGACTTCACTAGGATAGTGGTATCGACACTTATAGATTTTGTGTCGACACTTATACTAAGAGTCGACACAGAATTTCTGATGCTCTTCTATATATCTCTGGTGTCGACATAACTGCAAATTGGTGTCGACACATAATAGACGGACTTGATGTCGAGTCAATAGAAGCTTGTGTCGACACATTCCATCTGTGTCGACACTTATAGTCTGTTTTTGGCGTCTTTTGATCTTCTTTAAACAGAAGGTATAAATAGGTCAAAAACTCATTCTGTCGACACGCTTACAAGGTTTTCGAAACCCTGTGTCGACATTCCCCCTCTCTCTCTCTCTTTCTCTCATCTTTCAAGCTTTCTCGACTGATCAATGGCGCCAAAGATTGAAGATAATGTGAATGAAGGATATGAGTTGGTGCGCCAGGCCTTTGCTGCTGCCCCTCCAGATGTTCTCGGGGTTATTTATCTACTCCGACTCAGGATTAGAATTTCTGGTCTCCGAACCATCTAAGATATGGAAGAAGGAGGTGCATGAGTTCTATACTTCTGCATCTGTAGTCTCTGAAAGTCATGAGATAAAATCAACAGTTCATGGGTCACAAGTGGAAATTACACCAAGTAAGTTAAGAACAATTCTACACTTACCTATAATAGAGAATGAAGAGGATGTCCCTGCTTCTAAATCAAGGGAAGCTCTTCAATGGTGTGGATTGGATTCCACCATGAAGATTGGAGCTGCTTTCAATAGGAAAGGAATGAATCAACAGGGCAAGTTTCTGTCTGAGGTGGTTGGAAAAGTTATTCTGTGCAAGGCAGGTGGACATGATAGGATTTCCGCCTATATGTTCAGCCTAATGACCAGGATTGTGTTTACAATTCCAACGGATTGGTCAACTGTAATCTTTGAAAAGATTAAGGAAGGAATCAAGAAGCCAAATCTGGCTAGAATAATGAGTATATACCTAAGTAAGGAGATTCCTGATGTTATGCAACAACAATCTGGAACAAAGATTAATCACATGAGAAGGATGGACATGAGATTGTTCTCCAGATGGGATAGGGTGCTGACCAAAGATATGCCTGAAGTGGAAAGGCAGGATTCACCTGAGAAATCCCCAGGTCATGCTGCCAGTACTGAGCACCCACAAGAAGAACAAGTAAGACAAGAGGTTGAAGATCAGCCTGCTTCTACACAAGTTCAGGATGCCACAATACCTGCAATTCAAGAAGAAGTAAGAATACCAGCTCAGCAAGTTTATTCACCTACACAGACTGTATCTACTCATGACCAGGTACAGGTGCAGGGGGAGCTGGTGTATTTTCCTACAAAAGACATTTCTAATATTCCTATTTCTGCACAGGTCTAGGGAAAGCAAGTGTCCTCACCTGTCCAGGACATCACCAATACTGAACAAGTTTAGGGGGAGAAGCTGTCTGAGCAAGTGCAAGACAATGCTCAAATTGATATAACTCAAAATTTGAATACTGCAGATGTTCCAGCCCAGAAGGAATATACTCTAGAAGAGTTATTTCCAGATAATGAAATAATTACTGATAGAATGGAAGTGGAGCAAGAAATTGAGGGGGAGCCTGTGCATGTGGAGACTGTACAACATGGCACTGAAGCAGCTGTTCCTCCTCCTCCCAAAGAAAGAGTTCAAATTGATAGTACATCTGATTCTGAGAATGAAGAAGCCAGGGTGGCTAAGAAGAGAAAACTTATGGTCTTCCAGAGAAGGAGCAAGAGCTATAAGCAGGCTCTACAATCTACAGCACATCACACTCCTTCTGACTTTGATTATAACAAGTTTTTGATCGATTTACAAGTGAAATTGGATGAACACAGAGTGGCTATTGAAAAATATGTTGATGAAAACAACAAGTCCCTGCAATTTGACTTAGCTCAAGATATAAAATCTATTAGGTTTGAGGTCAATATGCATAAGAAGGAGATGACAGATTGCTTCCATAAGGGAGGCAATGCTGTGGTATATTTGGCAAAACAACAGCAGTCTATCATCCCTAAGGTGGATGATATTACTTTAAAGCAAAGCTATGTCTTGGAAAATCAGCTAAGGATGAATGAGAATTTAACTGAATCTCATCATGAGATCATTGAGGAATTGAAAAAGATTGTTCCAGGCCTACCTGCAGCTAGAGTAAAGGAAATGGAAGAATTTGATAAGAACTTTCAAGCTACTATTGATTCTGTTAAAACTGCTATCACAACCTCTCAAAAGGAAATATCTGACAAGCTTCAAAAGTTAAAACCATTTTTTAAAGAGGGTGTGAATTATCTAGATGGTCAAATCAGATTTCAGAAGGAAGATCTCAGAGATCATGTTACTAGAGAAGCCATAAAGGGGGAGAGGATGTTAGTTCATGCAGGCTCAGAGCACACCAAATGGATGACCAATAGTATTCGAGCCATATTGGGATATCCACCATTGTGTGATGATGCTATGGTGGCTGAGTCAGGAATAAAAACAAGTCTACTTGAAGGCAATCAACCTGAGGTTGCCCAAGTCATTTACCCTCCTCCAGATTATGATATGATTGATCAGCAAGTTCAAGGAATGTATAGTCCTCCAAAGGAGGTTACTAATGTTGTTATTGGGAAGGTTGATAAGCCTGAGGCTACTTTGAAAGACCAGCAAGATGCTCTACTATCTAAGAAAAGATTTAGAGAGCAGGCTGAACTTAAGCCAGACTTTGAGCAGTGGAGTCCTACTTCCAGAAATATTATACTCACTGCATGGAAGGCTGTCAAAGACCAAGTGTAGGAAAGAGGAAAGTGGTACAATGAGATGGAATGGCAGAAGTATGAAGCCAGGCAAGAGGCCATAGTACAGTTTAGAAGAAAAGCCAAGCTGGGTAGGCTGCCTCCAAATGCTCAGAAGCCAAGCAAGTACTTCCCAAAGCCCTTTCATTATTTTGAAAGGCAAAGGCTCAAGGAAGAAGCAAAGAAGAAGGCTGATCTAAAAGGCAAGAAGCCAGCTGAAGATTCTGAAGCTCCTGTGAAGGCTCAAGTTCTATCTGGCAAAGGGATAGTCATAAAAGAGCCTGATCAGTCTTAATTCTCAGTTCTTTTAAAGTATTTTGTAATGTTTTGATTAAATCATTAAATGTAAATCTCTGTATTCAAACATTATCAAGTTATAAACAAAATATTGTTTGGTATCATATAATATTCATTCTGTGATGGATGGTTTTTATTTTGTTTATATTAAGTATTCCTGTTATGTCATATATCATCAGTTTATACTTTTTATAAATGGTGTATATCATTGGCTATAGGGTTATGACTTCTCCAAATAGGGGGAGATTGTTGGGTATATTGGAAAATGTGTACCTGATTTGAAGAAGCCCAACTTAGCTCAATGATATACATCAAGGTGTATTTGATGTTGTTTTGAGTTGACATGTGCAGGTGAAGAAGTATTTAAGAATGCAGAAAAATATTCTAAGTCCACATGTCGACACCTGAAGAAATTGTGTCGACACTTCAGAATATTTGTGTCGACACTTCAGAAAATCAGTGTCGACACAGAGAAAGATGGTCGACCACATTTATGTCGACACTGGGAAGCAGTGTTGACACATAAAGGAAATCGTCGACCTCAGCACTGGGAAGCAGTGTCGACACAGAAGAAGATAGTCGACCAGAGAAAGATTGTCGACACAGAAGAAGATAGTCGACCAGAGAAAGATAGTCGACATAGAAGAAGATAGTCGACCAGAGAAAGATTGTCGACACAGAAGAAGATAGTCGACCAGAGAAAGATAGTCGACTCACAGAAGAAGATAGTCGACCTCTACTGTGTCGACACTGGGTGGATGTGTCGACACCTTGAGATTGAGTCGACACATATTGGCAGGAGTCGACTATGCTTGTGTCGACACCAGAAGACTGAGTCGACACCTTTTGGCAGAATTGAAGATTGCTGTGTCGACACCTGAAGGCTGAGTCGACACATACTGAGTTCTGAATCTACAACAACTGTGTCGACACACAGGACTTGTGTCGACACACTGCAGAGTCTAGACCAATTTATTTTCTGAAGAAGCTGTGTCGACTTAAAGGCAACTTAGTCGACATCATCAAAGACTGTGTCAACACCAAAGTCACTTGTGTCGACACAGATAGACAGATTGGTCTCGACACTTTCTAACTGACTGTCTCGACATTTTGCTGTCCAAGGCTAAGGTACAGGAACTGTTTGAAGACTTGACAGCTGTGGGTTGCCACCGTTTAACTGAAGCTGTCAGACTTGTCAGAAATCAGTTAGAAACCGGATCAGCCGGTTACCATGAAGAAAGTCTATAAATAGACATATTCAGAAGAAAAAAAAAACTAAAAAGAAAAATAACTGTAGAAGATCTAAGAAGAAGAAACAAAAGGATTACGATCCTATTGAAGTTTCAATTCAAGAAAGTGCTAAGCTCTAAAGAAGATCTTCATCAGAAAATCTAAGAAGAAGTCTGAAGTATCAGAAAAGGTGTTGGATAGAGAGGGATCCAGTCATCTTGAAGAAGAAGAAGGAAGCCATCTGTGGTTTCTCAAGAAGCTGTTTGGAAATCAACTCAGCTAAGTTCAGATTCAAGAAGCTTTGAAGAAAGCTCAGATTCAGTTGATTTCATCAGCTGATCAAGAAGTGTCTTATCCTCTTCTCTCTCAACAAAGGCAAGACATTAAAATATCTTTTCTAAATTTCTGTAGGATCTGTTTACACAGATCTGAGTTGTAAGCCTGTGTTATAAAGGCTGAGTGTAGGAGATGTGATCTCTGAGTGGTAGGGCTATTTGCCTGAGTGTAGGAGAAGGTTATTCTCTGAGTGGTAGGCCTTGAGGCAAGGCTGAGGTAGGGCTGTTGAGCCTAAGTTGTAGGAACCTATCCTGGTTCTGAGCTGTAGGATCTGAGAATAGTGGAAGTTTGGCCGAATCTAGCATATTGCTAGATAGGTGAAGGGGGAAAGTGGATGTACCCAGATCTTGGGGAACCACTATAAAACATTGTGCAATCTGTGATGCTTAGTTGTTTGTGAATGATGTGCTAGATGTTTTAATTTGTAATTGAATTCTGCCTAGAATTATAAACAAGAAATTAGAACCTATTCACCCCCCCCCTCTAGGTGTTTAGGTTGTCTTGAAAGTAAAACTATCATGGAGCCATAGAGGTCTCTAGCAGGGCTACTAGCTTAAGAGCCAGTATCCTATAGAGCTTATCTGCTAGTGCTGAGAGATCCACTTGCTCAAGTGGGACTTGAGTAGAGGTGGAGGAAGAAATGACTGTGGCTGGTGATGGATGGGCTGCAGGATGAGTGGGTGGGGATAGTAGGATGTTGGGTTGAGAGATTGGGATGGTGGAGATAGAGGTTATGGGTGTGGAGATGGATGGAGTGAAGGATGGTTGGGTTAGAATATCATGGAGTAGTTGTTGGTATGAGGAAGTGGAGGGAAGCTCACTAGGTGAGGAGGGGGAATCATCCATGAAGGAATCATCCATGAAGGAGTCATCCATGATGTTGAAAGATGGAATGTCAAGAGGTGGATAATAATGAAGTGGATGGAATTGTTATTCTGTGGTGGCTGGAGGAGGTGAAAGAGTGGACAGAGGAGTTGAAATTGTAATGGGGGAGGAGATTGATGTGGAGATGGTTGAGGTGGAGATGGAGGTAGAGATGGTTATAGTGGATGAGGGAATGGTTGAGGGAAGAACTTGAGAAAGTTGAGAAGAGGAGGAGGCAGGCAATGCTTCAATGAGGGCAGGGGCCTGAGGGGAAGAGACTGCAACAGTCCTTGTGCCTGAAGCAGTAGTAGTCCTAGTTGGCCTGACTATCTGCCTGTCCCATTTCCCAAACAGGGCACAGGTCAGCCTCTTTGATGCATTGATGTGCATTCCACTAGATACCAGCAGTTCAGGGCACCTAGAGTGCAGGAATAACCTTATTATCCTCCCAAAGTTTACCAAACATTTGTTCACTTTCTTCTTAATCACGTCAAAGAAGAGCTCTCCCCAGTTCAAATGTTTCTTGTCCACAAGTGCTCCCATCAAGCAGAACTAATACCTTGAGATGGTATCATGTGTTGAGTGTTTTGCCAACAACACTTTCCCCACAACATCAGCAAGAAATCTATACTCAATAGATAAGTTCTTTTTCAACAACTCGCTAGGGTTAGCGGCAGAATGTCCCATTCTATCTAACATATTTGCAGATTCTTCTCCAGATAACTCAATGGAATCATTTCCAGAACTCAATTGAAACACTTCAGTCAGAAGAGCAGGTGTTAGGGATACCTGCGTCTCGGCTATAGTACCAACCAATGTATTCTGATCCAAATTGTCCGCTGTATATACCCATTCTTTAATTTCATCGGCTGCAATCTTCATCCTGGTTGTCATTATTTGCACTAGCTGTTGTTCTTTGAATAGGTCCAGAATGTCTTTGAAGATTTGATCGCTTCCATCAAAGGAGTCCATGTCGATATCAAACCCTGTGTCAAATTTCATCTTGGCAAGAGCGACAACGGATATAGCCATTATGTACCTGCAAAGATGAACAACCATGACCAAGTGTAGAAAAGTTTGGAGGGAAAGGAAACGTTTGAAGATAGTATGAAAACACAAAATAAGAACGACGGTCGAAAGAATGATTTTATATTAGGGTTCGACGCCGGAAAGGAAAGATCGTTGAACTCCATTCGACGATCTGGGCTTCTAAAAGAATCTGAAGAGTCTTCAATAACATCGATCTCTGTTCGACGATACTGGAGAACGTCGATCTTCGATCGATGATCGCTGACTAGAATAAGATAGCCTAGCGCTGTCTGGAAAACGCTGAACTCCGGTCGACGCTATTGGAAAGCGTCGATCTCCGTTTGAAGATCTTGGGGAAAAACGTCGAGCGCAGTTCAGAGACAAAAAAAACCTACAGACACTAGAAAATACAAGTTTTTAGCCTAGTCTTGGTCTGTTTTAGAGTTTTAAAATCTTGGGTTTTATTTTAAACTTCCTCCATCTAACATTCCTAACTGATTTAGGAAGAAGGTATGTTTCTTTTCATCCAAGGGTTTGGTGAAAATATCTCCCCTTTGCAAATAGATTGGGATATACTGAAGTTCAATTTTTTTTCTCAACATTATCTCTTAAGAAGTGATGCCTAATCTCTATATGTTTTGTCCTACTATAGAGGACTGGATTTTGTGCTATAGAAATAGCACTAGTGTTTTCACAAAATATTTTTGACCCTTCTAAGTTGTAGCCATAGTCTAGGAGCTGGTTTTGAATCCACAAAATCTGTGAGCAACAACTGCCTGCTGTCATGTATTTAGCTTCAGCAGTTGAAGTGGACACAGATATCTGTTTCTTACAGAACTAGGAGACAAGTCTATCACCAAGAAACTGGCAAGTTCTACTGGTGCTTTTCCTATCTACTCTACATCCAGCATAATCAGCATCTGAAAATCTAGTTAATTCAAATCCTGAGTCTTTTGGATACCATAGACCTAGATTTGGACAACTTTTCACATACCTAAGAATCCTCTTAACTAATGTTAGGTGTGACTCTCTAGGGCTTACTTGAAACCTAGCACATATGCATGTAGCAAACACTATATCAGGTCTACTAGCTGTAAGGTACAATAGAGAGCCAATCATTGCTCTATATGTTGTCTGATCAACATGTTTTCCATGTTCATCAGCATCTAATACAACATTAGTAGGCATTGGTGTTTTCATACATGATGCCTCAGACATACCAAATTTCTTAACCAGTTCTTTTGCATATTTGGTTTGAGAAATAAATATGCCATCAGCATGTTGTTTGACTTGCAATCCTAGAAAGAAGGAAAGCTCACCCATGCTACTCATTTCAAATTTAGAATGCATTAGGTTAGAGAACCTTCTGTATAAATTTGAATCAGTAAAACCAAATATGATATCATCTACATATATTTGTACTAGTAGGGTATGGGACTTATGGGTTCTAATAAAAAGAGTTTGGTCTACTCTACCCCTTATAAAATTATTTTTCAGAAGAAAGCATGTTAAGGTCTCATACCATGCTCTAGGAGCTTGCTTGAGACCATATAATACTTTATGCAATTTGAAAACATGGTCAGGGTAAGTTGAAGAGATAAAACCTGGAGGTTGTCTAACATAGACTTCTTCTTTGATGTCTCTATTGAGAAATGCACTCTTCACATCCATTTGGTAGACCTTGAAACCTTTGTGAGCTGCATAAGCTAGGAATATTCTTATGGCCTCTAACCTTGCAACTGGTGCAAAGGTCTGGTCATAGTCTATTCCTTATTCTTGAGAATAACCTTGAGCAACTAACCTTGCCTTGTTTCTTACAATAACTCATTGATCATCCAACTTGTTTCTGAACACCCACTTTGTTCCAACAATAGAGTGATCCTTAGGCCTTGGCACTAGTTCCCAAACTTTATTCCTCTCAAATTGATATAGTTACTCTTGCATAGCAATGATCCAGTGTGGATCTTGTTCTGCATCTTGAATGGATTGAGGCTCAACTTGAGATAGAAAGCAAGTATGCATCAGGTTCTAGTTGACCTGATTTCTAGTTTGCACACCAGCTGAGATGTTTCCAATCACTTGGGAGATTGGATGATCTCTTGTTGTTACTAAATCAACATGGGGTGTTGATTGTTCACCAACTTGTGTTGTGTTTCCTCTAGTGGAATAACAACTGGCTCTTTAAGATGGTTCTCTCCAAGATGTTGAACATCTTCTTCATCTTCACTGATTTCATCCTTATATTGGTTAGGTGGATATACTGAATCCTTCTCTGCAATATGCAATCTGTCCAAATTTTCTGAAAGAGAGTTTACCTACAAGGTTCTATGGAAGAAGTGGACTTCTTCTTATAAAATATGTTAGTCTCATCAAAAGATACATGAACAGATTCTTCAATTTTAAGAGAAGTTTTGTTATAAACCCTATAAGCTTTACTGATCATGGAGTATCCCAGAAACACTCCTTCATCAGCTTTAGCTTGGAATTTTGCTAAATACTTCTTGTCATTATTTTGAATATAACAAATACAATCAAAATTTTTGAAATAGTCTACTTTAGGTTTCTTTCCTTTGAGCAATTCATAGGGAGTCTTGCCCTTCAGTTTATGTATCAAACTTCTGTTCAACACATGGTTGGAGGTGTTCACTGCCTCTGCCCAAAAGGATAGAGGAAGGTGAGCATCTGACAATAATGTAGTAGCATATTCAATTAGGGTTCTATTTTTCTTTTCAGCTACCCCATTTTGTTGAGGAGTTCTAGGAGCTGAGAAAGTATGCTTGATCCCTTCACTCTGACAGAACTCTTGCATAAGAAGAGAATCAAACTCTATCCTATGATCACTTCTGATCAGGGCAATGTGAGTATTGAACTCAATCTGTATGCATTTGAGAAAATCTGTCAAACACTTAAAGTTATCAGACTTCTTCCTCAGAAAGAATGCCCATGTGAATCTAGATAAGTCATCTACAATCACTAAAGTATAAGATTTCCCTCCTAAGCTTTGTACTGTAATTGGTCCAAAAAGATCCATGTGTAACAGATACAAGATCCTAGGTGAATCACTCTTATTAAGTGACTTAAAACTATTTTTAGTTTGCTTGCCTAATTGACAAGCCCTGTAGAGTCGTTCCTTCTTGTAGGGGCCAGAAGGTAGTCCTCTAACAAGGTTGTCCTTGGATAGCCTAGCAATGGTTCTAAGGTTTATATGCCCTAGTCTCTTATGTCAAAGATCATTTGGTTTGCAAACAGAATTAAATAAACAGATATCTATATTGGTTGAAAGGAAATCTACTAGATAAATGTTACCTTTCCTTTTACCTATTAACACTGTTGTGTTATCCTCTGACTTGATCTTGCATAAGGATTTGTTGAATATCACTTGATAGCCTTCATCACAAAGTTGACTGATACTGATTAGGTTGTGCTTCAGTCCTTCCACATAAGCCACCTTCTTGAATGTGACTAAGACAATCTGAACAACACCATATCCTTTTGTTTGACCAAAGTTTGAATCACCAAATATCACTTTGGGTCCAAGTTTGGTTCTGAAGGATGTGAGATTCTCCTTGCTCCCTGTCATGTGCTTTGAGCACCCACTATCCAGATATCATTGTTGGTTCATTGCTGGATAGGTCTTCACCTGCACATAAACAATTTATATGTTTTTGACCCAGTTTACCTTGGGTCTAGGTTTATAACCTTTAAACTCAGAAATAAAAGACATCCCTGGCTGACTCTTATATCCTTCAGGATGGTATCTCCTAGGAGGCACTATCCATTAAGTATAAGGGTTGAATCTTTGGGATGAGGGACTTTTAGGATTGATTTTTGATTTACCTCTGAAAGAATGTTCAAAGCTCTGAGCTCCATTCGACGATCGTCGAGCTGAGTTCGACGATCTTGGGTCAGATCGTCGAGCTTCGTTCGAAGATTGACTGTACCAGAGTTTAGAGTTCAGAAGTCGTCGATCTGAGTTCGACGTTTCAGCCTGAGATCGTCGAGCTCTGTTCGACGATCGTCGACCTCTGTTCAATGTTTTCTGTTGAACTTTGTTTTCCTTAGGTAAATCAGGATTCTTCCTAGCTACCTCTACAACACCCTTTCCTTTATCAAAAATAAATTTAATTGGGGTTGTTAATACTATAGGTTTGCTGGATGAAGCACCCAAGCCCAGTGTACTTTGAATCTTGAGTTCACTGTGCTTGTGATGTCCATCAGTCTGATGCTTCTCCCATTAAGGGATTCTTCAAACTTCTTTGTATGGGATACCTAACTTTTCAGTGAAGCTATCTCCTCCCTACAGCATTCTAACTCCTTAGAGAGTTTGAGGTTGTCTGATTTTAAGGTGCTACGTTACAACAATTGATTTCTGAGAGAGATAATCTCCTTCTCAGACTTTAACAGGTCTAAACAAAGTGCCTTAAATTCAGATCTAAAGTCCTTTGAATCAAAGTCAAAGGAGTCTATTACCTGGTCTTCTTCAGTTTGAGTTTCAGATTCAGACTCTGACTCTTGTTCTGCATCAGAATTTTGTTGGGAGGCATTGATAGTCATCATGCAGAATTCCTTTTCTTCAGCATCATCTTCATCATCACTTGAGCTTGATGAAGCCTCTGATTCTTCTTCAGTTTCACTCCAGGTTTCTGCTATAAATCCCTTCCTTGTATGTTTATTTTTGCTGGAGGAGGATTTGTTGTAATTGTTTCCCTTGGAGTCCTTGTCTTTTCTCCTATTTTTCCTGTCCTTCTTGTCCTTATTCTGATTTTCTGGACAGTCAGGCACAATATGGCCTGGTTTCCTGCATCCAAAATAGATTATTTCTTTATTATTTGACTTGTCATACCTTGACTTCTCATGCCCTCTGGATGACCTCTTTCTGAAATCTTTCCTGGCCATCTTATAGAATCTTTTGGCCAGCAAGCTCATCAATTCTTCATTGCCTGTGACCTTGTCTTCAGGCAGATCTTCTGTAGCTTTGAATGCTATTGTCTTCTCCTTCCTGATAGCTGGAGAAGCAACCTTTTGTTCTTCCTCTCTGTTCTTGATGAGCAGCTCATAAGACTTGAGCTTGCCCAACAAGGCTTCAGTAGTAATCTCAGTTAGGCTTCTGGCATCCTTGATTGGCCAGATCCTTGAGTCCCAAGTGCTAGGGAAGCACATTAGGATCTTGTCATTTAATTCAGTTAGAGAGATCTCCTTGTGCAGTGTTTTTAATTCGCTGACTATTAGGTTGAGCCAGTTGTACATGTCAGCCAACTATTCAGTTTCTCCTTTCTTGAAGTTCTCATATTGGCTTATGAGATGGGATCTCATGTCCTTCCTTTCATCAGCAGATCCTGAGACAATTTCAGATAATTTGTCCCATATCTCTTTTGCTGAACTGCATTCAGACACCTTTTGGAATATCTCATCAGACATAGTCTGAGCAAGGATATTCATAGCCTTTGCATCTGCAACTTTCCATTTCTTTATTTCTACATCTGTTCCTGAAGGAGGTGGAACAGCACTTGTACTTGTAATTACTGGGGGTCTTGGACAAACTGTCAAAATAGAATTGTAGATGTCCTCATCAATAGAATTCATGTAAAGCCTAATCCTTGCCTTCCAAAGTGCAAACTTAGAAAGGTTGTACACTGGAGATCTGGTGCTAGCATAATCTTTGTTCTGTGTCATGGTTTTGTATGAAAATAAATATAATACAAAAAGTAATAACCCTCTATAGAAGATTTATCTTATCAAGGATCTTTTGGTTCAGGTGTTAGCCTGTTCAACCAATCTATTGAAGATTCAGTTGTTGAGTAACCAACCTACCTCTGATACAAATTGAAAGTGAGGGTAAGATCTATCTTCACTCTAGAGGGGGGGTGAATAGAGTATTTTAAAATAATTTACAATTAAAACTGTAAAGCAGTGGAAGACTTAATTTACTTATATGTGTAATGTGCTAGCAGAAAGGTAAACACTAAAGCAGTAAAAAAATAGAAACACACAGCACATAGCAAAGCAAAAAAACACAGCAAGCCAAGATGACACAAGGAGCTATAGTGGTTCCCCAACAACCTGGGTACATCCACTCTTCTACCACCCTAGGTAGGAATCAACAGCAGGAATAGTTGATCAGGTGTCCTGGCCACCAATGAGCTTTTGATAAGGTGCTCAAAAACTAAAACTAGATTTTTTTAATAAGATGTCTTGCCACCACTGAGTTTTGACAAGGTCTCAGAAACCAGCCACAAAACTTTTGAAGGGAGTTTTGAGAAACCCTTTTACAGGAGAGAAAGGAAAAAGAAAATAAGTTGAGTTGTTCTTCTCTGTCAACAATATGAGAGAAGACAAGTGGAAGATGTTTTCAAAGCTCCCCCTGAGATCTGTAAGGGTTCAGTAAGATGAGCTTTGCTTAGGGTGATAGGCCTTCAGTTGCTTCAAATCTCCAGCAAAGGATGATTTCAGTAGATACTGAAATGTGTGATGTCTGGAGTCCTTGATAATGAAGCTTTTGAACACTTGAAGCTTCAAGGAGTAGAAAGGCAGATGATCTCCTTCACAATGATGTTCCTTGTGTTCTTGAAGAATTCTGACTCAGTAATTCTATAAGTTTTTGTCTACTGAATCTATTCTCAGAAGATGAATTCTTGATTAGTGAATTTCTTATTCTCTCTTCTGTATATCTTTTTCAAATCTTGTCTGTGATATATTCAGAATAATTTTCTAGGTAGTATATCAGATCCTGACTTTAGATGGTCGTTATTCAGTCATAAATGACTTCCATAATTGACAAATGTCTCTGGGGAAAGTCCTAAGTAACATTCCAATTATTCTTCCTTGAAACTTGCACCAGATTGCTTGAAATGGCTACATAATCCTTTATCATAAATGCTGAAAATAAATCTGAATTAATTCCATAACTGTCCTGAGTTTTAATCCTGAAAACGTCGACCTCTTAGAAAAATCGTCGACCTGAGCTCAGCTATCGTCGACCTGAGCTCAGAGATTGGATTTATACTAGAGACAGAAAACGTCGACCTGAGCCTACGATCGTCGACCTGAGCTCAGCGACTTGGAAAACAGCCAGAGATAGAGCATCCATCTGAGCTCGAAGATCGTCGAACGGAGTTCGACGCCTCATTGAACTGAGCTCAGAGATCGTCGACCTGATTTCGACGTTTCGTCGACCTGAGCTCGACGAGAATTGTCTTTGTCTCAGCACTTGAATCCTGATCTGTAGAAGGTCTGGAGTGCAGCTTTCAAACCTAAGTACTAACCCTAAGACTCATTCTAATTGACCTATCAGACTATATAGCAAGGTCAAAACAGAATCCTAATCACATAGTGATCCTTACCCAAATTAGTAATAGGGTGTTCCAACATCTACCTACAGCAGTTCTTACAAGAAGACTCACCATTTTCGTTGGCACACTAGGGTTCTGCCAACAACTATGACAAAATGTCTCACCTTACCACAACACCAACATTCATGAATGTTGTATCTCCTTTTCTGAACAGCCTTGGAAGAGTTCAAGCTATCAATAGTAGTATGTTTAGAGGGGAGGGCAGTAGCTTTCTTCATGTTTCTTTCAGGAAGTATCTGACTGAAAGTTAATCTGCCAGTGGATGCACATAACATATTTTGAGTAGCACCAACAAATATTATCTTTGCAGCTGGCATGGAGTTGATGGCTTCAGAAACTGTCAGGTGTGGCTTATTGACTGACTTACCCTTAGTCAAGGTGTTTACTGGAGGAACTTGAGAATAGGCCAATGCCTTATCCTTGGGTGTGGGAGCTGGGGCACCAAATACAAATGGTCTGTAATGGGCCATTTGGATCTCCTCACCGGGAGCCTTTAGTGCACTCACACTCATGTCCTTTCTTCCTCCATTATAAGATACCCAAGTATTCTTTCAGGAAGAGTTCCCATTCTTCTAGTGACAAACATGTTGTCCTGATCATACCTGTTGGAAGGGAGGATTACCTTATGAAAGGTGTTCTGAGGCACTGAGGGAGCTTTGTCTTTCCCTTTGGAATGGGCAGCTCTAGAGTTCCACTTGAACCCTAAACCTCTCTTATCCTTTTGAGAGGTGAAGGAGTCAATCAGTGGCAGCACTGTTATTGGTTTGGAGAATTCAGCCACAATCTTCTTATCCTTGAGAAGCTTCTCTTTATGATCCATGATGATCTTGTTTTTCTGGCCAATGGTCCCAATTTGAATAATTGAGATTGTATTCAGTTGGCTAACTTCCCTCCTCATCTGAGCTAGCAAGGGTGCTGACTCAGACTGTAGGGAAGCAGCATATTGTAGGGAGGCAATCTCCTTAGCTTGTCTCTTAACAAGCCTTTTGCTCTTCTTCAAAGCATCCAGAATTGCACCATACTTGTCAATAAATTGATTCACATCATCTTCAGATTCTAAACCATTATTCCCGCTGGAGGAAGTGGATGCTTCAAAGACTGAGCTAGACTTATAGATAGAGGGATAGCTAGGAATAGAGTGTACCTCATCAGGAATAAGATTGTCCTAATTATCTTCTGATATGGCCATAAGACTGAACTCCTCATCCTCTTCACAGTCAATGTCACTAGAGGACAGTGGGGCCCTTATGCCATATGGGGAAACTGGATGTTCGGCCTCTTCTTCAATAGTGATGAGACCAATGTAGGCCTCCTCTTCATCTGATTATAAAGACTCTGAATCACTATCTGATAGGTTGACAGTCTTCTTGGCCAAGAAGCTCTTTTCAACCTTCTTGGACTTGTGATGCTTTTTTCCTTCAGACTTTGTGAGCTCCTTCCTTTTAACTAGACAGTCAGCAATGATATGTCCACTCATGTTGCAACAGTAGCAAACAACATTAATCTTAACATATTTGTTCTGTTTGGAATCATGCCTTTCCCCAGAGGGGTGTTTTATGGACTTGTCCTTGCTGAGATAGGGCTTCCTTGATGAGGAGCTTGAAGTGCCCTTATTCTTCCACTGTCTCCTCCTGCTCAGCATCTTCTTGTACTACTTGGAGAATATTGTTAGTTCTCCATCTAACAGCTCATTTCTAGAGGAGTTGGGATCTAATCTCTCTAACTCTACAACTCTCCTTGGTGGATAAGGAGTTTTTTCCCTATTTCTTCTTATGGCTTCAACTCTGAAGGCCACAGTTTTCTCTTTGCTGAAAGATCTGACAGCATCATCTTCAGTCTTCCTAGAGTTCAGTTGCACCTCATGGGATAGTAGCTTCCCAAACAAATTCTGAAGTAATGTGTTGGCCAAGTTATGAACTTCTCTGATGGAACAAATCTTGATATCTCATTCCTTATTTGGGGATCTCAAGAACTTATCATTTAGCTCATAATTAGTGAACTGTCTGCCATAGGTGATCAGACTGTTTACTATTATGACGAACTTCTCATAGCATTCAACTATGGAATCCTTCTTCCCTTGCTTGAATGCTTCATATTGTTGATTTAGGAGGGTTTTCTATCATCCCTCACCTCCTCTGTACCTTCCATATAAAGAATGAGAGAATCCCACATTTCTTTGGTTGTTTTGTAGTGGACAAGGTTCTGGAAGGTGGAGTCATCTATGACACTAACAATGATGTTGTGTGCCCTCTTATCCATGGTTACCAAGATGACTTCATCCTTAGTCAATTAAGTATACTTCGTTGGAGTCTAGACATTGGCATCTAAGACAGAGACCGTTATGGGAATGAAGGGTCTTTCTTGGACAGTAATGAAAATCCTAGGATCTGAGGCTTTCATGAATAACCTAACCCTTTCTTTCCAAAATTCCAAAGTTTTCTTTGATGCAAATAGGGAGCTTCATGGAGCTCAACTTCTTGTGGTTCTCACTTCAACCCATGGAGTTAATCTCAGCTACTCTTAGAGATCTGTTTAGACTATTAAGTCCTTTTTCAACAACCTCGCTCTAATACCACTTGAATGTCTTTGTTTCAAAAGTAGCTATACACCTAGAGGAGGGGTGAATAGGTATTGAAGTCTTTATGACTACTTTTAAATTTAGTGCGTTGTGAGTTAGATTATTGAGTTTGCTTTCAAGAACACATATCAGCACACCAGTATTTATAGTGGTTCCTCAAGGTATGGGTACATCCACTTTCCCTCCCACCTTTCTAACAATGTGTTAAACAAGGCAATATTCAACAAATCTCAGCTCAAATAGCTTACAACACAGATCCTCACAAAATCGGATCATGGGGTTGACTAAGTCAACTCCACCCCCCCCCCCCCCATGAACTCCCATGATGAGGAAATCATGGGGGGAGGGCCCACTCCCTTTCTCTCCTCCAAAACCACCCCCTTTATGGGGGAACCACTACCACCACCGGACTGGCCGCCATTGCCGCCAGACTGGCCACCTCCGCCACCGGACTTTCTGGCCGCCGCAGGCCTTGCCGCGGCAGGCCGCAGCTAGGCCGCCAAGCCGCAGCCAAGCCGCCTGGCAACCGGTTGGGCTCGCGGCCAGGCTGGCCTTGCCGTCATAGGCCGCAGCCAAGCCGCCTGGCCGCCGCTGGCCTGGCCGCCGTGGCATGGCCACTAGCCCGACTCGCGGTCAGGCCGGCCGAACTACAGCAGGCCGCGGCCAAGCCGACGGACCGCTGGCCTAGCCACCGGCCTTGCCGCCGCAGGCCGCGGCCAAGCCGCCGGGCGCCGGCGGCCTGGCCGCTGGCTGAGCTCGCGGCCAAATCGGCCTTGCCGCTGCAGTCCGCGGCCAAGCCACCTGGCCACTGGTCGGACTCGTGGCCAGACCGGTCGAGCCGCCACAGGCCACAGCCAAGCCGTCGGCCTAGCCGCCGCCGGCCGGCCGCCTCCATCGGTCGGGCACTTCATCACCGTGGATGGTCTACCCACCGTCCGATCGTGGGGGGCTCTCCTCGCCCGTCTGATCTGGTGGATAACCACCCACTACGTTAGTGGTAGGGCCCGCCATGAGGCTCTCCTGGAGGCTATAAAAGGAGCCTCAGGGCCTCCTCATTCTACACTTTTCTGCTCCCGGTCATCTTCTTCCTCAGGTGATAGCTCTGCCAGTCTCCTCCCTCAAGTCATCTTCCAGCCACCGCCAGCCACCAGCGCGCCACCAGTGCGCCACCAGCAGGAAAACGCCTAAGTCTTGGAGCGAGCTGAAGGAGGAAGACGACCCCTGCAAACAAGCACACGCCGCCCCCAGCATTAGAGCACCAGGGCCATCACTCGCACTTCAATATCCAAGTCACTCCCGCGGCGCGGCCTGTTTCCCACAGGAATTCGTAGTCTTTTTCTCTCTCCCCCAAGATATAACGGGAACAGCCTGTCGCCCTGATTCTCCAAACATGTTGTAATCACCAGGAGCTAGTGGACTTTGATCGGCACAGACCCGGTCATTTGGTTTTTTACCCAATTGAGGGGTTTTTCCACGTCACCACATCTTATGTCAACCTCTCATTTTCATTGATTGTGTGCGCGCTCGACCGCTCTGAGAGCTAAGACGGTCCAAGTAAATCTGGTCCGACCGGAGCATCAAGTTAGTCTACAACAAAAACAATATAGATATGTAAGTGGTGCATGCAAAAATTTGTTACACTGTGGGCATTATATAAAATTATTCAAAAAATAAATTGACAAATAGAGCACAAAATATGTGTAGGATCCGGATCCTCTCCATTTCAAATTAAATGGAGGGGATCCATTTCATATCTAGTGGACAGGAAAAGTCCAAAAAAAATCTAGTGGCCAAGAATTTTTTGAATAAAAAAATATATAAGGAATGGAAAAACAGAACCCGTTGATGCTAAACCAGATAATCTTGTTTGTGAAATTGATCCCCTTCATTTCATTTGAAATGGAGAGGATCCTGATTTATTACACTAATGTCACATAAGAATTATTGAAAATAATTTATTTTTTTATATACATATACTTTTTTTTATTAGTCATGATACTTTAACTATGGTGCAAGGTTAATGCTCTTGATGTTGAATGAAGGAAGCATGGTTATGTGCATATAAATCAAAATGGATTCTTGAGTCTGCCCTCTCTGATGTCTTTGGCTTTGATTTGAGGGCATGATTCCGCAACAAACGTGACGGTATAGGGGGTCACTATTTCAGTGGTATTTGTGAGCAGCCACTTTGTGCATTTATTGTCAAAGGTTAGGTCTTTCTTCTCTGAGAGAAGCCACTTTTGTGCATAGTGTCAGAGGTTGGGTCTATTTCCAATCTTCCCCTGCTCATACCCCCAATGATTGGGGACTATATGGGTTTTGTTGTTGTTGTAGTAGTCATGATACTTTAACCAATTATTGTCCACACCAATGGAATATCGAGTTGATTTCGATCGAGTCATGCTTGACTTGAAATAGAAATTTTCGACTTGGTGCCGACTCAAAATCAAAATCAACTTTGAATCTGGTCAGCTCAACTTGAATTTGACTCGATTTCAAGCAAGCTCAAATCAATTTGGAGTCAACTCAAAATTAATTATTTTTGTTATAAAAAGTAATAAATTTTTATTAATGTGAATAACTGTTTAATTTGCTAAATTAATTTTAAATGAATTACGAAAAGAGTAGATTGACAATTCATTTTTCAGTTTTCACTTCAAATCAATTGTTACCTGATGTAGGGTAGGCTACGGGGTGGACAAAACCTAGACTTCTGAGGAAGGGGTGTGGATATGACCCTCGAATCCAACTTTAAATGCAATGCAAACCGTCTGTGACAACGACAAAATAATTTGAGTAATGACAATTTCAACCCACGCAGTTAATTAAAGGAAATAAACAAACATTCAATTCAACAATTATTTAATGGCTTTTCCTCGCTCGGAGGGCTAAGGCTAAGCGCACGACGAATAAATCCCACCTGCAAATTATAAATGTATCGCAACAAATTTCTACAAGCTCGGATCTAAGCAAAAGCACGACAATCAACTAATAATAATATCAAATCAAATGTTCCAATACAACGAGAGGCTCACCAAAGTAGCGGGCTGACCGAGGTACTGAAGACTTTGGATCCAGTTGCGTAGATTAGCGATCGAAGGTGGAATCGGCGGTATGAAAATGATGGTGGTGGCTGTCCTCGACAGTAAATGATGAGATCAGACGAGAAATGGGTAGATCCAGCCACATACAAGTAGATCCGTCCGGGGGAGGGTGGATCATATTTAGGGTCAGATCCGGCTAGGGAAGGGTGTGTGGGTGGTGGAAATAACGGATCGAGGGTTGAAATTCTTAGGTCTGGATTGATCTAGAGAATTAGGGTGGTTTGGAGGTGGTTCCATGAAGAGGAGGGGAGGAGGTGGTCGACCGGTGGTAGGGAGGGGGTTGTCGAATGTAGAAGGGGAGTGGGAGGGAGGCGGTGGCTGAGGGTGGGGAACCGAAGTGAGGGAGTGGGCTGGGTGGTCGGTGAAGAGGGGGAGTGAGGGAGGCGTCCGGTTGGCCAGCGACTGCAGGAAATCCTGCACAGTAGGCTGCTGATTAGGGTAGGGAAGTATGGGGCTGCAGCGGGTGGAAGAGGTGTTTGAGGGGTGGAAAATGAAGGCTAGAGGTAGGGGAAGGGTTTGGGGAAGAGAAACCAACCTAGGAGTCATCACTTAGGGCTCCACGACGTCGGCTCCGAGAGGTGATCGCTGGAATCTGGGAAGAAGAGTCTTCAAATTCTGCAATGTATTGGTTCAACCTCTTACACCATTATTTATAATAAAACAAGACACTAGGACATCCCTATCAACGACTATGATTGACTGGTGGGAGAGGCTGCTAAAATACATGAAAATAAACCAATAAAAATAAACTAATATATGACCTCGACTCGCGACGCAGATCCGGACACATCTACGGAGTCCGATCGTCGATCTGGATATGTCATATATGATAAGTTGCCAAATCGGCCTCGGACGGGCCCAAAGCTCATGCTCATCTCTGCTCTGCATCATTACCATTAGGGGAAAAAAGTCATAAATATAAAGCATAAAAAAGGACTTTTCAATTAAGAAGTAGGACCGCAAAAAAATTATAAAAATGTTCCATCAAAAGGAATCGAACTCACAACTTTTAGAAAATCTCATTCAGCTTCTACCAATTGAGCTAGGATATTTTTGTTTGCTAAAGTAATCTAAAATTTATTTAAATATATATTCACTCAAAAAAATTTTGTATTAATAAAAATATTTTAAAAATTCAGTGCGGGAGGCCGCCCACACTAGCCCCCCTATGTAGATCCGTCCTTCAGATATGGCAACCAACACAGCCTTAGCTCCAAGAGAAGAAGCCAGCGACCAAGACTTAACAATAGGAGAACTAGAATCAACCTACAAAAGCTGAAAATCTGTCCTAAGAGGAATGGTTATCTATGAACAGACGATTGCTCGCACAAGGGAGGATGCTCCTCCGTTGAACGCCAAAAAGGGGCAGAATCCCTCACACACACTGTTCAGGGTAGAGAAGATAGCGTAAAGAAAAACGTATGTTATTTGGTTAGAAATGTTTACGGTACAATAATTGTCTTCGTCTTGGTATGAACCGTCATTTGTGAATGCAATGTCTATGAACTGTCGCCGGAGGAAGCGAAAGCTGCAGAGGGAGTCGTCGGAGGAAACGATTGCCGGAGAGGACTCGCCGGTTGGTGGAAGCAGTCGCCAGGGAGGAAGAAGGTCGAGCGGCTAGGGGTTGTCGAGGGATCGCGTAATGTTCTAGAGCAGGGAGGAATCACGATTTCCGACCTAAAGAGGTCGGAAATCGCGATGCACGGGTTTAAGGCAAACCGGGTTTCCATCGGAATTGCGGGAATTCCAATTCCAGCATGTTTTTTTGCGGCGCCGAACAGCGTAAATCAAAATTGGCAAATGAATGCCAATTCCGACCCTGCAATTCCGACGAAACGAACGGGGCCTAACGAGAAATCTCAAGAAATGGGGAAAATTTTACCACGATGGCGTAGCTCTCGACGAGAGCTTTCCATATCTATACTCGGTTGAAGATTTCGAGCACCGGAGCACCGTCGGCGGCCACCAGAAGATTCATGAGAGAGAGGGAGTCGCCGCTTTGATTTCGGTTCGGTCTAAAGAGTGAGGAAGAAGATGAAGGAATTTTCTTATAATTACCCTAATATATGAGCATATATATATATATATATATATATATATATATATATATATATATATATATATATATATATATATATATATATATATATCAGATTAATGAATTTCCGCGCAGCGCTTTTTGGACAAAAAACGCGCTCCTCGGAAAAATGCAAAAAACACCCCCTTAACAGCATTTTTAGAAAAAGTGGTCAACATGAAAGTTGTAGATCTCGACGAGATCTACAACTTTCATGTTGACCACTTTTTCTAAAAATACTGTTAAGGGGGTCTATTTTCAAAAAGCGCGAAGGGGGTTCCGCCCGGTAAATATTACGATTTTTTTTTTTGCGCGGACCCCCTTCGCGCCTTTTGAAAATAGACCCCCTAAACAGCATTTTTGGAAAAAGTGGTCAACATGAAAGTTGTAGATTGAGAGAGAGAGAGAGAGAGAGAGTGGGGGGCTGGGGGCGGCAGATGGGTTATTATATATATATATATATATATATATATATATATATATATATATATATATATATATATATATATATAGGGGGCACTGAATTTCCGCGCAGCGCTTTTTGGACAAAAAAATGCCCTTCCCGGAAAAATGAAAAAAACACCCCCTTAACAGCATTTTTAGAAAAAGTGGTCAACATGAAAGTTGTAGATCTCGACGAGATCTACAACTTTCATGTTGACCACTTTTTCTAAAAATGCTGTTTAGGGGGTCTATTTTCAAAAGGCGCGAAGGGGGTCCGCGCAAAAAAAAAATCGTAATATTTACCGGGCGGAACCCCCTTCGCGCCTTTTGAAAATAGACCCCCTTAACAGCATTTTTAGAAAAAGTGGTCAACATGAAAGTTGTAGATCTCGTCGAGATCTACAACTTTCATGTTGACCACTTTTTCTAAAAATGCAGTTAAGAGGATGTTTTTTGCATTTTTCCGAGAAGCGCGTTTTTTTGTCCAAAAAGCGCTGCGCGGAAATTCATTAATCTGATATATATATATATATATATATATATATATATATATATATATATATATATATATGAGCATATATACTTATAAAATTTCTTGTCTAAAAACGGACTATTTACCAGCGGGTGAACGAAAAATAAAAATAGAGATTTAGGATGGCTTCAAATCAAAAAGTTTCCAACATAAAAGTTATAGATCTCGTCGAAACGAACAAATTTCATGTTAACAATTTTTCCATACGACATCTTTTTGACCCTCAAAACGGCACCCGAACGTAAATAGAAACGAAATTCTCGAGACGAATATACAACACTCAAGAACAAGATTACAGGTACTCGAGAAGAAGAAAAAGACTACTCAAGTACTAAAATTTAGTACTCGATAACAAAGAAACATCAGCACTCGAGTACTAAAGTTTTACTCGAGTACTAAAACAGTTACTCGAGAAGAAGCAAAGGTACTACTCGAAAAGTGCACAGATATCACTCGAGAAGTGCACAGTAGAACAGTAGAGGCAGCACCCAAGAGCAGTAGAGGCAGCACTCGAGAGCAGTACATACATCACTCGAGTGATGAAGGTCAATACTCGAGACAAATGAGATTACTCGAGTAATCACGAAAAATAATATGCATGAACAGTGTTTTTTTACAAATATATCCAACAAATTAAACTATACAAATGAAGAGTAAAAGACATTTTTGAATAGTATTATAATATTAAAATAATCATATTTATATATTTTTGAATAAGAAAATACGAGTTCAAAACGGAGACCCAAACGTGCGTCGAATTAAACGAAACTCGCACCGTAGACGAACAATGACGCTACGAACCGAATGGCGAAGTCAAAACAAAAATCCGACGAGCCATTCTCGAGATATAAATTTTCAAAGTCTACGGCGAACATAAATTCTACAAAACTTTGGAAAATCGCCGAGGCCCGAATATCGCTCGAATCGCGATGAAACTTGACGAGCAAGTTCAAAATTACTTAACTTAATTTCCAAATGCAAAATTTTCCGATTACAACATGAATTCACGAATTTGGCCGACTCGACCGAAAGGACATGACAATTTCTTAACGGCGAAGCACCGTCAACTCGACGTTAAAAATAACGGCATGACGTCATAATATGACGATACCAAATCAAATAAAATCATCGAAAAATCGGGGGCGTTACAACTCTCATGTTAATAAAGCGGTGCATTCGAGCTCGATGTCTTAACCTATTGTTTTATTTTGCATGAATACTTTATAATTTAGAGTTAACCTGGAGATGAGAAATTCTTTCGAGGTTAACCCTAAATAAGGCCGAACTCGATCGACTTTCATGTTAGTAGGGCGGTGCATTCGAGTTTGAGATCTTGGCTATTAAATAAGAAAGAACTTTATTTTTGCACAACTGCTTATAAATTTAGAGTTAACTTAGAGATGCGAGATTTCTTCAAGATTAATCATAAATAAGGCCGAGCTTGATCTACTCTCATGTTAGTAGAGCAGCGTGTTCGAGTTCAATGTGGTGGAGACCAGCCCCGATCAGGTTGACGCAAAAGTGTCCGACACCGCATCCGACCGGACCCCTATCGACCTTGAGCTTGGTTTTATTTGTGTTAATTTTGTTGTTTTTTTTCAATATGTAAAAATAAATATATATATTATCCTTCCGATTTTTCAAAAGTATCAAGAATAGTGTTGAATATGTTGGATGTGGATGGTTACCATCCGAGGCGGAGAAAATCACCGGGCTCACGCCACAAACTTATCCTCCCTCTTCTTCGCATGCACGCCCCTTTTGAAAACTCATCTACCCAGGTCTCCCCTTTCCTCTGTCTGTAATGACATCAAAAACCACTCATCCTGCTCGAACTTCATTTTTGAATCTGTACACTTCACACCACCACTGAAGAAATAAACAACCTATGTCACACCACGGATGAAAAAAATGAATGACCTAGGTCACACATCTCCATTTCAACTTTTAGATGTTTCTCTCACTTTGGGCTATACTTCCTCTCCTTATTATTGAAATTTTGAGTTTTCCATTCCACACCTGCTGCTTGCTCGAAGATAAGGCATTCGTGACACTATTTTTCCTACACAGCTGTTACTAGCCCGGTGATTAGGGTTTTCAGTGGTTAGTTTTTCCTTACATCTCTTACTTCCAAATGAACCTTTCTATTTTTTCAATGCAATGTTGTAGTTGTTGTTGGGGATTCCAAGAGTCAATTTCTTCCTCTTCATCTTTTTTGTTGCACGCAAAGTGCTTGTTTGATTTCCTCATTGGTGGATAAAATTAAAATAAAATTTTCATCTCTACCATATATAAAGAAATACCGTGATCTGTGAATATCATGAGTTCAAAATTTCATAAGCCGTCGGATCATGACTTCATAATTCAACAACAGTCTGATCGAGCACAATAAAATCGCTCTCTCTTTTTACATTTTAGTAGGTCTCATAAACTTACTATTAGAGTGTCCTAAACCTCTGCGAAATTACGATTTTGCCCATATAGCTCTTAAAAAATTGTGCTATTAAAATTTTATTTTAATTTTTAAACGTGGTTGTCTAGTTTCGATCTCGAGACCTTAAGGGCAAGAGGAATAACTCAACCCAATGAGCCAAGGAGACAACTATGATAATATTTCAAATAATATTTACTTATATTGTTATATTTTATGTTTTTTTATAAAAAAATTATATAAATATATGTATAATATAATTCATTATTATAATATATATTATAATAATTATATATATACATTTATATTTATAATTTTAATTTTTTTAATTTGTTAAATTATATTTACTTTCTCTTTTTCTTAAATTGTCGTCGTGAGCCGGCAAAGCCCGTCGGGGGCAGGCCGGGTACTGTCGTGATTGACAATAAAGGTGGAGCCCTGTGTCGGGCACTCGTGTGTGTGTGTGTGTGTGTGTGTGTGTGTGTGTGTGTGTGTGTGTGTGTGTGTGTGTGTGTGTGTATATACCATATATAAAGAAACACCGTGATCTGTGAATATCATGAGTTCAAAATTTTATAAGCCGTCGGATCATGACTTCATAATTCAACAACCGTCTGATTGAGCACAATAAAATTGCTCTCACTTTTCACATTTTAGTAGGTCTCATAAACCTACTACTAGAGTGCCTTAAACCTCTGTGAAATTATAATATTTCCCATATAGCTCTTAAAAAATCTGGCTATTAAAATTTTATTTTAATTTTTAAACGTGGTTGTCTGCTTTCGATCCCGAGACCTTAAGGACAAGAGGAATAACTCAATCCAATGAGTCAAGGAGGCAACTATGATAATATTTCAAATAATTTTTACTTATATTATTATATTTTATGTTTTTTTATAAAAATATTATATAAATATATGTATAATATAATTCATTATTATACTATATATTATAATAATTATATATATACATTTATATTTATAATTTTAAACTTATTTATTTGTCAAATTATATTTACTTTTTCTTTTTCTTAAATTGTCGTCGTAAGCTGGCGAAGCCCGCCGGGGGCAGGCCGGGTACCGTCGTGATTGATGATAAAGATGGATGTTGGAAATTTCCCGTAAGGTGGACTCGTTTCATCGAGACGCCCCAGTTAAGTCGTGCGCGGATTTTGAGCCTATTCAAACTCCTACGAGTGCGAGTTAGTTCAATCGCGCAAATGGTCGAAGCCTGTGATAGGTAGGCTAGATCGTCTCGTACATTAAGGGCGCGGACTCGGTCTCATCCTAGGCACAAGAGTTGGCATGACATAAAATCCTATTTAATGATATGAGTTACATATTCTCCTATTGATTCTGGAATAAATGGGATTAATTCACCCATAATTTTGTAACTCCTAAGGTGGTTCTGCTATTAAAACCATATGAGGATTTTTATTCATTATTCTGCTATCTAGCAGACTGTGAACTAGGGTGAAATCCCGACTCCTCCTTCATCGTAAAAAAAACGGTTGCATCTTTCTGCTTTTCCTCTACCCGATCCATTTGAGATATGCATCGCGAAACTGATCCTCTTCTCCCGTTCGGTTTTTGAAAGAGCAAATCGCTGGAGGCGGTTTCGATCGGCCACCGGACTTCATCCGAACTTCAGCAGCCGACGTTTTTCCCTTTTGCTTTGAGCTTTTAGTGAAAGATGTGGAAGTGGAGATTTGTTTCTGTCCAGGCAACTCCATCTAGTCGGCACCTTCGCCGACGCCGAGTGATTAAGCCGCTGCCGCACCTCTTTTGATTTCAGGACACTACTCAGACGGCCGAAATCTTCCTCTGTCCGGATCAAAGAAGGAGAAATTCACTCATACAGCAGGCTTCAGTTGCTGTTTGAGAGTTGGATCTGGAGTTGTCGGGTGTTCTGGGAAGATGAGAAGTTGCACCTAAGAGCATGCCTTGAGTTTTGGTTGAGAGCTCTTCTCCATTCAGTTTTGGTGATTTCAGATCACACTTGATTTCAGGTATATTCATGATTAATAACTTCACTTTGCATTGTTGAATGGTAAAAGAAATCTGGTTACTTGGATTGTTAACACCAAGTGTTGATCTCAGACCTAGATCTGCTAACTGCTTTCAGGAAACATTTTAAACCCTCATGATGGACAACACACTTATGTATATATATATGCTGAATAATTATTTGTGCTAATTCTCCGTTGTTGTAGAAACCAAAATCCCAGATTTACTTGTATGTTAACGAGATCCGATAGAGGAGTCGATTTCATAAGGAAGAACATGTCAAGATTATTGGGAATGGCCGCAACCATGAAACACGAGCTTGAATCCAAGAACGGTATAATTTGATTTTCCGCACTTCAGTTACCGTTCATTTCAGCTTGCTTTATTTCAGTGTTCTTAAGCTAAGAAAAATAATATTCAGTTTAAACTCTAGTTTGAGATTATTAGTACTTGGTTTAAAAGATCCTATATATTTGTGCGTTGTTGCATTCAGTAGAATTTGTAGAAATATTCACTCTCCGTAGCGACGCACATACACCATAAATTTGTGAACACTTGTATCAGAGAGAGGTTAAATCAAACTTATTAGTCTCCTTCATTATTTGGAGTTAATTATTTTTCTACTTAATTTATTCAAAGAACACCTTTTCCAAAACCCATTAATTATTTTGAGAGAAACAAAATTTGAGATTGAAACTCAAAGTGTTTTTCATAAATCAATCCCTAACAAAAGTCTCGTGTTTCTTCAGACGATTAGAGCTCATACGTCATTAAGTAAAAGAAACACGATATTAATTTAGGGCAATATTCAGATATCCCGGCATGAAAGGGTCTTATGAATTGATAAGAACTGTAGCCGCCAAAGTGGCCTTTTCGAGTCGGTTTGTGTGATTACGGTTTCACATGTTTTAGGGAGTTCTCTGAGACTAGTGCGCAATCATTCACCCAAAGATGGTGCTTGCGCAATAACTTCAGAAGGTTACACAATGACATTTGGACGGTAGTGCGGGGCTCTAGTAATCTATTCACCCAAAGGTGGTAGATTTACGAAAGGCTTAAGCGCAACTGTTGCACGTTCTTGTGTGGAGAATCACTAATTGTGTGGCGCGTAGTCTGCCCAAAGGTGTTGCATGTTGACGCGCCGAGATTCTCTACCTAGTGTGCTATTTAGGGTTTTATAGCCACTGTTGCCCTATTTGTCTCTGATTTTTATTTTCTCTCTATTAAGTCACCTTTACGGTTCACAACAATATGGTGACCATTGAGAAACTCACTGGATCGAACTTTAAGAAGTGGAAGTCCTACATCATGTTTGCTCTCGAGATGGCGGACATAGAGATGGCCATGAATACCAACCAGCCTGCGGCTCTCACAGCGACCAGCGCTCAAGCCTAGAAGGATAATTACGGTGCATGGAACAAGTCGAACAAAATCTGCTTGTTGGCTATGAAGCGTTCCATTCCGGAGCACCTACTGAGTGGTCTTCCAGACATGACCATCGCCAAGGATTTTCTGACTGCTGTTGGGCAGAGGTATAAGGTGTCTTCCAATGCTGAGATTGAGACTCTAATTCAGGACCTCTTCTTCAATATGTATTCGGGAGGAGGCAGAGTCCGCGATTATATACTGAAGATGGTCTACTATCAGACAAAACTGCAGGAGATGGAGATTACTCTCCCTGAAGCCTTAATAGTGCATCAAGCACTAAATACACTTCCTGTGGAGTTCAGCATTTTGAAGACTACCTACAGTTCCCAGGATGAGGCGTGGAAGATAAATGATCTCATCACTCGTTGCGTTGTTGAGGAGGAGAAACTGAAGAAGGAAAAGACAAAGACTGCGTTGCTCGTAGTCAAATCCCCGTTTAAGAAGAAGAAGAAGTTCAAAGCTCCGATTAAAGATCAAGATGGACAAACTTTAGGGAACAAGGACACTGGTGAAAAGAAGCCTCTTAGCTGCTTCTTTTGTAAGAAGAAGGGGCACGTGAAGCAAGAGTGCCTAAAGTTTAAGTCTTGGATGGAGAAGCGTGGATTTGCACTTAAAGGTAATCCCTTAGCTCTAGTCCTTTGTGAATCCAATTTAATTGAAGCCCCATCAAGTTCTTGGTGGCTCGATAGTGGAGCAACTAATCATGTTGCTTACACACTGCAGGGGTTCATCAAAAGGAGGAGGCCAAGAAAGGGTGAGTGCAGACTCACAGTTGGCAACAATGTTGAGGTGGAGGTGGAGTTCATCGGGGACATTTGTTTAGTCCTTGATTCTGGATATGAACTTGTTTTAAAAGACATTTTTTATATTCCTTCGTTTAGAAGGAACTTGATTTCAGTATTTATTTTAGATAAACTTCATTATGGCTTTAACATTTATGGTGGTTCTATTGATATTTATTATGAATTATAAGTTATAGGTCATTGTTCATTATCTAACGGATTATATTGTTTATGTCTTGCTCCTACAAACATATATGCTACCACCTATTATGTAGAACGCAATGGTAATAAAAGATCTTTACTTAAAGAAACATCGTTCATGTTGTGGCATAAACATTTAGGTCACATTTCCAGGAAAAGAGTAGAGAGATTAATTAAGGATAATATTCTTCCTGATCTTGACTTCAGTGACCTAGAGACATGTGTCGACTGTTGTAGAGGTAAGATGTCCAAGATTAAAAAGAAAGGCTCTACTCGTAGTTCAAATTTATTAGAGGTTATTCATACTGACATTAGTGGTCCTTATTCTACTACCCTCTGTAGGAATACCTACTTCATTACCTTCATTGATGGCTACTCCCGTTTTGGTTATTTGTACTTAATTAAGGAAAAATCTGAATCTCTTGAAAAGTTCAAGATTTTCAAGACTGAAGTTGAGAAACTAATAGGGAGAGTCATCAAGATAGTTAGGTCTGACAGAGGTGGAGAGTATTTTGGTAGGCATGATGCCTCCGGGCAACATAAAGGTCTGTTTGCCAGATACTTGGAGAGTTGTGGCATTGTAGCCCAGTACTTCATGCCGGGTAGTCCTGAGCAAAATGGTGTGGCTGAAAGGCATAATCGCACTCTTAAGGAAATGATGAGGAGCATGATGAGTAGAACGAATCTTCCTAAATTTTTGTGGGGTGAGGCGCTTAAGACTGTAGTGTATATCCTTAATAGAGTCCTGTCTAAGTCAGTATCTAAAACCCCTTGAGTTATGGACTGGTAGACGACCCAGCCTTAATCATTTGTTAGTCTGGGGTTGTCCTGCAGAAGTCCGTTTATACAACCCCTCAGAGAGTAAGATAGCCCCCAGGTCTTGTCGTTGCTATTTTATAGGCTACCCAGATCACTCTAAGGGATTTAAGTTTTATTCCCTTTAGGAGGACCCAGAATTGTGGAGTCTCAAACAACTAAATTTTTAAAATTGGATGTCGCCGATGAACCTAGTTATTCTCGTCCTATTAGTGAAGTCAAAGAAGTTGTGCCCATTAATTTATCTGTGCCCTTGATAGGAGGTCCTGTGGTGCCTGAACCTGTGACGGAACAAGTGGAGGATGTGGAAGTGGTCTTACCACCGATTCCAATTGAGGTTCCTCCTCAAGTTCAGGAGGTTCATCCACCCGCTAGGAGATCCATTAGGCAGAGAAGGCCTGCATTTTCCTCAGACTATGAAGTCTATTTAGGAGATAGTGATTATGAAATTGGTCAAGTGGTTGACCCAGTGATATTTAATGAAGCTGTGTCTGGACCTCAAGTTGATCTGTGGTGGGATGCGATGAAAGATGAGATGGAGTCTATGAAACTGAATAATGTTTGGGAGTTGGTTGAGTTACCCAAAGATTGTAAGTCTATTGGTTCTAAATGGGTGTTTAAGACTAAGAAAGACTCTAAGGGAAAGGTCAAGCGGTTTAAGGTCAGACTGGTAGCCAAGGGTTTTACACAGAGAGAAGGGATCGATTATCACGAGACCTTTTCTCCTGTGTCCTCTAAAGACTCTTTCAGAGTAATAATGACATTAGTAGCTCATTATAATTTGGAGCTACACCAGATGGATGTAAAGACCACATTCTTGAATGGCGATCTTGACGAAGAGGTCTATATGGTGCAGCCTGGGGGATTTAAGTCTGGTCATTCTGACCAACTTGTATGTAAACTTAACAAGTCCCTATATGGTCTAAAGCAAGATTCTAGACAGTGGTATTTGAAATTTGATGAGGTAGTTACTTTTTTTAATTTTGTAGAAAACAAGGTAAACTGTTGCATATATCTCAAGATCAGTAGGAGCAGATTCATCTTCATAATTATTTATGTAGATGATATCTTGCTTGCGAGCAGTGATTTGGCATTATTGAATGAATCTAAGTATTTTCTGTCAAAATATTTTGATATAAAAGATCTTGGAGAAGCATCCTTCGTTCTAGGAATTGAGATCATTAGGGACCGATCTCACCATACATTGGCACTCTCTCAGAAAGCCTACATCGAGCGTGTACTTGAGAGATTTAGCATGCTTGGTTGTAAGCCTGGTGACGTACCTGTGCTTAAAGGTGATAAACTCAGCTTATCACAATGCCCCAGGAACGATATAGAGAGAGTGTATGAAGGATATACCTTACGCTAGTATGGTAGGCAGCTTAATGTATGGCCATGTCTGTACCAGACCAGACATTGCCTTCGCAGTGGGACTTTTAGGCAGATATTAGTCGAACCCAGGACCTGATCATTGGGTCGCTGCCAAGAAAGTCTTAAGGTATTGAAGGGAACTAAAGATGTTAAGTTGGTCTATCATAGAGTTCAAAACCTTGAGTTAGTGGGGTATACAGATTCTGATTTTGCCGGGTGTGAGGATGATAGGAAGTCTACGTCAGGTTATATTTTTAAGTTTACTGGTGGAGCCATTTCATGGAAGAGTGTCAAGCAGACACTCATCACTTCATCCACAATTCATGCGGAGTTCGTCGCTCTCTTTAGAGCTTCCACTCACGCAGTGTGGCTTAATAATTTCATTATAGAGTTAAAGGTCGTTGATTCTATAGCTGGACCCATCCGGATGTACTGTGATAACATCTCTGCAATTATGTTCTCAATGAACAATAAGAGTATCACAGGGTCCAAACATATGGAAATTAAATTCTTGACCGTTAAGGAATTGGTCAAGAAAGATGAAATTTTAGTGGAGCATTTAGGGACAGATGACATGTTGGCTGATCCAGTTACTAAAGGACTTCGCCCTAACGTGTTTCAGAAAAATGTTATTAATATGGGGCTTAAACAAACGATCAATGCATTTGATTAATGGGAGGCTATATGGAGCTCCAATTTAGTATTCTGTCATTTATTTTGCACTTTATTTGTTTCATTGATAATTAAGAATATTCATTCAACAATATTATTAAGTTTCAATATTTGTTGAATTTTGTGACACGTCACAATTCATTCAAAGTCTCATGACTTGTGTCAGTCGGAGCATAAGGCCTAGGGCACTTCATATATATTATGGTCTGTGGTATGTCTTTTGACACATGAGTTTCAAAACCTTAAGGGTAGACATACTTGTTCTTTTGAATAATTAAGAACTTCTCGCAGCATGGTTTAATGCATTCATTTGAGAAGTTTGGTTGACCACCCAATTAGAACAACCTTCATGTGCACATTTTCAGTGTGTTGTTCTATGGTTTATATAATCGCGCTTTGTCCATGTCAATTGAGTTTGTAAGCTACTGTGACCATGGAAGGTCCCTTGTCGCTCAATGATGAGGTTGCCGCCATGATTCGGAGTGAAAGATTTGATTTGACCGGATTGACGTGGGAGTAGACTCAATACCGCGTTCGCTAGTTGGTACCCTTAAGTTTAGTGAAGATTTTATTGGAATGTCATAAGTTGCGATGAATACAAGTCCAAGTGGGAGAATGTTGGAAATTTCCCGTAAGGTGGACTCGTTTCATCGAGACGTCCCGGTTAAGTCGTGCATGGATTTTGAGTCTATTCAGACTCCTACGAGTGCGAGTTAGTTCAATCGCGGGAACAATCGAAGCATATGATAGGTAGGCTAGATCGTCTCGTACATTAAGGGCGCAGACTCGGTCTCATCCTAGGCACAAGAGTTGGCATGACATAAAATCCTATTTAATGATATGAGTTACATATTCTCCTATTGATTGTGGAATAAATGGGATTAATTCACCCATAATTTTGTAACTCCTAATTAAGGTGGTTCTCCTATTAAAACCATATGAGGATTTTTATTCATTATTCTGCTATCTAGCCGACTGTGAACTAGGGTGAAATCCCGACTCCTCCTTCATCGTGAAAAAAACGGTTGCATCTTTCTGCTTTTCCTCTACCCGATCCATTTGAGATCTGCATCGCGAAACCAATCCTCTTCTCCCGTTCGATTTTTGAAAGAGCAAATCGCCGGAGGCGGTTTCGATCGGCCACCGAACTTCATCCGAACTCCAGCAGCCGGCGTTTTTCCCTTTTGCTTTGAGCTTTTAGTGAAAGACGTGGAAGTGGAGATTTGTTTCCGTCCAGGCAACTCCATCCAGTCGGCACCTTCGCTGATGCCGAGTGATTAAGCCAATGCCGCACCTCTTCTGATTTCAGGACACTACTCAGACGGCCGGAATCTTCCTCTGTCCGGATCAAAGAAGGAGCAATTAACCCATACAGCAGGCTTCAGTTGCTGTTTGAGAGGTGGATCTGGAGTTGTTGGGTGTTCTGGGAAGATGAGAAGTTGAACCTAAGAGCAGGCCTTGAGTTTTTGTTGAGAGCTCTTCTCCATTCAGTTTTGGTGATTTCAGATCACACTTGATTTCAGGTATATTCATGATTAATAACTTCACTTTGCATTGTTGAATGGTAAAAGAAATCTGGTTACTTGGGTTGTTAACACCAAGTGTTGATCTCAGATCTAGATCTGCTAACTGCTTTCAGGAAACATTTTAAACTCTCATGATGGTGCAACACACTTATGTATATATATATATATGCTTAATAATTATGTGCTAATTCTTCGTTGTTGTAGAAACCAAAATCTCAGATTTACTTGTATGTTAACGAGATCCGATAGAGCAGTCGATTTCATAAGGAAGAACACGTCAAGATTATTGGGAGTGGCCGCGACCATGAAACACGAGCTTGAATCCAAGAACGGTATAATTTGATTTTCCGCACTTCAGTTACCGTTCATTTCAGCTTGCTTTATTTCAGTGTTCTTAAGCTAAGAAAAATAATATTCAGTTTAAACTCTAGTTTGAGATTATTAGTGCTTGGTTTAAAAGATCATATATATTTGTGCGTTGTTGCATTCAGTAGAATTTGTATAAATATTCACTCTCCGTAGCGACGCACATACACCATAAATTTGTTAACAACGGAGCCCTGTGTCGGGCACTCGTGTGTGTGTGTGTGTGTGCATATATAAGCGCGACAGTACACTGCCAGCGACGACGGGCTTCGCCCGCCCTCCGCACCCACCCTTTTAAAACAATTGTTGAAAAAATAACAATTTTTTATAATGTAATTGTGATAATAATTATTTTTAACATAATATATATATTTTAAAAGTAATGAACCGGTTGTTAGAAATAAAATAGTAATTAATTAAACGTCTGGAAAAAAAATACTTTATTTTAAACGTAATTAATTAAACGATTAATATTTTTAAAGTAATGACATGGTTAAAATTGTAATTAATTAAACGTTTAAAATAAACTCTTTAATTTTAAATAGGCGGGTGAACAGTATTCTGCTACTGTTCTCCCGCGTGATTTTATTTGTCCCACAGTGCCAATTTTAGGTGAACTTTTAAGTATATATTATTATGTGGTGATGGTTTCCTGAAGAGTAGTTGTTATTCGTCTCGTTGTGGCTTGTAGGGCAAGCTTGCAATGCGTTAGTTTTAAAAAATATATATGTATCGTTTAGTCCCACACCGCAAAAATAGAATAAGATTTCGAGTATAAATACAAAACTCGGGCACCATACTTTGAAATTTGGGCAGAGAGGTTGGGCTAAGCAGAGTGCATAGGTCTATATCAGGCTGGTTAGGTTGTAGAGCCGACCCAGTATGTTGGTTGGGGACTTCCTAGATATTTTTCGAAGTTAGGAGGGTAAAATGGTAATTTCATAGATTTAGAACACCCTAAAAAGAGTTTACGATACCTACCAAAATTTGGAGAGAAAATGCGAGTTAGATACCTACCAAAATTTGGAGAGAAAATGTGAGTTAGATCGGACGATGCTGAATAATGAAGCAAGATCAGATGATTGATATTTGTCCAGCAGTTTTTAAAAGCATGGTTTTAAAAACCATGTCATATATCTTTATATAATAGTAAAGATATCTTTAAACAGAACTTTATGTATATATATACAAGTGGCAGGCACGGGCCTTCGGCTCTCGGGGCATTCGGCGGGGGTGCGACAATCGGCGGGGTCCGACATTCGGCGGGGTGCGACATTCGTCGGTGGTGCGACATTTGTCGTGGGGACGACATTTGTCGTGGGCGGCGATATTTGTCGTGGGCGGCGACATTTGTCGTGGGCGGCGACATTTGTCGTGGACAGTACCTGCCCGCAACATATACATATGAGTACTCAAAATGACCGTAAAAAAATATAAATCAAGAATATAATTTTTATTTTGTAAAACAAATTATATTTTAATGTTAAAACATTAATCTTTCTTTTGTCATTTCTAGCTATAGGTCATACGTTTAGGATACCTAATATTTTTATTTTTTGTATTTAAATAATGCAAAATTGTGTAATTACCTAAAAGGATATTGACTTTATAATATATTAATATAAAGTTATGTTTTTTGGTGTAATTATGACTATAAAGACAATATAGGGATATTTGCAATGTTTCACCAAAGATTAGTTTTCATATAATATATATATATATATATATATATATATAAGTCACAGGCACGGGCCTTCGGCCATGGGGGCATTCGGCGGGGGTGCGACAATCGGCGGGGTGCGACATTCGACGGGGTGCGACATTCGGCGGGGTGCGACATTCGGCGGGGTGCGATATTCGACGGGGTGCGACATTCGCCGGTTGTGCGACATTCGCCGGTTGTGCGACATTTGTCGTGGGGACGACATTTGTCGTAGGGACGACATTTGTCGTGGGCGGCGACATTTGTCGTGAGCGGCGGCATTTGTCGTGGACAGTACCCGCCCCTATGACCTCGCGCGACAGTACCCGATCGACGATGGCGGGCTCCGTCCGCTCCCGGCGGGCTCCGTCCGCTCCCGGCGGGCTCCGTCCGCTCCCAGCGTGCTCCGCCCGCTTCCGGCGGGCTCCGCCCGACCCGCAACATATACATATGTGTACTCAAAATGACCGTAAAAAAATATAAATCAAGAATACAATTTTTATTTTGTAAAACAAATTATATTTTAACGTTAAAACATTAATTTTTCTTTTGTCATTCTTAGCTAGAGACTAGGTTTAGGGTATCTAGTGTTTTTATTTTTTGTATTTTAATATTGTAAAGTTGTATAATTACCTAAAAAGATATTGTCTTTATAATATACTAATATAAAGTTTTGTATCATTGTGTGTTGGGTATTGTATCAACAATGTACCTGATTTGAAGAAGCCCCTGAACAAGCTAAGTTGAATTGACAATGTATTTGATGATTTTCTTTCAAGTTGTGCTTGCAGCTATTCCATGCTAAGTACACACCAATGTCAGGGTGCAGTGGGTCAATGTACACGGGTCTGCGCAACGAAATCCCTCGTTGAGCAGATCAGTGTGTTGACTCACGTATTTTCTCTCTATTGGAGTGTACTTATTTTCAAGCACAGGGTCGAGATAGAGCAAGAGCAGAAGAGGAGCAAGGATGGGTTAAAGACCAAGTTCATGGGAAGGAAAAGGAAAATCCTCTAAGTCAAAATTGACGGGAATCACTAAGTGATTCTCGCCGATTCGACGGGAATCACTAGTGATTCTCGCCGAAATCGTCGGGAATCACTCGCCGATTTCCGCCGACTTCATCTGGCTGACTGTCCTCCTTCAAGAATTATGCTAAGGCAGAATCGACGGGAATCACCAACTGATTCTTGCCGATTCGTCGAGAATGACCTTGCATTCTCGCCGATTCCCTCCGGATGACAAGAGTTTAAACTGGAATTCTGCCAAGGCAAATTCGACGGGAATCATGAGTGATTCCCGCCAACTTCGATGGGAATCACCAATGATTCTCGCCAAATTTGCCTTAGGCAAATTTGCTCTGTTCGCTGGACCGAACCAAGACGGGTTACGCTGTTTTGACCAGAACTAGGGCTTCTTCTTATGGGCCCCACAACGGTCATTTAGGGTTGTTCTACAGTATTTATACTCGCGTATTTTGAACTTACAGAGTAATCATTCACGAGAAATCAAAGCCGCCGAGCGTGACCTAGCCGATCGCGAAAATCATCCAGTCGCCGTCGCCGCTCGCAAAGTTGTCGCCGCCGCAGATCTCAGATCCTCTTTGATCTTCCGACAACAGGACCGAGGCAAGCCTAGCATCTCACGCTTCTCTCTCGAGATCTCTTGTCTCTCGATTTGTTGAACGAAGATAACTCTTCATTCCGAATCGATTGAGACGACTGATCCGATTGAGATCGTTGGTAGACCTTGCTTGCTTCGTCAAGAAGTTTGGATCTACAAAGCATCGCCGCCGCATTCACTTGCCGCCGCCGATCTTGGGAAGATCCTCTCCAAGAGAGTACTCCGGTCGTGGACTCTTCGTCTTCATCAAGAACGCTTCAATGAACGAAGAGGGACATCGGGTTCTCCACACGTGTATTTTGTATCTCTTGTACATTCTACTTTTGTTTTGTTGTAAAGGAATAGTGATTCCTAGTTGTAAGGGTTAGGTGCAACCCGTGGTGGAGGAGTAGTGACTCCTTCAGTTGGAAGGGTACCTTCCGTAGTGTGAGGATTGGATTTCAATCCGTTTGGTGAAGTGACTGAGTCGTCCCTTGGTGGGAGATAGGTCGAAGGGGGAGAGTGGACGTACCCAAATCGGGGAACCACTATAATTGCTTGTGTGCTTTTCTGTGTTGTGTTTGTTTAATTGTGCAGGTTATTTAAATTCCGCAAAAGGCTGCAATTCACCTATTCCCTCCCCCCCATAGGTGAAATTAGTTGACACTAAAGACTTTCAAGTGGTATCAGAGGGAGGTTTCTCAGCAATAAGGTTAATATCTTGAGTAATATTCTGTGTCTAGTGTCAAGAAGAAAGAAGATCTCTGAAATGGAAAGACTCAAGTATTCAGGGAAGATCCCAGTGTGCACCAAGCTGAACTTTCCTATCTGGAAGGAAAGGATCAGGTACTACATGGAAGCAGTCGACCCCCGACTCTTCATGATAGTGGAGGAGGGACCTTATATCCCCACTAAGGCCTCCATCATTGATCCAACCAAGAAAGTGCCCAAGAAACTTTCTGAAATAGACAAGGATGAGATGGTGCTTGTCGGACTTGACAAGAAAGATCAGAACATTCTGGTAAGCACCGTCAATGATTCCATGATGCAGATTTTCTGCAACTGCAGGACTGCCAAGGACATATGGAACAGCCTGATCATCCTGATGGAAGGCACAGATGAAGTAAGGGATGATCAAAGATCCCTTCTGAACCAGAAGTACGAGGCCTTCAGGCAAGGTCCCAAGGAAGAAATCGGAGTGACATTCGAGAACTTCCTAAAGATCGTCAATGCCTGAAGGGCTATGGCAGAGTGTTCACCGATGGTGAACTAAATGACAAATTCCTTAGATCCCTTACTAAGGAATGGAACACCAAGATCTCCGCCATCAGAGAATTTGGCAGGCTGGCAGAAACTGATCCCCAGATTATGTTTGGAAAACTTCTGTCCTATGAGCTTCAGCTGAACACCAGAAAAGCTGAAGAAGAAGCTGATAAAGCCACTGCCAGAGAGAAGACTGTGACCCTGAAAGCCAATCACTCAAGGAAAGGCAAGGGTGCAGCCTCGTCCCGCTCTCGGAGAAAGGATGAGTAAGAAGACTCTGAGACATGCTCTTCCGGCTCAGAGCTATCTGAAGAAGACTTCTCCCTCATCACTCGGGAGTTCAAGAAGTTCCTCAAGTTGAGGAATCAAAGAAAGAAAGACGGCTCCTCCTCCAGACATCAGAAGAAGAATTATTCTTCTGACAGGTATGAATCCAAACCGAACAAACATCGCTCTGATGACATTATTTGCTTTGGATGCAATAAGCCAGGTCACGTTGTTACTGACTGTCACCAAAGCAAGAGAGATAAGGGGAAGGGAGAGGAACACAGGTCCTCTAGAGATAAGAAGAAGGAGAGGAGCTACATTGCTAAAAAGCCAAAGACATTGAGTGAGTCTGATTCCTTAGACTCCAGTGATGATGAGGAAGCCTACTTCGGGCTAGTGGGTCGCTTTGACTCAGAAGAAGACTGCCCCCCATTTACTGGGAAGGTAAAAGATCGTACCCCCCCTCTGACTCGGACTCTGAGTCTCCTGATGATGATCTCGAGGATAGCCCATCTGCCTATGAAGCTGAGCTCCTCGAAAAGTATGAGATTCTGCTCAATACCTTTGAGGAATGCCGCAAGAGTTTGAGGGCTCAGAAAAAGAAAGTCAAATTTCTTAAGGCTGAGGGTGTGTCTCTAAGAGAAGAGATCACTAGCTTGATCTCTCTCCGACAGGAACACCTGGGCCTGACTTCTGAGCACTCAGAGTCTCTAAAGCTCCTTGAACTAAAATAGGAAGAAATCAACAAGTTGGAAGAACAGCTTGCGGCAGAAAGGAAGATTGTCAAAAGCTTCTCCATGCCCAAGACCGTTCTTCCTCTGGTTGATGAATTCTCTGCTCAGGCTAAGGGGGCTGGCTTAGGGCATGTGGGTGTGCCTGGTATATCATCTAGGATAAACAGAAAGCAGAGGAAAAATAAGGCCTCTAAGAAGGCCTCTGCTGCAGAAAAGGGAAAGGCCCCACTCGATCCTATTCTATTCAGAAAGCCTGGCTTTCCTTGCAATGAGCAGGACTTTGAGTCAACCTATGGCCACTTCGTCCGGCCCTCGGTTGAAAAGCCCAAGAGCCGGTATGATGGTTGGGCCTTCCCCCTCAACTACGGTGAGAGTGTCTTCAAGACACCTTATGAGGAAATCCTAGTAGAGGATTATGGCCACTTCTCTAGCGGTCATAATAGGAAGCAGACACCAAAAGCCAAGCCTATTATACTGAAGGAATAGGAGGTGAAGAAATCATGTGACTGCTGTCATCATGATGCCTCCACCTCCAGATCCAAGGCCCCGGCTGGACCCATTGTTCTAAGGGTGAAGCAGGAGCCTAGGAAAAGGTACAACAGATTTGACTGTTGGTGCTGAGGCAAAGTTGATCACTTTGTCGTGGATTGCTGGTTTAATCCAAGATACAACGAGACTCCTCATGTTAGCAATGCGAGGCCGGCCACTCGTAGGGTTAACCATCTGAGGGGGAGTGTGCTAACAAGGAATCTAGGACCCAAGTTCAATTGGGTTTCTAAGGGAAACTAAATCTTTTTGCAGGTATGTCCAAATGCCACCAAAACTCCAATCTGGTACCTGGACAGTGGATATTCCCGGCATATGACTGGGACAAGAAGACTGCTGCGTGATTACTCTCCAGTCGAAAATGGACCCAAAGTCATCTTTGGAGGATCAGATCGAGGAGTCACCAGAGGTTACGGTTTGATTTCCAACGGTATAATCTCTATCACGGACGTGGCCTATGTTGAAGGGTTAAATCATAACCTGATCAGTGTAAGTCAGTTGTGTAATAAAGGATATGATTTTAAGTTCTGCAAGGATAAGTGCTTGATAATATCATGTGCCTCTTCGGAGACGGTATTAACTGGCATTAGGAGCAGAAATATCTTTTGCTTAGATTGCCTTAGCCTATACTCTTCTACCCCCGTGTGCCTAGTAGCAAAAGGCAGTGTATCTCTTTGTGAACAATGGCACAAGAGATTAGCACATATTAATTTCAAGACTATTAATATGTTGTTTTCTAAGAATTTAGTAAGGGATGCCCCTACTATTAAGTGCATTAAAGAAACCCCCTGTCCTGCATGCCAGAAGGGTAAACAGACTCGGGCTACCTTTAAAGGCATTGCAGACAAAGACTCCTCCAGATGTCTTTATCTTCTTCATATGGACTTGTTCGGTGCAGTGCAAGTTCATAGCTTAGGAGGCAAATCGTATACGCTAGTGATTGTTGATGATCACTCTCGGTTTACGTGGGTGTTCTTCTTGAAACGAAAGTCAGATACGTTTGACATCTTCACTAATTTTGTCAAGCAGATTCAGAACGAACTTAACTGCTCCGTGGTCAAGATCAGAAGTGACCATGGAACAGAATTCGAATCTAGTGCTATGACAGAATTCTTTGAAGAACATGGTATCTTTCATGAGTTTTCCTCCCCGCGTACTCCTCAGCAAAACGGAGTTGCGGAGAGAAGAAATAGAACGCTCATTGAAGCATGTACGGCAATGTTGAATGACGCTTCTCTTCCAGAGTACTTCTGGGCAGAGGTTGTCAATACGGCTTGTCATGTGCAGAATCGGGCATTGATCAACAAGAATCATCATAAGACGCCTTATGAGCTACTGAAAGGCAGGAAACCGACCATGTCCGATTTAAGGATTTTTGGCTGCAGATGCTATGTATTCAATAATATGAAGTACCGACGTACTAAATTCGGAGAAAAATGCTTCGAAGGCATCTTCATGGGCTATAGTAGCCATAGTCGGACATATAGGGTCTTCAATAAGAAAACCCTAGTGGTAGAGGAGTCCATTATTGTTGTTTTTGATGAAGGAAGCTTGCTTCATAGCAATTCTTCCAATGAGATTCTTGAAGATGCAGGTGCAAGGCTTGAACAGCTAAGTCTCAATGAGACTGCAAAAGGTGCAACTCTCAAGTACGTCAAGGTTTCCACCTCAACGCCAACTGGAGAAGTTGACGATCAGGATGGAGAGAATCTCCCAGAAGAAGGAGAAGCCCGAGAGCTGTCAGAGCTCCAGATGCCAGACTCCTAGAGCTCCGACACGTGAGGGATCATCCCAGAAATCAGATCATAGTAGATCCTCGTGATGGTGTCAGAACTCGGAGAGGTATAATTAACGAGATTTTGCACCTTAGTTTTCTATCACAGGTTGAGCCAAAGAAGTTCGACGAAGCGAACAAAGATGCGTCATGGATATTGGCCATGCAAGATGAACTGCATCAATTCGAACGATGCAACGTCTGGACGCTTGTTCCCAGACTAAAGAACCAGAATGTGATCGGCACCAAGTGGATCTTCAGAAACAAACTGGATTAACACGGTGTCATCATCAAGAACAAGGCCAGACTGGTGGCTCAAGGTTACAGACATGAGGAGGGGATTGACTTCGACCAATCCTTTGTACCAGTTACAAGGCTCGAGGCGATCAGATTGTTCCTGGCGTATGCTTCTCACAAAGGATTAACTGTCTATCAGATGGACGTGAAATCTGCGTTCCTAAATGGAAATTTGAAAGAGGAAGTATATGTCGCGCAACCCCCAGGTTTTGTTAATCCTACATTTCCTAATCATGTTTATTTTCTTAATAAAGCATTATATGGCTTAAAACAAGCTCCTCGAGCTTGGTATGAGACTCTGTCTAGTTTTCTTCTTGAGAACAAGTTCTCAAGAGGAAAAATAGATAAGACATTGTTTCTTAGGGAAGTCAAAGGTAAGATCTTGCTGGTGCAAATCTATGTCGATGACATAATATTTGGCTCAACGGACAACAATCTTTGCAAAAAGTTTTCTAAACTTATGCAAGGAAAGTTTGAAATGAGCAGCATGAGAGAGCTAAAGTATTTCTTGGGACTTCAAGTGAAACAGTCTGAGGATGGAATTTTCATCTCTCAAACGAAGTTCACAAATGAAATCCTCAAGAAATTTGGAATGGAGAATACAACCTCTATGAGGACTCCAATGGGATCCACTGTGTCTCTGGATAAGGATGAGAAAGGGAAACCTTTTGATGAAACCAAATACAGAAGCATAATTGGATCCCTGCTCTATCTTACTGCTAGTAGACCGGATATTATGTTTTCCACATGCGTTTGTGCCAGATATCAGGTGAACACTAAGGAATCTCATTATGTCGCTGCAAAGCGCATTCTTAGATACCTTAAAGGTACACCAAATCTTGGCTTGTGGTACCCAAGAAACAATGATGTTGAGCTGATAGGCTTTTCAGATGCTGACTTTGCAGGAAGCAGGGATGATAGGAAAAGCACTTCAGGGACGTGCCAATTCCTCGGAAGAAGGCTGATTTCATGGAACAGTAAAAAGCATAATTGTATCGCAACATCTACAGCTGAATCTGAGTACATCTCAGCAGGAAGCTGTTGCGCACAACTTCTATGGATCAGAAATCAGCTCAAAGATTATGACTTGCAGTTCAGAGAAGTTTCGATGTATTGCGACTCCTCGAGCGCAATAGCAATCGCGAACAATCCTGTGTCGCACAACAGAATAAAGCATATTGAAGTGCACTACCACTTCATTCGGTAGCATGTGGAAAACAAAGATATCTCTCTCTGTTATGTCCTTACGGATAAGCAGGTTGCAGATATCTTCACGAAGCCCCTAGACGAGGCCAAGTTCAGTCTCTTCAAAACTTAACTTGACATGCTGAACTATGAAGAGTGAAGACTACTAGGCTCAAGGCTCTTGGATCAAGGGGGAGCATCAGTAAGGAACTCAAGCTCGAGCACGGATGCAAGATCTGAGGGGGTGCATGTGACTCCAAGTGAAGTTCCAGATTTATAGAAGCCGAAAAGGGGGAGATTACCCTCTCGGCTAAGGCTAAGGTGCTAAGGTACTAAAGTGGCTGCCAAAGGCTAAGAATGCTAAGTATGCTCTAAGGAAAATGATAATGAATTTCATTCTCAACTGATTGCTCATTTTATGTTTTGCATTCCCATCTGTCTTATTCACCTTAGCTTGTAGGGTTTAGGCTTCTTCAAATCGGGGGAGATTGTTGGGTATTGTATCCACAATGTACCTGATTTGAAGAAGCCCCTGAATAAGCTAAGTTTAATTGACAATGTATTTGATGATTTTCTTTCAAGTTGTGCTTGCAGTTATTCCATGCTAAGTACATACCAATGTCAGGGTGCAGTGGGTCAATATACACAGGTCTGCGCAACGTAATCCCTCGTTGAGCAGATCAATGTGTTGACTAACGTGTGCTCTCTCTATTGGAGTGTACTTATTTTCAAGCACAGGGTCGATATAGAGCAAGTGCAGAAGAGGAGCAAGGATGGGTCAAAGACCAAGTTCATGGGAAGGAAGAGGAAAATCCTCTAAGTCAAAATCGATGGGAATCACTAAGTGATTCTCGTCGATTCGACGGGAATCACTAGTGATTCTCGCCGAAATCGTCGAGAATCACTCGCCGATTTCCGCCGACTTCATCTGGCTGACTGTCCTCCTTCAAGAATTATGCTAAGGGAGCATCGACGGGAATCACCAACTGATTCTCACCGATTCGTCGAGAATGACCTTGCATTCTCGTCGATTCCCTCCGGATGACAAGAGTTTCAACTTGAATTCTGCCAAGCCAAATTCGACGGGAATTATGAGTGATTCCCGCCGACTTCGACGGGAATCACCAATGATTCTCGCCGAATTTGCCTTAGGCAAATTTGCACTGTTCGCTGGACCGAACCAAGACGGGTTACGCTGTTTTGACCAGAACTAGGGCTTCTTCTTGTGGGCCCCACAACGGTCATTTAGGGTTGTTCTACAGTATTTATACTTGCGTATTTTGAACTTACGGAGTAATCATTCACGAGCAATCAAAGCCGCCGAGCGTGACCTAGCCGATCGCGGAAATCATCCCGTCGTCGTCGCCGCTCGCAAAGTTGTCGCCGCCGCAGATCTCAGATCCTCTTTAATCTTCCGACGACAGGACCGAGGCAAGCCTAGCGTCTCACGCTTCTCTCTCGAGATCTCTTGTATCTCGATTTGTTGAACGAGGATAACTCTTCATTCCGAATCGATTGAGACGACTGATCCGATTGAGATCGACAAAGCATCGCCGCCGCATTCACTTGCCGCCGCCGATCTTGGGAAGATCCTCTCCAAGAGAGTACTCCGGTTGTGGACTCTTCGTCTTCATCAAGAACGCTTCAACGAACGAAGAGGGACATCGGGTTCTCCACACGTGTAGTTTGTATCTCTTGTACATTCTATTTTTGTTTTGTTGTAAAGGAATAGTGATTCCTAGTTGTAAGGGTTGAGTGCAACCCGTGGTGGAGGAGTAGTGACTACTTCGGTTGGAAGGGTGCCTTCCGTAGTGTGAGGATTGGATTTCAATCCGTTTGGTGAAGTGACCGAGTCGTCCCTTGGTGGGAGATAGGTCGAAGGGGGAGAGTGGACGTACCCAAATCGGGGAACCACTATAATTGCTTGTGTGCTTTTCTGTGCTGTGTTTATTTAATTGTGCAGGTTATTTAAATTCCGCAAAAGACTGCAATTCACTTATCCCCCCCCATAGGTGGAATTAGTTGACACTAAAGACTTTCATTGTGTAATTATAAATACAACTATAAGGGCAATATTGGGACATCAGACAATGTTTCACCAAAGAGTAGTTTTTGTATATTAGTATATATATATATATATACCAAATAAGAATATAAGGTTTAGTGTCAAGCACGCGTATATCGGTCGTCCGATTGAGCTCCATCAGATCTCATCAATTCATTATTTGAATTAGTAAACAAAGAAATTAAATAGGTCTCCTAAACCTATTGCCGGTGGAGGACCAGAGAGAGGGGGAGAGAGAGAGGAGGGAGAGAGAGAGTTGTGGCTGAGTTATAGGCGGTGGATATATATTATATATAAATACAAACTCAATATTCCTATCTCTAACCACGCCACCACGGGAAGCTAACAGCCAAAACAAAACAAATTATATATTATATATAAATACAAGCTCAATATTCCTATCTCTAACCACACCACCACGGGAAGCTAACAGCCAAAACAAAACAAATTATATATTATATATAACCCCGGAATATATATTTTATAGAGAGAGAGTTGCGACTGAGTTATAGGTCATGGATTTATATATAGATAAATACAAGCTCAATATTCCTATCTCTAACCACGGGAAGCTAACAGGCAAAACAAAACAAATTATATATGATATATAACCACGTGATATATCTTATATATAAATACAAGCTCCATTTCGGCCTTGGGTTGATGTAAGAGTCGCCGTAGAGGGGAGAACATCTCTGAGGATGTGCTCTTGAGGTGGCCGACCATGGCTGCTTGGAGGAGGGAGGAGCTCGGGAACTTGGAGGTGGCCGACCATGCCTGTTGGAGAGAGAAAGAGCGAGAGAGAGAGAGATGGAGGCCTTCATTTAATTTATATATGTAGGACTTACAACAGGTATATTAATTTATCATTAACTTAAGTTAATACTTAACTTAACTGATAATAAGTTAATAAAGTATAACTGATAATAAGTTATTAAATTAACTTATCGCTTCCGTCGCTACAGTAACCCGATGCCAGCTTCTTTAGTCTCACATCGCTTATATGTAATTTTGCTTGGTGTATAAAAGAAATCCTTATGATTGCTATATCGAATTACGCAACTGGGCAATCAATTAGGTTAACGTGGGCTAGCTTCCCCACTGCTATATGGGCCTGTTGTTGCCATATAGGCCCGCGTGCAATTTGATCTGCTTCGTTCCGGGTTCTTGCGAGGCGAGGCAAAACTATCTAATTGGGCTGGCCTAGCTTTTTACCCGGTTCCTGGTTAGGCCCGCCTGGGCTGGCTGCTTGGCCGGTTCCTATTTCGGGCCGCCTAGCCCGGCAGCTTGACTTTTTTTAAATTTTTTGATAAGTTTTTTAATGACCCCAGCTGCTTACCCGGTTCCTGTTTCGCCTGGGCCGGCTGCTTGACTTTTCTTTTCAAATTGTTTTTTACAAATTTGATCAACTTCATTCCGGGTTCTTGCGAGGCGAGGCACGCCCCTTCCGCAAACTCATCTACCCAAGTCTCTTCTTTTCTCTGTCTATATGACATCAAAAATCACTCATCCTCCTCAAACTTCATTTTTTAATCTGTATACTTCACACCACTGCTGAAAGAAATAAACAACATATGTCACACCACCGATTAAAAAATGAACGACCTAAGTCACTCATCTCCACTTCAACTTTTAGATGTTTCTTTCACTTTGGACTGTACTTCCTCTCATTATTACTGAAATTTTGAGTTTTCCATTCCACAACTGCTGCTTGCTCGAAGATAGGGCATTCAGGGCTCTATTTTTCCTGCGCTGCTGTTACTAGTCTGGTGATTGGGGTTTTCAGTGGTCAGTTTCTCCTTACATCTCTTACTTCCAAATAAATCTTTCTATTTTTTTAATGTAATGTTGTTGTTGGGGATAAAAAGAAGCAATTTCTTCCTCTTCATCTTTTATTATTGCACGCAAAGTGTTTGTTTGATTTCCTCATTGGTGGATAAAATTAAAATAAAATTTTCATATTTCAGAATCACCGATTGCGACAAGCTTCGATACAATTTTGTTTTACATTCCCCATATCGCTTCATTACAAAAGCTTCCATGTATGGTGCGGAAGTTGATGAGCAAAATGTCAATGACGGAGATTCTAATTGCTCTCTTCTTTGTCAGGTATTGCTTCTTCTATCTCCTTTTAAAGATTTCTTTGTTAGTTTTCTGTTCGCAAATAGTTTACTTCCCTTCAACAGATTTCAGAGGATTGGAAGCTAAATACTTGCTATTGAGTATTTATATTAGGGATTCAGATTTAAATGTTTTTGCATTGAATTATTCTAATTTTATTTATCTGACATGAATTTGTCTCCATTGGTTAGGAGAAAAGTTATTTTCAGCTTTCTTAAAAAATAAATTGGATTAAAATGCATATAGGGAAATGAAGAACGAACTTTTTTTATCTCATTCATGTTGGTATGAATGTTTAGATGCTTACATTCATGGGCGAACAGGATGTTTGGATGCTTACATTCATGGGCGAACATTCACATAACGGTGAATCAATAAGCAATAAGAAATTGAAAACAATATTTTCGAAACAATTACATTTAATCCATAAACAAGCAGGGCAAATTCACATCTGGCAGTGTGTCACGAGCGAGGAATGCGACGCGGGGGAGGTATACAGGGTTTAGGTTAGAGACGGGATCGTGTTTTCAGCGAAAACTAATAGAGGGGGTTTTGGAGAAAAGGCTATTTGCAGGTCATTTCTCTTTATGATCAGACGACTGTGGCAGTTTTAAGACATATCAGGGTCTGCCAATAGCGTGAGTTCAAAAATACATAAATAATATAAGTCGCTGAATCTGGATTGATAAAATATTGTCCGTCGGATCTGATACCAAAACCTTATAAAAAACCAATTTCCTAACCCTAAACCCGTTGAAACCCCGTGAAAGCCCGCACACGTGCCTCCGTCCTGCTCATGAAGGCCCTTCTTCTTCCTGATTCTGCAATACGATTCGTTTATCAAAGAGCGAACGAGAGATCCACTGAAAAGCCCTCATCGCTTCTTCTACTCTTTATCTTCTGGAGTGTTCGTAGAAAGATCTAAGGTTTGCTTGCTTCTTCTCTCCGAGGGATGCCATTTGTTTTCAATTTCATGCGATCTGCAAAGATTTGAATTGTTCAAAGAGAGATTTTGAAACTGATATAGATTTGTGTTGGCGATTCACCGTTGGAGCTTCTTTATCTCACTCATGATTTCCCTATGATCTGCGAAAAGAAATGTATGATTGCGCCCCTTCTCCATCCATCTTCTTCCTACTCTTCCTACTCTGATCAGGAGTAACATCGTTCAATTAGGTGTCGGAGTTGAGCACTTATGGCACGAAGGTCATGACTGATTACGGTTGGGGATGGGTCGAAGTCCTCCGCCGCGGCCAAAGACCGCCGCCTGGCGGGGTACTAATCGCGCAAGACACGAGGGCTGGAGGCCCGTGCCTATCACTATAATGTATATATCTAATGTAAATTGAGGCGAACCATTAGGTGCTCATAATGCATATATATATATACCCTATTCAGACGAACCATTAAGTGCTTATCTATACTATTCTATAAAAGAAAAACACCCTTTGGTGCAACATTCATAATACCTATAATACTCTCACTCTTTTTAATTAAAGACAAAAAAAACATAAAAAAATTCAAATCTTTTTAAAAATAAAGGGCTCCTTTGTAAATATACTCTCATTGTTAAATCACATCAAATCTTGGACAGCTGTACATCGCCTGCATTATAAGCTTTATTGGTTGTAGAAAAAAATGTTGTACATCCCATTGGACAGTTGTACATCCCATTGGACAGCTGTAGAAAAAACTTTATTGAACAGCTGTACTCTCATCCTGGCTTCATTGGTTGTAGAAAAAAATGTTCGTACATCCCATTGCATCAGGCACAGTTTTATTCCATCAAACATCCGTCTAGCTTTTTTTTGACTTCTCCTCCTCTACATCCCGCCAAAAGGCCTTTCCACTTCTCCTCATCAACATCCTACCGAGCGCCGATGATCAATATTTGCCTCTCGCGCTCAAGTCGACGCCAAATCTCTGCCTCTCTCGCACTCAACTCGACGTCGGCCCGTCTTTCAATTTCTCCTCCTCTACATCCCGCCGGCGATCCAGGTCAGTGAAACCCCCTGCTTGCAAAATCGGCCGACGAGATCTCTGGCTCTCGCGCTCAACTCGACAACGAATCCCATGCCCTCGCGCTAAAAATGACTACTTCTCAGAGCTTCTGATATTTGCTTCTCATACCTCAGTTTTCAATCTTCATTCAAACTTGATATTACCCATTTCTATTTTTTTAACTGATGATATATTAAGGCTAATCTTACATTAGTATAGACGTGCCAGGAGAAAATACAATCGGCTTCCAGATCTGAACAATCGGCTTCCAGATCTGAACAATCGGCTTCTCCATGCGTTTTTTTCCAGGTTTTTTTTTGTATAAATACAATTTCATTTTCTGCTCCATGCGATCCGGTTCCTGCAATTATTTCTGCTCTATTGGTTAGCATGCACATCTCCATATCATCTATCTATATTCTTTTGACAATATTTGTTGTCTAAAATTATGAAATAAAGACACAGTTTGCTATTGATTTATGTTGCTTTTGCTCATATTATAATTATCAATCCATCTTTTTATAGGTAATTCATTTATTTTGAAAAATAAGATATGTTTTTTTATGTTATTTTGAAAAATAAGGTATGAGTACTTATATGGAGTTAGTATAGATAATAAGTTTGGATGTGACATGTATATATAAATATTGTGAGTAAAGGATTTTCTCAATACATTTATTTTCTTAAATTAGATTAACCTTATGTCTGCATGGCTTTTTTTCTTCATCAATTTAATATACTGATTTTAGTGCATCGACATAAGTGTAGTTTGCCCATGACCGGTGTCGCCGCCTTCGACCAACGTTGCCGCCTACAATAAATGTCACCACCCAGGACCATTGCAGCCGCCCACAGAAAAATGTCGCAACCAATGTCCCACGCACGACCAATGTTCCGCTCATGACCAATGTGACTCTCACGACCAATGTCTCGCCTACGACAGCACTCCCGCCCACGACCATTGTCCCGCCCACGACCAATGTCGCCGCCCTGACCAATATTGCCTCTACACATCAAATGTTGCCACCAGCGACAAATGTTGTCGCCCACGAGAAATGTCGGTGTCACGACAAATGTCGCCCCTGCGACAAATGTCGCCGCCCACAACAAATGTCGTCCCCACGACAAATGTCGCACCACCGGCGAATGTCGCACCTCGCCGAATGTCGCACTCCGCCGACTGTCGCACCCCCGCCGAATGCCCCCAGGGCCGAAGGCCCGTGCCTGTCACTTGTAATGTATATATATATGTATATATATACAAATATATGTATATATATATATATTAAAGCTGAGTGTTGTATTTTGGAGAAGTGAACATCAGTTGAAAATCTTGTCGGAGGATGGTGTAACTTCTTTAAGTCAGTGACCACACGCCATACCCAGATTCGATTCTAAACTACATTATTATTCTAAATTTTATTTTTCATCTCTATGTTTATTCAAAATTTTATTATCATCTTATTATATAAATCTATTATTATAGTTTTCAAAAACATATATATATATATATATATATATATATATATATATATATATTTTAGGAATATAAAAAAAATATTCCAACACTATTAACCTTGTTGAAACCGAGAATCCGGTCTCGAGGAGTTCACCCTTGGGGAAGGGGTAATCGCACACGTACTTCTCTCCCGCGAGCCCGAAAAACTAAGGAAGAAGAACTAGGGACAGACCCAAGGCTCCAGCACAGAGGTCCCTCCACACACCCGGAAGTTCTTAGAGCGCTTCCCCTCCTTAGCCAGATGCTGAAGCTAAGGTATCCCAGAGAGCGCTAGAAGACCGGGCACAAGTGAGGATGCCTCTCTGAGATACCCCTTGGGTCCTATTTATAGATTTCTGAAAACGGTCTGCAAACATCCAACCTCTGCTGTTTGGAACAGCTATGTGCATGCCACCTGGGTTTGCCAACAGCGAGACTCCATTGTTCTAACTGGCTATGGGCAGTCCCGCAGGGGCAAAATGGTAAAAAACACCCCGCACAGCACAGGGCGAATAGCCCCCCACTGCCTCTGCTCGGCAAGGGCGGCGAGTGTCTGATGGAGCGGGCACTCGCCGCCTCAGCTCGGCACCTTGGCGAGCTCAGACCCGTCCTGCTCTACTCGCCTGTCGTAGCTTTGACGAACGGCCCGGAGTTCGTCGAACTGGGCTCGACGAACCCTACTATAAGTTGGGGCTCCCTGGTCGTCTAGGCGAGCTGGACTGGGTGTCGAGGTGAGCTGGGCTCGCGATGCCGGGGCAGGGGCGTCGAGTATACTCTACTTACTCGACGTCGGGCTGGAGGTGCCAAGTGAACTCGCCGCTCGGGCTGGGGCGTCGAGTGGACTCGACGCCCAGGACCCAGTTCGCACAGGGCTTGGTCTGGGCTCGACTGACCCCACTCGCCAGATACGGGGTTGTACATAATCCCCGCTCTTTGCGAGGTTGGGAAAAGCACGGAAAGAACCATCCAACCCCACAGGATTCGGCGAGTGCGATAGGATCTGGGGGAATCTTTCGGTGGGGTCCACCAGTGGCTATATATACTTGCGCCTACATACTTGGCTGACCTTTGCCATTCTCCTTACTTTAGCCTTGTCAAGATGTCGCTTCCCAAGGAGGTCCTAGAGCGAGTGGTGCGTTCTCGAGCGGAGGCTGCAGCTCGCGTCGCGGGCTTGACCGATTTCAGCGCCCCGCCTCGCAACCTTGCCGAGTTCAGTTCGGCCAAAAAGGCGAAGCCCCTTCCGAAGGATGTCGAACCCATCTACAACGAATTCAGGACAGCCCTGAATAATGGGGTCGGTTCCTCCACTCAGCCGACTCCGGAACCCCAGGGTAAGGATGTCATCGTCCTTTTCGCCGACCAGACCAGTCGAGGTCATATCGGCGAGATATCCGTACCTCAGGCCAAGGACCCTCTCGACAGCCCGCAGAACCAGGCGTCCGACACACGTCTGCGGACCTCGCTTCCCAGCTTCGGGACCACGAGGCTGGATTCGCAGAAGCCGAGGTCGCCGACTCGCCTTTCTTCTCAGCAGCCTCTCGCTTTTGCATCTGCAGGGGGAGGTACTGAGGTCATCCACACCCCCGGCTTTACCCGCCTCTTTCCAGAGGCTCCCCAATATTGTCGTGGCAAGATTCTAGGCAATCCCCCTTTTCGCGTCGGCCTGAAGGAGCGGGGTGTGCACGGTAGGTTTTTAACTTCCCCGAATCCTATTCGACTTTGGCGATACTCGCCCCTTTTACTCAACCCTGCAACTATTCGCACAGACCTCACAGTGGATCTTGAGGCCGACGAGTCCGCGGGCCAGATTTGATACTCGCCTCTCCCTTCTCCATGTACTCTAGACGCCTTCCTGGATTCCGAGCTGGAGGGCCCTGAACGTTAGAGGCGAGAACAGCTGGTTCTCAAGAAGCTGGTGCACGAGTTCCACGAGGTACGAAGGGACAACCTCAAGCTGCAGCGGGAGTGCGCGCGGCTTGCGAACATGGCGGGAGTCGGCTCGGTATTTGAGGAGGCGTCTTCTTCCATGCTTCTGGACGAGATCGACGAGAGCCAACAGACCGTCCACCGGAACCTGGGGCGACTCCGCGAGCTCTGCGCGCGGCGAGCCGCGACGATAGGGTTGCGAGACCGGGGTAGCTAGAGACGGCCCCCCTGATGGGCCTACCGGTACTCGCCCCTGTTATCCTCTGGTCCGCGAGTGTCAGGGGTTTTTATTCCTGCTTTGGGCTTTGTTTGGATCTGTAATAATTTGGACAATTTTTCGATTATTGTTAATATGTTAAATCATAGCAATCAACGTCCCATCAATCCCATCTCGTCATAGTGCAGGGTTAATTCGCGGTGGCCGGCAAACTGGAGGCGGCGAGCTGGATTGGCCACCCGGTTCAGTCCCAAATTTCCCCCTCTATAAATAGGCCTCCCCACCAACCCCTGTCATGCCTTTATTGCCTCCGTACTTTTTCCCTTTGCTTACGCTACTTCTAGTGCTTGCGCTCTTGGTCTCAGCAGGCATAGGTAAGGTGAACCCTGATTCTGACGGGCGTACCAAGTGTGATTGGCACTTCGCCGAGCACTGCTTCTTTGAGGGGAACACAACCACGGAGGAGCTCGCCAAGTGCGTGGACGACTACGTCCCCTCCGGCTTCACAGCTCGCCTCCCGGCTGAGCATGAAGCCATCAACTCCTTCTATCCGGACGAACTCGCCTTACCCATCTCGCATTTCGAGGTGGGGTTGCAGCTGAACCCGAACGCCATCACTATGATGGTCGCGTTCGTATGCTACCTCCGCCGCGAGCGGATAGAGTTCAACTTGACGGTCTTCCGGAAGTTGTTCTCCTACAAAGCCACCCTCGATGGGGTCGCCTTTCTCGGCAGCTCCTCAATAAAAGTTCGTGAGGTCGCGAACAAGCACCACAACTGGATGACCAAGATCGTCTTAATCAAGGGCAATCTCGGCAACATCCCCTTCTCGCCCCAGCAAAAGTTCGAGGAGGTATACCGCGCCCCCCTCGGTGTCTTGAAATGACGTCGAGCTCCATAAATTTTTCCTCCACAAGGATTTCGAGGTCCCCTACCTCCGCCGAGGCCTCGACTCTCTCCTGCCCGTCCCCCCTAGTGAAGGTATGCCTCAATTCCCCTCTGCTTTCGCTGGGCTCGGCAGAAATGATATCAAAATCTGCCTAGTTTTTCTTATATGGGAGCAACTCATCCCCGAGAACCCTCCCTTTGTGGACTCAGGGCTCTACTCCGACCCGCTACAACTCGCTTGGGCGGCCGCGCTGGCTTGCCGAGACGATCAGGTGGCGTCCCAGCCCTCCTCCAGCAAGAGGCGGTTGATCACCGGGGGGTTAGACTCGCCTCGCCGGCCCCCGGATCACAAGAAAAAGATGGCCAAGGTCGTCTCCAGGAGGGAGAGGCAGTCCCCCAAATACATGGACTTGCCTGCGACCTCTCCCGACGCCTCGCCGGAGAGCCTGCTGAAAGAAACATCGGGGAAGGATCGAAGGGAGTGCGGGCCTCCCGCCCCCGAGGTCGTTGAGGGGTTTGTTCCCTGCGAGTTGGGCCTGCCCAAGGAACACCCCCTTTTCGGCATGGGGGAGAAGTGCAAGGACTCGGCTGGTGAGCCGATGATTAAGTCGGATGGGTTGGCCCACCGGGTCTCTATCTCCACTCGCCACCCTTCTTGGGGTGCTCGCCAACCTCCTGCCGGCCACGCCTACGCACTTGGCTTCGGCCTTTATGGTCGTGACGGTGCCGATGCCTACAAGAACATGACCCCTCGCCAGCTGGGTCACAAGGGTCTATGGGCCCACCTGCGGTCCTTCGAACTGCACCACATGATGGTGCGCCGCGGCTTCAACCTCAGCCAACTCCTGTTGAAGGCCGAGCAGGAGCGCGACGTTGCGAAGGACAAGGCCGCCGATACGGAGAGGCGATGCAGCATTACCGAGGATCTACTTGCGAGAATTATGGGCGGGCTGGTAAGTGTCGGCCGCCTCTTGCCGTTTTTACTTAAATACTTTTTTGCAGCGGTACTCAGTCTTTGATCTACAGGATGTCGGGGCCGCGTGCGAGTTGCAGAACCGCGCCACCGGGTTGGAGGAGGAGGTTGCCCAGCTGCAGGCTCGCCTTCCCGAGCAAGAAGCTCGCTCCGGCGAGCGATAGACTCACGTCGCTGAACATGGGGCTCGCGCCACCCAGCTGGAGGCCGAGGTGGGGAGGCTAAAGGAGCAGAATCGGGGGCACGACGAGCTCCTCCGGCAGGCAGAGCTTCTCCTTCCCGAGGGTGACAGTGTGTCCCCCTACCCCTATCAGAGGCCGCGACTCTTCGACGAGAAGGAGGTCGCGGAGCGGCTGCGAGTCAATTCGATCGAGTCTGCCAAGTGCCTCCTGGACGTCATGAGGGGCGGGGATACTGGCAGAAGGCTGCAAAGAATTCGCGGTTCGTGACCTTATGCCAGGCTTGTTCCCGCCGAGACCGCCCGGCGAGAAGGAGGATAACTTCGCCTCGCTTTTCGGGGAGATGGACAAGGGCCAGGTGCGCGGGGGCGAGGAAGGCCGCACGTTAAGGGAGGAGGGCGAGAGCTGAGCATAATTTGTAATTTCTTCCCCCCCCCCTTTTTTGTAACCTCGCGGGGGCGAGGAAGGCCGCACGTTAAGGGAGGAGGGCGAGAGCTGAGCATAATTTGTAATTTCTTCCCCCCCCCTTTTTTGTAACCTCGCGAAGGCGAGTTCTGATTTTGTAACAGATGTTAAAGAATGAAAAACAACATTTGTTAAAATTTTCCTATCTTCTTTTCTCATGGACTTGTTTGATGTGATGCATTCGCCCGTGAGATTTCCATCTTGGGCGACCTTGCTAAGCTCGTCCTCGTCGTTAGAATGCTGAGTTAGGATGTGTGCTTGCATTTGGCCCTGAGCATCAGCAGTCGTTAGGTCCATGAATGCTTGACTCGCCCGTGAGCGCTTGAATCGCACGCGAGCGCTTGACTCGCCCACGAGAACCCAGCTTGCCCGCGAGCGCCCAATTCGCCTGCGAGCGCTCAACTCACCTGTGGGTGCTCAACTCGCCCGCGAGCGCTCAACTCGCCTGCGAGCTGTATCCTTCCTCCTTTTGCCTTCGGGATCCCGAGTGCTACCACTGGGCCAATCAGCTAGGCGAGAGCCTGACGGAGGGTGTTGAACATCATCCGGGCTCAGCCCCAGGGTCATAACGATGTCCATTGAGACCCCGGCCCTGTCAGCTATGTGGAAGCCTGATAGCGGGAGCATCGAGACCTAACCCAAGAGCGAGAATACTTAGAAACATCTGCCTCTCCCTGGTGCTACCACCGGGCCAATCAGCTAGGTGGGAGCCTGACGACGGGTGTTGAACATCCTCTGGGCTCAGCCCCAGGGTCATAACGACATCCATGAGACCCCAGCCCTGCCAGCTAGGTGGGAGCCTGACAGCGGGAGAATCGAGATCTAACCCCAGAGCGAGAATACTTAGAAACATCTGCCTCTCCCTGGTGCTACCACCAGGCCAATCAGCTAGGTGGGAGCCTGACGGTGGGTGTTGAACATCCTCCGGGCTCAGCCCCAGGATCATAACGACGTCCATCGAGAACCCAGCCCTGCCAGCTAGGTGGGAGCCTGACAATGGGAGAATCGAGACCTAACCCTAGAGCGAGAATACTTAGAAACATCTGCCTCTCCCGGGTGCTACCACCGGGCCAATCAGCTAGGTGGGAGCCTGACGGTGGGTGTTGATTATCCTCCGGGCTCAGCCCCAGGGTCATAACGACGTCCATCAAGACCCCAACCCTGCCAGCTAGGTGGGAGCCTGACAGCGGGAGAATGGAGACCTAACCCCGGAGCGAGAATACTTAGAAATATTTGAGATTATTACCGAAATGCAAGATCAAGAGAATAGGGCAATCTGTATTCATGAAAAAGGCACATACAGAATTTAGGGATAGAAGCGCTTCAGGTCGTCGCCGCTCCAAGTATGGCTTAGAGTCTCACCCTCCACATTTTGGAGGCGGTATCCCCCCGACCTTAGTGCTTCTTGTACAATATAAGGACCTTCCCAGTTCGGATGGAGCTTTCCTACGGCGGCCGACCTCCCTGCCGCATCCACCTTCTTCAGGACCAGATCTCCTTCGGTAAATTGTTTGACCCGGAAATGTTTGTCAAAGTACTTGTCCATCCTGCGTTTGACCTCTTCCTGCCGGATAGCCGATAGATCACGCAGCTCCTCCACCAGGTCTAGGGAGAGACGCAGATCCTCCTCGTTCCCGGCTCTCCACTCTTCCCGGCCTTCCTGGGCTTCCACCACTCGAGGCGTTCGGACCTCAAACTCTATCGGAAGCACGACCTCACAACCATGGGAAAGCTTGAAGGGAGTCTCACTCGTGGCCGTGTTTGGGGTAGTTCGCAAGGCCCAGAGGACTGAAGGGAGTTGCTCGACCCATCTCCCCTTCAAGTTTTCCACCTTCTTTTTTAGGAGGTTGACGATGATCATGTTTACCGCCTCCACCTGCCCGTTGCTCCTGGGGTGGTGAACTGAAGCAAATCTGAGGTCAATCCCGAGCTGCCCGCAGAAATTGATGAACTCGGTGCTATCGAACTGAGGCTCGTTGTCCGTGACTATGGCCTGGGGTAGCCCGTGCCTGCATATGATCTCCCCCCAAACAAAATTCCTGATCACCTGGGAAGTCACCTTGGCCAGCGCCTTTACCTCCAACCACTTAGAAAAATAGTCGATCATCACCAACAGGAACCTTCTCTGTGCGTTAGTCTGAGGAAAAGGTCATACTAGATCCATCCCCCATATTGTGAAGGGCCAAGGAGCCGTGATGCTCCTGAGCCGCTGAGTTGGTTGTAGTTGGAGGGGGGCGAACATCTGACATTTGCGGTTTTTTTTTGTGAATTCAGCGACATCATGGCCCAAGGTAGGCCAAAAGTATCTCTGCCTGACAATTCTTCGCTCCAGGGTTTGACCACCCGAGTGACTACCGCACTCCCCGGAGTGAACCACCTCCAAAATCCTTGGTACCTCTCTCTCGGCCACACAACGAGCCAACAGCCCTGAGAGAGTCTTTCGATATAACTGCCCATCGTGCATGAGGTAGTATGCCGATTTATGCTTGAGTCTCTTCTTATCTGTCCCCCCGGGAACTCCCCTGTGGATAGGAAAGTTGTGAATGAGTCCATCCATGAGGGGTGTTGGTCCACCTCCATCAACTCCCCCTCTTGGATGGATGGACGGAACAGGTCAGAGATGGCACCCCCCCACCCGGGGACCATGCTTGGCTAGCTAATCCACCCGCTTGTTTTCTTCTCGGGGCACATGCCGGATGGAGAAGGTTTGGAACACCCCAATGATCCCCTTGATTTTGGTTAAGTACGATTGCAGGGTGGGCTCCCTCACTTCAAAATCCCCATTGGTCTGAGAAGCCACCACCATGAAGTCAGTGAGGACCTCCACATCATGCACCCCCAATTCCCTTGCCAGGCGCAGACCCGCGATCACATCTTCGTACTCGACCTGATTGTTTGTGATGGGAAGATGCACCACCACTGTCTGCTCGATCCTTGTCCCCTAGGGGCTTTCCAAGATGACCCCAACCCCCAGGAAATGTCTTCCCGACGCACCGTCTACCATGACCTTCCAATGAACGGGGCGAGTGAGTTCCTCCTCCGCCACCTCGACCACATAGTCGGCTAGAAAGTCGGTCATCGCATGCGCCTTGATCGAGAGTCGAGGGATGAAGGAGATGTCAAATTCGCTCAGTTCTACCGACCACTTGGCCAACCTCCCCGAATGTTCCACCCCTTCAAAGATGTTGCGGAGGGGGTGGTCAGTCACCACCCGGATAGAGTGTGCCTGGAAATAGGGTCGGTGCCTCCGGGCCGAGACGACCAGAGCGAAGGTCAGCTTCTCCAAGATGGAGTAACGGAGTTCTGCTTTCCTCAGGACCCTGCTGACGTAGTAAATGGGTAGTTGTTTCTTACCCTCCTCCCTGACCAACACAGAACTCAGGTCCTCTGCCCCAACCCCCAGATATAGAGACAGGTCCTCCCCTTCCTTCGGCCCTTGGAAGAGTGGGGCTTGGGTGAGCTTCCTTTTCAAGGCCTGGAATGCCTCCTCGCATTCCTTAGTCCATTCAAATTTTTTTCCTCCCCTCAATGCCTTGAAGAAGGGGGAGCACTTTTGTAACGTCCCAATTTGCGCTAGGCCCCTCGCACGAGTTTTGAGTCAAGAGACTTGACTCGGGCTCGGGGCGCACTGACAAAAGGTGTCAAGTGTGTTGATCAGAGTGATGGGTTGAGTGATATATATCCGATGAATTCGTCGAGAATACCCGGCCATACTCACCGTTCGACGGGTATCGGGAATGATACTCGCCGATTCGACGGGTATCGGTGGTCGATACCCGCCGGATTCAGAGCTGCAGATTGAGAATTAGGTCAAGTGAAAATCGACGAGAATGGAAGTTGATGCATGCCGATCGACGGGTATCGGGAATGATACTCGCCGATCGACGGGTATCAGGAATAATACTCGTCGATTCGACGGGTATCAGTGGTCAATACCCGCCGAATTCAGAGCTACAGATTGAGAATTAGGTCAAGTGAAAATCGACGAGAATGGAAGTTGATGCACGCCGATCAACGGGTATCGGGAATGATACTCGCCGATCGACGGGTATCAGGATGATACCCGCCGATTTTTCCTTGGACAGTTTTCCTATTTTCCGTTGTTCTATGCGTGCGGACTGAACCGGATCGGGCTGGCTGCGGCTTGGCTGCCTTGAACCGGGTCACTTCAATATGACCCATTAGGGGCGGTCCAATGGGGCGTTGACACGTGGCAGAAGGGATTTAACCTAATACATCGGTTTATAAGAGACGATAAAGCCGAACCCTAGCCATCCTTGCCGATCGATCTTGCCGTCATCGCGGACCTCGCGAAACCGACAGAGCCGAGGGAAGCAGTCGGAGCTCCTGGAGGCGGCCTTCTCTCTCTCTCTCCTTCCTTTGCCGCGAAGAACAACAACAACTGATGCCGCAGAGGAGGATGACTAGATCCATGACCGAAAATGGTGGTACCGCTGGAAATGATGTGAGCTTCCTCCCCTCTCCCTTGGTGCTAGATCCGTAGTTATATTCTAGGAGAGATATCGACTCCATAGAGTCTTGATGGTGAGGAGATGATTTCCTAGGGAAAGCCATGCCTTGATTTGTTAATCTAGGTTTAGGTGTCTTCATCCTCCTCATCATTCAAAGTGAAGATGAGATAGGGATTCGTGGAGAAATATGGCTTCGTGAGGGTGAATAAGGGTGGACGAATTTCTGGAGGAGTTTTTTTGGGAGTTCGGTGCAAGGAGGAAGATGAACGGATGCCGTTCATCTCGCCTTAAGATGCGTGCAGAAATCTGATTTCTGCACGCAACGATCTTCGTGGCCAATTTCGGGGGTGTTTTAGCCAGATCTGGGCTTTCGACTAAACACGAAAGTTGTAGCCCTTGAAATTATCTTTCCAACGAGTGGTTACACGCACTCGTCGGATTTCTGTAGCCTCGGGAATCCTTGGTCGAAGTTGCTGACCGGATTAAGGCTGCACCTAAATTCTGGGCTGTGTAATGTGGAGTGCGAATTGGTGGAATTTAATGTTGCGATCCAACTCGAGGCTTGGGTGAACTCTTTTGACATAATCATCATAGTGATATGATAAGTTGAGGTTATAAATCTTAATTCGTATAACGAGTTGTGGACAAGCTTAATTGAAGGAAAGAGCCTGATATAAATGGGTAGTTATAAATTGATAGATGTATAAATGATTTAACTATGGCCATGATGTATGTTGAATGGATAGAAGAGAATTAGTAATCCAATGCTTAGAGTGTCGTCTCCCTACGGGTAGCATTGTGGAAGTAACAAGTGCGGTGTTGACCGTCACTAGTTTGAATGAGGTTGAGATGAGTAAAGTTGGACGGTTGGGCTTGGCCCTCGGTGTTCACGTCCCGAGGCTCCTTCCGTATTTGATGGATGGTTGGGCTTGGTCCTCGGTGTTCACGTCCCGAGACTCCTTCCATGCCACGATATTGTGGAATTGCATGTGGTGTGAGTCGACACGTAGTGTCGTAATCCCGGGTTAAGGATAGTGTGGCAGGTCTACGGGCTCGCCAATCGTCACACCGATGGGATTTGACAGCTAGACCTTGGACGGTTGGGCTTGGTCCTCGGTGTTCACGTCCCGAGGCTCCTTCCGTGCCAAGTGAACGGTTGGGCTTGGTCCTCGTGCTCACTTCCGAGGCTCCTTCCGTGTCACGCATAGGCCAGTTCGGGGTTAGGATCTTGGTGCACATTTACCCAAGAGAACCCGCTGAGCCGTAGAACGCATGTGAGCTCCGCTATTGTGTTCTTAGCGTTGAGGCGTACAGAGGCCTAGGCCAGGTAGTGTGGAGACCAGCCTAGTAGTGGAGATGCCCGCTCTACTGTCACCGTTTGGCCACGACGGTTGACGCCTGAGAGGTTAGCTACCTGCTCGAATAGTGGGAACTATAAGTCTGTGTCGACATAGCGGTTGCATGTGCTTGATCATGGGTGTGTCATTGCATTGCACTTCATTACATACACAAGACCCTCATCGTATAAGTTTGTATGGGCACTCCTATACGATGAGTTACTTACTGTTGAACGACCCTCAACTTATAGGCTTGTATGGGCATCCATATAAGTTGAGTTACTTACTGTTATAACATTATACTCTCTTACTGCTGTAGATTAAGAGGTTGTTCATTTATACACTACTTATATTGCTACTTATGACTTGTATACTTACTTCACCTGCTTGTACTACTGTTTTATATATTGTACTTGTTCCTTTCTCCGCCCGGCGCTGAGGAGTCGCCGGGGGAGAGGATGTGAAGCCACTTAGTCTTTATGACTAACGGTTGCTACGTCTTCCTTTTTAGGAGGAAACCCCGCAGGTGGAGCAGCAGGCTATGCAGCTGGACAGCCAGACCAGGACGACAGGGCCTGAGGGGACGGTACCGTCGCTACCGTCGGTTACAGATGTGAGTGAGAGAGATTTTGTTGTAGCCCTTCGGGGCAATTCTATTTACGTACTCTGATTATGTAGAAGCTTGTTTAGCTTCTCTTTTGCTGTACTTATGGACTCATGCTTAGTGTGGATTGACTTCTTTATATTATTATGATTGGGTTGGCATTTACGTGTTGATATTAGTTGTAGCCGGCAGGATAGGTGTCTTGTGGTACAGGCTGACCTGAGTGTTAGTGTTACCGCAAGGCGACTGTTCTGGGCATAAGACCCCTCTCGTGCCGTATTTTGTGTCCCGGGAGGGGGGTCTTACAAATGGTATCAGCTTGCTACGATCCTCCACGGAGAAAGTCACTTAACAATGGTGCCACCCCCGTATGATTCGTCAGTTTGGGGACAAACTAACTTAGCGGAAGCAGTGGTGTGCCCATATGTAATTCACACTAAGTTTGTCCATCTTTAACCTTAGATTAGCCAACCTAACCTTAGGTTTGTACCCTATGTGTAGATCCCAGTACATGCTGAGCCAGTGAGGGGCATCCCCGCCCCGTCCGTACCTACACAATTCCAACAATCAGAGCTGGGGCAGACGCTCACAGCTATTTTGGATGCCTTTAGGTCCCAATCTCAACAGGCACCTGTACAACAACAGGGTCCGGGATCTAGTTGGTTAAGCATTTTTCGAGCTCTCTCCCCTCCCGCTTATATTGGGACAGAGTCAGCGGTGCGTACGGAGGAGTGGCTCGACACTATACAAGAATTGTTGGCAGGAATAAGATGTCCAAACAACATGACGGTGACCCTTGTGGTGACACTCTTAGAACTGCACGCCAAAAGGTGGTGGAAGTCTTTCATGGGCTCCACTTTTCGTGGAAGAGTGTACACGGACATTAGTTAGAGCGAATTCTCTGAAGCCTTTTTAGAGCATTTCATCCCCTCGGCCGCTCGAGATGGTCTTGAAGAGAGATTTTTGCAACTAAAGCAAGGGTCCATGTCGGTGACAGAGTACCAACGGGAGTTTCAACACTTGGCTAGATTCGCTGACTCCTATGAGTTGGATGATAGAGGGTACGCCAAACGATTTTACAAAGGCTTGCGAGATCCCCTAAGGCAAGCCCTTTTGTTTATAGCGGACTCTAGTCTGACGTAGATTATCGATATGACGAAGAGATTGGAAGCGGACCACTTGGGAAGTGGTAAGAGGCCAGCAGAGGGCGTGATGGAAGCCGGCCCCAGCAACAGAAGGAGATTTGACAATAGAAGAGGAAGAGGATATTGGAGGGGTGGCGGGCGTTTTCCCCAGAACTTTAGAGAGGAGCGCCCGGTTCCGCAACCGCCAGCATTACCTCCACCTCAATAATTTTAGCAACACGGCGGAAGACAGGAGCGGGTGTGCTTTGAATGCAACCAACCGGGCCACATTCGACGCTACTGTCCGCGACTGTTTGGAGATGTGCCTTTTGCTTTCCCTCCAACAGCCCCTCGGGAGCGAGGGTATGTGCGTGGTCGAGGACGTGGACCACGAGGAAGAAACCCCGGACCCGCTCGGGATCAAATGTATGCCTTGGACATGACTCAAGAGCGGAATCCTCAGGAGATGATTGCAGGTACGATTTGAATTAGCCATTTTGCTTCCATCAATATTCTCTAGTGGCTTAAGATATACTAGACGTCTAGCTTGAGTATTATTAATGACACTTAGGCACCGTGATGGTCGGCGGGAAACCGGCTTATACGTTATTTGACACCGGTGCCTCACATTCTTTCGTGTCCGAAGACGTCATCAAGGACATACACGAAGTGCAATATTTCGCTGGTATTGCTCGAAGAATACGCCTCCCAGACGGATCTGAGATGACAGCAACCGCGAAGTGTGAGTTGGAGATAACCATTGGGGGAAAGACCTTTGATACCCCCGCCACAATTTTGAGAATACCAGAATTCGACCTCATTCTGGGCATGGCGTGGCTGGATTGGCACCATGCAAGAATCAACTGTGCGGAGAAGCAAAACTATTTGAGACATGGAGATACTGATGTAATCTTCCAAGGTATAAAGTTCGCACCACGATTATTGTTATCCTCAATCCAGACCTTGAAAGCTCACAGGAGAGGGGATGAAGTTTACATGATATGTTTCGAACTGAAGGAGGTGAGGGTAGATGTGAAGGATGTGCGGGTAGCACGGGATTTCCCTGAGGTATTTCCCGAGAAATTTCCAGGGTTACCCCCGCGTAGAGAAGTGGATTATCAGATTAAGCTTGTATCAGGAGCTAAGCCTGTCTCCAGGACCCCTTATCGAATGGCCCCAAAAGAACTCGCAGAGTTTAGAGTTCAACTGCAGGAGTTGGTGGAATCAGGGTTTGTTCGCCCCAGCTCAGCACCTTGAGGAGCCCCTATTCTATTTGTTAAAAAGAAAGAAGGAACCCTGCGTTTATGTATAGACTATCAGGAGCTCAACCGACTGACGGTACGGAACACTTATCCGTTACCTCGGATTGATGAGTTGTTCGATCAACTGGTGGGAGCGCATTGGTTCTCCAAGTTGGATTTACGCTCGGGGTATTATCAGCTGAGAATACAAGAGGATGATATCCAGAAGACGGCTTTCAGCTCGAGGTACGGCTTATATGAGTTTACGATGATGCCGTTTGGGCTCACAAATGCCCCATCAGCTTTCATGAGCTTGATGAATAAAGTATTTGAGGCCTATCTAGATGTCTTCGTCATTATGTTTATTGACGACATCTTAGTCTACTCTAAGACGGAGGAAGAGCATGTCGGGCATCTGGCTTTAGTTCTGGAGAAGCTAAAAGAGCACGCCCTGTTCGCCAAGTTTAGCAAGTGTGAATTCTGGCTTAAGGAAGACGATGTGTTGGCCAGAAATGAAGAAGGATGTCCGGTATTTTGTCACGCATTGTGAAGCCTGCCAAAGAGTGAAGGAGGAGTGCAGGAGCCCCGGTGGCCTGTTGCAGTCGTTGCCAATCCCCGAGTGGAAGTTCGAGGATATTTCCATGGACTTCGTACATGGGCTACCTCGCTCCCGCTCAGGAAATGATTCAGTGTGGGTGATCGTTGATCGCCTGACGAAAGTTGCCCGGTTCATTCCTATGAAGAAGGAGGCTCATGTGGATGTCTTAGTACGCCTTTTTGTGAAGCAGTTTGTACGGTATCACGGCGTACCTAAGACGATAGTTTCGTACCGTGATGGTCGTTTTACCTCCAAGGAGTGGAAGGCGGTACAGGCGTATTTGGGCTCGCGCCTTACCTTCAGCACCGCATTTCATCCACAGACGGACGGACAGTCTGAGAGGACCATCCGAACATTGGAGGATCTGTTGAGGTTGTGTGTGATAGATAGGGGAGAGCCGTGGGAAAGACTCTTGCCCTTAGTGGAATTCTCCTACAACAACAGTCATCAAGCTAGCATTGACATGACACCCCATGAAGCCCTATATGGAAGGAGGTGTAGAACCCCCTTGTCTTGGGTGCAAGACGAAGACCCGAAGGCATTGGGAATTGAGTATATTTACGATACTGATGCGGTAGTCAGATTGATACGGGATCGCATGCTTGAGGCTCAAAGTCGGCAGGCGAAGTATTATAACGCAAGACACTATATGGTGGAGTTTCAAGTGGGTGATAAAGTGTTCTTGAAAATCCGACCGATGTATGGAGTGTCACGGGTGCGGGGAGTGAAGAAGCTCAGCCTACGGTATATTGGGCCCTATGTCATATTGGAAAGGATTGGCCCCTTGGCCTATCGGCTGGAGCTACCGCCCGAGCTGGAGAATCTCTACGATGTGTTCCATGTATCGTCGCTTCGGAAGGCGCTGTTGCGGCCTGAACAATACATCCCCACAACTGATGGTAAGGTGGCGTCTGACAGATCTATGCGACTGGAGCTGGTACGGATCATTGATAATGAGATAAGAACCTTGCGCCGCAAAAGTGTGCCTCTGGTAAAAGTGCTATGGTCTAATCATGGGAAGGAAGAATTTACTTGGGAGCCGGTGGACTTGATGCAGAAACGCTACCCGGTGTTGTTTGCTTCAGGTAGTTTTATTTAAAAGCATATGTTATTTTTGTATGCTTTACTCCTCATAGCCTCAGCCTGATTTCGGGGACGAAATCTTTTATTTTGTTTATAGGATTTGTAATGTCCCAATTCGCGCTAGGCCCCTCGCACGAGTTTTGAGTCAAGAGACTTGACTCGGGCTCGGGGCGCACTGGCAAAAGGTGTCAAGTGTGTTGATCAGAGTGATGGGTTGAGGGATATCCGATGAATTCATCGAGAATACCCGGCCATACTCACCGATCGACGGGTATCGGGAATGATACTCGCCGATTCGACCGGTATCGGTGGTCGATACCCGCCGGATTCAAAGCTGCAGATTGAGAATTAGGTCAAGTGAAAATCGACGAGAATGGAAGTTGATGCACGCCGATCGACGGGTATCAGGAATGATACTCGCCGATCGACGTGTATCGGGAATAATACTCGCCGATTTGACGGGTATCGGTGGTCGATACACGCCGGATTCAGAGCTGCAGATTGAGAATTAGGTCAAGTGAAAATCGACGAGAATGGAAGTTGATGCACGCCGATCGACGGGTATCGGGAATGATACTCGCTGATCGACGGGTATCAGGATGATACCCGCCGATTTTTCCTTGAACAGTTTTCCTAGTTTCTGCTGTTCTATGCGTGCGGACTGAACCGGATCGGGATGGCTGCTGCTTGGCTGCCTTGAACCGGGTCACTTCAATATGACCCATTAGGGGCGGTCCAATGGGGCGTTGACACGTGGCAGAAGAGATTTAACCAAATACATCGGTTTATAAGAGACGATAAAGCCGAACCCTAGCCATCCTTGCCGATCGATCTTGCCGTCATCGCGGACCTCTCGAAACCGACAGAGCCGAGGGAAGCAGTCAGAGCTCCTGGAGGCGGCCTTCTCTCTCTCTCTTCTTCCTTTGCCGTGAAGAACAACATCAACTGATGCCGCAGAGGAGGATGACTAGATCCATGGCCGGAAATGGTGGTACCGCTGGAAATGATGTGAGCTTCCTCCCCTCTCCCTTGGTGCTAGATCCGTAGTTATATTCTAGGAGAGATATCGACTCCATAGAGTCTTGATGGTGAGGAGATGATTTCCTAGGGAAAGCCATGCCTAGATTTGTTAATCTAGGTTTAGGTGTCTTCATCCTCTTCATCATTCAAAGTGAAGATGAGATAGGGATTCGTGGAGAAATATGGCTTCGTGAGGGTGAATAAGGGTGGACGAATTTCTGGAGGAGTTTTTTTGGGAGATCGGTGCAAGGAGGAAGATGAACGGATGTCGTTCATCTCGCCTTAAGATGCGTGCAGAAATCTGATTTCTGCACGCAGCGATCTTCGTGGCCAATTTCGGGGGTGTTCTGGCCAGATCTGGGCTTTCGACTAAACACGAAAGTTGTAGCCCTTGAAATTATCTTTCCAACGAGTGGTAACACGCACTCGTCGAATTTCTGTAGCCTCGGGAATCCTTGATCGAAGTTGCTGACTGGATTAAGGCTGCACCTAAATTCTGGGCTGTGTAATGTGGAGTGCGATTTGGTGGAATTTAATGTTGCGATCCAACTCGAGGCTTGGGTGAACTCTTTTGACATAATCATCATAGTGATATGATAAGTTGAGGTTATAAATCTGAATTCGTATAACGAGTTATGGACAAGCTTAATTGAAGGAAAGAGCCTGATATAAATGGGTAGTTATAAATTGATAGATGTATAAATGATTTAACTATGGCCATGCTGTATGTTGAATGGATAGAAGGGAATTAATAATTCAATGCTTAGAGTGTCGTCTCCCTACGAGTAGCATTGTGGAAGTAACAAGTGCGGTGTTGAACGTCACTAGTTGGAATGAGGTTGATATGAGTAAAGTTGGACGGTTGGGCTTGGCCCTCGGTGTTCACGTCCCGAGGCTCCTTCCGTATTTGATGGATGGTTGGGCTTGGTCCTCGGTGTTCACGTCCCGAGGCTCCTTTCATGCCACGATATTGTGGAATTGCATGTGGTATGAGTCGACACGTGGTGTCGTAATCCCAGGTTAAGGATAGTGTGGCAGGTCTACGGGCTCGCCAATCGTCACACCGATGGGAGTTGACAGCTAGACCTTGGACAGTTGGGCTTGGTCCTCGGTGTTCACGTCCCGAGGCTCCTTCCGTGCCAAGTGAACGGTTGGGCTTGGTCTTCGTGCTCACTTCCGAGGCTCCTTCTGTGTCACGCATAGGCCAGTTCGGGGCTAGGATCTTGGTGCACATTTACCCAAGAGAACCCGCTGAGCTGTAGTACGCATGTGAGCTCCGCTATTGTGTTCTTAGCGTTGAGGCGTACGGAGGCCTAGGCCAGGTAGTGTGGAGACTAGCCTTGTAGTGAAGATGCCCGTTCTACTGTCACCGTTTGGCCACGACGGTTGACGCCTGAGAGGTAAGCTACCTGCTCGAATAGTGGGAACTATAAGTCTGTGTCGACATAGCGGTTGCATGTGCTTGATCATGGGTGTGTCGTTGCATTGCATACATAGCATTGCACTTCATTACATACACAAGACTCTCATCGTATAAGTTTGTATGGGCACTCCTATACGATGAGTTACTTACTGCTGAACGACCCTCAACTTATATGCTTGTATGAGCATCCATATAAGTTGAGTTACTTACTGTTATAACATTATACTCTCTTACTGCTGTAGATTAAGAGGTTGTTCATTTATACACTACTTATATTGCTACTTATGACTTGTATACTTACTTCACCTGCTAGTACTACTGTTTTATATATTGTACCTGTTCCTTTCTCCGCCCGGTGCCGAGGAGTCGTCGGGGGAGAGGATGTGAAGCCACTTAGTCTTTATGACTAACGGTTGCTACGTCTTCCTTTTTAGGAGGAAACCCCGCAGGTGGAGCAGCAGGCTATGCAGCTGGACAGCCAGGCCGGACGACAGGGCCTGAGGGGACGGTACCGTCGCTACCGTCGGTTACAGATGTGAGTGAGAGAGATTTTGTTGTAGCCCTTCGGGGCAATTCTATTTACGTACTCTGATTATGTAAAAGCTTGTTTAGCTTCTCTTTTGCTGTACTTATGGACTCATGCTTAGTGTGGATTGACTTCTTTATATTATTATGATTGGGTTGGCATTTACGTGTTGATATTAGTTGTAGCCGGCAGGATAGGCGTCTTGTGGTACAGACTGACCTGAGTGTTAGTGTTACCGCAAGGCGGCTGTTTTGGGCATAAGACCCCTCTCGTGCCGTGTTTTGTGTCCCGGGAGGGGGTCTTACAAATGGTATCAGCTTGCTACGATCCTCCACGGAGAAAGTCACTTAGCAATGGTGCCACCCCCGTATGATTCGTCAGTTTGGGGACAAACTGACTTAGCGGAAGCAGTGGTGTACCCATATGTAATTCACACTAAGTTTGTCCATCTTTAACCTTAGATTAGCCAACCTAACCTTAGGTTTGTACCCTATGTGTAGATCCCAGTACATGCTGAGCGGGCTTTTTGAAGATGACATTTACGGAGCTCCCGTTGTCGACGAGGATCCGGGCAACGGTGAAATTTTCGATGGTTGTCTGAATTACCAGCGCATCGTAGAAAGGGTCCTCATGACCCGACATGTCCTCCCTTGAAAAATTGATCCTCTCATCCGGGGGCGGGGTCTGGGATGTTGAGTCGACGCTCCTTTGATACATGGCGTAGAGGCTCGCCTTGCGGGAATCCTCGACCCCTACCACTCTGTGGATCACTCCGATCCCTCCCCGGGTTCCGACATCAGCTCGATCTTCACATCTATCCTCCTCCACCCGAGGTCGGACCTCCTCGATCTGCACACCTTGCTGGTCCAGATGCTGCTGCTTCTCCCTGTTTCCCCTCATCTCGAGGAACTCCGGGCACGTGGATGTGATGTGCCCCTCCTCCTGATGGAAGTCGCAACAGGGTAGGTCCACCCTGATCTCCCTTCTTCTCCTTGGCAGTCGTCTCCTCCTCCCCCCAGGGCAATCTCCATGGCCTCCTCCTGATCGGGGAGAGGGGGTATCTGACCCTGCCTCCCGCCCTGGGGGTAAAACGGACCGTGGCCACCATGAAGATTATCCCCTCCATGATAACCCCTCTGTGGCCCTTGGTCCTGCCACTCCGGCCTCCACCCTAGCCGATTAGTCGGCCCCTGACGCCCCCACCCGGGCTGCTGCTGCTGCGGCTACTCCCTTTGTCGGGGCTCAGCCCTCCTCTCCTCCTGAACTTGGCCACCCCTTTGGCCTCTCCTCCTCCGTTTCCCAGCGGGCCAACCTCCGGGCGAACTCTGGGTGTACCGCCTCCATATCAGCCTCCCTGGCCGTCCTCTCCATGAGTGTCTCAAAAGATACTAGACACGTCCTCTTCAACTCCATGGCAAAGAATCTGGGCTGGAGGCCCAGGGTAAAGGCTACCATCATGGTGTGCCCTGACATCTCCTGCACCTGGGATAGTTCCTCCTGGAACCTGTCTGTACAACCTCATATTCGCTAAGTGGGACCCAGAAACACCCAGGGCTAGGTTCAAATTAGCTTTGGACTAGCCCCAGGTGAAATCACTGTTCTCGCCCAAATCAGGACTAGTCGAGCTGGGCTCGACATTCGTTGAGCAGGTTTGGTACAGGAGAGCTCTCGCATAGGGGCAGGCGAGATCACTCGCGCTCAAGTAAGCAATTCGTCGGGCAGAGATCGACACCCGCCAAAGCAGGACGGGCTTCGGTCGAGACCTACTCCCGCCCGGAGTCGGGCGAGAAGGCTCGCGCCTCGCAGGGGGGTGGGAGCAGGCACAACCGGTGGTAGTCTTCAATATCCTTTTGGCTCTCGTCTGGTGAGGGAGGGAGAGTTCTCGGCAAGGCTTAAGCGCGAGAGCCTTCAATTCTCGACAGGAAGGCTCCCGCCGGGTAGGGCCCATGGTGAAATTACCTGGATGCCCTCAGGTAAAATTACTTGTATGCCCCTAGGGTCTTCATTTAGCTCCTCAGAACAGCGGAGTTTGGCTATTGGCAGACCAGCCATGGGTAATTTGGTAATTTCAGGTCAGCAAAGACTATAAATAGACCCACAGGGGCTCCTCAAAAGGCAAGCTTTCATATTTTCCTAATATCTTCTAGCACTTGTTGAGGAGCTCCTAGCCCAGCATTTGGCTTTGGAGGGGAAGCGCTCAGAGATCTCCCGGGTTAGAGGTTGGACCTCCCAACTGAGGCTTTGGGTCGGTTTCTGGTCCTTTACTACCAGTCAGAGGTCGGAGCTTGGGAGAAGTAGGTGTTGGCTACACCCCTGATTTCGAACTTTCGTTGATGTCGAATTTCGGCTTCAACAGTTCTGGTGCGGTGAGCGTGGAGGGTAGCCGATATAAGAAAATCTTGAGTTTAGTCTCATGGACGGAGGTGAAGGTGAAGGATCTGGTTCAGTAGGTTCCCCCTCCTGGGGAGAGGAGGCGACAAGGAAGATGCTGGAGGACTTCAGGAGAGAGGTCTTGCAGACCATCAGCCTGGCCTTCTCGGCAAGGAGCGAGTGAGCTATGCCTCAGGTTCCAGTAGAGGCGGTCCTGCTCTTGGGCGAGAATGCTCCTGGGCAGCTCACTGAGAAGGAGGTACCGGCGGAGGTCGGTGAGAGGGATGTTGTCGCGCGAGAGCTCTTCCCAGGCCAGCGTCCTGGGAAGGAGGTTCTGGCAGAGGTCGGCGAGAGGGAGGCGGCTGTGCGAGAGCTCTTCCCCGGGCAAGGTCTCGCGGACCGGGCCAGTTAGCCAAGGCCCCGATATGTGCCTTCTCGGCAGGCAGGTGGTGAGAGCCCTTTCAGTGAGCTCATCATCTCGGCTCCGGTTCCGGAGGGGTTTCGGGAACCCGACATGTCCTACTATTCGGGGAAGGATGACCCTATATAGCATGTGTAGTGGTTTGAAGATGTTGTTTCGATAAGGCAGATGACAGATGCCTTCAAGTGTCGGCTCTTTTCCATCACGTTAAAGAAGAAGGCCCGGGACTAGTTCCACCAGTTGCCGGCAAGCTCAATTTACAGTTTTGAGGATGTGTGTCGAGGGTTCCTGTTGAGGTTCTCGACATCAAAGAAGCGGAAGAAGGAGGCAGCATGCCTGTATGAGGTGAGGCAGAAGCAAGATGAGACGTTGGGTCACTATGTTGACCGATTTCAGGAAGAGATCCTCGTGGTCCAGGAGGTCCCAGGGTATGCATTGATGCTCGCTTTTACCCTGGGGCTGAGGCCAGGATTATTTAGCATGAAGCTGAAGAGAGTGCCCCCCTCTCTTTTGAGGATCTCATGGAGACGGAGGCGAAGAAGATAGACTTAGAAAGGGCCAATCCGGCTTTTGCCAGGAAGCTGGCCAGGTTGGCGGAGGATGATGTGAAGGAACCAGGAGAAGGAAGGCAGAGGGTGCAGAGGGAGCAGAGAGAAGAGAGAAGGAGGGAGGATCCCCGAGGGCAGGGGCAGCAGGGGTAGCAGGGGCAGCATCAAGGATGAGGGGCCCGGGAGCCAAACAACCGGTTGGGTTGGAGGCCTCAAGAGGGTCGCCCCCAGGGACAAGGAGGAGACTTTCAGGGAAGAGACAACTTCCGTGAGCCAAGGAGGTTTGAGCAGCCGGCATGAAGGCAGGGGCAGAGGGGTCACTTCCCGCCGCAGCAAGAAGCGATGGAGGTCGGCCGAGGTAGAGGAGGAAGGAGAGGAGTTTGGGGAGGAGCCGGGAGAAGAGGAGGTGGAGAAGGAAGAGGGGGCAGGGCGACGTTGCCTTTCTATGACTTCTACCAAGAGGAGGGTCACGCGACGGCCACTTGCACAGAGTTCCTGAATATGAGAGAAGTTAGGGGCTGGGGAGGCAGGATCTGCCGATAAGGATTGTAGAGGTTCAGTAGGGAGAAGGGGAAGACAGATGTGAGGACCGGGCAGACGTGGGAACCCGGGGAGGGATCGGGGTGATCCATGGCAGAGTTGGGATCGAGGCAACCTGTAAGGGGAGCCTTCAGACCATATTCCGAAGGGGGGTCGCCTCGACCTCTCAGGCTCCCCCTCCGGAGGAAAGAATTACTTTCTCATCGGCGGACATGCCAGACTTCGAAGATCTGTTCTGTGACGCCTTGCTGATCCAGACGACAGTAGAGAACTTCACGGTCTCCAGGATCCTGGTCGACAACGGGAGCTCTGTGAACGTGATCTTCAAGAAGGCCTTCGACGAGAAGAAGGTCGAGGCCAAGAGGTTCCTAGCTTCGGACGGATCGTTGTTTGGGTTTTCAGGAGAGAGGAAGGAGGTAGAAGGGGGAGTAGGGCTGCATATGAAGTTGGGGGCGTGTCACGGAACTGTAGGTTCGTGATAGTGGACACCCCGAGCAGTTATAACGCCATCTTTGGGCACCCCCTCATCAGCGCCTTTCACTGCGTCCCCTCCTCGTTCCACCAATGCCTCAAGTTCAACAATAGAGGGATGCCGGTTAGGATCAGGAAGGACCCGAAGGTGGCGAGGCAATGTTACGTTACGGCGGTCAACACCGTATCTTGGATGGCAGAGGCGGAAGAGCTGGAGAGGGATATGGCGGAGCAGGAAGAGGTTGTCGGAGAGGAGTATGTGAGCCTGGAAGAGGCGAGGGAGGAGATGGCGGAGGAGCAGAGAGGAGGAGCTATACATGAGGTCCAGAGAGAGGGAGAGTCGGAGCCGCGAGAGGGACGACAGGAGGAAGGAGTTGAGGAAGTAGGAGGAGAAGGAGTTGAGATGGAGGCCCTAAGGGGCGTGGAGGTTGAACAACATGAGAGACTGGGAGAGGCGATGGAATTTGAGGAAGCAGGAGGAGAGGAAGAGTTTGGGCAGGAAGAGGAGGCAAAGGCCGGCTGGGAGCAGTCGCGGCTGGAGCTGTCGGAGGAAGTGGTGGAGATGGAAGTCTTCACCAGTGCCGGCCAGGTGCAAAGGGTGCGGATCAGTGGGGGATTAGGTCCCGAGGACCAGGAGCGGATGCGGGCTTGCATCCAGAGCAACGTAGACATCTTTGCTTGGAGCGAGGCAGACATGTCGGGCATCGATGCTGATATATCCTGCCACTGCCTGAACCTGGACCCCCGGACACACTCCATTCGCTATAAGATGAGCACCATCGCTACCAAGCTGGAGGAGCCCATCTGCGAGGAGGTCAAAAAACTTCTGGAGGCCGGCTTCATCTCAAAGATCCAGTATCCGGGCTGGATCTCTAATGTGGTGATGGTAAAGAAAGGGGGAGGGAAATGGCGCATGTGTATCGATTTTTCTTTATTAAATAAATCATGCCCCAAGGATTGCTACCCCCTGCCTCGGATCGACGCGCTGGTTGATTCAGCCGTTGGTTTTTCTATTATGAGTTTTTTAGATGCTTTTTCAGGTTATCACCAGATCCGAATGCACCCTCCTGATGTCAAGGATGTCTCCTTCATCACGAGAGAGGGATGTTTCAGCTATAAAATGATGCCCTTTGGGTTGAAGGACGCAGGGGCTACATACCAGCGCATGATGGACCGAGTCTTTCAAGGCCAAAGGGGGTGGAACCTGGAGGTCTATGTTGACGACCTTATGGTCAAGATCAAGTGTGTGGACTCGCACCTCCGGGACCTGGAGGAGACGTTCGCCACCCTATGGAAGTTCAAGATGAGGTTGAACCCCTTGAAGTGTCTTCGGGGCGAGCCGTGGGAAGTTCCTTGGACATCTTCTGACCCCGGCAGGGGTAGAGCCTAACCCAGATAAGGTGAAAACCATCCTAGAGCTGGAGTCATCACGCAGCGCTAAGGAGGTCCAGCGCTTAACAGGCAAGCTGGTCGGACTAAGCAGATTCCTCTCCAGGTCGGGGGAAAATGCTCATCATTCTTCAAAGTACTGCGAGGTAATCAAAGGTTCGAATGGACCGCCGAATGTGAAGAGGCTTTCCAAATGCTGAAGAGGCATCTCTCCCAGGCTCCGCTACTTCAAAGCCCAAAGGAGGGGGAGGATCTAGCCTTGTACCTCGGAGTAGGAGCAGAGACAGTGAGCTCTGTCCTAGTCAGGGAAGAGGGGAAGAGACAATTGCCTATCTACTACGACAGTAGGATCCTGAAAAAGGCGGAGCTCCGCTACCCCATTTTAGAAAAGCTGGCGTATGCTTTAATCATTTCAGCTAGGAAGCTTCGGTCGTACATCCAAGCACATTCAATCAAGGTGGTGACGGACCATCCCCTTCGCAAGATTTTTTAGGGAGTGGAACACTCAGGATGGTTGGCCAAGTGGTCTATAGAGTTAAGTGAGTTTGACATCTTGTTTGTGCCGAAGCTCTCCATTAAGGAACAAGTAGTGACTGACTTTTTAGCTGACTACGTTATCGAGGTTGGGGCCGAGAAGCCGCGACCATAGGGGGCATGGAAGATGATGGTTGATGGGGCATCAGGAAAACATTCCCTTGGGGGGGGGGAGTGGTGTTGATAAGCCCTCAGGGGGTCACTATAGAACAAGCTGTGGTTTTGCACTTCCCAGTAACCAATAACCAAGCGGAGTACAAGGCCGTAATAGCCGGCCTTCGTTTGGCAAAGGAGCTTGAGATCCAGGATGTGGAGGCTTTTACGCACTCGTTGATGGTAGCATCGCAGATCTGAGGAGAGTTCGAAGCCCAGGATCCCACCCTTGTGAAATACTTATCCAAGGTAAGTGTGATCATCGGAGGGTTCCGGACGTTCTCAATACAACACGTTCTCAGGGAAGAGAGTGTAGCAGTCGATCGATTGGCTAAGTTTTGACCTCGGGGGGGGGGGGGGGGGAGGTACCCTGACCGAGCTATTTCGACCGACAATCGAGGAAGGAGAGTTGATGGAAGTAGATCGGCGACCCTCGTGGGTCGATCCCTTCGTGACCTTTCTGACCACTAGAGAGCTTTCGGAAGGGACCAAGGATGTGAAGAGCTTTAGGCACAAATCGGCTCATTACCTAATGCTGGAAGGAGGGTTGCATCGGAAGATGTTTTCGGGGCTCCTAGAGAGGTGTGTGACCGAAGAAGAGATCTCGAGGATCCTGGAGGAAGTGCATTCAGGTGAATGCGGCAGTCACTCGGGGGAAGGACGTTGGAAGTAAGAGTGATAAGGCAAGGGTATTTCTGGCAGACCCTGAGGAAGGATGCGGCTTGGTTTGCGAGGAGGTGCCGAAAGTGTCAGCTGTACGCCCCCCTCCAGCTCTTGCCCTCTCAAATGCTTCGAAGCATCACGACATCATGGCCTTTCGCCATCTGGGGGATGGATCTAGTCGGGCCTTTTCCTCCGGCTAGTGGGCAGAGAAGGTTTCTTCTAGTCATGATCGACTACTTTTCAAAGTTGCTGGAGGTCAAGGCGCTGGCCAAGGTCACTTCACAAGTCATCCAGAACTTTTTTGGGGGGGAGATCATATGCATGCACGGGTTGCCTCAAGCGATAGTAACAAACAATGGCCCCCCAGTTCTCTAGTGAGGAGTTCATCAGCTTCTGCACCCAACTGGGGATAGACCTTAGGTTTGCTTCCGTACATCACCCCAGGAGCAACGGTCAGGTGGAGGCGACAAACAAGATCATTGTGAACTTACTCAAGAAGAAGGTGGAGAACTCGAGGCGGAATTGGGTGGAACAGCTCCCCTCCGTTCTATGGGCCTTGCGGAGAACCCGGAACACGGCCATCGGCGAGACCCCCTTCAAACTCTCCCATAAGTGTGAGGCGGTCCTGCCAGTGGATTTCGAGGTTCGATCACCGCGGGTCACGGCCGCGGGAGAAGGAGACGAGGTTTGGAGGTTGGAGAATGAGGGGGAGTTGCGCCTCTCATTGGATATGGTGGAAGAGCTGCGCGATGTCGCAACTATCAAGCAGAAGGAAATCAAGCGGAGAATGGCAAAATACTTTGACAAGCATATCAGAATCAAACAGTTCGCGGAAGGAGATCTGGTGTTAAAGAAAGCTGATGTAGCGGGAAGATCAGCCCCTGTTGGCAAGCTTAACCCAAATTGGGAGGGACCTTACATTGTTGCAAGGGTTCTAAGAATGGGAGGCTACCACCTCCAGGACGTGGAGGGGAGATCCATGAGTCACACCTGGAGCGGTGGCGACTTAAAACAGTTCTACTCATGAAGGGGGGAAGGTGAAATTGTATATTCAAAGTTGAATTATTATATTATATCCACTAACTTGTTGTTGCTTTGGTTGGTTGATAAGGTGGTCGGATGATTGCACTACCCCGAGCTTGGCTCGGCCCCAGGTAGACCCGCTGCGCAGGATCTCACTAGCTTACAGGTCCGAAGGCTCGCCCGTGGGGGTAAGGGACCCCGAGTCCTGCTCGGCCCCGGGTAGAATCGCTGCTCAGGCTCTCATTAGCTGGGAAAGGCGGTAGGCACGCCTGGGGGGAAAGGACTTGGTCTTGGATGTGTTCTTAGAGATACTTCGACTCTGATGATTGCACTACCCCGAGCCTTGCTCGACCCCAGGTAGACCCGCTGCGCAGTCTCTCACTAGTTGGCAAGTCCGAAGGCTCGCCCGTGGGGGTAAGGGACCCCGAGTGCTGCTCGGCCCCGGGTAGACTCGCTGCTCAGGCTCTCATTAGCTGGGCAGGGTGGTAGGCATACCTGGGGGGAAAGGACTTGGTCTTGGATGTGTTCTTAGAGATACTTTGGCTCGGATAATTGCACTACCCCGAGCTTGGCTCAGCCCCAGGTAGACCCGCTGCGCAGGCTCTCACTAGCTGGCAGGTCCGAAGGCACGCCTGTGGGCCGGGTTAAGGGACCCCGAGTGCTGCTCGGCCCCGAGTAGACTCGCTGCTCGGGCTCTCATTAGCTGGGCAGGGCAGTAGGCACACCTGGGGGGAAAGGACTTGGTCTCGGATGTGTTCTTAGAGATACTTCGGCTCGGATGATTGCACTACCCCGAGCTTGGCTCGGCCCCAGGTAGACCCGCTGCGCATGCTCTCACTAGCTGGCTGGTCCGAAGGCTCGCCTGTGGGGGTAAGGGACCCCGAGTGCTGCTCGACCCCGGGTAGACTCGCTGCTCAGGCTCTCATTAGCTGGGCAGGGCGGTAGGCACACCTGGGGGGAAAGGACTTGGTCTCAGATATGTTTATGGATATATTCATGGGAGTACTTCGGCTGGGAAGTTTCTACAGCACCCTAAGCGAGGCTCGGCTCCGGGCGGACTCGCTGTCCGGGCTCTCGTCCCAACAGGCAGGACAGGAGACACCCGAGAGACAGGGGAAAGAATTTGAGAAACTTTTTGAGCAGGGGGACCTCGACCAAGAGGTTATCGGCAAAGGGAGTTCTCGGCAGAGAGGGAATTCTCGGTAGGAGGGCTTTCAGTGGTAAGCTCTTGGCCAGACAGCGGGAAGTTCTGGGCGAGGTCCTGTTTGATTCATGTACCGCGAAGGGGCGGCGACTCTCTCAGAAACCCGTGGTCAGCGCTTTTGGCAAAAGGCTCTCAGCCGGGTTCCGCCTATTAATCTATCGCTAAAGGGTGCGACTCCCTCAAGGAGGGTGAGGGTCTCGGCAAGAACTCACTTGAGAGGCTTTAGACATAATATAAATTGCTTTGGCAAGAAAAGTAAAACGATCATATATATACATATAAACATGCCAATGTGTTCACAAAAATTGGTTACAAGCGAGGACACCTCGTGCATTCAAAAAAGGACAAAAGGAAAGGAGCGGCGAAAATCTTCAGGGGGATTCGTTGGATTCCCTGCTCGAGCTCTAGCCAGAGCTCCCGCTGAGACTCTTGCCAGATCTCTCGACAGATGTCCCGCTAACCACAACGAGAGATTTCGGGACATCCGAGGGCGCGGAATCGGGTGCTCCCGGAGGCTTGGGGATATGAAAAGCCAAGGGAGAAGCTTGCGGGCAGCGATGGTCTCGCCGCCCTCATTCAAGCATCCCACGTCCCGCAACGTCTCTTTCATCAGCCTGGGCATTGACCTGCAACAGCTTATCGATGTCGTACTCAGAGTAGTGGCGATTCCTCAGCCTCTCGTCCAGCGAGGGAGGGGCGGGATCACAGCCATAGCCGCTTCCGCATGTCGGACTCTGTCTTTCAGCAAGACGTTCTCGCACTCCAAGCCAGTTAGCTGTGCGTGAAGCAACATGCTCTGGGCGGAGTCCTGTGCACAGAAGAGAAGCCCGTCAGGACGAAGGGAAAGAGGATTATGAACTAAGGGGGGAGCGAGCCGTGGAAGATCTCGGTTACCTCATCCACCGGGCGTAGAGATAAAAGCCGTTGGGCATCTACCAGCTCGACCTTCAGGGAGGACGCGTCAGACGCCGCCTCGTCTCTCACCTTGTGCATGTCGGCGATGTTGCGGTCGATGGTAATGCTCTGGCGCGCACACATATGCGCGAACTCGATCCCGCGCATCAAGGACCTGATGGAGTCGAAGGCCAGGAGCCGGGTAGACGATCGGTCGAACGTGTCGGCATCTTCTCGGCTATAAAGGCCATAACCCAGCGCGAAGGCATCGTCGGTGACCTCATCCTGCTCCACCCAGCTGGGGAGGAGGGTAGAAATGGAGGCCCGGTTGGCCTTGGGATCCCACTGGAATAGGGGTTTCCCTTCCGCATCTAGGAACTTCTCACCAAGGCCAAAGTTCTGATGCCCTTTTGGCATCTGCTTGGACGGAAGCCTCAGCAGCCGCCCCCTCATCACCAACTCCACTTGTGGCTGGCAAGCTCTCGGCAAGAGCCCTGGCCGCAGTCTCGACAGTGGTTTTCGCCTCGCCAGCTATCAATAGGCTCTCGGCGAAGGACAGGCCCTCGGCAACAGCTCGAGCGGGAGAGGCCGATACGGATTTGCCCTTTTCCGTGGCGGCTGGCTTTGGCCTTTTAAGAGCAGCGAGGGAGAAGGCGTCAGGCTTTCGCTTCCCGGCACCGGACTTGGAGGGAGGAGCTGGCTCATCTCGGCAAGCGAGAGGTGCGGACTTCGCAAGGGCCAAGGGGTCGGCTGCAACTCTGGTTACGTCAAATGGCTGGTTAAGAGGGATTTCTCTCTCACCTGCGAGATCAATCGTAATTAGTTCTCTACATCTTAAAGCGTAGAAGCGCATGGTAAAGGCGAGATCATACCTTCGTCGGGAAGTACGGGTTGAAGGGAGTCGATGTCCCGCCTGAGAAACTGGACGTCGAAGTCCTTAGTTCCAAAAAATTCGAGGATGGCGCTCTCGCGCGCCCCAAGAGTGGGCGGCTTGTAGGCGGCGTCTTCATACTGGATGGGTGCGAGAGGAACGTTTCCGAAGTCGCCTGAGACATAGACGAACTTCTCGCTCCAATGATGGTTTTTGTTGGCGAAGCCGCAGGTTTTGAGCAGCTACCCTGAGAAAAAGACTACCCTGCCGCTCTTGGCCCGGAAGATGAAGAGCTTCTGAAAGATGGTTAGGTTAAACTCTATCCGCTCGGCTCGCATGTAGCAGATGAACGCCACCAGGATGGAGACCGAGTTGGGATTGAGTTGTGCGGGAAACACCCCGTAGTATCGGAGGGCTTGCCGCATCTCAGGCCAGAGGGGAGGCGGAAGCCCACCTCAAAATGTTCTTGGGGGATGGCGAGCTCCCCCTCTCGCGCGAGATTAACCCTGTCGTTGTTGCTCGGGTTTCTCGCAGTGAAGCCGGCTGGGATGAAGTTGGAGGTTATCAGCTGGAACTCGTCTGGGGTCAGCGACAGGGGGGAAACTTGTGCTTAAGAAAAGCTTGCGCGCAGTTGGAGCGGCCTTTGCTCTCGCCTGACATCGTGACTAAGGGGAAAGGCGAGAGTTGTTGGAAATAAGGCGAGAGGGAACAGAGCGAGAGCGAGAGAAGGAGGCGAAAACAAGTGAGGTTGCAGAGAGGCGCGAGAACGGTTAGGAAGGAGACGGAGGTTTCAGATCAGAGAAATAAATGTGGTAGGTGGATCGACCTATTTATAGAAAATTGTGATAATGATGTTTTTCCAAAAAGACGGCGGGGGCATAATTGCCAAGTCCCGAGGCGTCGGCGCCTCGCTTTCCGTTCTGACACGCTTCGCTGGCCTAAGCCAGCGGTGGGTAAGTCTCCGTCCCAGGGATAAAGCGGTAACTAGTAAGCAAGGCTAATGTTCGTGCAAGCACCACCAAAGAATAAAGCATAAAACAAGAGCAGATGGCAAGGCAGAAATGAAAGAGGGGCTCTTGCCGAGCGAGAACCGCATGATAAATAATAATAATAATAATAATAACAGAGGTTTATTAATTATTGTCCAAATTCCAGGGGTACATCAAGGAAGGGTAGGCCGAGAGAGGGAATATGCGAGACGTCTTGGAGTCAATATTGCTCCCAGCGCCATCGCCCCCGGTCCCGCCTTCCCGTCCTCGGAGGAACCCGCAGGTTAAAGTAAAATGTCAGGGCGGTGCATCCAAGGTTGATCAGGCGCGATTGGTCCCGAATCCGCGCAACATACTGCCCTGGGGAGGTCTCGGCAGTAAGAGTGTCCTGCCGCTCCGTCTCACCCACGAGGTGGTTGTAGTCCCGCTCGATGACCGCCATGCGCCGCTCCACCATCCTGTGAAGGCTCCTCACGTCAGAGGAGTTGGACCGCTCCCGCCGCGCGAGCTTTGAGAACAGCGCTGCCACCCTCTTTCGTCGTTTCCTGCCATTCCCGACGGCATCCAGGAACTCTTCCATCTCGTCAGAAGAAGGGAAGGGGGAGCTCTCGGCGTCTTCCTTTTCCTCTTCATCCTCGCCTTCATCTTCATCTTCCTCCTCATCGGTTTCCACTCGGGGCTCCGCACCCCCTGGTGAGATAGAGAGCTCCAGTCACGACAGGGGTAAAGTAAAGGAAGTAGTGTTTTCTCGCATACCTGCAGCATGGCGAGAGCCATCGACCGGCGGAGGGCGAGAAGGCCCCGACTCCCCCTAGTTTCCTTCCCAAAGAGGAGGTGGAGCGGCTTTCCTCACCCCAGGCGGAATGTCTTGTGCGTGGCGATCCCGGCCTGGCTCAGAGCAGGGGCAGAGACGTCTTCCCTCGCGGGATGGAGAGCCTCCTGTGAAGGTGCGGAGGGTTTGATGGCCACTCCTCCCGCTGGTAGGGCGAGATTAGCTGCCCGGGTGGTCTGGTTGGCAAGCACGATTTCATTTCCCCGGGTGGCGAGACCCGGGTTGGCGGAAGCTGGCGCTGCGGGAAGTAAATTTAGCAGCAGCAGATCATATCGATTAGAGTGAAGAGATGGAGAAAGGTTACTTGAGGTTCTCGGAGGATCAGTCGGGGGAGTGGCCTCTGGGACCCGCGGTGGATCCATGGGGAGGAGAGGCGCTGATTCTTGGGGCACCAATGAAGACCCGGCGCCGCCATATTGAACCGCCTCCTGTGAGAAGTGTTGTGTATCAATCGTCGATCTTTTTTCCATATCGGTTCACAGTTCTCGATAGTCAACAAATTGGATAGACATACCTTCTGTGGAGGAGAAGCATTAGCCGCGCGGCTTGGGGACGGGGTAGGCAAGCCCCGGTTCTCGTTCAAAAGGTCTCGCTTGACTGATTTCGCCTTCTTCTTTTTTCTTTTCTTAAGCGGTGGGGGCTCAGCGGCCGGTGCCTTTCTCGCCAACCAAGGGGCCACCAGGGAGCTGTTGGCACGGGCTCGCGCATGTGCCGCATCGATGCGGTCTTGCAGACCTTGCGAGAGCGGCTTCTCAGCGCATTCAGGGCGCATGACGAGGTCGCGTGAAGTCTCGACGGGGGTAACAACAGCAAGAATGAAATCTTAACTATCAGCAGATTTGTATGTATATATAGTCGTGGGATGGCCCACCAAAAGATTCCTTTTTAGGACAACACGTGCTCAGCGAATATAAAGGTTTGGACGTGTCTTTTCAAGCGCAGGGCTAGCTTGAAAAGAGCGGGGATTGTGTACAACCCCATATTCGCTGAGTGGGACCCAGAAACACTAATGGCCAGGTTCGGATTAGCTTTGGGCTAGCCCCAGGTGAAATCACTGTTCTCGCCCCAATCAGGACTCGTCGAGCTGGGCTCAACATTCGTTGAGCAGGTTCGGTACAGGAGAGCTCTTGCATAGGGGCAGGCGAGATCGCTCGCGCTCAGGTAAGCAGTTCGTCGGACAGAGCTCGACGCCCGCTAAAGCAGGACGGGCTTCGACCGAGACCTACTCCCGCCCGGAGTCGGGCGAGAAGGCTCGCGCCTCGCAGGGGGGGGGGGGGCGGGAGCAGGCACAACCGGTGGCAGTCTTCAATATCCTTTTGGCTCTCGCCTGGTGAGGGAGGGAGAGTTCTCGGCAAGGCTTAGGCGCGAGAGCCTTCAGTTCTCGGCAGGAAGGCTCCCGCCGGGTAGGGCCCAGGGTGAAATTACCTGGATGCCCTCAGGTAAAATTACTTGTATGCCCCTAGGGTCTGCATTTAGCTCCTCAGAATAGTGGAGTTTGGCTGTTGGCAGACCAGCCAGGGGTAATTTGGTAATTTCAGGTCAGCAAAGGCTATAAATAGACCCACAGGAGCTCCTCAGAAGGCAAGCTTTCATATTTTCCTAAGATCTTCTAGCACTTGCTGAGGATCTCCTAGCCCAGCATTTTGCTTTGTAGGGAAAGTGCTCAGAGATCTTCAGGGATAGAAGTGGGACCTCCCAGCTGAGGCTTTGGGTCGGTTTCTGGTCCTTTACTACCAGTCAGAGGTCGGAGCTTGGGAGAAGTAGGTGTTGGCTACACCCCTAATTTCGAACTTTCGTTGAGGTCGAATTTCGGCTTCAACACTGTCCATGTAACTACCCAGGGTCTCGTCTGCCCCCTGCTTAATGCGGAACAAAGACTCCGCCTCCTTCTTCCTCTTCCTGGACGTGGTGAACCTCGGCATGAATCCCCGGCGCAGGTTCTCGAAACAGTAAATGGAGCTGGCCGGGAGCCGGTGGAACCACTCTCTTGCCTTCTCCTTGAGGGTGATGGAGAAGAGTCGGCACTTAAACCCATCCAACATTTGCCGGATTGAGACCACGTCCTCGAACCATTGGACGTGTTAGACCGGATCTCCCTTCTCGGTGTAGTAGGCCATCTCCGGCTCCCGGAACCCTTATGGAGCTGGGGCAGAAGAAACAAGCTCGCTGAAAGGACTTCTACCCATAGTCGGGCGAGCTGGGAACTCTTCCCCTACCGTCTCGCCGAAGTGGTACTCGCCTGCCGAGCCGGGGAATAGGACTCGCCTGCGCAGCTCGCGCTCTCCCCCTCCAGCGACCTCCTTCCCAGCTCGTCGGATAGGCGCGTCATCGCCCAAGGCCGGGACTGCGACTACACGAACTGCTTGTGTCGCGCTCTCGGCCCGCATGCCGAGTGTGACTCTGACGAGCCCGAGTACTTCCTCTCTGAGCTCTGCTGATATTCCCGCCGCTGCGGGAGGGGGAGGGGGTGGCGAGTTGCCCCCGCCTGAACCTCGTCCTTCATCTCTAGCCATCGAACTTGCGGGAGATTTTCTTTGCTGATCACGCTCCACGCTCACCGCACTAAAAATGTTGAAATCGAGAATTCGATTTCGAGGAGTTCACCCTTGGGGAAGGGGTGATCGCACACGTACTTCTCTCCCGCGAGCCTGAAAAACCAAGGAAGAAGAACTAGGGACAGACCCAAGGCTCCAGCACGGAGGTGCCTCCATACACCCGAAAGTCTTAGAGCGCTTCCCCTCCTTAGCCATGTGTTGAGGCTAAGGTATCCCAGAGAGCGCTAGAAGACCGGACACAAGTGAGCATGCCTCTCTGAGATACCCCTTGGGTCCTATTTATAGATTTCTGAAAACGGTCTGCAAACAGCCAACCTCCGCTGTTTAGAACAGCTATGTGCATGCCACCTGGGTCTGCCAACAGTGAGACTCCGCTGTTCTAACTGGCTATGGGCAGGCTCGCAGGGGCAAAATGGTAAAAAATAGCCCACACAACACAGGGCGAATAGCCCCCCACTGCCCCTGCTCGGCAAGGGCGGCGAGTGCCTGATAGAGCTAGCACTTGCCGCCTCAGCTCGGCACTTTGGCGAGCTCGGACCCGTCCTGATCTATTCGCTTGCCGTAGCTTCGACGAACGGCCCGGAGTTCGTCGAACTGGGCTTGACGAACCCTACTGCGAGTTGGGGCTCCCTGGTCGCCTAGGCTAGCTGGACTTGGTGTCGAGGCGAGCTGGGCTCGGGATGCCGGGGCAGGGGCGTCGAGTATACTCGACTCACTCGACGCCGGGCTGGAGGCGCCGAGTGAACTCGCCGCTCGGGCTGGGAGCGTCGAGTGGACTCGACGCCCAGGACCCAATTCGCCCAGGGCTTGGGCTGGGCTCGGCTGACTCTACTCGCCGGATACGGGGTTGTACAAACCTTACTCTAAAAATATCATAATAATACTATGGAACAATTGAACACATGAGAAAAGTTTATGGTATCACCTTAATTATAAGAATTTTCTCTATATAATTAGTTTAAAGGGCACAATATCCCAGTACCCAATAGCATAATATCTAGCCGACGATATTAGTACTTTGTAATACATCGTAATTATATCAAGAGCGCAAATAAGAAACTTGCATTACATTAAACAAATGTAAAGAAACACTCAAGAGGGAAGATTTCACCAAGCATCCAGGGGTTTGGCCCTCCTTGATACTCACTCTTCAAGAGAGCTCATACTCAAACTCAATAGATGAACAAGACTCTACCCCTAGAGCTCCTTATATAGATGAAGCCCCTTACTATAAGACAAAACACTTAACAATACAATAAAGTAACAAGCCGTTGAGTGACTTTCGCAAGGTGAAGCCGAAAGTCCAAGCATATACGTGAGACATGTTCTCCAATGCAAATACATATCAACACCCCCGATTTGAAAATTGAGTTTGTTACGAAGGTTGAGGTGGTAGGGATCCCATGAGCGTGACATGGAGTCTCGGGCGGCTCCTCTAGCGGGCAATTTTGGTGAAACATAAGAAGCTAAGAGGCATTGTGGTGGGTTGGTTACCACAGAGCTGAAATGGGACTATCTGAGAGAAGCAATCTCATGCCAACAACATATCTCATCCTCAAGGTCGAGCGAGATGCACGTCAGTTGGGGCAAGGTCTTGGTCAAAGGCCAAAACGAACGGCGGAGCCCCATCCAGATCTTGAATGATGACCTTGGACTCAAAGATTATATCGATGAGTGGGCAAGTGATGAGTAGGAAGGAAACCCAATGGGAACATTTTATTTTTATCTCCAAACGCCACCACCCATCCAAATTGATTCGAGTACTTTCCCAAAGTATACATGAACTTGCTTAAAATATACTCATGCTCATATATAGATCACATAATGTAAACATTACTGCAAACAGAAACATACATATTCACATAATTTAAACACAACACATACAAAAACACATTACCCAAACGTCCAAACATAACTACTAGATAAAATTACATATTCACATAATCCGAACATAATTAGATTAAAAAAACACATTCCCAAAATCCAAACACAACAGCATATATAAACATGAATTTATGCACTTCCAAACTTACATGCATTAGCATTTCAAAGGAATCAGTTAGCTTCAATCATTTCCAAGCTGGTCTCAATTCAAGTTCACTGCAAACAGAGTTCAGCTCATTGATCAGCCAGGCTCAAATTCAATCAAATATTTGAGTTAAACTCACAACCAAAGAAGACCCTCAAGATTAGTCCTCCACAAAAAAGACTACCGGGCCGATCTAGGACCGGTCTTTTGGTCTTTTAAAAGACCGGACTTTTGGCCGACCGATCCTGCTCAAACTAGTCCCGATCCGGGACCGATTTTCCTCCTTTTGAGGACCGGCTGAGACCGGAGGACCGGTCCCGGACCGATTTTTTTATTTTATAAATATTTATTTAATTATATTTAATTATAATATTAAATATAGTAAATTTAATAGAGAGAGTGAGGGGATATTTATAAATTTAAAAATTATTAAAAAAATTTAAAAAAAGAATATTTCTTTTTATTAAGTGGCCGGCCACTTAAAAAATTGAAGTGGCTTTAAAGAGCCGTTTGTACATACCGATCTTTAAAGAGCCGTTTGTACCGATCTTTAAAGAGCCGTTTGTACCGCTCTTTGCGATGTCCACTTCCCGGACGCTGATGTGTTGGGATTCCTTTTCGAGCTTCCTCGTGTCCTGCTCCGACATGTTCCGCGGGCGGCCAATTGAGTTGCGGATGTTTGTGCGCACTATGCTATTTCCTATACTTTCCAGTGGACATGTTCTGTGGACTTCCTGCCGGTTCTCTCTGAGATTGTTCAGAGAGACCGGGAGAACATCTTTATTTTTTGACCAGCTTTTGCGGTCTCTTTTTCTCTCCTTTCTAATGCTAATGAAAGTTTTCAAAAAAAAATAAAATAATAAAGAGCCGGCGGGACAGCTCTTTAAAGAGCTTTTAACGGGATCAATCTTCGACCGGTCCCGGTCCTATCCCAGGACCGGTAGAAGACCAGTCTTTTACCGGTCCCGGTCCGGGACCGGTCTTTGATAGAAAAGGGGGGAGCCCTGGAACCGGTCCCTAGACGATCCTAACCGGTCTGGTACCAGTTAGGACCGGTTTTTTGTGCACTACTCAAGATGGTTATGTAACACCTTATATTATAAAAAAAATGATGAAATGCAACATAGAAATTATTATTTGCTCATATTTGAATAGCTTAAATTATTAGAACAAATTTAAGAGAACTAATACATAGATAACATGCTGTGAACCATTCTCATGCATCTACAGCATGGTCCAAAGTCAAAAACTCAGGCTAATATACTACCCAACATGTCTCAAAAGGGCATCAATGTGGTTTCGGTACGAATCCATCAACAGCGAAATTTCGTGTTGCAGCAGGCAAGGCCAAGCGAATTCCATCTAGCTCAGGTTTTGCAATGACCTGGCAACCAAGACGAGATCTGAAAAGAATTTTTGTAGCTTGATTCAGGGTCGTGGGAAGAAAAAAATATTATAAAAGAGGGATATATATTTATACGTTTCTGTTAGCCCAAATGCAAGGTCCAACATGTCATTTTCCTCATCAGTAGGCTCCTCTAGTTTGTTGTAATAATTGACATCCTAGCGCCAACACACAAAAGGAGTTAGTAAAACAAATTCTAAACATATATTTTGGCAGGGCCTAAATCTAAATTCACTTTGAGACTCTTTGGACTGCTCTGGTCATCCCAGTGTGGTCACAAACACCGTGGGAACAACAAATGGTAGTGTGCTGACTGCGGTTAGACCACAGAGCACCAACTCCCGAAGACCAACGCAGCATTGCCGTTCTACAACATTCTACCAGTGTCCGAAACACTGCTCCAAACAGAACCTTAAACCCGGCAGTTTCAACTTTCCCAATCAATTACCTGCAGTTCAGAATCTTTGTAATTGCATCCAGCAGTAAATAGTAAAGAAGCTAATTTCAATTCAAATCAAATGGACACCACCTTCTCGAGAGGCCCCCACCACTCAAAGAACTTTTGAAACAATTTGGTGAAGACCGAAGAATTTTGATGAATGAACTAAATACTTCGGGTGCCCGGTCCCAAATGGGAAGACAAGTCAGCCATTTTATTTGGAAATAAATTGGCTTCCTTTATGTCATTTTGAATTTTCCATGCGTTAGGACTTTAGGATATTGGAAATAGTAGGAACCAAGATGGAAACAGGCCCAAGCTATACACACTAAGGCTTCATTTGGCGCGGTGGTGGCGGTCATAAACGCGGTGGTCATGAACCGTTGTTCGTGAACACCTGATCTCACCTAAAAAAATTCATGCATTTTATGCTCAAAACTAGTTTATTTTCTTGATAGCGGTGGTAGCCTTTGTCCTGCCAAACATACATTCTATGATAATAACATTTTTTTGACTAAACTCACCTGAGCAAATAAGCCGCGCCAAACGAAGCCTAAGAAGTAGATGACCCTACATAAATACAGAAGGAATAGAAATAATATATGAAATCTGCTTGCGAGTACCATCACAATCACATGGCAGGTTGAACATGCCAATGAGCCCTCACATGCTCCTGGAATAAAAAAAAATTCTTATGTTAGAATCATATATTGAAGCTCTGGTTGATTTGAAGGAATTGAAGGCAATGCACTGTAACTTCACATCGGTTCCAATGAAATTTCTCACCTAACTTCCCTCGATCAAACAAATACGTGAAAATTTACTTAATTTCAATTCCATTGCCTTCACCTTCAAATTCCTTCTCATTCATCTCTCCTTTTCAATTCCTTCAAGCCAAACAGAGCATAAAGTAAATGACAGGGAGAGGGAATACATAACATAAATCATCCTTTTTTTTGCAATAAAAAAAGTTGAAATGCTCAATTGGAATTCATCATTCATAATACTCAACCTTCAAGCTCAATATCATTGTCATGAGCAGCTTCCAACATTGACATTCCTACAGGAACACTTATTGTCTTCTCTTCACCATCCTTATCAACAAATGTAACAGATATCCTGGGTGACATGGAAGCTATATATATAATAATAGCCTTACTAGTAGTTAAAAGCTATAAAAAATAGAAAAGACTATAAGTTTATCAGACATGAAAGACTTTGAACTGCTATGCCAGGGTGTTGTACACCAGGTTTGAAGAAAAATAGGTGATAAACAATTTTGTGAAGTTGAATTTGGTTGCACACGTTAGAAAGTACAAGAAAATTACTAGCATGCGGCACCAGCAAAAGGCTTGACAACCATGCCTTCTGATGAGAGAAATTTGTATAGTAATTTAGGCCCTATTCTAGCAAGCTTTTTCAATATTATCGCTCATCTCGTTGTTTTCATCATAAAACCTTTTGATAAGCCAAATGAATGCAATGTGAGCTGATATAGTTAGACAGGGTAGTATTTGATTCTTTTAATGCATGGAGGAGATCTCCCTTCCTCATTTCATTTGCGCATTAAGATTTTATCTTTCTGGCTGTGTGGATGTACAATTCTGGGAGTGTTGAAGGATTTTACTGCAGGTACAGTGGTTGTGTGGCTTCCCCTGGGAGTCTCGGTCCTTTTCCATAGTGGCCCCCTCTGCCCACAACCACAAGTCGTGCCTGACCAATTGGAAAATCGATCCGAGAACCCCCATTATAACATACGGGATGCCGCACAAGGACTGCACCTCCTTCTTGCATGACCACTAGTCGTGCTCGGTTAACATTTTCCCTCCAAATGCCAAAAGTTTCTCGCCAGTCCAGGTTCCTTCTCGCAAGAGTAGGGGATTTTCCTTCTTGCACGACCACTGGTCGTGCACCTACTCGTGTGCTGGTCAAAATTCTGCTCCGTCTACAAATACGCAGGTTCTCGATTTCAGCCAAGAGTTCCATTGCTTCGTCTTTCCTTCACCCAGTCCTGTCGCTTTCTTCCCCCGAGGGCTAGGGATCATCCCCTAGGCTCTCCCCATCATCCTAGAGCCCAAAAGTGAAAAAAAGCACTCCTCACGCGACAAGCTAGGGATTTAAAAGAGGAAACGTGGGTGGCACAAAACCATTGAGAAGACGGGTCCATTAGGAATCAGTGATAGCGGTTCCCCTACCCCGAACGACAACTGACGTGCGATTCCATCATGGACTCGCCCTCCGAAGCACCTTCGTCTCTACGAAAGAAGCTCAAGCGCAGTTTGTATTTCTCTCTTTATTTCTCGGACACTGGGATGAGAAAATTTGCTTTTCTTCTTGCTTAGATGATGGTAGGAATGGATTTGTAATGTTTGGATGTTTGGAATGTTTCTTATAAAATAAATTGCTTGTTTGTCCATTTCCTTTGGAGCAGCCTAGGAGGCTTATGTTTTTCCATAAGCTTTTGAGTTGTGATTTGGGTTGGTGTCGTGGCTGCGTTGTCGTTAAGTTAGACACGAGCCAGCAAGCGAGGCGGAGGAAGGTGACCCGCAGAGAAGTGAAGCGGAGGCCTGCGACCCGCAGTTGTGCGAAGCGGTGGCCGGCGACCCGCTGAAGAATGAAGTGGTGCCGGCGACCAGCTGAAGAGCGAAGCAGTGCCGGTGACCCGCATTATAATTAATTTTCTATTTTTCTTCTATAACGTAATGAACAAAGAAAACCCCCCGTAATCCCGATGATTAAGAGACTTCGATCTCAAGTCTCTCCTTGATCGTAAAATCCACTCTTTTGTGCTTCTCAAGATATCGATACTCAGGGGTGACTCAACGTTTTAATTATTACTTGGCAACAGTGGTGCACTTGCCCTCCGGATGTCATCCCCTTCGAATGCCAAAATTTCATGATGGAATACCATTGGCAGGCTAAGAATAATTACCAAAACTTGAATATCGTTCAATATTTTACTCAAATAGGATTCGAATTGAAACAATCCAAGCTGATTTTGAGACATAACAGGTTTGGATCAAATTTCTAAGTCGATTTCAAGTTTGGGTTGGTTCACACAAAATTGATCTAATCTGACTTTCGATTTCAAATCTATTTCGGATGGGTTTCAATTACAATTCTCAAATTGATTTTGATTTTGATTTTTGAGCCAGTATGAGGATCAGATCGATTTTGATTTCGGATCAATTTAAATTGGAATGCTAACTTCATACTCAAGCAAGTTCAATTTGATTTTGAGTCTAGCTAGCTCGGTTTGAAATCTAGTTGATTTAGAGGCGAGCCAAACTCAAATTGTATTTATTTGAAGCTGAACCTGGTTCGTTCAAACACGAGTAGATATAAGCTATATGGTAGGGCACATGATAGACTTACGATGTCGCCAAACAAGATATGCAAATTGATTTGCAAAAAATACAAAATATCAAGACAAACTCGATCCAATCTCTAGAGATAGGAGGATCCCATTAAGAGACTACTCTCCAAGAGAGCCAAATAAATCTAAATAATTCAAGATCCCTAAAACGACCCACTGTCACTCTCTTATATAGGTGGTACTGGCATACATAGAATTACTAAAATGTCATAAGGCTACACAGCTAGATAGGAGGATGTGAGGATTCCCTAAGAAGACACCTTCGCATCAACACTTCCCTTTCGAATATCAACCTTGTCCTCAAGGTTGGGGCCCGTAGGGGTCATCAGCGAGAGTCAAAGGATTCAAGTTAGCGACGTCAGGATTGTCATCTTCGGTGCCGAGTAGCAAGCACAAGTTATGATTTGTGGGTGGGTGAGTACGAATGGTAATAGCAAAAAAGAGTCCCTTACAGCGAAGCTCGAAGTATGATCGGTGAGATAAGCGTTGTGGTGGTGAGGGTATCACCACAGGCAGGATCTGCAAAAATGGCGGTTGATCAAGACGATGGATAGGTGGTTCAGGTTTTCGGTAGTGGCAGCAGCTGGTGGGTTGTCCGAGTAGATGAGGATGGATGGCCTGTGTAGAATTCCTTGTCGAGGCAACGAACATGCTCCATGGGGTGGGTGTGAGTTGTTGGGTTGTGGAAAGAAAGGCGTACACAGATATGGTGTTGAAGGCCCGCGAGAAAATACCCCAGATAGTGGTCAGAGGTTAGTTCGTTGACGTTCTTAACAACCTAGATGAACTCGGTGCGTAGGTTGTGACAGTTTCAGACTAGCAAACAGACCTGAGGCGCTCATAGGCATTACCCACTTGGTACATGTCATAGTGGCGGAGGAGTTCCTCCTTCAAGGTGGGCCAAGAGAGATCAAGGACATTGGAGCATCTAGAAAACCCAGTGGAGCGCAGGTCCCTCCTTATCGATAGTCATTATAGGAACCTTCTGGACGGCGGGGGTACACTGTTGATCGAAAAATTGCTCAGCGCGGGCCGAGAAGGTCAGTGCTGTCAAACACAGGAATCTCAATGCAGTGAAGGTGGGTCGGGTGGAAGATCTCAGCAAGGTGCGGGAACCTTACGTAGTCAATAACAGGCTCGTTGGGGGCAGTAGTGGAAGTGTTGGTCGCGTCGGTAAACAATTTATAATAGTGGCCTTGAGCTCGCATAGGTGAAGAGTGAGGTCGTCTAACTGAGCTTCGAGCGGAATTAATGGAGCCCAGAGCTCCTCATTTGCTTGTAGGGTCGTTGAACAAGTTTTGGGCATGAATCGAAAGAGCAGTAGAGAGAATGGGGCGAAGCAATAGAAAACATTTCAGGGGGAGATCAATTAGAAGTTGCGTTGGAAGCCACCACAAGCGCGGAATGTAGTCACAAGGAGCGGGCTGAAGCTGTGTAAGAGAATAAGTTCTAGCCAACTATATGAACCCTTCTAGCGAGTGCAAGAAAGTTGGGGCAGAGATGTCAAAAGTGGGAGGCGTCAGTGCGAAAGAAGAGGGGGATCATCACGACTGTCACTGCGAAAGTGGATTGCACTCGTAGAAGAAGAAAGAGACGTGAGGTTATGTTGATGGAAACGCCGAAGGGGCCGGGAAATCCATTGAAGGAGAGGGCACAAGGTGGCCCAAGGTCGGTCGAGGGGATATGTGTGGGCGGCGATGCTCATCAAGTGGAATCGTGTGGAAGGAAGACGAGCCGAATACTACACTTGTCATGCATTCCCAAAATAGAGAATTTATTTTTAAATGAAAAAACTTGAAAAACAATTTAAAATTATGCGGCGGCAGAAGATTTTCCTAGAGCGATACCAGTTGATAACCGACCCCAATTTTGCAAAGATGCATAAGAACCAAGCATTTGTGCATAATTAACAATACGAACTGATTCTTCCACTAGCATTTATGAAATGAATAAGAACACGGGAGTTTCGAACTTAACGACGAAAATACAAGATGATAATTTTATTGTCAAGCTCTGATTTTGAAAATTCATTTAAATTTAGTATGAACGTATCTAAACGCATCTCGAGCAAATGATGTTGAGCGAGATATACCATGATCCTGTGTATCAACGCTGGATCCTTGAGTAAGGGATGCTTACCCGGCTGCTGAATGGTTGAAGAAGACAGTGACTAGGACTGGGAAAGAGCAACCTATGGTGAGAAATAGACGGGACTTGATAGGAGAGGAAAGGATTTTCGACCGCTGTTGAAGCTATGGTGGCTGCATGGGAGGCTCAATGGAAAATCAAAGAATCGGACTTGGCCGGAGAGAAGTCAATTCAATCGAAGTTGGGTAGTAAAAAGGTCGCCGGAGGCCGGGGTCACTGTAGAAGTTGGAGACAGAACACGACTGGTTGAGCGGAAGCCACTGGGGTGACAAACGCCATGAGAAGTCGTCGTACACCTTGGAAATGAACAGAGAGGTGTTTGCCGGATATTGGAAGGGGCGACATCAGTGCTAAGAGGGAGGCGTCGAGCGGCCAGAATTAAGGAACAATCGGGTGGCTATGCTAGAGAAACGACACAGAGAAGAATAGGTCTTCCCTGTCATTTTTCTTTCCAGCTACTCTGTTAAGGGGGTCAGACTACTTTTTAGAAAAGCAATAAGGGTTTTAAAAGGACATTAATGAGGATGGGGGTTTCAAAGGGCTGTCAGCTATATTGATGGGAAATGGGTCGGCAACTGTTACAAAACAAAAGGAATTGCGGATTGATTTTATAACTCAGGATATTAAAAGGTTGAGTAATTAATAATGAAATCAATGAAATTGACTCAAGAGACTCTTCATTTGATATTCTCCAAAGATACAATTCTCAAAATTATAAATTTTGAAATTAATATATTTTATGTTAATTTCAGAAATTAAAATATTTTAGATAATAAAAATGAATCTTCAAAACTTGCCTTAATTATCACCTAACATTATTTGACGGGCCTTTTTTTTCAGGGTCTTAATAGTCGGTCACACCAATAAACTGAAAGACGTGCGCGAGTGGAATGAGCGAAACAAAAACAAACATGCACAAAGACGTGCGCTACACAAGGAATTGTTGTAAATAGGAATATAATGAAGATGCAACTCAGGTTGCATCAATTTTCCCGGGATTGAAAGAACTCGACCCCGTCGAGGATATGATAGAACTAGCAGCTGAAGGATCCAAATGTCGACAAGTTGTAGTAGATACTGGGGCAAAGGAAGGACTCATCGTTGCAACACATGACATGTATGTGTACACCCTTTTTCCCGAAAGATACAAGAAACCAATCCCCGGTGAAAAAATATAACTCTAAGTGAAAAATCAACCATTGAGTTATATTTTTCAAAATATGTTCGCAAATAGTTAGTTATAATTTCATGCATAATATATAAATGGACAATCAAAATCAGAGCATCAAAGAAGTGTGCATCAAGAATCGGGGAAAAGGGTAGATCAAAAAATATAGCGAGAAGCTAGGTAGGAAGTTAGCAAGGGCAACATGTGGAATCATTAAATCAAATTGCATCATACGGACTTGTGCTAGACACTTACGAGCATCAGCAAATCCAAGATCAACTACTGTTATGTTTTCACCCGCTGAAGTACCACTAGTATCGCAAAATTTTAAAAGGATCCCACTTCCCAACTTAAACATTTAAAATCAACCGGAGAAATCTCTTAAAATGTGTGTTCCTATTAGCAGTAAAAAAGTCTAGGGATCGTCTCGATTCTCTTAACATGATTAAGCTTAAAAATCGTAGAAATTTGACGAGGAGGCTCGGCGTGCTAGCTCACAATCATAGAATAGTGAGGTGAATCAAAAGTGTGATCACCAAAAATAAAATCAATATAAGGGATTTAAAATCCAGGATCAACTACCGTTATGTTTTCACCCGCTGATGTACCACTAGTGTCGCAAAATTTTAAAAGGATCCGAAATTTAACATTTAAAATCAACCAGAGAAATCATTTAAAACGTGTCCCTATTAGGAGTAAAAAGACCAGGGATCGTCTCGATTCTCCTAAAATGATTAAGCTTAAAAAATATAAAAATTTGACGAAGAGGCTCGACGTGCTCGCTCACAATCATAGAATAGTGAGATGAATCAAAAGTGTGATCGCTAAAAATAAAATCAATATAAGGTGGTGCTTCCAGGACATCCAAGATGAATGACTCGTTAGAGTCATGTGCTTCTATTTGGAGTGGGGGTCTAGGCAGAAGTGTAGCACTGAATAGAAGTGGTATAGTAGAATCTGAGGAAAGCGAGGCAGATGCTGGTGAGGTCCTTCAAGATGCCTTGGGAACAAGACTATTCTTCTGGAAAAGGAGAATAATCTTGCGCCCACGGTGATTGAAGAAATGGGAGTTCCTCACACCATCATGTATGACTCATCTGTCATACTATGATGATCGTCCAAGTAGTATATGGCAGACATCGATGGCGGCGGCATCAAATAAAATAGAATCTTGATACACGTATTCGAAAGAGAACTCTACAAGACAATGATGAATAACGGACATAGTCAAGCGACTATTAACCCCAAATAAGTGGTAGGGTTGCTCTAAGGGCTGAGTCTCGAGTCCTAGCGTTTATATCATAAGTTGAGAAACGAAGTTCTCCATACTACTGCTATCAATAATGATGGAGCAAAAGTGTCCCTAAATGTGCACAGTAGTGCGTGAAATTGTATTCCTCCGAAAATCATGCTCAATGGTCTCGCTAGGGGAAACCATGTTATAGCAAAGAACACAAACTAAGTGCCCAAATTTATCTCCTTCGACCATGATCATGTTATCAGACTCGGATTAGGGCTCAGGCTTGGATTCATTAAGGAAGACTCCATATTCAGGTTCATACCCATCAGTGGAATCAGTATTTGCAACAATGGGGCGTCACGGGCACTCAGAAGATTTGTGCTCACACTCCATACACTTGAAGCATCGGAAAACTCCAGTGTTGGGCTTGGATCCCATGGGTTCCTTACCCCAAGAGGGGTCGTGCGAGGAGTCGGAGTCCTAATAGTGACTCATGGAGGAGGACCATAAATCCTAGAGGTTGGTGCAGTGGTGATGGTCCTCGAGGTAGGTCTATCAGTAGAAATATACCCGGATGACCTCTTCAGGAGTGTGTCCTCTACTCTACTGACCTTACTAGACACTTCACCCAAATCTTTAAAGTCGTGCAACTCTAGCGCATCCCTAATAACATAACGGAGCCCGTTCAGATAACGGGACAGTGTCATATTGTCCTCCTCATGAAGGTCTAATCTAGACTACAACACTAAAAATTCATGTACTCGTCCACGGAAAGTTTGTCCCGACGAAGGTCGTGGAATCTTTGATAAAGAGTTTGCAAATAGTCTTACGTATCGCTTCCGCAGTTGCTACTTAAAGTCTACCCACGTAGTGAAAGGTGCTAGGCCTAAGGTGAATCAAGTGCGCTCTAGCTGAACCCGCCATACTAGTTCGGATCACTTAAGCCTACGACGACATACTCAACCTGATGATTCATAGGCATTTATTTTCATGCCATGAACCTCTCAACACGCGCACACCAATCTAGGCATTTTGCGGGCTCCACGTGACCCTCAAAATCTCCTACATCTAGTTAAACTCCATCCTAATGGGGTTGGCGACAGAGAAAAAACTTAGGTTGTGCAGGCTCTACTGGTCTAAGATTGCGCTCCTCGTATCTAGGGTTTTGGTTTGGTGCCAGATTCAAACCTAGGTGACGTTCGACTTCAAAATTATTAAAAGAGGTCCTTAACCCGTTCACCACTTGGTTAGTGTCTCTCACGTTGGCAGTGAGTACATCTACCGTCTTCATCAATTCACTCATTCGATTGACTAAGTCGACTATGTTGGCGTTTATGTGATTTATGCGACTCTTCATTTAGTTTTAAAGAAAATTTTATAAAACATTTTGATATATTTAAGAAAACCTTAACTAATTTTGTTTTTAAACAACGAACTTAATTTTTTTCCTGTTTTTTTAAGAAATTGTTTATTAAACAAAGTTTAAAAAACAAATTAGATCAAGATTGACAATTCACAATAGAAGTGAATCGAACCTGCCTCTAATACCAAACCGGTGTATTCCCAAAATCGAGAATTGATTTTTAAATGAAAGAACTTGAAAATCAATTTAAAATTATGCGGCGCTAGCGGATTTTCCTCGAACAGTACTAGTTGATAACCGACCTCAATTTCGCAAAGATACATAAGAACCAAGCATTAGTGCGTAATTAACAATACGAACTAATTATTCCACAAGCATTTATGAAATGACTAAAAATAAATGAGTTTAGAAATTAATGACAAAAAAGCAAGATGATAATTTTATGGTCAAGCTCTGATTTTGAAAATTCATTTAAATTAAGCATAAAAGTATCTTAACGCATCTCGAGCAAATGAGGTTGTGTAATATCCTATGAGAGTTGAAAGATTTACATCTCTACGTTAGGTTTGTTGTGTGCAGTTTTGATTCTAAGACCAATTCGTCCAATTGACAAGGTCTAGACCCCAATAAACAAAAGATTAGCCCCTATTCTTGAAATTTCAGTCCTACTAGTTTAAAATAGGAAAGTAAATTAAACGTCTTGAGAGGTTATGAGGTATACCTGGCTGAACAGCTCTGGATACCTTTGTCGCATCAGGTCCTGCGGTTCCCAGGTATGCTCCTCCTGACCGTGGTTCCTCCATGGAACTTTTGACTAACGGAATTTTTTTGCGACGCAAGGTCCGTACTCCTCTGCAATCGATCTGAATCGGCTCCAAGTGAACTTACCGGTCGGAAGCTACCGGTCCATCTGTGGTCAAAATCTGCTGCTCCGGGCGCAGTAGAGCCCTCCTAAGCGAAGAAACGTGGAATACGTCGTGCAGAGCTGCCAGCTCTGGTGGCAACTCCAGCCTGTAAGCTAGGGCCCCGATCCGCTCCAGGATCCTGTAAGGGCCCATATACCTAGGGCTGAGCTTCTTCCTCCGACCACGCACCCGTGAAACTCCATGCATGAGCCGGATCTTCAAAAACACTCGGTCCCCCACCTGAAACTCCACCTGACGATGTCGGGCGTCATAATACTTAGCCTTTCTGCTCTGCGCTTCTAACATCCTGTCTCTGATTAGTCTCACCTGAGCCTCGGTGTCTTCGACAAAATCCGATCCCAACGCCTTCGGATCCTCGTCCTGAATCAAAGAAAGCGGGGTCCTGCATCTCCTTCCATACAAGGCTTCGTAAGGCGCCATCCTGATGATGGACTGGTAGCTGTTGTTATAGGAGAACTCGACCAGGGGTAGGAGCTTCTCCCATGGTTCCCCGTGGTCCAAAATGCATAGCCTCAGAAGATCTTCCAGCGTCCGATTGGTGCGTTCCGTCTGCCCATCCGTCTGGGAATGGAATGTGGTGCTGAAGGTCAATCGCGTGCCTAAGTAAGCCTGCACGGATCTCCACTCCCTGGAAGTGAACCGGCTATCCTGATCCGACACGATCGTCTTGGGCACCCCGTGGTATCGAACAAACTACTTCACAATCTCCGCACTAGTACCCCCACAGAGTCATCCTTCTTGATCAGAATGAATCTGGCCACCTTCGTCAACCGATCGACGATGATCCAAATCGAGTCATTTCCCGTCCGTGATCGGGGAAGTCCATGAATAAAATCCATCGCGATGTCCTCAAATTTCCACTCCGGGGGTACATGTTCTGAGATACATCATCCTTCTGATGATACAACATACGATTAAATCTTTACCTTCTCAGATATCCCGAATCTTGTTACCCGTCATCTAATTTCACGTGATAATAGTTAATTCTCGTAATTACTCCGTCTTATTACCATGTCATTGTCTTGGTAACGCTACGGGTCATCATTCCAAACATGTTTTTTTTTTACAAAATCTTATGTTCGCCCGAATAACGTTGAATTATATCGACTTCAATCTCACTATGTTTGTTACGCCACTTTCCCTAAACTAGGTCCAAGGGAACCCAAGCCAATACTAATTTGCCCAATAAACAAAAGTTTAGCCCCCAATAAATAAAAGATAAGCCCCTACCTATCTTGGGCTAAGTATCTTGATATTACCCTGTTACATCTGTCCTAGCTGGGTGCACAATCCCTAGGGCATCAATCTTCGACTTGGGGTTCCACCCTGAAACTCGTTAATATACTCCATACTTTAAACCCTCTGAGTCACATTTACGACAACCTTATCCGGGTCAAAATGTTCCCAATCCCAAATGGGTATCTTCCGAACTTGAATTCCTATCCGACCCTCAGTGTTTGTCTCGGTGGTTGCCTCTAGGTAATTTTATTACCGGTATTGAGGGTTAAGACTACTTGTCTTTTACCATTCTGCTAATGTATTATTGGTCTCAATTCTCCTTAAAGTAGTCCACCGCTTTGAATAATCCTTGATTGGGATAGTAGGGGCACCTGAGTTTACGTCTTAGGTAGTCATTCTCGTGCTAAACTCCTCCTTTATTTTCTTAGGGTATGTCCTTACCTTAACCAAATTCATACCCAAGGTCTATTTTGAAGTAGGGCATACTATAAATTGCCATGGTTAGTCACGAGTCCTAGTTGGTTGAGTCTAACTCGTTGGTTAGAGGATTATAAGATGAGATCTTCGCAGCCGGAGGTGTTCCCTGCTGGGGTCAGGGTTTGCCGCAGGCTACAAAGAGGAATTCCAATTAATGATGAAGTGGACTTTCATATGTGATTTCCCTTATGGGCACACCACTGCTTCCGCTGTTTAGTTTGTCCCCAAACTAAACTCGAGCGGGGGTGACCCAGTGTTAGTGGACTGCTACTTTTTCGATCGATGTTTCCCTCTGATACCACTTGTAAGACCCCATTTTTTTCTTTTTAAACAGCGGGGTCTTAGGCCCAGAACCGCCGCTTTGCGATGACACCATCACGTCTGGGAAGGTCGTCACTACAAAACGCCGATCCTGCCGGCCAAATCGATCGCAGAACAGTAGCATAAGTAAATATAAAACTAGTCCACCATAATCACATGTATATAAATAAATCTCCACGAAGGGAGAGTCCACAATAATAATAATCAGAGTACAAAAGGAGGGCTTGTGCCCAGTACATGTAATCCTCACTACAAGTCACTCGCGGAAGCAAAACTAAAACTAAGTGTCACCGTAACTGTCAATGAACCGAGAGCACCCAAGCTAGACTGGCCCATCTCTGCCGACTCCATACTCTGCTGGTGCTGCATCTCTGGGTGCTTCTTCCTTTTCGGCCTGCAGTCGCCGCCTCGCAATCCACGTCTGCGTCTATGTCTTCGGCCTCCTGGCTGCTGAGCTGGTGGGATCCCACCCATCAAGGGGCATTTGACCCGTGTATGTCCCGGCTGGTGACAATGGTAACACGGTCGCGGGGTCAACTCTGTCAGAAACTGTAAAACCCGTGACCCTTCCATATGGTACACCTAAAATGTTGTGGTTCGAAAACCGTTAGTCTAAAAGACTAAGCCTTATCATCCCCTACCCCTTCCCCCATGGCTCCGAGGTACCGAGCGGAGAGGAAGAAGGGGAAGGACATGAAGGTGGAGAATAAGTCAAAAGCAGGTGACAGCTGACCTATGCTAGCAATTCCATAGTAAATATGACAGAAGCAGAAAATAGGAAATGTAACCTTAACTTATGCGGAAGCGCATAAGCCAAGGGATCTTTTGCAGGGCTCCCATCGTATAAAGTGTTCCATACCACTTATACGTTGGAGTGTCGGTTATCAAACAGCAAGGAGTAGCAAGTAAGTAAAAGCACAAGAAATATAACCATTGATTTATAGGGATTACCCCTATAGATCAAGGGGTCGTTTTGCAGGGCCTATCGTATAAAACGTTCAATACCATCTTATACGATAGGTGACAATGTTTATGCTATGACACGCAAATATGCTATGGAATGCACAAGCAAGTGCAACACACCCACACGCACAGACCTTTAGTTGCCCCTGTTCGGGCAGCTAGCTTCACTCCCAGGAACCTCCGTAGTGGCAAACGGAGAGAGTGGGTCGGGCCCCCCACTCCTAGGCGGGTAACCACACTACCAGGCCTAGTCCTTCCGTACGTTCCTAGAAGAACACAACCTAGAGTATCCGCATACTAGTGCTGACTATATCCACCAGGCTTTCTTTGGCTAAGTGTCCCACACCGCCGAGTCAACGTACCGACGTCGGTGTGATCGATCGTCCAGTACCGATGACCCACCACTTTTATGCACATGCAATCATGACAGTTATATTTGTACAAGTTCTCATGTTACCGAGCTTCCAGCTCTCTAGGCTACCAAGCATATACCAAGTCCCCAAGCATCCCGCTCCCCGGACTTCCCAATCACAAACCAAACCATTGTAATTACTAGTAGGCCCTTAGACCACGGACATACTCTACTCATTCCATGCCAATTCTTCTTCCTAAGCGTACAAGTGTAGGTGTGAGGTGTAACTATTATTAGAGTTACTCTTAATCAATTTATTCCTAAGATTTAAGATTAACCTTGGACTTCCCGAGGTTTACCCGGTGAAGGGCTCACAGCGGTACTAGGAACTATGATGGGGTGAATCCCAAAGCTCCCTTTCCAAGGCACTTATTGTAATTGATTGGTTCTCTTAACCCATTCCCTTCTCATATTACAGTGGGTTAATCCTATGGTGACTTTGACTCTTCCTCTTCTCGGGGAGGACGATCTTCCGTCGAATCCGAACACCACTTAACACTAGTCAATCTCACACCCTACCCATCCTGACTTTCAATAATGAACTTGGTTTAACTCACCCTATCCAAACCAGCAAACTACCAAAATTTCATTTTCCAAGTTCATTACCCACTCTAGTTCAGCTTCTGCAGTTTTACTAAACGCAGACCATCCTAAGCTTTATGAGGTATGCAAGGGGTGGTACATCAAATTGTCTTCCGAATCTCCTATAAAATTTACTGGAGGTCGACCATGACATAATTAGTCTAAATCCAGAAAATAATAATTTTCCTATTTCATCCGACATTTAATTTATTTATTCTCAGCCTCCCAATGCCCTAGTATGAACATGAAGTGCACTAATGAGCCAACAATAAATCACAATAAAATCAGTCAAAATCCTATGTGGCATTTAAGCAGTAATTCCAAATTTTGAGAAATTTAAGAGGTGTTTAGGCCTACATTACCTAATTTACCATTTTATGCCACTTTTACTATATTATGAAGCAAGTACTGGATATATGTATCTAAAAATCACAAGAAAATTATAGAAGCTTCATGGTGACTTAAAACTATCAGAAACCAAGTCCCATAATTTTTCTCTAATATTTGGGCTCTGAATTTATTTTAATGTAAAACACTAAATTTCCTAGCTTAGTGAGGGAGATACTATTTTTAATTGTCTAAAAATCAGAAGAAATTTACAGGATGACAATCATGGTCTGAAACACCCACTGACCAAATTTCATAAATTTCCAAATAATAAATGGGCATCATTTTTATTTTTGACTACATATCCCAAATGGTAAGTTAAAGAAGCAAGTACCAAAAATAATCAGATAAAACTTCCAAGAAAAATACAGAAGGTTTAACATGCTATAAGATGCCCTAATCCAAGATTTCATAACATTCCAGTGAACAGAAATTCCAGAATCATCAAAATAAATATCTAGGGCACAACTAGAGTTGTAAATGAAGTACTGTATAAATTAACCCAAAAGGCTCAACAAAATTATATTATGGCCATTTAGACCAAAAAATCACCTTGCCCAAACTTTACTTGATTTGAAGTTCAATTGATAGCTTAATAATTCAAATTAAGGTTGGTGACCTAGACTAGGGTTAGGGTTTTAGGTAGGCTAAAGGTCTCCAAATACCCTAAAATTTTGACAGAAGGACTTTAGTACCCTTATGGTCCTCTTCACCAAATTTCAAGTCAATCCAAGGTCATTTGACCCCATGACCTTCACAACTCAGCAAGTCCCTATTAAGGGACCTACCCTAGGGTTCTAGGGCTACCCTATCCCAAACCACCCCAAATTACATTGGAGGGTGTGTCATGCCCCAAACAGCCAGTGGACAAAATATCAGCCTCTGTTGAGGTTGTTTGACCACTCAAATCCTAAAAGGAATGAATTGACCTAATTAACCCTATAAGGGCCAACCTAGGGTCGAGTTAAAACTTAATCAAAACACTTCCAAATGAGGTGGAATTTTTACCAGAGTTCTAACATTCCCCCTAAGACCTCCCACCCAAATTTGGGAGGATTTTGAGATGTTTAGGACACCTAATTAAATTATACATGAATTATTAATTTTTTACAAAAACTATAGAAAAATATTCTCCAAAAATTCTCATTTTTGAATAGACCCTAGGTATAGTTAGGATAGACTCCCTGCCCAAATTTAAGAACATTTGGGCAAAGGATGAAAGGTGGGCACACCTTTTTGTCTCTGCCTAGCTCTAGGTCTAGATCTCACCAAAAGAGGTGCCCTAATAAAACCAATTGACCAAATTGACCCAAATCAATTTTGAAATATTGTAGACCCATAGGGCTACAGATTTCATGTTGGTCACTTCTACATAAAAAGCCTCTAAGTACCTCATTAAATAGCATAAAATAGAGCTTGATAAATCACTACATTTATATATAAATATAATAATTTAGTATTATATGTTACTGTTCATCTTCTCAAAAAGCCCAAACCAGCAACCTAAAATGCTTAAAACCTGTAGCTTTTCTAAAGCTATTTCCCGGCCACTCAGCCATCTCCCTGGCCGGCCACCACCACCACCACCTCTGTTGAGGTGAGGGCTACCGTCGGGCGGCGGCACGGCCGCCGGAGAGGCGGTTTCCGGCGAACCCGCCACCATGAAATTTCGGAAAAACCATGGAAACGATCACCCGATCCAGCTCTTTTGAGCCCGATATCTCTCCTAATGATTTCTAAGATCTATCCATAGAAGAAGAGGTAGAGGAGGACCTTATTCGAGGTTTGGAGTCGAGCCGATCGTCGGGATACTATTTGCGCGGTGGTGGCGTCGTCGGAATCCTTCTACAGCGCAGCACAAGCTTCAATCCGCCGGGTCAGGGTGGGAAACTTCATCTCTGAGCCTAAGGGACCTTTTTAAAGGGAAGAAATGGGGAGTGCGCGGTTATAGGCTAAGTTATCAAAGGCGCAAGGCGCACCGAGGCGCAAAGGGCCCCTGGAGCCTAGGCGCAAGGCGCAAGGCGCAGGCGCGCGCCTGAGGCACGTGAGGCGCAAAAATTGGGGGAAAAGAAAATTGAGCGAATTGGGCGCCGAATTCGCTCAATTTCAGCGAATTGGGCGCCGAATTCGCTCAATTTCAGCGAATTGGGCGCCCAATTCGCACAATTTCAGCGAATTGGGCGCCCAATTCGCACAATTTCAGCGAATTGGGCGCCCAAGTGCGCCTAGGGGGTGCCTCGGGTGCGTCTAAGATCATGTTTTTGCCAACATCAAAAAAAATTTTTAAAAAAAAATACCTTAAAAGGCCCGGGCGCGCCTTTGGGGCGCCTGGGAGCCTGTAAGGCGCGCGCCTAGGCGCGCCTGGGGCACATCGCCCGCCTCAGCTGTGCTGAGGCGCGGCGGGCTGCGCCTGGTGCGCCCGGCGCCTCAGGCGCGCCTAGGCGCGCGCCTTGAAAACTTAGGTTATAGGCTGTCCAGCCATTATTGCCTCTTCAAGAGCAAGCTCGGCCATGGTGGAGGGGAGCTGGAACGGCTTGTAACAGCTGGAGGAGGGCAGGAAACTCCTCTCCCTGAGAGGATTTGAATCCAGCCGTTTCAAGGGGAAGAGGGAAGGCCATGGCATCAAATGCCATTGACGGCCATGAAGGCTGGGGCTCGGCCATGGCTGGAGGAGGAGGAAACGGCTGCCACGTGGCACAATCGGTCAAACTTCATAAAATAAGACTTAACTAAGTCTTAATAAGAGAAAACGGCCCAAAAATGCATTCTGGCCCACTTCCTAGACCGGCCCAGTTCAGCTGAACCAGCACACGGCCAAAAAAGATGCCAGAAAAATTCCAAGTAAAAAAATGGCGTTGAGTGAGCTCTGCTCACTCAACGCCATCCATGCTACGGCGTTGAGTGAGCTTAGCTCACTCAACGCCATCCCAGATACGGCGTTGAGTGAGCTCTGCTCACTCAACGCCATCATAATGGCCTCCCAGACTATGGCGTTGAGTGAGCTCAGCTCACTCAACGCCATCCGGATTATGGCGTTGAGTGAGCCCTGCTCACTCAACGCCATCCAGAATAAGCCCCTTTTAAACGATGGCGTTGAGTGAGCTTAGCTCACTCAACGCCGTCCAGATTATAGCGTTGAGTGAGCTAAGCTCACTCAACGCCGTCCAGGTTATGGCGTTGAGTGAGCTTAGCTCACTCAACGCCGTCAAGATTATGGCGTTGAGTGAGCTTAGCTCACTCAACGCCGTCCAGGTTATGGCGATGAGTGAGCTTAGCTCACTCAACGCCGTCCAGATTATGGCGTTGAGTGAGCTCTGCTCACTCAACGCCATCCAGACAGCACTAAATGGCGTTGAGTGCAGTCAGTGCACTCAACGCCGTTCAACTTATGGCGTTGAGTGCACTCAACGCCATCCCGCCTAACAGATTACGGCGTTGAGTGAGCTAAGCTCACTCAACGCCATCCAGTCTACGGCGTTGAGTGAGCTCAGCTCACTCAACGTCAACCTGCCGACACAAGATGGCGTTGAGTGCAGTCAATGCACTCAACGCCATTCAACTTATGGCGTTGAGTGCACTCAATGCACTCAATGTCATCCCGGTTATGGCTTTGAGTGAGCTAGCTCACTCAACGCCATCCAGACCACGACGTTGAGTGAGCTTAGCTCACTCAACGCCATTCCAAGGTCACGGGCGTGGCGGATCGGTCACGGGCGTGTGTGACCTATGTTGAAATTTCTGAGCTCGACGATCGTCTTCCTGAGGTCGACGATCGTCGAAGGGGGTCACGCCCTAGGTCACGGGCGTGACGGGTCGGTCACGGGCGTGACCACCCCTTGACTCAAAATCTTGGTCGACAAACTTCAATTCCTGGGTTTCCTAAGGTTCTGTTAAGACAAACTAGACCCCTGGGAATGGTTTTATCTTAACAGAACCTTAGGAAGCCCAGGAATTGAAGTTTGTCGACCAAGATTTTGAGTCAAGGGGTGGTCACGCCCGTGACCGACCCGTCACGCCCGTGACCCCCTTCGACGATCGTCGACCTCAGGAAGACGATCGTCGAGCTAAGAAATTTCAACATAGGTCAGACACGCCCGTGACCGATCTGTCACGCCCGTGACCTTGGAATGGCGTTGAGTGAGCTAAGCTCACTCAACGCCGTGGTCTGGATGTCGTTGAGTGAGCTTAGCTCACTCAAAGCCATAAGCGGGATGGCGTTGAGTGCATTGAGTGCACTCAACGCCATAAGTTGAATGGCGTTGAGTGCACTGACTGCACTCAACGCAATCTGGTGTTGGCAGGTTGGCGTTGAGTGAGCTGAGCTCACTCAACGCCGTAGACTGGATGGCGTTGAGTGAGCTTAGCTCACTCAATGCCGTAATCTGTCAGGCGGGATGGCGTTGAGTGCACTCAACGCTATAAGTTGAACGGCGTTGAGTGCACTGACTGCACTCAACGCCATTTGGTGCTGTCTGGATGGCGTTGAGTGAGCAGAGCTCACTCAACGCCATAATCTGGACGGTGTTGAGTGAGCTCAGCTCACTCAACGTCATAACCTGGACGGCGTTGAGTGAGCTCAGCTCACTCAACGTCATAATCTGGACGGCGTTGAGTGAGCTAAGCTCACTCAACGCCATAACCTGGACGGCGTTGAGTGAGCTAAGCTCACTCAAAGCCATAATCTGGACGGCGTTGAGTGAGCTAAGCTCACTCAACGCCATAATCTGGACGGCGTTGAGTGAGCTAAGCTCACTTAACGCCATCGTTTAAAAGGGGCTTATTCTGGATGGCGTTGAAACGCCATAATCCGGATGGCGTTGAGTGAGCTGAGCTCACTCAACGCCATAGTATGGGAGGCCATTCTGATGGCGTTGAGTGAGCAGAGCTCACTTAACGCCGTATCTGGGATGGCGTTGAGTGAGCTAAGCTCACTCAACGCCGTAGCATGGATGGCGTTGAGCTCACTCAACGCCATTTTACTTAGAATTTTTCTGGCATCTTTTTTGGCTGTGTGCTGGTTCAGGTGAACCGGGCCGGTCTAGGAAGTGGGCCAGAATGCATTTTTGGGCCGTTCTCTTATTAAGACTTAATTAAGTCTTATTTTATGAAGTTTGACCGGCTGTGCCACGTGCCAGCCGTTTCCTCCACCTCCAGCCATGGACGAGCCCCAGCCTTCATGGCCGTCAATGGCATTTGATGTCATGGCCTTCCCTCTTCCCCTTGAAACGGCTGGATTCAAATCCTCTCAGGGAGAGGAGGAGTTTTCAGCCCTCCTCCAGCTGTTACAAGCCGTTTCAGCTCCCCTCCACCATGATCGAGCTTGCTCTTGAAGAGGCAATAATGGCTGGACAGCCTATAACCGCCCACTCCCCATTTCTTCCCTTTAAAAAGGTCTCTTAGGCTCAGAGATGAGGTTTCCCACCCTGACCCGACGGATTGAAGCTTGTGCTGCGCTGTAGAAGGATTCCGGCGACGCCACCACCGCGCAAATAGTATCCCGACGATCGGCTCGACTCCAAATCTCGAATAAGGTCCTCCTCTACCTCTTCTTCTATGGATAGATCTTAGAAATCATTAGGAGAGATATCGGGCTCAAAAGAGCTGGAACGGGTGAGCGTTTCCATGGTTTCTCCGAAATTTCATGGTGGCGGGTTCGCCGGAAACCGCCTCTCCGGCGGCCGTGCCGCCGCCCGACGGTAGACCTCACCTCAACAGAGGTTGTGGTGGTGGCCGGCCAGGGAGATGGCTGAGTGCCCGGGAAATAGCTTTAGAAAAGCTACAGGTTTTAAGCATTTTAGGTTGCTGGTTCGGGCTTTTTGAGAAGATGAACAGTAACCTATAATACTAAATTATTATATTTATATATAAATGTAGTGATTTATCAAGCTCTATTTTATGCTATTTAATGAGGTACTTAGAGGCTTTTTATGTAGAAGTGACCAACATGAAATCTGTAGCCTTATGGGTCTACAATATTTCAAAATTGATTTGGGCCAATTTGGTCAATTGGTTTGACCAGGACACCTCTTTTGGTGGGATCTAGACCTAGAGCTAGGCAGAGACAAAAAGGTGTGCCCACCTTTCATCCTTTGCCCAAATGTTCTGAAATTTGGGCAGGGAGTCTATCCTAACTATACCTAAGGCCTATCCAAAAATGAGAATTTTTGGAGAATATTTTTCTATAGTTTTTGTAAAAATTTAATAATTCATGTATAATTTAATTAGGTGTCCTAAACACCTCAAAATCCCCCCCAAATCTGGGTGGGAGGTCTTAGGGGGAATGTTAGAACTCTGATAAAAATTCCACCTCATTTGAAAATGTTTTGATTAAGTTTTAACTCGACCCTAGGTTGGCCCTTATAGGGTTAATTAGGTCAATTCATTCCTTTTGGGATTTGAGTGGTCAAACAACCTCAACAGAGGCTGATATTTTGTCCACTGGTTGTTTGGGGCATGACACACCCTCCAATATAATATGGGGTGGTTTGGGATAGGGTAGCCCTAGAACCCTAGGGTAGGTCCCTTAATGGGGACTTGGTGAGTTGTGAAGGTCATGAGGTCAAATGACCTTGGATTGACTTGAAATTTGGTGAAGAGGACCATAAGGGTACTAAAGTCCTCTGGTCAAAATTTTAGGGTATTTGGAGACCTTTAGCCTACCTAAAACCCTAATCCTAGTCTAGGTCACCAACCTTAATTTGAATTATTAAACTATCAATTGAACTTCAAATCAAGTAAAGTTTGGGCAAGGTGATTTTCTGGTCTAAATGGCCATAATATAATTTTGTTGAGACTTTTGGGTTAATTTATACAGTACTTCATTTACAACTCTACTTGTGCCCTAGATATTTATTTTGATGATTCTGAAATTTTTGTTCACTGGAATATTATGAAATCTTGGATTAGGGCATCTTATAGCATGTTAAACCTTCTGTATTTTTCTTGGGAGTTTTATCTGATTACTTTGGATACTTTCTTTTTTAACTTACCATTTCGGATATGTAGTCAAAAATACAAATGATGCCCATTTATTATTTGAAAATTTATGAAATTTGGTCAGTGGGTGTTTCAGACCATGATTGTCATCCTGCAAATTTCTCTGGATTTTTAGACAATTAAAAATAGTACCTCCCTCACTAAGCTAGGAAAATTAGTGTTTTACATTAAAATAAATTCAGAGCCCAAATATTAGAGAAAAATTATGGGACTTGATTTCTGATAGTTTTAGGTCACCATGAAGCTTGTATAATTTTCTTGTGATTTTTAGATACATATATACAGTACTTGCTTCATAATATAGTAAAAGTGACCTAAAATGGTAAATTAGGCAATGTAGGCCTAAACACCTCTTAAATTTTTCAAAATTTGGAATTACTGCTTAAATGTCACATAGGATTTTTACTGATTTTATGGTGATTTATTTTTAGCTCATTAGTGCACTTCATGTTCATACTAGGGCATTGGGAGGCTGAGAATAAATAAATTAAATGCCGGATGAAATAGGAAAATTATTATTTTCTGGATTTAGACTAATTATGTCATGGTCGACCTCCAGTAAATATTATAGGAGATTCGGAAGACAATTTGGTGTACCACCCCTTGCATACCTCATAAAGCTTAGGATGGTCTGCGTTTAGTAAAACTACAGTAGCTGAACTAAAGTGGGTAATGAACTTGGGAAATGGAATTTTGGTAGTTTGCTGGTTTGGATAGGGTGAGTTAAACCAAGTTCATTATTGGAAGTCAGGACGGGTAGGGTGTGAGATTGACTAGTGTTAAGTGGTGTTCGGGTTCGACGGAAGATCGTCCTCCCCGAGAAGAGGAAGAGTCAAAGTCACCCTAGGATTAGCCCACTGTAATATGAGAAGGGAATGAGTTAAGGGAACCAATCAATTACAATAAGTGTCTTGGAAAGGGAGCTTTGGGATTCACCCCATCATAGTTCCTAGTACCGCTGCGAGCCCTTCACCGGGTAAACCTCGAGAAGTCCAAGGTTAACCTTAAATCTTAGGAATAAATTGATCAAGAGTAAGCCTAATAATAGTTACACCTCACACCTACACTTGTACGCTTAAGAAGAAGAATTGGCATAGAATGGGTAGAGTAGGTCCGTGGTCTAAGGGCCTACTAGTAATGTCAATGGTTTGGTTTGTGATTGAGAAGTCTGGGGAGCGGGATGCTCGGGGACTTGGTATATGCTTGATAGCCTAGAGAGCTGGAAGCTCGGTAACATGAGAACTTGTACAAATATAACTGTCATGATTGTATGTGCATAAAAGTGGTGGGTCATCGGTACTGGACGATCGATCACACCGACGTCGGTACGTTGACTCGGCGGTGTGGGACACTTAGCCAAAGAAAGCCTGGTGGATATAGCCAGCACTAGTACGCGGATACTCTTATTTTATGAAGTTTGACCGGTTGTGCCACGTGGCAGCCGTTTCCTCCTCCTCCAGCCATGGCCGAGCCCCAGCCTTCATGGCCGTCAATGGCATTTGATGTCATGGCCTTCCCTCTTCCCCTTGAAACGGCTGGATTCAAATCCTCTCAGGGAGAGGAGTTTCCTGCCCTCCTCCAGCTGTTATAAGCCGTTTCAGCTCCCCTCCACCATGGCCGAGCTTGCTCTTGAAGAGGCAATAATGGCTGGACAGCCTATAACCGCCCACTCCCCATTTCTTCCCTTTAAAAAGGTCTCTTAGGCTCAGAGATGAGGTTTCCCACCATGACCCGACGGATTGAAGCTTGTGTTACGCTGTAGAAGGATTCCGGCGACGCCACCACCGCGCAAATAGTATCCCGACGATCGGCTCGACTCCAAACCTCGAATAAGGTCCTCCTCTACCTCTTCTTCTATGGATAGATCTTAGAAATCATTAGGAGAGATATCGGGCTCAAAAGTGATCGGGTGAGCGTTTCCATGGTTTTTCCGAAATTTCATGGTGGCGGGTTCGCCGGAAATCGCCTCTCCGGCAGCCGTGCCGCCGCCCGACGGTAGCCCTCACCTCAACAGAGGTGGTGGTGGTGGTGGCCGGCCAGGGAGATGGCTGAGTAGCCGGGAAATAGATTTAGAAAAGCTACAGGTTTTAAGCATTTTAGGTTGCTGGTTCGGGCTTTTTGAGAAGATGAACAGTAACCTATAATACTAAATTATTATATTTATATATAAATGTAGTGATTTATCAAGCTCTATTTTATGCTATTTAATGAGGTACTTAGAGGCTTTTTATGTAGAAGTGACCAACATGAAATCTGTAGCCTTATGGGTCTACAATATTTCAAAATTGATTTGGGCCAATTTGGTCAATTGGTTTGACCAGGACACCTCTTTTGGTGGGATCTAGACCTAGAGCTAGGCAGAGACAAAAAGGTGTGCCCACCTTTCATCCTTTGCCCAAATATTCTGAAATTTGGGCAGTGAGTCTATCATAACTATACCTAAGGCCTATCCAAAAATGAGAATTTTTGGAGAATATTTTTCTATAGTTTTTGTAAAAAATTAATAATTCATGTATAATTTAATTAGGTGTCCTAAACACCTCAAAATCCCCCCCAAATTTGGGTGGGAGGTCTTAGGGGGAATGTTAGAACTCTGGTAAAAATTCCACCTCATTTGGAAGTGTTTTGATTAAGTTTTAACTCGACCCTAGGTTGGCCCTTATAGGGTTAATTAGGTCAATTCATTCCTTTTGGGATTTGAGTGGTCAAACAACCTCAACAGAGGCTGATATTGTCCACTGGTTGTTTGAGGCATGACATACTCTCCAATGTAATATGGGGTGGTTTGGGATAGGGTAGCCCTAGAACCCTAGGGTAGGTCCCTTAATGGGGACTTGGTGAGTTGTGAAGGTCATGAGATCAAATGACCTTGGATTGACTTGAAATTTGGTGAAGAGGACCATAAGGGTACTAAAGTCCTCTGGTCAAAATTTTAGGGTATTTGGAGACCTTTAGCCTACCTAAAACCCTAACCCTAGTCTAGGTCACCAACCTTAATTTGAATTATTAAGCTATCAATTGAACTTCAAATCAAGTAAAGTTTGGGCAAGGTGATTTTCTGGTCTAAATGGCCATAATATAATTTTGTTGAGGCTTTTGGGTTAATTTATACAGTACTTCATTTACAACTCTAGTTGTGCCCTAGATATTTATTTTGATGATTCTGGAATTTATGTTCACTGGAATATTATGAAATCTTGGATTAGGGCATCTTATAGCATGTTAAACCTTCTGTATTTTTCTTGGGAATTTTATCTGATTATTTTGGATACTTGTTTTTTTAACTTACCATTTCAGATATGTAGTCAAAAATACAAATGATGCCCATTTATTATTTGAAAATTTATGAAATTTGGTCAGTGGGTGTTTCAGACCATGATTGTCATCCTGCAAATTTCTCTGGATTTTTAGACAATTAAAAATAGTACCTCCCTCACTAAGATAGGAAAATTAGTGTTTTACATTAAAATAAATACAGAGCCCAAATATTAGAGAAAAATTATGGGACTTGATTTCTGATGGTTTTAGGTCACCATGAAGCTTCTATAATTTTCTTGTGATTTTTAGATACATATTTACAGTACTTGCTTCATAATATAGTAAAAGTGACCTAAAATGGTAAATTATGCAATGTAGGTCTAAACACCTCTTAAATTTCTCAAAATTTGAAATTACTGCTTAAATGCCACATAGGATTTTTACTGATTTTATGGTGATTTATTGTTGGCTCATTAGTGCACTTCATGTTCATACTAGGTCATTGGGAGGCTGAGAATAAATAAATTAAATGCCGGATGAAATAGGAAAATTATTATTTTCTGGATTTAGACTAATTATGTCATGGTCGACCTCCAGTAAATATTATAGGAGATTCGGAAGACAATTTGGTGTACCACCCCTTGCATACCTCATAAAGCTTAGGATGGTCTGCGTTTAGTAAAACTACAGAAGCTGAACTAAAGTGGGTAATGAACTTGGGAAATGGAATTTTGGTAGTTTGCTGGTTTGGATAGAGTGAGTTAAACCAAGTTCATTATTGGAAGTCAGGACGGGTAGGGTGTGAGATTGACTAGTGTTAAGTGGTGTTCGGGTTCGACGGAAGATCGTCCTCCCCGAGAAGAGAAAGAGTCAAAGTCACCCTAGGATTAGCCCACTGTAATATGAGAAGGGAATGAGTTAAGGGAACCAATCAATTACAATAAGTGTCTTGGAAAGGGAGCTTTGGGATTCACCCCATCATAGTTCCTAGTACCGCTGCGAGCCCTTCACCGGGTAAACCTCGAGAAGTCCAAGGTTAACCTTAAATCTTAGGAATAAATTGATCAAGAGTAGGCCTAATAATAGTTACACCTCACACCTACACTTGTACGCTTAGGAAGAAGAATTGGCATGGAATGGGTAGAGTAGGTCCGTGGTCTAAGGTCCTACTAGTAATGTCAATGGTTTGGTTTGTGATTGGGAAGTCCGGAGAACGGGATGCTCGGGGACTTGGTATATGCTTGGTAGCCTAGAGAGCTGGAAGCTCGGTAACATGAGAACTTGTACAAATATAACTGTCATGATTGTATGTGCATAAAAGTGGTGGGTCATCGATACTGGACGATCGATCACACCGACGTCGGTACGTTGACTCGACGGTGTGGGACACTTAGCCAAAGAAAGCCTGGTGGATATAGCCAGCACTAGTACGCGGATACTCTAGGTTGTGTTCTTCTATGGGCATACGGAAGGGCTAGGCCTGGTAGTGTGGTTACCCGCCTAGGAGTGGGGGGCCCGACCCACTGTCTCCGTTTGCCACTACGGAGGTTCCTGGGAGTGAAGCTAGCTGCCCGAACAGGGGGAACTAAAGGTCTGTGCGCATGGAGTCGTGTGGGTGTGTTGCACTTGTTTGTGCATTCCATAGCATATTTGCGTGTCATAGCATAAACATTGCCACCTATCGTATAAGATTGTATGAGACGTTTTATACGATAGGCCCTGCAAAACGACCCCTTGATCTATAGGGGTAATCCCTATAAATCAATGGTTATATTTCTTGTGCTTTTACTTACTTGCTACTCCTTGTTGTTTGATAACCGACACCCAAACGTATAAGTGGTATGAGACACTTTATACGATGGGAGCCCTGCAAAAGATTTCTTGGCTTATGCGCTTCCGCATAAGTTAAGGTTACATTTCCTATTTTCTGCTTCTGTCATATTTACTATGAAATTGCTAGCATAGGTCCGCTGTCACCTGCTTTTGACTTATTCTCCACCTTCATGTCCTTCCCCTTCTTCCTCTCCGCTTGGTACCGCTTGGTACCTAGGAGTCATGGGGGAAGGGGTAGGGGATGATAGGGCTTAGTTTAAGTGTACCATATGGAAGGGTCACGGGTTTTAAGTGTACCATATCCTCCTCCTCCTCCTCCTCCTCCTCCTCCTTCTGCTGTTCTGACAATTTCTTCCTTCTTCCTTCTTGAATGATTGCTTCTTCTGTTCTGACAATTTCTTCCTTCTTCCTTCTTGAATGATTGCTTCTTGGATGTCAGCTTCTTCTTCTTATTCTGTTCTGATTGCTTCTTGGATGTCAGGTTCTTCTTCTTATTCTGTTCTGATTTCTTCTTGAATGATTGCTTATTGAATGTCAGCTAGGGCAGAAATCAGTCCAAAAACTGGACTGATTTCTATGATTGCTTATTGAATGTCAGCTAGGGCAGAAATCAGTCCAAAAACTGGACTGATTTTCTGCCCAGAAATCAGTCCAAAAAATGGACTGATTTCTGCCCACAAATCAGTCCAAAAACTGGACTGATTTATGAGCAGAAATCATCCAGAAAACTGGATGATTTCTGCCCGGAAATCATCCAGTTTTCTGGATGATTTCTGGGCAGAAATCATCCACATTTCTGAATGATTTCTGCCCGGAAATCAGTCCAGTTTTCTTGAATATCTGCTAGGGCAGAAATCAGTCCAAAAACTAGACTGATTTTCAGGCAGAAATCATCCAGAAAACTGGATGATTTCTGGGCAGAAATCAGTCCAGAAATCTGGATGATTTCTGCCCAGAAATCATCCAGATTTCTGCCCAGAAATCTGGATGATTTCTGCCCAGAAATCATCCAGAAAACTGGATGATTTCCGGGCAGAAATCATCCAGTTTTCTGGACTGATTTCTGGGCAGAAATCATCCAGTTTTCTGGACTGATTTCTGCCCAGAAATCATCCAGATTTCTGGATGATTTTTGGGCAGAAATCAGTCCAGATCTCTGGACTGATTTCTGCCCAGAAATCAGTCCAGAAATCTGATCTCTGGACTGATTTCTGGGGAGAAATCATTCCAGATTCCTGGATAATTATTGAAAATCATGTTTATGCTTATTTGTTGTTGTTTGTGTATTCTTATATTTTTAAAATGCTTAATTGACTTTGTAGATGTCTGCCTCTGGGTCCGGTTCAAAGCCGGTTGGAAAAAAGTTCCGAAGGAATGCATCAGGTTCGAGAGGTGATCCGGGTTGGGAGCATGGGATTGAAATTGATAGTACAAACAAAAAAGTGCAATGTAAGTACTGTTTAGTTATTAGATCTGGTGGGATATATAGATTGAAACATCATCTAGCCGGAACTAAATTTAACGTAGAACCTTGCACTAAAGTACCTGAAAATGTTAGAGTACAATTTTTGAATATTCTGCAAGCTCATGGGGAGGAGATTGTTAAAAAGAAAAGAAATATTGAGGAGGCTATTCATTATGATGAAGAAGTGGAAGTGGGTATAGGAACAAAGCAAAAAGGAAAAGAAACAATGGATGTTTTTGTTAGAAAATCAAGTCAAGCAACTATTAGTCATATTTTCAAGAAAGATGCACGCGAAAAAGCCTGTCAACAAATTGCTCGTTTTTTTTATACAAGCGCAATTCCATTCAATTGTGTTAAAAACCCAGAATTTGTAAGCATGATTGAAGCAATCGGACAACACGGGCCCGGAATGAAACCGCCATCTTACAATGATATTAGGGTAAAATACCTAAAGCAAGAGGTGAGCAGAACTCTTGAGTTGCTAGAGGATTATAAGTTGGAATGGAAGAAAGTTGGTTGTACAATTATGTCAGACGGATGGTCAGACAGAAAAAGGAGATCCATATGTAACTTCTTGGTAAATAGCCCGAAAGGTACCGTGTTTTTATCATCAATAGATACATCTGATTTCTCCAAAACTGCAGATAAGGTTTTTCAAATGCTAGATGAAGTTGTGGAGAAAATTGGAGAAGAGAATGTAGTGCAAGTGGTAACCGATAATGCCTCAAACTACAAGTCGGCCGGACAAATGTTAATGGAGAAGAGAAAACATCTATATTGGACACCTTGTGCTGCGCATTGCATTGACTTAATTTTAGAAGATTTTGAAAAAAAAATTGAATTGCATAAATTAACAATAGCAAAAGGAAGAAAGATAACATCTTACATCTACTCCAGAACTTTGCTACATACTTGGCTGCTTGATTTTACAAAGGGTAGAGAGTTGATCCGCCCTGCAGTTACCCGATTTGCCACAGCTTACTTGACATTGGGATGTCTTTCTGAGAATAAGGGTGGTTTGATGACGATGTTTACGTCTGCCAAATGGAAGTCTAGCAGGTTTGCGGGTTCAAAGGAGGGGAGATCAATTCAAAAAATTATTTTAAATACAACTGGATTTTGGTCTCATGTCACTTCATGTTTAAAAGCAGCATTTTCACTCATCAAGGTGCTTAGAATGATTGATTTGGAGGCCCCCGTGATGGGATTTATATATGAGCAGATGGATCGAGCTAAGGAGAAAATTCAAAGTAATTTTGAAAACATCAAAAAAAAGTAAGTAACTACAGACTATAGCTTACTTGTTATTTTAAGTTTCATTGTGTTAGGATGTATATCATAACATACAACTGTTATTTTATGTGTTATGTTGTAGATATGAACCAATATGGGCTATCATTGATGAGAGATGGGCAAGCCAACTTCATAGACCCTTACATGCTGCAGTTTATTATTTGAATCCCCATTACCACTTTAGCCCATCATTTAGGGCAGATGCTGAAGTAAAATTGGGATTCTACAGTTGTCTCCAACGGATGATTCCAAATGAAGAGGAGAGAACGAAAATAGATATTCAAATGGATGATTTTAAACATGCAAAAGGGTTATTTGGGCTAGAGTCTGCAAAAGCCACTAGGAATAAAAGATCTCCAGGTGAGACCGTGAGACAAATTATGTTTATAATATTTTAAATTATTAATCAAAAAGCATGTAATTATGTTTATAATATTTGCAAAATTTTCAAATTTACAGCTGATTGGTGGGATTCATATGGTGACAATTGTCCCGAATTGCAAAGATTTGCTATTCGGGTTCTAAGTCTAACATGCAGCTCTTCCGGATGTGAACGTAACTGGAGTGCATTTGAGATGGTGAGCTCGATGCCTCAAATATTGTTGTATGTTTAAAAGCATAATCTCAGGAGATTTCTTATTGTCATTAACTCCTTATAATTCATGTTTCAAAGGTTCATGCAAAAAAAAGAAATCGTCTACATCAAAAGAAGATGAATGATCTAGTGTTTGTCATGTATAACAAAAAATTGATGGAAAGACAAGATAAAAGGGATATGCAGTTAAAGGAAAAGTTTTTTAATTTTGAGGATATCCCTTCTGATGATGAATGGATCACAGAGATGGAAGATCCAGTTCTTCCCCGCAAGAGCAACTGGTTGAGGATTATTCAACAAAAAGATGCTCAGGAAACATATAGTGACGATAGCAATGAAAGGAATGTTGAACAAACCACTACTGAAATCAATGAAGAAGGTAAGTTTCATATTAAATTTAAAATAGATCTGATAGACTCTCTTTTCTTAATAGATCTCCCATCGTGCTCTCTTTTCTTAATTAAATTCCTTTTTTTGTAGGTGGAGTTGAAGATCTCACCATAAAGGGCAGTGATCACGATGCTATCGAATATATTAGTGAGGGTGAATGGGATGATGACGAGAATGTCAGTGGTGATGATGAGGAAAATGTGACACTTGATGATGAGGACATGGTCGACATACCGATTAAGGATTTGTTCTGATTTTTGATGGTTTTCATTGACCATTAGATGAATCATGAATCTACTATTCCATTTGTTATTTTGTTTTAGACAATATTTTTGTATTTCGTATTTGATATTGTGGAAGACTTATAATTGAACTGTTTGTAAATGATTTGTTTTAGACTTATATTTGAAGTGTTTGTTAGTGATTTGTTTTCATTGACCATTATATTTTAACTATCTGAATCATCTGATAGGCTGATAACATTGTAAATTACTTAATTTGTTATTGTTATAACTTACAAAAGGGTTATTTGAGTTGATTCACTTGATTGTCTCTGTGATTTATGTTTTCTCATTTATAGGTTCATCTTCATAATTTGGTTATTGATGATAGTTTGACGAAGGTGGGACAGGCGGACAGCTAAGACAAAAATGCTATCTCATCTTGGCTTTAAAGTTGCTAACATAGAGTCTGAAGATACACTACTCAGGTACATTTAGAATCATAACTGTTTCTTTATGCATGTTCTTATTTTGTCTTACACTCATGGATCTATTCTAGAATTCTCGTATTAATAGTCTTATTATTCTTAACTCTTAAGTAAACAAATGAAAATGTTTAATTATATGATTTTTGGTATAAATTATTTGTGTAATTGTATGATATGATTGATATCAAATTCAATTTCATCATTTAAGTCTAGTTTTAAGAATGTAGTGGGATCTTACGATCCACGATCCGATCCTACGATCCGATCCGATCCAATCCCTTAAACGATCCCACCTAGGATCTCGATCCTGACAACCTTGGTGGGATCCCACCAGCTCAGCAGCCAGGAGGCCGAAGACGTAGACGCAGACGTGGATTGCGAGGCGGCGATTGCAGGCCGAAAAGGAAGAAGCACCCAGAGATGCAGCACCAGCAGAGTATGGAGTCGGCAGAGATGGGCCAGTCTAGCTTGGGTGCTCTCGGTTCATTGACAGTTACGGTGACGCTTAGTTTTAGTTTTGCTTCCGCGAGTGACTTGTAGTGAGGATTACATGTACTGGGCACAAGCCCTCCTTTTGTACTCTGATTATTATTATTGTGGACTCTCCCTTCGTGGAGATTTATTTATATACATGTGATTATGGTGGACTAGTTTTATATTTACTTATGCTACTGTTCTGCGATCGATTTGGCCGGCAGGATCGGCGTTTTGTAGTGACAACCTTTCCAGGCGTGATGGTGTCACCGCAAAGCGGCGGTTCTGGGCCTAAGACCCCGGTGTTTAAAAAGAAAAAAAAATGGGGTCTTACAGGTTGAGCGAGATATACTATGATCCAGTGTATCAACGGTGGATCCTTGAGTAAGGGATGCTTAGCCCGGCTGCTGAATGGTTGAAGAAGACAGTGACTTGGACTGGGGGAAAGAGCAACCTCTCAAGAGGACTAGATGGGGCTTAGAGGAGATGAAAGGATTTCCGGACCCTGCTGAAGCTATGGTGGTTGTACATGAGGCTTAATGGAAAGCTGAGCAACTGGACTCGACCAGAGAGGAGTCGATTCAGTCGGAGTTGGGTAGTAGCAAGGTCGCCGGAGGCCAGGGTCACTGTAGAAATTGGCAAAGGAACGGGACTGGTTGGGTTGAAGCGACTGGGGTGACGAATGTCATGAGGAGTCGACGTACACCTTGGAAATGGACAGAGAAGTGTTCGCCGGATTTTGGAATGGCCACCAGGGGCGGCGCCGGTGCTGCGAGGGAGGCGTCGGGCGGCCGAAATTCAAGAACAACGGGTGGCTGAGTTAGAGAAACGGCAGAGATGAGTAGGTCTTCCCTGTCGTTTCACTTTTGAGCTACTCCGTTAAGGGGGTCAGACTACTTTTTATAAAAGAAATAAAGGTTTTAAAATAAGGGCTTTAATGAGGATGGGGGTTTCAAAGGGCTGCCAGCTATATTGATGGGAAAAGGACCGGTTGTTGTTTCAAAACAAAAGGAATTTAGGACTAAATTTATAACTCTGGATATTAAAAGGTTGAGTAATTAATAATGAAATCAATGAAATTGACTCAAGAGACTTCATTTGATATTCCCCAAAGATATAATTCTCGAAATTATAATTTTTGAAATTAATATATTTTATGTTAATTTCATAAATTTAAAATATTTTAAATCATTAATAAAAGTGAATCTTTAAAACTTGCCCTAATTATCACCTAACTTTATTTGATGGGCCTTTTTATTTAAGCTCTTAATGGTTGGTCACACCAATAAGTAGAAAGACGTGGGCGAGTGAAATGTGTGAAACAAAAACAAACATGCGCGAAGACATGCGCTACACAAGAAAATGATGTAAATAAGAATAAAATGAAGATGCAATTGAGGTTGCATCAACTTGTAAATGGGTGGTTGATATATGCATTTCATATATGGATTTCACCATGAAATTCAATGTGTTATCGTCCTTTTTTGTGCTAAAATGTGTTTGGAAAGTATTCATTTTTATATTATATGCATATCTGGACTGTGTGGACTTGTTCTTCAACAGGTGTGAATTTTTGTGTATATGGGAAGTTATGTTCAAAATTGCTCATGCACGCCCGTGTGTTTCACGGCGCACGGGTGTACGCCTCACATTCCCTTGGCTGCAGGCTATTTCTGAATCAGAATTTGCACATGTAGTATTTCCGCACACGCGTGTGCGTATGTACAATTGTGCATGCACGGTCATTTATGTTAGTTTTTCTGAAAATGGATGATCTGAATTGCGCATGCGATATTTTCGTGCGCGCGTGCGTGCACGTGCAATTGCATGTGCGTGACCTGGGCGCCCAGTTCTCTTCTATTGTTTACTTCACGCACGGGCGTGCGCTTATTTTTTTTCTATAAAATTGATGTTCGCGACTTCTAACGAATCAACCAACATGGACACTATTTTCTTTCTCGTTTCGCTCCAGATTTCTAGGGTTTCTCCCCTAGGTCTTCTCCTACCTCCCTAGCATTCTAAAAGTGAAGAAGGTGATTTGCAAGATTCCATTGGAGCTTCTAGCTGGAGCACTTAACGTGAAGACGAACAAACCGGAGAGAAGACATGAATAGGAGGAAGTGACAGCTCTCTCCCGTATCGTGGAAGGTAGTCAAGGAAGAGTTGGAAGAGCTGGTGGACAAAGCTATGCTCCCCTTCAATTCCGAAGAAGAGTCTTTTGTTTCCTCCGTATCAAAGAGTGGTAACTTGTATCTTGCCCTTCTCTTTTAGAGTATTTGTAACTTTATTGAGATGTATTTCAAAGCATCTTATTGAGATGAGTTTATCTTTATTATTATGTTTCCGCAACAGTAATGTTTAGTCCCACATTTCCTATCTTCCTTTATGTGCTCTTTGTAACCCTTTATATATTCCCTATATGGATGAATAAATTTTAAGTTTCCTTTTCCCCACAACTCAACATGGTCTCAGAGCCTTAGGGCATCCTCTTGCGTATCCGACACCCACTGCTTTTGCATCCCGCTTTCGTCCTGCAATCCGTCATGCTTCTGCCTCCCACTCTGTCGCGCGTTCCCGCAACCAGTTGCGTGTCCCGCATCCGTCGCGCGTCTCGCATCCTTCGTGTGTCCCGCTCCCCAGTAGCCGCAGCCTCCAGCAGCCGATCTCCTCCAATCTTGACGAGATACTTTAGAAAGGAAGAGTTTTAGGTTGAGCATGGCAAAGACGGAGTATATGGAACTTAAATTTAGTAGTATAAGGACACATGACTTCGTTATTAAGTAGGGTGATCAAGATATTTCCCGTAGTGAGTGTTTTAAATATCTTGGATTGATAGTTTAAAAAGACGGGGTTTTTGATTAAGATGTGACAAATAAAATCCAAGCGGGTTGGTTGAAGTGGAGAAGGGAGTTAGGGATCTTATGTGATCGTAAAGTATTACTAAAACTTAAGGGCAAGTTTTACCGTGCTGCAATTTGACCCGCAATGCTCTATGGTTCTGAGTGTTGGGCAATGAATTGTGTACATGAGCAAAAATGGGAGTTTCGGAGATGAGAATGCGTATGTGGATGTGTGGACACACGAGACTGGATAAAATTAGGAATGAATGCTTTAGAGATAAGACAGGAGTAGAACCAATTGCCTCCAGCAGCCGGTCTCCTCCTTCTCCAACAGCCTCCAGCAGTCGGTCTCCTCCTTCTCCAGTAGCCTCCAGCAGCTGGTCTCGTCCTTCTCCAGCAGCCGCTCGCAGTCTCCTCAGCCATCCTCCTCTTCTTCCTCCGTTCTTCGACCCTTTTACAGCGGATTGCAGCTGTTCATTTATTTTTGAAACCGGAAATGTGGCTCTAAACTGATGGAATTTCCGGTGTCATTCCTTATTGGAGGTTCCTTCATGATCTTGGTACCGTTCCTTCTTCTATGAGCCAACCCTAGTTTCTATCTAGGTGTTTGTGGTGCTTCTTGTGCTTGTTCTTGCACATCATGTCGAGGAATAATGGATCTCCTACTCTCTCCTTTGGTGTTGGGATTTCCTTCGCTACCTTGTTGTCTGGTGGCTCGGCTCGGTCTAGTCATGACCACAATACTCCTCAAATCACCTCTATTAGATTGGATGGTTCCAATTTTCTCCTGTAATCTTGGGTCATTACTCTTGCCATGAAGAGCAGGCGTTTGTTTGGGTATGTTTTGGGGACTATTCTGACACCGGCCAAGGATTCTCCGGATTGGCTACAGTGGGAGTCTGAGAACTCTCTCATGATGTCTTGGTTGACAAATTTTATGATTGACTCGATTGCTCGGAATTACCTTTTTTTGGAGACTGCAACGGAAATTTGGAAGAGGGATGAGGCTACTTACTCCTGCCCGGGAAATGCTGCCCAGATTTTCCAACTACGACGAAAAATCTTCCTCCTTCGTCAGGGTGATCTCCCTCCGTCTGTCTACTATTTGGATTTCACTCAACTTTATCATGAGTATGATCACTTTGACTCCCTCACTCTTGTATCTCCTGAAAATGAGATCCTCGTTCGAGCTTGGGAAGATAGGAACAGAATTTTTGAGTTCCTTCATGACCTACAATGCGACTTCGATCCGATCAATGTGCAGATTTCTTAAGTGCTCTCCTCTGTCGTCCCTTGCAGAGGTTTTCGGTCTTGTTCATCAATAATTTGATAGGAGGCAGACATGGACCCTTGACACTTCTCCAGAGGGTTCTCCCCTGGCTGTTCTGTTTGGCAGTAGAGCTCCTCGTGATTCCAGGCCCAAGTCCACCGACAAAGATTACTTGCTCTGTGATTACCGCGAGAAGTCTTGTCATACTCGGGATGCCTGTTTTAGTCTTCATGGCTTTCCTGCATCCCGTAGGGGCTCTGCACCACATGGAGGTTGTGGTTACTGTCGTCCTCCAGGTCGCTCTACTCAGCCTCGCTCCGCTCACTTGGCTGATGCCTCTGGGAAGACGCTTCCACCCACTACCCAGTCTGCTCCTTTAGCTCTGTTTGCCGATGAGATCCATGTATTGCACCAACTGATGCAGCAGCATTCTTTGGAGCATTTTGTGTCCTCGTCTTCCTATGTTCATCAGGGACCCCCATGTGCTCATAATGCACCCTCTCGTCCTTCTACCCACTGGATTATCGATTTTGGAGCAACGGATCATCTCACCGACTCTGCTACAGGTTTTGTGTCTTACCTCCCTTTCTCTGGTCGAGACAGAGTGAGCATTGCGGACGGTTCCTTATCTCCAATTGTTAGGAAAGGAACAATCCCCTGCTCCTCTCTTACTTTGTCTTTTGTTATTCATGTACCCATGTTTACTCGCAATCATCTCTCAATTAGTCATCTGACAAACTCTATGCAACATTTTTAAGATCGCGATTTAGATCGTAAGATCGTCCGATCTTACACAGGCGACCGATCCACGTTCTACGTGGGATCGCCGGGACACTAAGATCGTTACGATCGCAGGGTAAGATCGTAAATCGGTAGGATCGCCGGGCTCATCGATCCTAAAATCCGGCATAAGTAAATTTCCCGATCCCGCCGCTCATTAATTCTTCCCAATCCATCGTTCTAGGTCATCCCGGTCCCGATCCGTCGCAGCAGGAGTCGGCGTCTTCTGAAGCAGGTGTCATCTTCTTCTTCTAACTGTTTTTTTTGCAGGTGCTCCATTTTTCTGGCCTTATTGGCGGTAGTTGTTCTACGATCGACTATTGATACTTCGATTTCCCCATCCTCCTAACCGATTTCTTCATCATTCGTTCTCAGCAGCAGAATGACTCACTTTTCCACTGCATACTTAACTCTGGGATGCCTTCATGACAAGAAACTAGCATTGATAAGAATGTTTAACTCAGATGAATGAAAGGGTAGTCGGTTTGCAGCTTCCAGAGATGGAAAATTGATTGACGATGTGATTATGGATAGGGAGTTTTGGAAGAATATTATTATTTGCTTGAAGGGGGCATATCCATTGATGAAGGTGCTTCGATTGGTTGATTCAGATGAGAAGCCTGCCATGGGATTCATTTATGAGGAAATGGTTAGGGCCAAAGAGAAAATTGCACAGGCCTTTAATGGTGTGCAAAAATAGTAAGTGTTTTTAAATAAAATATAGCATTATTTATTTGTGTCTTGTTTTAACTTATTTGAATTTTTTTTCATTGTTTAGTTATCAACCTATATGGGATGTTATTGATGCAAAATGGGACAAACAACTTCATATGCCCTTGCATGTTGCTGGCTATTATTTGAACTCCCAATTTCATTGCAGTCCTACATTTAAGGCTGATTATAAAGTAAAACGTGAACTATATGACTGTATAGAAAAAATAATGGGGGGAAATCTAGATGAAATTACAAAAATTGATAGTCAGCTTGAATATTTTAAGAATAAGAATCAATTTTTTGGATCAATAGTTGCCAAATCTGGAGTTAATATCAAAAATCCAGCGGCGTGGTGGGATTCATATGGGGAGGAACATCTAGAGCTTCAAAAATTTGCTCTTCGTGTGCTAACTTGACATGTAGTTCCTCTGGATGTGAGAGGAACTAGAGTGCCTTTGAAATGGTATAATTAAAAAAAAAAGAAATCTATTATATGTTGCATTTAAATTATGTTATGTATATTAACTTATTTGTTTTTTAGGTACACACAAAGAGAAGAAATCGCTTAAAGCAAAAGACCATGAATGATGTCATCTTTGGCTCTGTTTGGTTGGGTTGTTGCTGATGAAAAGTTGCTGATGAAAAGCTGCTGATAGAAAAAGTGCTGATTCTAGAAAACGAAGTTTTGTTAAAAAACTGTTTGGGTGAAAAGCTGCTGATAGAAAAAGTGTTGATTCCATAAAAAATAAAAACCGCAAACCTCCTTCAGGGAAATAAGAATCAGCAAGTGAAAATCACCCGATAAAATTAGAAATCCCAATTAATAGACATTTCAAAATCAAAACATTCTAATCCTATTGCATGAGCGGAGAACTGAAGTCTGGATGTGTCGGAAATGGTGAAGATGGGTCGTCTTCTCCGGGGATATGCCGAGGAAGGGTAGCCGGTCTACGGGAGGACCTCCGGTGGCGATATCCGGCGCTGGAGTGCAATTTCCTGCTGCTGGGAAAGAGATCCGGGGTGGGAGAGAGAAACCTCGTGTTGGAGTTGCGTCGCCGGTCGTCGTCGACGGGGAAGAGGGCCGGTCGTCATCGACGGGGAAGAGGGCCGTCGGCTTTGTTTGGATCGGGAGAGGAGCTCGGCTAGGTTATCGGGTTGAAAACTGCGGTCGAACAGAGTTTTTTTTGCGGATGGGTATAAAGAGGAACCCGCGGTTTTTAGTAAACGCGGGTTGTGAAAGGAGCCGCGCCAAACACTGCTTTAGGTCAGAATTGTGGTGCGTTTCCACCGCACCGCAGGGAATAAGCCGGGCCAAACGCCACCTTTGTGATGACAAATTCAAGATTGGGCAAAATTAAAAAAAGGAGTACGGATAATTTCAATTTTGATGATATTCCTTCAGATGATGAGTGGATTGTTCAAGATGAAGACAATCTGAATGATCTTGGGGACACTTATGAAGTAGATGCTCCAAATGAAGCGGAGTTAGAAAGTATTCATTTACATATTCTTCAGTAGGTGCAGATTTTTGTATTATCGCCCTATTTTATGCTAGATGTGTTTGGAAAGTATTCATTTACATATTATATGCACATTTGGAATATGTGGACATGTTCTTCAGCAGGTGCAGATTTTTGTGCGTGTCTAGAGCAGTTATGTTCAAAATTGCCCACGCACACCAGTGTGTTTCACAGCAAGCGCGCGTACGTCTCATGTTCCCTTGGTTGCAAGCTATTTTTGGATCTGAATTTGTGCATATGGTATTTAAGCACGCGTGTGCACGCGTGTACAATTGTGAGAGCGCGGTTATTTACATTGGTTTTTCTAAAAATGGGATGATTCGAATTTATACGTGAGATATTTCCGCAAGTGCGTGCGCGACCTGGGCGCCCAGCTCTCTTATATTGTTTTCCTCACGCACGCGCATGCGCTTCGTGTGCTTTACGTCGCACACGTGTGCGCTTATGTTTTTATATAATTGTTGTTTGCAATTTTTGCCGAATCCACCTACTGGGAGCACTGTTTTCCAGTCCTGTTTTTCCCCGGAGCTCTAAGGTTTCCCCTAGGCCTTCTCCTATCTCCCCAAGCATTCTAAAAGTGAATAAGTGATTTGCAAGGTTCCATTGGAGCTTCAAGTGAGAGCACTTGACATGGAGGCAAACAAACCAGAGGGAATAAATGACTAGGAGGATGTGACAGTTCTCTCTCGTATCGTGGAAGGTAGCTAAGGAAGAGTTGAAAGAGCTGGTGGGCAGAGTTGTGCTCCCCTTCAATTCCAAGGAAGAGTCTCAGGTTTCCTCCATACCAAAGAGTAGTAACTTGTATCTTGACCTTCTCTTTTAGAATATTTGTACCATGACCATTAGGTGTAGGTATTCATAGTTGTACTCTTTATTGTAGATGGTATGGATGAGAGTTGTTTTACTTATTGTGTTGTGAATGAGCTTTTGATCTTGTGGTATGGTCGTTCTTGTGGTGATTGTGATGTGTTGATTGAGCTTGGGATTTGAGTAAGCTTGTGAGCTCAAGAGCGTGAGTTTGGCTTTGCGATTACAAAGTGGGTGCGAAGAAGTGAGGGCAGCGACCTTCGTTGATGATTGTGAATGCGAGGCAATGTTGGCGACCGACATTGTGAGCGAAGAGGTGAAAAAGACCCTCATTAATGAAGTTGAATGAAGCAGTGTTGGTGACCCGCGGAGAAGAGAAGCGGTGAAGGCAACCCGCACCCTTAGCTTAGTTTAATTTCCTTGCTTTAGGTGGAAAGAATCCTCAATCAAATCAACGCTTTCCCGCCATGGCTTTTATTTTAAGTCTCTCTCTAGAGATAACTCCACCCCTCCATGTTCTGCGTAAGATTGATACTCAAGGATTCACTTCCCGTTTTATTATTGCTTGTACGAACGCTACACATCAATGGTGTAGGAAGGAAGCTGCACATGGAATCGGGCAGAGCATGGATCGCACGTGTCGGAACTGTGTTGAACGAACAACCTTCGATTGGCCACAATGCAGATTGAGATGGAAAACTTGTCTGCTAAAAGGAATCCTACGGGGTGGGCATGTTGGCAGTGACCGAACATGGGCAGGTCAGAGTAGTTTATTGATGCACGCTATCGCAAAACAATATATGTAAATTGATACGTAAGAAAATACAAGATATCAAAACAAACTTGATCCAATCTCTTGAGAGCAGGATCCCCCGAAGTGCCTACCATGCAAGAGAGCCAAAAAAACCTAAATGATCCAAAATCCCCCAAAAGACTCGCTACCACTTCCTTATATATGCGAGAATGACATACACACAATTACCACAACACCCCAAGGCCACATATGTAGATAGGAGGATGTGTGGATTCCTCGGGGAGTCGTCTTTCAAACAGGAGAGCGTGAAGTTATGATTTTTTCGTAATCGGGGCTACTGAATCGTGAGTATAACGCTTAAGATGTAAAGTCCTGGACGCCCAACTATCATCGGGATCGAAGAACAATTTGTCATATGCGTGACTTGATAGGATGACCCTACATACACGGGCATGCATTGTTGTGGATGTTATAAAAAGAGAGGATAGGGCTGAGAGACCAAAATGAGTGCAACTAACATTAGATCCTAAACGGTGTCGCTAAAGTGGTTGAATTAAATTGTTCCTTCTCCCATTTAACTGAGCCCTGGTATTTCATCATGAGTTGGTGCAGTATTAACAAATCGCCTAAGAAAGCCACCAAAGGTAGTGCAATGGAAGACTGTGAAGAAGCCTTGTCTTTGTTGACAAGCAGAGCCCATTTGTGAAGCAAGAAGTTGTCGCTTTTTCTTCTTGTTCACTAATCTCGGAAGCCAAATACATTCTACAGGGACTGTAGTAGAAGGAAGATGCAGATTGCTGAATAGAGCCCTAGTCAAGGGTGTGCTCAATGTTGTTTTGTATTATTCAAAGTTCGAGGTTGAAGTCAATATGTCCATTCTTAATCCTTGAATTTTTGTGGTTGTTGCAGAAAGAGGCCACCGTATGGTTAGTAGTGGGATGCATCGCAGTAAGGTAGTGGTTCCCAGGGATAGAGAAAGGTTTGTTGGCAATTGTAACTTGTGTTAGCATCAGTAGCAATAGTGCTTATTTTGGCGGCATCAATAGCAATAGTGCTTTTTTGGCAATGTCAGGGTGAAATATTATAAATGTATGTCAAAACTTTGTATTTTCATTTTTATCAAATCTGTGTTTGCAGTTTTCGCCTCGAACTCCATTTTTCGGGGAAATCAAACGAAAAGGAAACAAAAGGTGACTATCATGATATTACCTTATGAGCTGTAAACATCTCTTTAAAGTAGATACTAGTACGAAGAAGATTAAGTTTAAGACGAAATCATGTTTCCAACTTGGAACAATAGCAATCTCCAACAGGTTGCAAAAACATTATCAACACAAGGTTCGAAGGACAAAACATCTGACAAGTAGAGAAGGGATTCAAAATTTAGAAGACACATTAATACTCACTTTTCTTTATGTTCATGTCCTTCACAAGCCTCATTGGCAGCAGTAGTAGAGAAGGGATGGTTTGTCTGAGTACAGAGGAAAAGGATAAATGTTAGAGCACTTTAACTGCATAACCAAAAAAACTAATGGTGGCAATTAATGAGTTTTGACTAAAAACAGCATTGTTTGTCCGTACAAGCCGTAATAAGTGTGCTGCCATACAAATTTATTTTCAATTGGTCATCATACAGAAAAACTGATCAAATAGAAATTCTGATGGGAATTTCCAATTTGGATAAAAAATGTGTTGGTGGGTTGAACTCTCATCACAAGGTAAATGACAAGGTCAATATTTAGACATTTGAATTCAGATCATATGCTCGCTTCCAGAAGTCACTAAATATTACTCAGATTCTTCATATTCGTCTCATTGATACATATGACACGTATAATGCATACATATAAATAATATAATTTGACAGCATGAACATATTCGATTGCAGTCAAATCATCGACTATTATAATGCCATTTGCGGAGAAATAAAGTAAAAAATAAAAAATAATAACAAAGGCATATTGAAACCTCACTAAAAGGAAAGAAATATGCTAAGGTAGATGGACAAGAAATTACAATTGGAGTTATCGTTCACCCAACGCTAGAACCAGATAAGTTTATATAACACTTCAAATATAAATAAATTCCTAAATTAATCCCTAATTAAAAAAATCATTAGGTTATTCTACATAAACTGGTAATAGATTATTTCAATATCCCCTAATTATTCTAGAATACAAGCAGCAACAACAATCAATCCTTTATGCCACCATAGTGGGGTCGGCTATATGGATCATTTGTCGTCATTGTGCCATATCTTTGGTCATAATCTCACTAATGCCTCGGTACATCATGTCTTTCTTTATAGTTTCATTTCTAGTATTTTTTGGTCTACCCCTCCCCCGTTTAACATGCCTAGTAGCAAAACTCTCACAACGCCTAACAGGTGCCTCTAATGGTCTCCTTTGTACATGTCCAAAACATCTTAATCGACCTTCTCACATCTTCTCTACAAATGGTGTCACTCATGTCTTATCCCAGATATATTCATGCCTAAATTTATCTGTGTCCACACATCCACCCAAGCATTCTCATCTCCGTAACTCCCATTTTTTGATCAGGTATATAATTCACTTCCCAACACTCAGAACCGTAGAGCATTGTTGGTCCTATACTTCTAGAATACATGAAAATACTAATTATTCTAGAAGCCTAATATGCTTGAATACACAATAACACGCTATTCTAGAATCTAATGTAGTTGGTTAGGATTCAAGGCATTCCAAGAAATCTGCAACTTGAATTGGATCTTCTTAGTCGTAAATTTTCTTCAAATACATTGTTGTTGCTTGCCCCACGTTGGACTTATCACCAAACAATGTGGAAAAAATTTGGCGAGCACATCATCGGGAATTGTTCCCGGTAGCAATCATTTTCAACTAGAATTTGTTTTCGCTTTAGAGGGGTGTTATGCTACTAGAAGAAAACTAGGAGGTAGAGAGAAGAGATTAGGGTTAGGACAAAGAGAATACCTGGATTAATTCTTCAAAATGCTCCAAGAGGGGTTCCGGGTATATATATACCCGGAACCAAGGGGCCGGCCGGCCCCCCATATGGGCTGAACCGGCCGGTCCGAGATTAGTGAATGGGGGCTGAACCGGTTGGTTCAGCCCCATTGCTTCCTGTCGCCTCCTTAGGTCGTCGAGCATATTTGTGCCCCTTGAACCGTAACGCGTTCGGGGGCATAACATTCTCCTCCCCATCAAACACCAACTTGTCCTCAAGATGGAAATCGGGAAACGAGTCGCGGAACTCCAGCAGATCGACCCAGGTATTGTGTGCAGCTGTAAATTTTTCCATTTAACTAGTATCTCGGGCCGATATTCAATACCATGTTGCTTCCACTTGATCATCAGTATTTCCTCGGATAAAGGACGCAGCTCCCCCGATGCAGTAGCCTCGGGTAAGCGGGGGCTTGTCTGGACGGCGTCGTCAAGCTTCCTCTTGAGTCTGGATACATGAAAGGTCGGGTGTATACGGGAACCTTCCGGGAGCGCCAAGGTGTATGCCACCGGTCCCACCCGATGAGTAATGCGGAACGGCCCATAGTATCGTGGTATCAGCTTTTGATTTGCCCGGCGGGAAACGGAGAGCTGTCGGTAAGGTTGGAGTTTGAGGAATACCTCGTCTCCCACTGCGAATTTCCTCTCAGTCCGATGTTTGTCTGCCTGCACCTTCATCCTGTCCTGAGCTACCCGGGGATTGTCACGTAGGAGAGTTAAGGTGCGATCACGATCGCGCAATTGTCGGTCGACTGACGGAAGAGATGTGTTGTCGGGCTCATATGAGCCCAAAGAAGGCGGCGGGCGGCCGTGTACAACCTTGAACGGGGTAAGCTTGCTGGCAGTATGATACGAGGTATTGTAATAGTACTCGGCCCAGTGTAACCATCGGGTCCACGTCCAGGGCTCTTCCATCACGAAGCAGCGTAAGTATGTTTCCACCCCGCGGTTGAGAACCTCTGTCTGGCCGTCCGACTGAGGATGATAGGTCGTGCTCAGGCATAGTCGTGTTCCTTATAGCCGAAAAAGCTCCTTCCAGAAGTTGCTCATGAACACTGGGCCACGATCCGAGATGATATACCGGGGCACGCCGTGAAAACGTACGATCTCGCGAACAAAAAGATCGGCCACAACTTCGCCCGTGTAGGGGTAGCCCAGGGCAAGAAAATGTGCATATTTGGAGAGTTTGTCGACCACAACCAAGATAACTGACTTGTCCTGAGATTTGGGCAATCCGTCGATGAAGTCCATGGATACCGTTTCCCAAATATGGTGTGGAATTTACAGAGGGGTAAGCAAACCGGCCGAAGAGGTTGTTTCATATTTTTGTCGTTGGCACACCTCATATTATTGCACAAACTATTGAACGTCATGACGTAAGCCCTTCCAGAAGACATTCGCCTTCAGCCTTTGGAGGGTCCCGAGCATACCGGCGTGGCCTCCCGTCGGCGACGAATGAAACTCCTGCATCATAACTGTCCTCCAAGCTGAGGAAGAGGGAATGACCACTCGGCCCTGATAGTAAAGGTGCCCCCCTTGGAGCCGGTACCCCGGTGTGGTGGGCTGCCCCTGTCGCAGTGTGTCCACAATGAGCCGGAGTGCGGGATCCTGTTGCACCTCCGCCTGGATGTCGTTGAGGGAATCGATCAAGGGGCCCGAAATGTGGACGAGAGAGCTCTCCGGAAGGAGGGAGAGGGCATCAGCGGCCACATTCTCCTTCCCTTGCTTGTAGATGATCTCGTAATCATAACCCAACAACTTGGTCACCCACTTCTGTTGAATAGGGGAAGCTAGGCGTTGCTCCAAGAAATGTTTCAAACTTTAGTAGTCGGTACGGACCTTGAAATGAGTCCCCAGTAAGTACGGACGCCACAGGGTCACTGCGTGTATGATGGCTAGCATCTCCTTCTAGTAGGTGGACAAACCAAGAGTGCGAGGAGCGAGAGCCTTGCTGAAGTAGGCTAACGGTCTCCCGTCCTGCATCAAAACCGCACCGATGCCCACTCCAGACGCATCGGTCTCTAGTATAAACTCCTTGTCGAAATCCGGTAGGGCGAGGACCGGTCCAGTCGTCATGGCTAGTTCCAGAGCCTAGAAAGCTGCCTCAGCGTCATCCTGCCACACGAATCCCTCCTTCTGTAAGAGCTGAGTAAGCGGTCGTGCGGTCTTGCCGTAGTCTTTTACGAACCTCTGGTAGTAGCCAGTGAGACCAAGGAATCCCCGTAAAGCCCGTAACGTCGTGGGGGTCGGCCCGGACCCCTTGGGCCGAAACCAAATGGCCTAGATACTCGACCTCTGCTTGGCCAAAAGAGCACTTGGACTGCTTAGTGTACAATTGATGGTGGTGCAATATGATGAGAACTTGCTGCACGTGCTGGAGATGCTATGCCCAACTGCTACTGTAAACCAAGATGTCATCAAAAAATATCAACACTGAATGACGTAGAAGCGGCCGAAAGAGTTCATTCATCACCGCTTGAAAGGTAGAGGGGGCATTGGTAAGCCCAAAAGGCATCACGAGGAATTCGTAATGTTCATCGTGGGTTCGGAAGGCCGTCTTATGAATGTCTTCCTCCCGCATCTGAATTTGATGGTAACCGGAGCGCAGGTCAAGTTTGGTGAATAAACAATTAAACATGCTCCGTGTAGCTCATCCAAGAGTTCCGCAATCATGAGATTGGGAAATTTATCCTTGATTGTTGAACTATTCAGGCTTCGGTAATCAACGCAGAATCGTCACGAACCGTCTTTCTTCTCTACTAGAATAATGGGTGACGAGAAGGAACTGGTGCTAGGATGGATGATACCGGTGGTGAGCATCTCATGAATGCTACGCTCGATCTCCTCCTTCTGGATGTGCGGGTAGCGGTATGGTCGAATATTGGTAGGTTCCGACCCCACCTTGAGCTGAATCGCGTGATCTCGGAATCTCGGCGGAGGAAGGGTGTGCGGCTCCTGGAAGACGTCCTCGTACTGAGTCAATAGGTTCGCATCGGCTCTGGTACTTCAGATGAGAGAGGGGGAGAAGATGTTAGGCCCATTATCATTGTCATCAAACTGCCCTCTTCGGATAGACGTTCCAGACTTCGAACTGATATCTCCTTCAGCGGGGCTGATTTGAGGCCGTGGATGCAGTGTTCCTGTCCGAGTTGTGTGAACTCCATGGTCATCTGATCCCAGTCGAAAGTGACTCTCAGTAACTGTCGCATTCACTGAACTCCCAATACCATATCAGATCCCCGGATGGGCAGCAGGTAGACATCGGTGCGGCAAGTGTACCCCTGTATTCGCAGGTCGACTCCCCCTCATCACCCCTTCACATCTCAGTTTGCTTTCATCCGCTACCATGACCTGGAACACGGCGCTCTAATCTACCTGGTGCCCCACCTTTCGTGCCACGGCGGGGTTGATGAAATTGTGGGTACTCCCACTATCAATCAGTATGGTGACCCGCTCCTGGGCGATCTTCCCGGCTATGCGCATGGTGAGGGGTGATATGCACCCTTCCATCGCCTGGATGGAGACCCAGAACTAGATCAGGGTCAAATCCCCCTCTAGGTCCAGCTCGGTGGTATCCTCCTCATCTTCCTCTCTCAGCATGAAAACCTGGATCTTCTGACACTTATGCCCTGAAGCATACTTCTCATCGCAATTGAAACACATCCTTTTTTCCTTTTGTGCCTGTAGTTCAGGCCATGTTAGTCGCGTCAACGTCGGTCTCCCGGCCGCCGGTTGGTCCCGCCTAGCCGGTGTGGGGGTCGTGGCAGCTTTCCCTGTGGTGCGAGACCGTTGTCTGTTGAAACATTCCTCCTGTATTCTTGCCAAGCTGATAGCATGACTCGGGCTGCGGGGCATGTAAGCATGAACCTCATCCTGTAGGTGATCCTGTAGGTGATCCTTTAGACCCGAGACAAAACAGCTCAGCAAGGTTCTCTCCTCCCAACGGACCCGGTTGGCCAATCTCTCAAACTCGGTGCGATATTCCATCACGGTTCCCCGCTGTTATAGTTCCTGTAACATGGCCTCGACGTCTTCATACTCCAACGGCCCAAACCAAGTTGAGAATTCCCCTATGCACTCGGTCCATGGCACAAAATCTCGGCCCCTCAAGAACCACTGCGTCCACTGGTAGGCGTCATCCTCCAGGTGGAAGGTTGCTAGTTACACCCATTGCTCCTCGGAAATTTCCTGATACTGGAAAAACAATTCCGCCTTTTGTATCCACTCGAGTGCATCCCCGCCCCTGAACTTCGGAAAATTCATGTGAGTCCTCTTGGGTGCAATGTGGGCCCGCTGATGCGCTTGTCCAAACCCACCCATCTCATGTTCATACCCCACTACCCTCTGCTTCTCCACAGGGGGGTATGATCCCTGAGGTCTGGGGAAGTGTTCCTCCCGGGGCTGTAGCTGGAAAAAACGTTCCCTTCCTTGTTCGCCGCCAGGGTGTTGTACATCCCCGTAAATCCCCGCCGGTGGTGGCCGCATGTGCCCTTGATCGCCAATTCCGTAGCATGTGGGGTGTACGATACTCCAGGGAAGGGGTAATAACTCAGCGATCCCTCTAGTGGAACCATCCGGGGCTGCCGAAGACCGAAACTGCCCCGTCGCCTGCTCCTGCACCCGCCCAAAGGGCGTGCATCCTGTGCCGAACTCGCCCAAGCCTGCAAATGAGCCGCCTAGGCCGTGCGCTCCCGCCGCCTGCTCCGGCGGCCGCCAGAACCCCACGCGTCCCCCTCTGGCCTTGATTCCTGCCGGCTAGCCTCCGCCCGTGCCGAACGTCGGGTGCACGGGTTGCCGTCGGGGCCGACCTGGGCGAAACTGCTTGAACCTGATAGCGGGAACTGTTGCAAAGCGGGATCGGGCATTTCCGCCTCTGATCCCTCTGTAACCACCGTCTTTCCTTTTAGGTTTTGAGTTAGGAGGGTCTTGATCTCCTCCATGCGGGCATCCATGCATTCCTCCATTTGTTGGGTTGAAACCTTCATTCTTTCCTCCATGGCCGCTACCGAATCCGTCAACCCGATGTAGTTCTCCTCTAACGAAGCTAGTCGGACGGCATCTTCACTCGAACGTGTGTTCACCATGGTGGGAGGAAGAGACCTCTGATACCAAATGTTATGCTACTAGAAGAAAACTAGGAGGTAGAGAGAAGAGATTAGGGTTAGGGTAAGAAGGAGAAAGAGAATACCTGGATTAATTCTTCATAATGCTCCAAGAGGAGTTCCGGGTATATATATACCCGGAACCAAGGGGCCGATCGCCCCCCCATATGGGCTGAACCGGTTGGTTCAGCCCCGCCGGTCCGAGATTGGTGAATGGGGGCTGAACCGGTTGGTTCAGCCTCGTTGCTACTTGTCTCCTCCTTAGGCCGTCGAGCATATTTGTGCCCCTTGAACCGTAGTGCATTCGGGGGCATAACAAGGGGGTGAATAGAGTATGCAATAATTTCACTGTAATACTCACAAAATCACAAACAATATCATAGATTAATAAAACAACGCATAACACTACGTAGAAAGTAAATCTAAGCTATAGAGAACGAACACAAAAGGTTATAAGAGTTCCCCAAAACCTATGTACGTTCTCTCCTTCACCTGAGTGGGAAACCGCTGCTTTTACTTGACATGAAGGGCGGATAGCAAGGAGTAACCGCAGAAGCTAGGCGGTTAGAAATCGACTTGTCCGCCCAAAACCGTAGGTAGGACCGGTCGGCTTTGATACCATATAGAAGAATACTTAGGCGAAAATATGAAACCTTGTATATCCTTCTTGTGTATCAAATTACAAGTGCGAGTACAAATATATAGGGGGAGAGAGAGAAAAAAACCCTATTACAAGATGTGGGACTAAACATCCTAGTTAAGAGGCTAAATGGGCTTTTACTAATGGGCCTTTACATATATCATTCAATAGCAATGAATTTGGTGAGGATTCAGTCTGGCGAGTTTTCTCTTTCTTGTGTTTTCTCAGAATGAAAATGAAACAGAAATTAGTGTTTTGAGAGAATCAAAAGAGAGAGTCTTGTAGTAAAGACACAAAAAGTACATATGCTTCTATTCCAATCCTGTCTAAGAAAGGACAAACAATGTGTTTTTTTAATAGCTTTCTCTGAAACGGAATGATATCATGTTAATAATTTTATTACATGAACTACTTGGGCAATTTAAAACAGCTCTAATCCCTTTTCAAATGGCTATAACCCATGTAGAAAAAATACCTTCAAATTTCACTTGTCGACTTGCATTGATGTATGGATTCTTAAATATATTCTGAAGAAAGCTTTTCATTCCGAGATCTTACTTATTAGTCAAATATATGTTGACTAAAAAATCATAACAGCCTGTTTTCTCATAAATTATTTAAACGTCAAAATCCATTCAACCATCAACTTCTGAAATAAGATACAAACAAAAATCTTCTTCATTAGTTTAATTGCATTTGACTTCTGCCTTCTAAAAGACCTCAGTACTGAAATAATACCCAAGCTCCAGAAGACAATCGACTAAAGGCTTCTAAAACCCTTGTCTTCAAGATTTCTTTAATACTTCTTCAATATCTAACTTGTGTATGACTAAGGACCTCTTTAAAATAGTTGTTCTTCAGATAAAATTTGAGTATCGGCTTATATCATACTTCTTGTGCATTAACTTTAACTTGTAATCGATTAAAGGTTTCTTCTGGACTTCTTTCCGGAGGATATAAATCAATTCTCAGTCGATGATCTTTGACAAGTATTCGACAAATCTTTCAGAATTTTGTCAAAAACTTCATTTAGCTTTTCTACCAAACGGAAATTGTTCACATACGGGTAGCAAATAACCAAATCTTTCTTTATGGAGGTGACACGAGACGGACTGAGAAAGAGACTGTGCCGACACGCTAATGCAATCCTACATGCATGTGTAAAATGAATGTGATAAAACCCAATCTAAATGATTCATGCAAGTTTCAATTTATCCGGAATTAAACGTTAGTAACAAGTTTATAAGCGGCTAGCAATTCAACACAGTGTTCACAATAGTTTCGCACATGTAAGCAAACAATCACGCTCTTTTCACAAGTGGTGTTTTTCACTACAACTTGTACAAATGAAATATAGGATTTAAAAGAAAACAGAACAATAACACTAACAATTTTCAACATCCATACAAATATAAGTATCAATCAAATAATCAATAAAGAAAGAAATAACGCACTACAAAAAATACTCACAAACAAGAGTGATCCCGTAGCAGGCAATTCAAAGTGGGTGGCAGATGTGTGCAGCAAGGTTGTCAGGATCGCGATCCAGATCATAGGATCTTACGATCCTACGATCCAGATTTTGTAAACCGGTCCTAATTTTGTAAAGCGATCCTCGATCCAACTCTATTATCAGATTCGATCCTACCTCGAAACGATCTCATCTAGGATCTTGATCCTGACAACCTTGGTGTGCAGAGATTTTGGCTGCAGGAAAGAGTGAATCGATTTGGATTGGGGTTGGGGTAGGAGGATACTCACTGGAGATGGGGAGCAGCAGATGATGGGTTGGACTGGTATAGATACAGAGGAGCGCTAAGTGGGCCAAATGGGATGTTGGATGGGGAGAAGATGAACAATGTAGTAGGGATAAAAAAGGCAGCGAGATTTGCGGACTGAGGGAGGAGTTTGATGGAAAAATTATGGCGCAGTTATGGGATGGGCGGCTGGCTGGGACGAACATAGGAAAGAGATTGCGTTCTAAAGTGGAAAAATGGTCGAGTCTGTGACTGAGAGGAAGAAAACGGATTTATGTTGAGTTGTGGAGAGGGGGAGACGCGACAGAAAACCGATCGACGGGAATGCAGCTATCAGCAGGGATGAAGACAATCCAGTTCTTGTAGTTTTCCCTTCATCTCATGGAGGGAACGAGGCTGGAGGTGAGCGTTTGCGATGGTTCTGGAAGCCGGTTGTGGTTACGAGGAAGGGGGCGATGATGAACAAGGGCGGTTTCTTGCGCGCGGCATTCGGTCGGGGGAAGAGGATGAACAGTGACAATTCGGCAGCTTTGGAGTCGTGCAAGTGGTAGATTGAATGGAACCGAATAAGGAATGGTAGGGAAGGAAAACAGAAAAATTGAAAAGATAATTGGGATGTCGTACCCTGGGGTCTCGCAGCGTCGCAACGCGAATGATTTCGGATCAAGATTCGCTCACAAATTCAACAATGACTGAAATGAGAACATCCGCCCCTATTTATAATGATAGGGATGATTGGGCACCCGACGTGAACGACTATGATCTTCCGTTACACCCGGTGTCCTAAAACCCTAAATACAAGCAAAAAAATACACATGAAATGTAAAATGATGCTCCGGACACGCTCGCGGTCTTGGATCGCCGATTGATCAATGCAACTCAGGAAGATATGAAAAATGGGTGACGCCGAGTGGTGACCCGATCTCCAACCACCACAAAGGACACTTGACATGCTTGACCAATGCTTGACCAATGCTTCAAACCACTAAAGGTATTCCTTTCATAAGAGCTTGTTACATAAGGGTGGGAAAAGGTCTGACACAAGTTACAGTACAAACGCTGGTAGTTTGATCCATGTATCACTAGCTCTACCATGCTAGGCATGATCAACTGACTTAAGAATATTCAAGCACCCACATTCAAAAAGCATGATATAAATAACCATTCATCAAACTGAACAGAAAGATTGAATCTAAGGGGTAAACAAACACTAGATAACCATAACAGGGATGCCTATTGAAGGTGAATAATGCAACTAACCATGTGATGCCAATAAAGACTGAATGCCACTCCAAAATAGCTTCTGTTTGGTGAGGAATGAATTACTACAGGAAAAATAAGTTTGCTTTAGCAATCAAATACCACAAAAGAACAAAGGCAGCAAGTATATCATAGGTTTAAAGATAAATAAAAGCATATGCATAAGGCCAGATTAAATTCATATAAACGTAGACTACTAAATAGGAAAAGAGTGAATTGTCACGCTTGATATTCTTAGTGCAAGGTTTAGTAACTAAGCATGTTTGAAGGAAATAAGATGAGTGATGGGGATCGCGGCACACATAGGCCTACATGAAGATTGGATCCGTCTGTTTTGTGTAGATCGGTGATTCATAAATTTTAGTTATTTTCTTTTATTTTCTATGCTTATTTTTATATATTTAAGGAACATCATGATCGGAGAATCATGACCGTCCATGATGACCCTTTAGTCTAGATATATGGGTAGGGGTTCCTTTAAAAGAATTGAAAGTTTGAGTGAAGAAAAAATCCTTCTTTTGATCACCCGGTGCCAAAGCCGAAATCCAAGTGTCAAAGTTTGGTAGTTATCTCCTCCCCGCCACTGGGATTCCGTCCACTTTCTCCGTCGCACCCTCCAACAACGACCCGGTGTCCTGCATCCGTGCCGCCGAACCCATTCTGCTGCCATCCGCCCGCTTGCACCCATACCGCCACCGAGCGACCTCTGCCCCAATTCCACGCCGTCCGCCAGTCTCGACGTCGTCGATCGTCTCCTCGACCAATCGTTTACCTCCATAGCCTCCTTGCATGCCTTTGTGTAGGAAATTCTCCGACGCCTTGACATCCACAACCTTCGTGCAACCAACCACTCCACTCCGCCGATGTCACCACTCAGTTTGCAGGCCCCCACATCGACAGATTTCACCATGGCCCAACCTTTTATCATGTAGTTGTGGTTGTCGATATTGCCCCAGCCACTTGGTTTGATTCCCATCAAGTTGTGATTGTTTTCCCTTCTGAGAGTTGCCGAACCAACTGCGTAGGGGTCCTTTGCCATCGTGTCTGATGTGCATGACACCCCCTTGTTATTGTTGGCCCTCACGGATACCCTCGCGAGGGCGCACGTCTTCGCAAAAACCGCCACTAGATCCATCACGCCGATCGCCACACCACTTCTGGCCCCACTCTCTACTCTCTCCGTCCCCTCCCAGTCGGAACTACCTCCTGCGCCCTCCCCATGTCTCCTTCTCTATCGCCCATTCCCGATCCAACATCCTCAACCCCGACTTTGCATCCCTAAATTCGACCGATGGTGCCCTCCATCACACCTCCTAACAATCTCATTGAATTGTCCCACCCAGCCTCTTCCCATTTCCCCTTCCTCTACGGGCCATTGCCCTGCCCTGAAAACACCCCAGAACAGTCCCTCAAGCCCCTCCCCAATAATTTCCTTGGCAGACGTGGTTTATGGCAAGGTAAAATTGTTCGGGCCCAACACGTATCTGTCTCTCCCTCTTTTCCATGATAGCAATTGTATTCTCATTCTCACTAGTTGCTAAGCCAGTCATATTTAATTTTTGTCCCCACAATTCGTTGGCTCCATCGTTTCCCCACCCACTTTAGCTCCCTCATCCATCTTCACCATCTACAAATAACACTTAACATCACACCCATATCACTTCTTTCTTTTTTGACATCTCATTTGTTCCCCTCATGGCACGTGCAGACTCCGCCCTTCATTCCCGCTTTCCTCGCCAAACTCTTAAAGATCCCATCAAAAAAAATTAAATATCGACTTTGAAGACACGATTGATTTTCGAGGCCGATATAATGTTACCCTCACGCATTTGTTGGAATGCCTACTCCTTGCCGGAAATGTTACCCTCACACATTTGTTGGAGGTCACTGCTCATCGGAACCATTGGAGTGCGTATATGGAAGCCACCATGAAAAATTCTTGGAGGTAATTAATTAGTATATATTAATTGGTTAATATTAGTTAATAAATATTAACTAATGTGGAATAAATAATAATATTAGTTAACTTAACTTGTTAGTATTATTTTTCTTATTAAGTGTGTCCTCCCTCATCGATATAAGGGGGAGGGGTATGAGGTTAGGGCATTGTTTGGATATTTTACCCAGTTTCTATCCTCCAAAGATGAAAGAGGTGAATTCTCGCAAAAGGGTTCTCGTAAAGATGAGTTCTCGCATATACTTCGGAAGTACTCACCCGGTAGGTGGGAACTCGTCGGACAAGGGTATTTACAAGGCAAAGCTCACATCGCTAAGATATTGTAGAGGGTGTTAGAACCCGTTATACCCATCCAGAAGCCCGGGTAGCCCAAGAAAAAGGGACTGACCGTAGTGTTGGGTTTTGCTATACGACATAACAGTTATGCGCAGCGGAATAAGGAAACAAGGAAAAACCCAAAAAAAAGTTGTGGATCTTGCGACGATCATTAATCAAGAAGTAATGTGGAAATAAATAAATACCTTCGCGGGATTGAGTCAATACTCAACCTAGGTGCCATGGTTGATTCCAACAAACGGCAACGACCGGAGTTCCGAGCGTAGAATAGTGTCCACGCCTCTACGGGTATCCACACGAGCACGGAGAACCCTAGACTCTTGTCGCACAAGATCTAGGTCGAAAGAGGCTTGCCCTCAACGTCTCCACGGAGTACTAGATCCGTTCAAGGAGAGGTGGCAACGACAAAGACGACGCCTAGGAAACTCTTTCTGGCGGTGGCTAGGGACGGCGAACAATCGGCGGCGACAAGCGGCGGCAACAACGGCGACGGTCGCGGAACAGTTCCGTCGCGAAGAGATCGTCGTTGTCGGCTTCGCGATTTAGGTCTAGAATGAACAGTCGCCTGCTCGGTTCAACAGTAAAATCTATTTATACCTTGAACCGAACCGGCCAATGCCAGCAAAGAACAGTCGAACCTGACTTAGAAGAAATAAACCGTTGAGACAGAATTCGGTGAGTATCAGGTCGATACACGACGAATCGGCGAATGGTCACGACAAAACACGACGAATTGAAGAGTAGTCACGACGATACACGACGAATCGTCGAGTATTACTTCAATACTCGACGAATCGTTGAATGGTCACGACGATACTCGACGAATCCAGCCCATTCGTCGAAACCCCTTACCCATACTCGACGAATTTCCCTTAGCTTCTACCGACTACATACCGGTCGACCCATATTCACAATACAGGTCCCGTAATGAAATTCCACCATATCCAGAACGTCATAAGCTTGGTCATTCGCTTATATCGCATATGAGCAAGGTCAACACAAACCTATCCAACTTCTCCAAAACTCTTATGTGCGACCTCATAGGCCCATACTGCGTTGGCAGTGAGGCTACATATTTGATAACTTCCAGATCACCATGGTAGCACCAACAGTCTCCCACTTGATCTTCAAAGTATCAAACAAAAGCTTCACAAACAATAAGCGGCATCTAGCAATGCATCATTGCTCCCCAAGCAATAAGAGTTTAAAACTCGAAAGTCATTGTGACCAATGTATCAGTGTTGTCATGTCCCTTTGTCCCTTACATCAGAATAGAACTAGAGGTACAAATCGTGTCACCCTCATAATTGTTCAATCCTAGTTTTCTTGATCTAGAATAGACTTCCAGAAATTGGTGAGTCCAATATCATATATTGACTCAACCAAACATGACCATGCATTTCTCAGTCCCATTCCATCAAGGGGCCCATGGATGCAACTCCTGTCATATATGAGGACAAATCTCATCTCTGCTCACACGCAAACACCCAAATGATTCGTAACGCACCCAATAACCATCTTTATCATCCAACTTTCTCAAGACTGGATTTTTGATAGCATCAAAGCACGCTCTTCCTCACTCAGTGAGTGTTGTGACTTCAGGTCAAAGAACCACAAACACCATTGCCACTTGAGTCATACTTGTGACACATTCATATAACAATCCACAAAGTATTCTCCCGGTGGGTCTGTCCAGTATAACTTGTTCATAACAAGTACCCATGTTCTAAGATGATACAACGATCAGGGACTTTTAAGAATGTACTCTCTAATATTATAGGTTCTCACTTCAAGGCATTACTTGATCTATGGAAGCAAACATTCTAAGGGCATTTATTAAATTGAACTACTCTATCACAATAGAAATAATTGCATAATAAAAGAACTTGCCAAATATATAAATGAGATGTATATAGTATTTTTATTCATCAAATGAAATATCTTACAGCCAACAAACATACAATCCACAAGACTCAAACTAGAGTTGATCATTCAGGTATCGTATACCCATTGATCTAACATGATCATCATGCTTTCTCTGTGCGAGAGGCTTTGTCAGTGGATCCGCAATATTCTCCTCAGTCGGCACTCTGCATATGCTCACATCTCCTTGATCGACAATCTCTCGAATTAGATGGAACCGCCGAAGTATGTGCTTGGAGCGCTGATGAGATCTAGGTTCCAAAGCAAGTGCAATTGTACCGTTGTTGTCACAGTAGAGATCTACGGGACGAACAAAGCTAGGAACTACATCTAACTCGTCGATGAATTTCCTAATCCATACAGCCTCCTTCGCTGCATTTGCAGCGGCGATATACTCAGCCTCAGTTGTAGAATCGGCGACTGTCTCCAGCTTGGAACTCTTCCAGCTAACAGCTCCTCCATTTAGGCAAAACACAAACCCTGACTGAGACTTTGAATCGTCTCCATCAGTTTGGAAGCCAGCATCCGTGTAACCGTTTACAACGAGCTCTTCCGCTCCGCCGAATACCAAGAATGTATCCTTAGTCCTTCTCAAGTACTTAAGGATATTCTTGACGGCAATCCAGTGACTTTCACCGGGATTAGACTGATACCTGCTAGTCATGCTCAAGGCATAAGAGACATCGGGTCGAGTACATATCATTGCATACATGATTGACCCAATTGCGGAAGCATATGGAATCAATTTCATGCGGTCCTTATCTTCACATGATTTGGGACATTGGTCCTTAGAGAGACTCACATCATGAGACATTGGTAAGAATCTTTTCTTAGATTCAAACATGTTGAACCGTTTCAACACCTTATTAATATATGTACTTTGGGTCAAACTCAGCAACTTCTTCGATCTATCTCTATAGATCTTAAAACCAAGTATATAAGTCATTTCGCCCAAGTCTTTCATTGAAAAACAATTCTCTAGGTTGTTCTTAACAACTTGTAGGGTCGGTTTGTCATTCCCGATCAGTAGTATGTCATCTACATAAAATATCAGGAAGACAACTATACTTCCACTAATCCGTTTGTAAACACACGGTTCATCTTTGTTCTTGATAAAACCAAACTTTTTTATTTTTTCATCAAAACGAAGATTCCAACTTCGAGAAGCCTGTTTTAATCCATAAATGGATCTCTGCAGCTTGCATATTTTAGTGATTTCACCTGGAGATACAAAACCCTCGGTTTGTGTCATATACACTTCCTCAAGGAGGTTCTCATTAAGGAAAGCCGTTTTGACATTCACCTGTCAGATCTCGTATTCATAATACGCAGCAATAGCAAGCAGAATTCTTATGGACTTAACCATAGCAACAGGGGAAAAAGTTTCATCATAATCAATACCATGAATTTGCTTGAAACTCTTAGCTACCAGTCGCCCTTTGAATGTCTGTGCATTCTCATCCATGTCGGTCTTCTTCTTTAAGACCCATTTACACCCTATGGGTCTCACCCCTTCAGGTGGTTCCACCAAGGTCCAAACTTGGTTTTCATACATGGAGTCCATCTCATATTTCATGGCCTCAAGCCACTTCTCAGAGTCCGGTCCACTCATAGCCTCATGGTAGGTTGCAGACTCATCATCATGATCCATAAGCAACATATTACCTAATTGAGACACGAGAAATCTATATCTCTCAGGCTCAAATCTTGGTCTACCAGATCTACGTGGAACTAGTGTTTTATGAACAAACTCTCCAACTACAACAACTCGTAGTCATTGCTCAGGTTCCAATTCTGGTTCATTCACTGTTTGTGGGTTTTAAACTTCTTCAAGTTCTACCTTAGCATCCAGTCGCCCTTTGAAACCCTTAGCCACCAGTCGCCCTTTGAATGTCTGTACATTCTCATCCATGTCGGTCTTCTTCTTAAAGACCCATTTGCACCCTATGGGTCCCACCCCTTCAGGTGGTTCCACCAAGGTCCAAATTTGGTTTTCATACATGGAGTCCATCTCAGATTTCATGGCCCCAAGCCACTTCTCGGAGTCCGATCCACTCATAGCCTCATGGTAGGTTGCAGGCTCATCATCATGATCCATAAGCAACACATTACCTAATTGAGACACGAGAAATCCATCTCTCTCAGGCTCAAACCTTGGTCTACCAGATCTACGTGGAACTTGTGTTTCTTGAGCAGACACTCCAACTACAATAACTTGTAATCATTGTTCAGGTTCCAATTCTGGTTCATTCACTGTTTGTGGTTCTTGAACTTCTTCAAGTTCTACCTTAGCAATCTTTCCACTTAAGAATTCTTTCTCAAGAAAGACACCAGTTCTCGCGACAAACACTTTACCCTCAGACGGTAGGTAAAAATAGTACCATTTAGTTTCCTTATGATACCCCACAAGATAACACTTATCTGATTTGGGTTCCAGCTTGTCAGGCATTTGACGTCGCATGTATGTCTCGCAGCCCCAAACCTTAATGAACAACATATCAGGACGCTTCCCAGTCCATATCTCATATGGTGTCTTTAGAACCACTTTCGTTGAAGCACGATTTAATGTTAAAGCAGCAGTTTCTAAAGCAAAACCCCAAAAGGAAACAGACAGATCTGCATGACTCATCATCGATTGCACCATGTCTAACAAAGTACGATTCCTCCGCTCAGACACACCATTATGTTGTGGTGTTCTAGGTGGAGTGAGCTATGATACAATATCACACTCTTTCAGATGATCACGAAACTCATGACTTAAGTATTCGCCACCTCGATCAGATCGGAGCGCTTAACCTTCTTACCCAACTGGTTCTCTATTTCGTTTTTTAACACTTTGAACTTTTCAAAGGCCTTGGATTTGCGCTTCATAAGATACACGTATCTGTATCTACTGAAATCATCAGTAAATGTAACAAAGTAGAAGTACACACCTCTAGTCATAGAACTCATGGGTCCACATACATCACTATGTATTATTTCCAAGAGATCATCAGCCCTCTCATTGAAGCCAGTGAAAGGGACTTTAGTCATCTTGCCTAACAAACAAGATTCGCATCTCTCAAATGATTCATAATCAAATGAGTTCAATAGTCCATCTTTATGGAGCTTGGATATACGTTTCTCATTTATATGGCCCAAACGACAATGTCAAAGATACGTTGGGTTCGAGTCATTCGTTCTTAGTCTTTTAGTATTTTTTATATTATAGATCTGATGATCTAAGTTCAAAACATATAAACCATTAAACATTTGAGCTATGACATAACAAACATCATTCTTAAATATAGAACAATAATTGTTCTTAATAAGAAAAGAAAATTCAATCATGTTTAAACATGAAATAGAAATAATGTTTCTAGTTATTACAGGAATATAATAACAGTTATCAAGTTCCAAAACAAGCCCACTGGGCAAAGAAAGACAGTAAACCCCCACGGCGACAGCAACAGCTCTTGCTTCATTGCCAACGCGTAGGTCCACCTCTCATTTACTCAGCATTCTTCTCCTTCCCAGTTCATGCACATTTATATAAATGTAAGAATCGCATCCGGTATCTAATACTCAGGATGAAGAAGCAGAAAGGTTTATCTCTATAACATAAATACCTGAAACGGAAGTCATACCTCCCCTCATCTTTTGCAGACCCTCAATGTACGAAGGACAATTCCTCCTCCAATGACCAACCTTGCCACAGTGGTGACACTTTTCCTCTTTCCCTGAACCTTTCTTTTTCAGTGCAGAAAACTTGGGCTCCAGAGCAGACTTGGGTCTTCTGAAGCCTTGGCCGTGCACTATCAGTATGGGGTTTAGACTTCTTCAACAGTTCGCAACATGCCTAGGAGCTCGGGCAGTGTCTTAACTATTTCATTCATGTTATAGTTCAAGACGAACTGTTCATAACTATCCGACAATGATTGCAGGATCAGGTCTGTAGCAAACTCTTGGCCCAGAGGAAACCCTAGTCTTTCAAGGTTCTCGATATACTCAATCATCTTGAGTACATGAGTCCCTACTAGGTCCCGAGCTCCCATCTTGCACTGGAACAACGCCTTAATGACGTCAAATCTCTCTTAACGAGCTTGCCCTTGAAACATTTTCTTGAGATGCTCGTCAATTTCCTTGCAACTCATGCTCTTGTGTTGCTTCTGAAGCTCAGAGTTCATGGTCGCAAGAATGAGACATTCGACGTCTAAAGAGTCATCGAGATACTTCTTGTAAGCATCTTTATCAGCACGAGACGCATTCCCGGTAGGCTCGTCAGGGGATACCTCTTCCAAAACATAGAGATTGCGCTCTTGGCTGAGAACAATTATCAGGTTCCTGTACCAGTCCAAATAATTTGTTCCACACAGCTTTTCCTTCTCAAGGATCGCTCTGAGGGACAGGGTGGAGTGTGAGCCACTTGTCATGGATATTCTACAAGGATACAAGCAAAGCAAATTAGTACTACATTTCAAAATATAATTTTCTCTTTCGATTAGGACTTTAATCAAAACAACTCCCACTATTTTTATCAAATCGATAACCCTTGATATCAATTCGAAGAGTTCATGCGAATAACTTTCTTAGTGGACAAGATCTATATTTCACTAACACTATGAGTCAGCTTTAACTTTTCTCTCACAATGCAGCTATTTAGGTAGGCAACATTTGCCAATTGTATCATTATGTAACTCATGTATGGCTGGTGAATAACTCTTTATTCGCATCCACCATATGGTGCATGCCAACCTCATGCCTCTGGGCACTCAACCTTTGAGGTCACCCAGTTAAGCTTGATCCGATGTCGACAGTGGGATATCACAATTATCCGTTCACACTCTTACCAAGATAGATTAATGCACCTTTCTTTGGCAAGCCCACACATCGATCGAGGCAGGAAGAGTGTCATCCATCGGAAGGCATCCGAATACTTAATATTACTTAAGGGATTTTGATGTTTAATTAACTTTTTGTTCATGGTTAACATTTAACCAATGTGCATCCGCAAACATTCAACAGCATACATAATCCAAATGCATCTCAGATGTGCACAAGAAGATCATCAACACTTGATGAACTGGGCTAAATATGAACATCAAGAACACTTCTAAATCTTCAGATTTACATGTACTGGACATGAGCAACACCAACTCCACTTACACAGTAGATAAGCTCGTCTTTCTATGTGAGATTCAAAATCTAACACACCTGGTTTCACAAACCAACTAGAGGGATGGTTACTGTTAAGGAGTAACAAAAATATCACAATGAAATCACATGCACTCCTTGCGGGGTTCCAAGGGGCAGCGCCCCTGGCGGTGGCCTCGCTGACCGATCAGCGAGCGGGGTCAAGGGGCAGAGCCCATGCGGGGTGCGGGGCAGCGCCCCAACCAATTTTTGAAAAAACTACCACCGATACCACACAAAATCCATCAACACTTGATGTAAGCAGGAATAGACCTGGGCATTTAGAACGCTTCTAAAATTCCAAATCTACACGCAATGGATTTAGCAACTTCTGAAACAATGATCATCGCACAACCTCCCTCTGATACCACTGTTGGGTTTTGCTATACGACATAACAGTTATGCCCAGTGGAATAAGAAAACAAGGAAAAACCCAAAAGAAAGTTGTGGATCTTGCGACGACCATTAATCAAGAAGTAATATGGCAATAAATAAATAAATACCTTCGCGGGATTGAGTCAATACTCAACCTAGGTGCTCTGATTGATTCCAACGAATGGCAACGGCCGGAGTTCCGAGCATAGAATAGTGTTCATGCCTCTACGGGTATCCACACGAGCACGGAGAACCCTAGACTCTTGTCGTACAAGATCTAGGTCGAAAGAGGTTTGCCCTCAACGTCTCCACGGAGTACTAGATCCGTTCAAGGAGAGGCGGCAACAACGAAGACGATGCCTATGAAACTCTTTCCGGCGGCGGCTAGGGACGGCGGACAGTCGGCGGCCGGCGACAACAACGACAACGGTCGCGGATGCGGAACAGTTCCGTCGCGAAGAGATCGTCGTTGTCGGCTTCGCGATTTAGGTCTGGAATGAACAGTCGCCTGCTCGGTTCAACAATAAAATCTATTTATACGTTGAACCGAACCGACAAATGCCAGCAAAGAACGGCCGAACCGGACTTAGAAGAAATAAACCGTCGAGACAGAATTCGGTGAGTATCAAGTCGATACACGACGAATCGGCGAATGGTCACAACAAAACAAGACGAATCGAAGAGTAGTCACGACGATACACGACGAATCGTCGAGTATTACTTCAATACTCGACGAATCGTTGAATGGTCACAACGATAATCGACGAATCCAGCCCATTCGTCGAAACCCCTTACCCATACTCGACGAATTTCCCTCAACTTCGACCAACTACATACCGGTCGACCCATATTCACAATACAAATCCCGGAATGAAATTCCACCATGTCCAGAACGTCATAGGCTTGGTCCTTCACTTATATCGCATATGAGGCTACATGCTTGATCACCTCCAGATCACCATGGTAGCACCAACACGTAGGGCAGGCCTCAGATCTATAAATGGGACCAGGACTGTAGCAAAAAGGACATCCAACAGAGATCTAAAAAGGGCCGCAAAGTACTTGTCCCCTCTCCAGGAAGAGTTCTTGAGTACTCCCTAGCATTAATCAAGTCCCAACCAACAGCTCAAAGAACTAGAGACCTTGTCTCGCCACCCTTCAATTCGAGTAAACGATCATCCGGGGCAAAAAAGCATTAATAGTTCAACACGCGACCTTCAGATTCTAGGTGATCGAAGAAAAACAATTGAAATGGCAAGACAGAACTCCGTTGATGGCACACCCAAGGGTTCTCGCAACCCTGACGAGCCGGTTACCCGAGCAGAATTCGACTGCATGATGAACATGCCCATCTGCCTCGCGAAAAAGGTCGAAGGGGTGGATACAGGAACATCAACCCCAAATAATCATTGCAGGAATCTCGAGCCTTCTCCTCCACCCAGAATGGAGGAAGGGGAACTCGTTAATGATAGGAGAGAACAATTTAAATCAGTGGCGAATATAAGACACGGGTATTGGATTATGGAATACCGTCAAGGCGTGGGAAACGGAACTCGTTCAAAGGGGGCAAGAGCGCTCTCAACAACTTGCTAATAGGCAGCCGCGAGTATAGGACTATGGAATACTCGTCGACTTCAGGCAGTAATAAGAACCCTCTCCCTTCGTCGATGAAGTTCGTTGGGCCTCGGTCCCAAATGGGTTCAGAGAACCACATTCACCTCGTTTCTCAGGACGGGTAAGACTCTTCTTGTTATTTGCAGAACTTTGAGCCTACAACCTCGATGAGAATCATAACCGACGCATTTCAGTGCAAGTTGTTGGTCCAATATTTTGACGGGAAAGCTCGGGAATGGTTTTATAAGCTCCTTTCCCGGTCAATCCAGTCTTTCTGAGACCTTCATAGAGAGCTTCTGTTGAAGTTTGCAACCTCAAAGAAGAGGAAAAGCGGCCCGTCCGCTCTATTCGATATTAAACAAAGACCAGATGAATCCCTTGGAAGTTAGGTTGACAGGTTCCAAGAGAAAATACTTGGGATCCATGATGTGGAGCCTTCTTGGTACCAGGTCGCTTTGACCTGCGGTCTTCAGGAAGGCCTTTTAAAATTCGATATTGAGAAGAACCCTCCAGTCTCTTACAGAAACTTGATTGATAGAGTTAACCACTTCATTGAGGGTGAAATGAGTAACCCCGATCTAGTTTCTTCTCGCGGTGAACTCAACTGCCAATGCCGAGAGTCAAGAGAGCCAGCTCAAGCCTCCTCTGGTCCTTGTGTAAATACATCGCGGCAGCAGGAATTCCTGCCAACACAGCCGGGATGTACAAGGAATAAATGTCCTCCATTCTCCCCACGCTCGCATCGATCCAACCCGATGAGATTCTGGCATCCCTCACCCCCTCTAAAGAGTAGAGTGTCGACTCTTCTCCATGATCACCCATCCACTTCACAAACTCGACCGGCACCACAAAAAGATGTTCAAGAGATATATACAGATTTGATAATCCCAATGGAAGAGGTAGTGAAAATCCTGCAGAGACGGACCTACTACAAAGGGCCGACTCCTCTTCAGAAGGGATATGTGAATAGAAACACAAATCTCTACTGCAGTTTTCATCGGGATACGGTGCACGATACAGAAAATTGTCGGGCTCTTCGAGATCTAATAGAGAAGCTCCTAAAGGCAGGGAAGCTCCAAGATCTTGTGGCCTCAAAGAGCAACGATTCGTCTACTACCGTGAAGGGGAAAGGAATAGCTGAAATCCAAGAACAACGATGTGAATTCATCGAACGAGAGGATATTGGGATATATGAGGACTTGGATATTGGATTTGAATGCATATAAATAGAAAGTGAGAGAGCCTTAGGCTTCATTCACTGCATTCATGGAGGAGAAGGACTCGAATCCTTCAAAAAGCCCAGCACGAAGAAAATAAACTACAGAGAAGTGGCTTCAACATCACAGTCTCTGACCTCCCGAGGAACAATCACTTTTGGGGAGGAGAATCTCCCAAAGGCCTCCAATCCATTTCATGATGTGATCGTCATTCGGGCGGTTATCAACAACTACACAGTGTCGAAGATTTTGATTGACATTGGTAGTTCGGTCAACGTCCTTTTCAAGCCTGCATTTGACGCCAAGAAACCGAGAAGAAACTCCAAGCTAGTGATGGTCCCCTTTATGGTTTCTCAGGGGAGAGAAAGAAATCGAAGGGAGCATCGCGCTGACCGTCACCTTATGCGGAATAACAAGGCAGGAAACTTTCCTAGATGTTGACGCTACCAGCTGTAACAAATCCATCTTTGGCAGGCCTCTTTTTAATGGCTTTCGGTCATACCTTCAACGTTTCATCAAGTCATAAAATTCTCTCTATGAGTGAAGCAATACAGGATCCGGAGCGACCCTAAAGTCGCTCGGGAATGCTATATCCGAGCAGTAAACATGATTGATGCTTACATTTCCCCAGGGTAAGCAAGGTTAAAGCCCCGCAAAATCTACAAGGAGAAGATGGACAAGAAAAATCAAGAAGCCAAGGGTTAGAGCAGACAAAAGGGGGCCTTCATCTCGAGGCCGCACATGAAGTCCAAAGTATTCCAGTCCCGGGAGGAAACGGGGAAAGAATGCTCATTCTTAACGTAGAGCTACAAGAAGAAGATAAGGATAAGTTGATCCAGTGACTCCTCGGTAACTTGGACATATTTGCATGGTCAGCAGCTGGCATGCATGGGGTGAGCGTTGATATCGCATGCCACCGGCTCAACTTCCATCCGGAGGCACATCCGGTCAAACAAAAGAAGAGAGCAGTAGCAACAATGTTGGAAAAGCTGATTCGGGACAAAATTCAAAAGTCTTGAAGGCAAATTTTATTTAAGAAATTCAATATACCGATTGGATATCGAACGTTGTAATGGTAAAGAAAGTCAATAATAAGTGGCGCATGTGTGTCGATTTCACAAAACTTAATAAAGCGAGTCCCAAAGATTGTTACTCCTTGACTCGGATAGATTCTCTAGTTGATTCTGGTTGGGTATTCTGTTATGAGTTTTAACGACATTTTTGTATGATATCACCAAATATGCATGCACACACCCAACATAGCTCACACATCGTTTATCACAAACGATGGTTCTTATTGTTATTGGGTCACCCCTTTTGGGCTAAAAATGTGGGAGCCACCTATCAAAAAATGATGGATCGCATCTTTAAGAATCAGAAAGGTCGAAACCTCGAAGTTTATGTCGACGACCTTTTGATTACAAGTCACGCCTTCTCAGACCACATTAGGGATTTACAGGAAACATTTTCCACGCTGCGAAAAATTTAATATGAGGTTAAATCCCGCCAAGTGTATTTTTGGCGCAAGCAAGGGAAAAATTCTAGGGCATCTCCTCACACCTCAAGACCTCGATCCCAATCCCGATAAGGTTAAATCCATACTAGACATGAAGCCACCAAAAACAACGAAATAATTTTAGCAGCTAACAGGAAGGATCGCAGGATTAAGCCGTTTCATATCCCGGTCCGGAGACAAATGTGCATCATTCTTCAAGACACTCCGAGGAGCATCAAAATTTGAATGAACCAAAGAATGTGATTAAGCTTTAGAGGAACTAAAAAAGTTGTTGACATCAACACCCCTCCTCCAAAGCCCACGGGATGGAGAAGATCTCCTCATCTACATTGGAGTGGAACCTGAAGCGGTAAGCTCAGTACTTGTCCGAGAAGAAGGAAAGAATCAGTTCTCAATTCGCTATGTTAGCCGAGTATTGAAGGATGCTGAAAGAAGATACCCAATCCTCGAGAAATTGGCTTTCGCCCCTGATAATACCGTTACGAAGACTTTGCCCCTATTTCCAGACCAATCGAATTCATGTTGTTACGGACCATCCCTTGAAGAATTTCTTGGAAAACCCAGAGCATTCTAGACAATTGGAAAAATGAGTTATTGAATTGGGAGAGTTTGACATCTCATATGTGCCTCGAACGGCCATCAAAGCTCAAGTTTTAGCAGATTTTATGATTAAATTTACAGAAGGAGACGATCAAACAAAGAGTGTCCTGAAGCCGATAACTTAGACTTTGTATGTGGATGGAGCTTCCGGGAAGAGCGCCTCTGGAGCTGGGGTATTCCTAGTCTATCTGAATGGTGTCAAAATCGAGCAAGCAGTTAAATTTCATTTTTTTTAAGTTGGCATTACCATATATGTATATGTATGTATATGTATGCATATGTATGTATATGTATATGTATATGTATGTATATGTATATCTATGTATGTATATGTATGTATATGTATGTATATGTATATGTATATGTATATGTATATGTATGTATATGTATGTATATGTATGTATATGTATGTATATGTATGTATATGTATCTGTATGTATATGTATGTATATGTATGTATATGTATGTATATGTATATGTATATGTATGTATATGTATATGTATGTATATGTATATGTATGTATATGTATATGTATATGTATATGTATATGTATGTATATGTATATGTATATGTATGTATATGTATATGTATATATATGTATCTGTATGTATATGTATATGTATGCATATGTATATGTATATGTATATATATATATACACAAAATTACATCAATCTCAAGGAGTCAGAAAGAAGAAAATCTTATAGGCTTTGGGGATTGGGGCATACTCCTTTCCCAAGAGAAGTCATCAACACAAGCCTCCTTGGAAAAATAATCCGTCAATTTGTTGGCATCATGGCCCACAAAGGAAAGACAGAAATGCAGAGCATCTTTACATAATCTAGCAAGAGAGGCTTCAGTATCTCCGGAAAAGATGTCATTTAGAACTCTGTTCAAGGTGTGGTACACATCTGTTAAGTCACCCTCAAGGATAACTCCATCAACCATGTGGAAAAAACTCTTAGCCATTTCCATTCCCAAGAGTGCACTCCTCAATTCCGTCATGGACATGGAGCGACTATGGATCTTCACCCCATTGGCCACCAATAGAAACCCACAACTGTCCCGAACAACAAATCCCAAACCCGCTAAGGAATTTTCCCTAACTGCGCCATCTAAATTAATCTTTATCCATCCATGGGGTGGGGAGGTACAAATTGAAGGTGAAAAGTGGTTACCGTCGTTCCTCCAGTTCCCATGCGATGAACTCGTTTGAACAAAAGCATCAATAATAATGTCCGTCGGGTGAAGGAACGACTTCCCATGTATGTAGCGGTTCCATGCATTGTATAATCCGGAGAGCATATTGTAGCATTTTGGATCCTTCCTATTTTGTTTTGACAAATTCATTAATGCAGTTATGGTCTCCTGGAAGGTTGTCGTCAAGTTCAATTTCATTTTTCTATTACAAATAACCAAGCGAGTACGAAGCCTTGATTGTGGGATTAAGATTCGCGAGCTGAGAGTAGAAGATGTCGTGATAGGCACTGATTCACTAGTCAGAGCCGCTCAGATCATGGGCATGTTCGAGGTCAGAGACTCGATACTCAAGAAGTACTTGGAAGTTATGAAGAAAGAAATCGGTGTTTTCAAGACATTCAGCATCTGTCATATCCCGCGACAAGAAAATTCAAAGGCTGATGATATAGCGAAGCATGGACCTATGGTAGGAGGAGCTCTAACAGAACTCTTTTATCACAAGATACAAGAAGAAGAAATAATCGAGATCGATCAACGACCTTCGTGGATGGATCCATTCATCTATTATTTTTCAACCAGAAGAGTTCACCCCTCAATGATTGACAAAAGGAGTTTTAAATTAAAAGCAGCACACTACTTCCTCCTCTCAGGGGTCCTATATAAAAAAAAAATCACATTACCAATAGCAAGATGTGTCTTAGAAGAGGAAGTGTCAAGAGTACTTCAAGATGTTTATTCTGGAGAATGTGGGAGTCATTCAGGAGGAAGGACGCTCGAGAAAAGAATCCTGAAGCAGGGATATTTTTGGCTAACGATGAAGAAGGATGTGGAACAATGTGCCAAGAGGTGTATCAAATGCCAAAAGTTAGCTTCGTTGCAACGACAACCCGCTCAGCAGTTGCATCCTATATACACCACGTGGCCTTTTGCAATTTAGAGAATGGATCTCATAGGACCTTTTCCAACAGCGAGCGGGCAGCGGCGCTACATACTTGTGATGATTGATTACTTTAGTAAGCGGATCAAGGCCAAGCCACTCGCAAAGACAACTACCCAGATTGTCAAGAAAATCATTTGAGGAGAGATAATATGCAGATTCAGGATCCTGATGGCTATGACCACCGACAACGACCATCAATTTGCAAGTGAAGAGTTAAGCCATTTCTGCCAGCAAATTGGGATTGATCTCAGGTTCGCCTCGGTACATAATCCGCGTAATAATGAGCAGATCGAAACAGCGAACAAGTCAATCCTCAACTTGTCGAAGAAGAATGTGGAGAATATTCGTGGAGATTGGGTCGAACAACTACCTTCAGTAATATGGGCATTAAGAACAACACCCACAGCTGCGATAGGAGAAACAACGTTCAAATTATCTCACGGATCGGAGGTAGTGATCCCTGTAGAATTCAATGTGATGAGCTGAGAGTCTTGTTGTCAAAGCAAGGAAATGAAAACATGAGGGGACAAAACGAAGAAAATCTGTGTTGCAGTTTGGATCTAATTGAAGAACTCCGAGAATTGTCCATTAAGAGGCAAGAGGAGGTTAAAAGAAGAATGTCAAAGTACTTTGATGGGAATGTTAGAATCAAGAAGTTCGCAGTCGGAGATTTAGTCCTAAAGAAAGTGGATGCAACCAGGAAAAAGCAGTTAGTTGGGAAGCTCAATCTGAACTGTCGGACCCTTCATTGTGAAGGAGGTCCTCAAGAACGGAGGATATCAACTGCAGAACAGTGAAGGACAGGACATTGAAAATACTTGAAGCGGAGACGACTTGAAGAGATTCTACCTCTGAAGATACCCTTGTATTTTCTATGTAAATTCCATTTTTTAAAAAATTCTCTTATCTGTTCTCGGACTTAGCATTATGAAGGATCTTTGAGGTAATGATTGACGGAACTTACTTGTGCCCCCTTGAACGAAGATCTCAGGATCTGGTTTCATGCGGAGGACTTTAAGTATCCGGATCTGAGAAACATAGCTCAACTGAGAATCATCTGAAAGATAGCAGCTATCAGGGTGTCTTTTTGAGGACAAGCTTCTGAGTCACTGATGCCTTATACCTCCCAGACATCCTTTCGAAGGAGCGCTCTGTATCCAAACACACATAACCTCACTGGATGATCCTGGCGAGGGAATGCTCCGCGGATGCCTTATGGCCAACTGGTCCACTTTGATAAGTAGCTAGGTTATGAAATTCTTTGAGAAATTGGAGGTAGAACATTATTACTGTTAGGATGCCTTTCTGAGGACAAGCTTCCGAGTCATGAATGACTTATATCTCTCGGACATCCTTTCGGAGGAGCGCTCCGTCTCCGGACACCCATAACCTCACTAGATGATCCTAGCGAGGAAAAGATCTGTGGATGCCTTATGCCCAACTGGTCCATCTTGACAGGTAGTTTTGAGATTCTTAAAAGAAAAAGACATTCATATCGGGTATTCGCCAATTTGTAAATGAGTTCTCGCCAATCTATATATGAGTACTCGCATATTGAGGTGTGAGTGTTCACTCTTATGATAAAAAATCGCGTGAGCATGGTTATCCTGCTCATTGCTCAATCTTGGCATAAATTCATCTTGGGTACTCGCCCACGTGCATATGAAAACTCATCTATCGAGGTATAAGCATTTGCTCCTATGATAAAATTATATCAACATATTTATCCGACTCAACTTCTCACGAGAAATCGCTTTACATCTCAAATTGAGCTAAACACGCATCTATCATCATTTGGAATTCGCATCAGAAATAAGTTGTGTCAAGCATCTATCATTATCAAGCATGCACTCGTTTCCAGAAAAAACGTGACAGATAGTAATATAAATATACTACAATCAGATGACTCAATGAGAAGGGATGGCGAATAAGAGAGGAAGAACTTGCCGCCTACGACCATACAAGCTAAAATTATCTCAACCGTCAAGACAAGACCGGGGATATTCTGTTAAAAAGGAAGGTACTCGCTCATCTACACATATTCCCGAGCATTACAGTTTTTGTATTCATGATTACAAATTAAGCATTACAATAGCTAGAACATCCGAGAAAAGCTATGAACAACAAATTTTTTTCATTATGTAAAATTTAGGATAGAATAGGTATTCGCCGTAACAAAGGCTCGGCGTACCTTAATATAAGGAAAGGCACTCAAAAAGTAAAACATGAATTAACTAAAATCCATCTCGCATTGATTAATAGCACGAGAGCTACCTCCAAGTTGATGCAACAAAACTGAAAGGGAGCTCGAAGAACTGCTTCCAGACAATGATGCGAAAACAATGGATGAGAGCACTAAACCCGCTTCCATGATTGCAAAGGCATGGATAGTGTTTGCAAGCAACCAGGAAGCGTAACCTCCAGGGAAGTGGGGCTTCTTGGAATTTTAGTAATCTGAGTATCCCTGGAGGAGTCCAGCACCCAGCTCTCCCTCAGGAGGCCGGGTAATAGGTCACAGAACCCTCAAGAAGGTTCAAATTAAAGTCGCTATAAACCCCAAACTCTAAACCATGAGTTCCAAAGTGTAGAAGACTTCTTTTGCATCTTCCAAACGCCATCGCTGAAGAGTACTCGGAGACAGCGCAAGCGAGTTCAAGAAGAATAGACAGCAAACATGATTAGAAGCAGAGAAGTGTGCCTTAAACCGCTGGAGGACCCCCTATTTATAGCAGCATAAGAATTTAAAAGACCTAACAACCAACCATTTATGGCACAACTACCGCAATAAATGCATCAGAAAAATACAAAGGAGGAGCAGGGATCAAAAGCACAGACATTAATTATCAAACCAACTTTCTGACGGAACTCGTAAGCATCATTCATTAATATAAAACAAAAGTTATTTTTACAGAGAATAGTACTCGCCTCCATAACAGCATGTGCGAGTACACAAAAAAAGAAACACCAAAAACTATTCTCGTTTCGAAGAGTCTTCCGAAGAACTCGAACCAGAAGAAGTGAAGGAGCCGTAAGAATTTTTGGAATCACCACTTGAAGATGAAGCTTCCTTCTCAACCCTCTCCTCCGGGATGATAGCATCAGGAAACAAAGTAAGGTAATCAATATCGCTGAACCCATCCTTATGCATTCCCTGATTTTTCATCAGCAGAAGCGCTTCCTCCACAAAGAACTTTGAGACCTTGCACATTTCCATGAGGTACTCAGGGTTATCCATGCGGAATGGATTCCTCAGTTTGGAATTCTTTTTCTTTGTAGCCTACGACATCGAAAACTCATAAGTAAATTTCTTAATTAGGTTAAAGAGGAAGATATTAACATCAAGGCATAGCTGAAGTTGCGAATTCAACTTTAGCAATTTAATGTTGTTCTCGAGAGCACGCTAGAATCGGAGGCCGAAGTAATGGCTCACCACCATAAACTGAAATCCAAATCGACAGATAGTCGGCGGAAGATCTTGGAGAGGAACCTAGCCCATATCATCTAGATACTTCTGGGAGTAGAAAGCTTTTTGGACTTCAAACATGTCGTTCGACTCAGAGAAATCAGGCAGGTTGGCGCTGAGCGAGAACCGCTGGGTATTTTTCTCAAAGTATACCAAAGGGTCCCCCACAGCGTCCAAAGCACCTGAACCAGCATCCGTGAAAGGATGGTTTGTTCTCGTCCCAAAAGTACTCGTGGTAGAAGGTGACTTCCTTCTTTCAGTCCTTAGGTTCTCGCTTATTGAGGGTGGCAATTTTTGTCGTTTGTCTGTGTATTGTTTTCTCCGCACACGGGCCTAGAGCGGTATGCAGGGTCGTTCTCTGGATCTAGATATCTCGTCGGGCAGAATGAGCGATTTCCAAGGAGATGGAGGGAACCTGTCAAAATAATAGTGAGAACTCAATATTAGGGAATGGAAAGTTCTGACCGGCGAATATAATAAAAAATATATTCTCCCACCAGTAGTTGTGCCAAGAGTGACAGCTTCACTCATCTGATCCATGTAAAAATCCATGTCTAGAGAGTTATTTGCGATGAAGTACGCTACCTCTTGCTCTACTCTGGTCAGCTTGGGAGGAATGAACTCTTCATCTTCCCGCATTGACAACAAATTTCTTATCCAGTGGTGAGCTTTATTGGGAAGGTTGAGAACTCACACTTGTGAACCAATGAAAAACTCATGTGTCGTCTCTTTGAGACCTTATCAAGAAGAGGTTCCTGAATACTCGCAAGTCCCACAGAATGCGTTCTCACCGAAGGTAAATCATGAAGGAATTGAGAATGAGGTAGGAACCGGGAACAATCTGACTTGGGACAACGCCAAAAAGATGGTAACAAATTCGGGTCATATGGGGAATCTGAGACCGAAGTGAAGGGATTCGAGGTGAATCGCAGCGGCTCCTTCGGGAGCGGAATTTTATCACTCATCTGAAAGCAGGAGCCTCGTCGATACTCCAGTGGGAAGCGAATATGTTTTGCAGCAACCCGTGAGCCCTGGTGTTGAAACAGAAAACTCGGACTCCGTGGAGTTCACCCTTGGGGAAGGGGTGATCGCACACTTCTCGTTCGCGAGCCAAACGACTAAGGAAAAAGAACAGGGGACTGACCTAAGGGCTCGGCGTGGAGGTCCCACCACACACCCAAAAGATCTTAGAGTGTTTCCCCTCCCTAGCCAAATGTCGAGCTAAGGATACCTCAGAAAGCGCAAGAAGACCGGGGCACAAGTAAGCATGCCTTCTGAGGTACCCCCTTGGGTCTATTTATAGATTTCTGAAAACAGCCTGCAAATAGTCAACCTCCGTTGTTCCAAACAGCTATGTGCAGCCCAACTGGGTCTGCCAACAGCGTAACTCCGCTGTTCTGGCAGGCTATAGGCGGGCCAACGGGGGCAAAATAATAAAGATACATCACAGAAAAGACTGGGCGAGTGGCCCTCCGGAACTTCCACTCGCCGGGGGCGGCGAGTGCTTGATGGAGCTGGCACTCGCCGCCTCTTCCCAGCCCTGGGCGAGTGGGGGCCCGGCCTACCCCGCTCGCCCATTGCTCGTCGATCCCCTGGGGAGAGTGCGAGCCAACCTGCTCCACTCGCCTCTCAAACGATCCACCCCACTTAGACAAGCCGAAGGGGCTACCAGGGATCTCGCCTCCCTCCGGCTCGCCTAGGACCCGGATTGCTGGACTTTGGCCGATCTGGCTCCTGTCGACCACTACTCGCCGGATATGGGGTTGTACACCTGGAGTAAAGATCTTAGGTGTTTTAAAACCTTGGAAAGCGTTAAAACATCGTGCCATGCCTTCTCTCTTGGACGTTTTCTCAGGGTGCGATTTCCCCTTTCCAGTCATACCTAGAGTACTCGCTGAGTTCAAAACTTGAGAGAAACAATCGAAACGCCGCATTGGGGTTCTCAATGATCATTTCGCGGAGAACAGCGAGTATAACTGAAATGTCAAATCAAACACAACGAATAAACATAGCACTCTAAAAATATATAAGGGAGAACATCCACATTTCAAAACAATAAAGAAAGCGAATATTCAAGTTAAGACATAAGAGAAGTTCATAAAAGGTAGAAACAGAAAGTGTCCAAATAATATTACAACATCCATAATCACTCAAAGTATTGATGTTCAATCCCCATGCAAGCGATGATCTCGCTCATTTTCGAAAGGGCAGCGTTTGATTGCGCGATGTGGTGATGGTAACGAGCGATTAACTATGATGTTTAGCCTTGTCTTTCTCAAAACGAGATTTCTCTTTCGCCTTTACATCCTTGGCCACGCCGGGGTCAAGAGTACTCGCCTTAGGTATCTTTTTCTCTATGGACTTCTCAGCTGCATTAGAAGAACTCGCTCCCGGCATCTTCTTCGGCAGGTCAGCATGCTTCTTTATCTCCATAGTAGCTTCTTCTTGACCTAGCTCCAGGCTATATAACCGCCTCCACAAGAAATCATTATCATGGAGAACTCGTCGGTACTCTCCATCAGAATGACTTGCGGATCTCGATGGAACTGAATGAGAATCTGAAGAGGAATTTATAAGAGATGAAAACAAAGTAAGCAAAGTAGTTGAAAATCGAGAACATGCCTGGGTAATTGCGGGGTGGAGGAGGGGGGAATTCCCTTATATCCTGCAGGGTTAGGTCGGATCCTCAAACTAGAACTCGCATCAACGAGTTTTCTCTTCTCCGTCACCTCCATCTCAAAACGTCTTCTCTTCAAATCCTCTGGAGGAACAACAACACCGCCCTCAAGAAACACGCTACACCTCTTCTTAGGAGTATTCCTAATTGCGTCAGCACGACACTAATTCACTGAGCGGAATAGCGAAATCATTTCTTGCTTAACTTTAGTCTCACTTGCTTCAACGACCGCTTTCCCTTTAAAGTCTTTCCAAGGAACGGTAGACTCTGTTCTTACAGGGGGACGGTCAACGGGAGACTCCATGCCTTCAAGGATAGAGTCCAAGCCTTCTTTGTAGCTTTTGGGAGAGCTTCTCGCAACCTCTTCCTCGGAATTTTCTTCACCCAACACATCGATCACCAGTTTTTCATCTACCCTTCTCTTTGATTCTGCATTATTTTTCTTCTCCTTTCTGCCGACGCTTCTCAGCATCCCCATTTCTCATTTCTTTTTCTCTTCGACAACCATTCCCGTTGCTCCCTCACCCTTCTTTATTTTTTCCTCCTCTCTCTTTTCTTTCTCTATGGAAGTTTTGTTTACCGCCTCCTCTTCCTCTCTCCTTTTTCTCTCCATAGCGGTTTTATTCGTCGCCGCCTCCTTCTCCTTTTTCTTCTTTCATTCAACATCCTTTCACGTTGTTTCCTCCTTTTCCTTCCTTATCTTATCCAAAGCAGTCTTATCTGCTACTTACATCTATTCCTTCTTCCTTTTCTCCACAATAGTCTTCTTCGTTATCTCCTCTTCTTCTTGTTTCTTCTCAGCGACATCCTTATTCGCTGTCTCTTTTTCTCGCTTTTTCTTCTCAGCAACAGCCTTAACCGCCGCCTCTTTCTCCTCCTTCCTTTTTTCTTTGATAGCCTTCTTTGCTATCTCATCTTCTTCTCGCTTCTCCTCAGCGGCAACCATATTCGTTGCATGTTCTTCTTCTCGCTTCTTCTCCTCATAGGTAGCCTTATTTGCTGCTTCTCCTTCTTTTTGCTTCTTCTTCTCAGTGGCTGCCTTATTCGTTACCTCTCCTTCTTCTCACTTCTTCTCAATGGCAGCCTTATTTGCCGCATTCTCTTCTCTCCTCTTCTCCTCGGTGGCCCGCCTCACTGCCTCTCTTTTCTCTTTTCTTTCTTTCTTTCTTTTTTCCTCCTCTTCCTTCTTCTTGTCGAGACTTCTCGTTTCCTCCACCCTCCTTTTTTTTCTTCCTCTTCCTCGTCCTCTGCAACCTTGTCTACCACAAGGCCTCCTGACCCTGTGGCTCCTTCATTGGGGGTTAAATTCATCGCCACCTTCATCTCTTGCGACTTCTCGCCAAATTTCTCGACACTCCCTCCTAGCCTGATAATTTCATCCAGTGCAGCCTTCAAGTCATTGTCGGTTTTGGCATTTAACAAAAGATTTATATGCTTTTCATCTCAAGCTGACTCTTTTTCAGGGCAACCTCGTCAGGAAGAACGACGCCAAAAATTTGTCTTTTATAACAGCAAGCTTACATGCATCTGCTGGATCTGGATTGACTACTGAAACTTTAGCCTCTTAGCCGCCACCATCAAGATTCAAATAATCCTGTATAACATGATCGACAAAGGCTCCTCTATGTTGTCTCCTAGGAGAGGAGGATTCTTATCTGGGGAATCAGTAATATCAACATAAGGAGAGATGGCTTTCAGGGTAGCAATTGTCTTGGCGATACCTGTCTTTTGCATAGTTTTTGCTTTCTTTGTCTTCTTCTTTCCCTTTGAAGCATTGTCGCTAGACGAAGAATTCGGAGGCTTCAACAACCTCATCTTGGCCATGAGATCGATATAACCTGAAAACTTTTCCATTTAAAAGGTACTCGTGCTATGAAATGAGTTTTTGGTAATGATCGTATGACCAGAAAGCAACCTAGCTACATGTATTTATAGCCTCAAGGAAGGCCTGCAAGAAGAAAAAGGTTCTCGCTAATTGTAATTTTCCTGAAATCCTCAGATTTAGGAAGATGCGGGGATAACTGTTTGGATATTTGATGCAACTTTTGTTTGCATCTTTATTTTACTTTAATTCTAGTATTTTTGTAGCGTTGTGTCTTCGCGCATTTTATGTTTTAGTTTTCCCTCATGTGGTATCGCGCTTGTTATTTCAGCCCTTTTCAGGCGGGATCGAGCAGCCTCTGCTCCAATCAATGTCGTCAACCTTCTCCATCACGCTAAACCTCCTAATTTCCCTTCCGACGACATTGACGAACCCATTCGTGGGCAGTTCAGTTTCAGGAGAGCCACCCGATGGCAGTCCAGCCTCGGACGAGTTGCTGTCGAACGCTCACGGACGTGATCCTCTGTTCCCAGTCTGAGCTCTGCCTGTTTCCTCTATTTACTAGATATAACCCTCACCAAGCTCATGTCTTTCTCACTGTTAGTTTAATATTTATGCTCAATATTATTTGGCCAGTTTAATCAGAGTTTGCTTGCTTAATATATCACTTCTCATGTTTGCAGTTAACTTAAAGTCTTGTTTGCCTTCTTTAATTTCTAACGCATGTAGATGAATTATTCATATCATTGAATACGAGTGAGTGGTGGACATTTTATGCGTGTTTGTAAACATTTGGATGGTAATCGATTGAAAATTCCTGTGACATAATCCACCAGCGCAACTTATTTTAAAATTGGTATCTAAGTTTTATCTTTTAAAATCAATTCTCAAATTTAAGAATACATCAGTTTGGTAAGCATTAATCGTCAATTTCTCTAATATGTATACGATCTCTTTGCAGGTGTAAAGGGAAGTGTTATGAGATCAATTTGATTTGCAGTAGTTCCAATGTTAACTAATGAACACAAAGGGAAGTGATCACAGTAGGTGAAAGATCTAAAGTAAGCATTAATCCTCAATTTACGCAGAATAAAAAAAAAGACCAAACTTCCTCCAACTCAACTTCCCGCAAATATCGACTGATAATTGTTCTTCAAAAGAATATGTCATCACAAATATCTCTCTACTATTCCCACTTATGCTTATCTAAAACCATTAATATACTTCATGTTTGTGATACAAATTTCTCTAATACTTCCCTCTAGGATCTTAAAATTTGCTTACTAATCTCACTAGACTCTGCATTAATCCATAAAATAATAATGAGATCGTATCAAGAGGTGGGTAATAGATTGGTCATATAAGATCTCAAAATGTGCCTTTTCAATGGAGCAGTTTATGAAGATTATAGGCAAATTTATCTTGGGAAAGTACTAAATCCCACTGAATTTGTCCTCCCACAACGCATCTAAGTAAATTACCTCATTTCCTATTGACCGCTTCAATCTACCCATCTGCCAGGGGATGATATGCACAACTATACTAAAGTGTGGTTCCTAATTTTTCTTATAGTGTCCTCTAAAACTGACTCGGGAATCTACATCATGATCAAATGTTAATGTCAATATGTCATAGGTAAGCCATACCAATAGATAACTTCCCTAAAAAAAGAAGTTGCATTAGGTGAATCAGATGATTTCTCACATAGAATAAAATGTGTCACTTTACTAAACCGGTCAATGACAATAAATTGAATCAAATTTCCTAGCAGCTATAGGAAGGACTCTAAAATAAAATCAATGGTGCCATCTTTCTAAATTTTACTAGGCATAGAAAGAGGCGAATGCAACCATGTATTTTGCAAAGTACCTTCTAAGAACTGGCAAATAAGACATCATTTAATTCGACACACAACTCCTCCCATGCCTGGCCAAACAAAAGATGATCCTGGATTTTTAAGAGAAAAAATAGGTAAAACAAACATGTTATAAGATCTTCGATAAATTATCATGCAAAAGTCCGCCTTTCTTTACTTGCTACATTCCCCAATTCATGTTTTTATATTATTTAGTTACTACTGTCCGAGCACAACTTTGGCTCTAGATTTACAATATAAGCTTGTCTTTCCACTATTTTCTTTGCATTTTGATCATAATGACTGTTATACCAGTAGAAATATTGCCCCTAATTCACCTTTGAAACAGAAAAAAAAAATATCCACCGTGAAGAGTTTTCCATGGCAGTAGGACAGCATCAACTGACCAAAGGCTACAAAAATTGATGATTGAAGTCCTAACCACCCACAAGAGTCGATGTCTTAACCTCTACTTGAGCATTTGTATGTGTATCCATATTACTCATTCATAAACTCCATAAACCTATCCATTATGTTGATGGGAAAAAATAAAAACTAATCTAGCCAATAAAAATACTAACTTGTTATTAAGAACTTGGTGATTTCATGAGAATGTAGTAATAATTTGAGCATTGAGTATGGTACTCTAAATATATCTTGAACAAGAAATCTGAAATTACCAAAACAGCTCCGCAAAATCCTGGAAGCCAAAACTCGGGAGTAGATATTGTCTACAAGCGGGCGGGGTTGGTGAAGGACTGAAGAGACGCGGGAAAACAATCTCCGAAAAGAATAAGGAGCAGTGATGAGATGAGAATGAGGAGTGGAATGGGAAGAAGAAGTAGCGGCGATGAAAAGGGAAAGGGCGGGAAAGAAGGATCGACCCATTGATGGAGAAGAAGCGGCGCGATGGCTGGACGACGCAGCGACGACGCAGCGAAGACGCAAAGAAGGTATGTCGAATGCAGAGGAGACCAGCCAAAAAGGCTAGATCGACCTGCTTGGTGGCGACGCGGAGAGGAATAAAAAGAGATCGGCGACCACAATATGTTTGTTAAACTTGTTCCCAACACTCTCCAATATGTAATTTTTGACCTAAGGCCAAAGTTATTCCCTTCTTTTGTTCAAAGCTCTCTTTCTCAACACTCCAAAAATGCCACCGTCGAAACAAACAGAGCCGTACACTCATGATAATCAACCTCGACGATTTAGGATGAATGGTCCAAGAAGCCCTATTATTATTGTCTATGGATGAGACGCTAACATACATGACTGTCTTTGACTCTTTGGACACGTTTTATATGAGCTTGATGTTTTCAAGAGGGTTTTATTGGTATTTTGGTAAGCTATACTAGTATGAAGTTTGTGCTCGCCGTTCGCACCTCATTATTGTGATTCCATCTATTGTTTCATCACTTTGACAGTGAGATGCGAGCACAGGCTTGCCTGCCAGAATGAAGGCGAAGCCCCCCCCCCCCCCCCGAAAGCATCGGGCAAAATTCATACCAAAAATACATGTATTTATAATAAAGCCGAGGAGAGGAACAATAAAAGATTCAACAGTTATCTTAATAGATGTTAGTTCTAGGGTGTTTACATTGGCAGCTTGGCTTTGAATATTGATAGCCCAATTATAATTACAGCTCAACAAAGTGATAATGGCACCTCATTGGATAATGGCAGCTCATTGGATATTGGCAGCCCTATTTTTTTAAAGCCATATAATAACATTTACTTTAAGCAAAAAAAAATAAAGTTCACTATTTTTTTTCAACTACTTAAGCGACCAAAATATAATGTAAAAGTCCAATATTTTTACAAACACAGAATAGTCCAAATTCACACTTTTGTGGTGATCATATTGGCACGTCTCAAAATAAATTTCCTCTGCATAATCAAATTAAATAGTAATGTAAATAATATTTTATTAATAAGGAGCTTTTACATTGATCAAGGCCTAAAGAACTTATCATATATCGCACACTTTTAATTCTTATTGTTCCACAACCACTGTATGAAATCTTGCCCAAACAGAGAATATTGCAATAGTGGTCATCATCCACTCAATTTCAATTGTATGTAATGATTTCCATTTATAAAATCAATGCAAATAATCTTTCGAGCCTCATTGGGAGTTGAATGTAGCGGTAGGAAAGTAAATAATTGCTCGAATGAGACATGCACAAGTTGCACATTGTATCAAGATGCAATTATTAAACCCATGTTCGGCATAGGCATTAACTTCTCCACCGGCGCCGGAATCATTTGACAATCTAGTGAACTCAACAATTCAACTCTTGTAGTCATTCCAAAGATATCATTGTATAACTCTTTATGTTGTTCTTGTTGAAGCCGGGAAAATTCCCAACTCCAAAAATCAGATCAAGGCAGCCTAAGGTTACCGGCTCAACGGTTGGGCTCGACGACTAGCGGGCTAAAGCATGGGAGTCGTCGAACAACAAACAGGGCCCCAGGCGCTGCGACAGGAAGCTCCTACCACGTACCCGGAAGATTGAAAGAACAACCCCTCCACAACCAAAAATGGCCGAGCCGGGTACGATGGAGACCAGCTGGTAACTAAGTCGCGACGACTAAAGGGGATAGTCGAAATCTGCCGAGGAAGCCTACCAAGCCAGCATTGCCGCACTGTTTGGATTCTTCGAGCCTTCAAGGCCTAAAAGGCCGCGAGAAGATGAAATCGCTGCCGATCTGCCTCCTTCCAAGAAGAAGAAACTGAAGAATACGCTCGCCTCCAAAGCCGACAATCCGCCCCCGCCGACGGAGAAAGTCGTCTCCCCGACCAAGAAATTCGCAACCCCGACCGACCAGCCCGAACCTTCAACTAACACCCAACAACTCCTCGACAATCTCGAGCTGAGCGACATCCCCGAATTATCCGTTCCTGACCGCTCTCTGCTCTCCCAGCCGACTACTCCTGTTCCGGAAGTCGTTGGGTCACAAGCTCAACTACAGGCAAATCTCGTTGCCTCGCAAGGTTGCAACCTTGTCGCACTTTATAGATATTCGTTGATCATTTTGTTCCTATACTGACTCGTCCTTCATATCCGCAGATCTCCTGACGACTACTCTACGCGAGATTCTAGATGTCGCCCCGCTGCGAGGAGTTCCACTGGTCGCTCTCGAAGCTCGGCATCTGCTTCGAACCACGCACACTATTCGGATCAACATTGGCTCCAAGAAGGGGCCAGAAGCACAAGTCTCTCCGACAAGAAAGGAGGATCCTCCGGAGACTAAGACCTCACAGCCCAAGACGGGCAAAGTCCCTCCTCCTTTAGTTACTTCGACGCCGGCGGCGGCGAGCATCCCACTGCTGTCGCCGCCTCTTCCGGCCAAAACCACGCTGTCGGCGGAGAGCACTCCTTTGTCTCTGTCACCTCCTCCGGCCAACCTGCAAAAACTGAATAGCGCACCCAAGTTGCCACCGCCTCCTCCGACGAGCTCGTAATCACCGACGGCGAGCATAATATTGACGTCGCCGCCTCCTCTGCCTACGAGCGGCGAACCTCGTCCCGAACTCTGCCCGGACACCTCGAGACCTCGGATCCCGCTGGGGGGATCGACGCGAGATCCGGAAAGAAGGCATATCAGCTACTTCCCACCGAGAAGCGAAATTCGCGACCTTGGAGGTCACAGCCAGGGGCAGCCCGTCGAGCACCCTGGCGGCTCGTCATCAGGCCTGCAAGAACCAGCTCGCCACAACCCTTCTCCTCGGTGATCTCGGTCTCCTCGGCAAGGTAGCTCGCACTACTGCTGAACTGATCTGACTGTTGTTGTTGACTGCTGACTGATTTGGCGACTTTTCTCTGCTTTGACAGGTCGCCCGTTCACTCCTGGAGGTGCTTTCATCGACGCCCTTGGGCTCTCCGGGAAGGAATACCGCCACGCTGCTGCTCGCGCCTACATCGAGATAGAGGCCAAGTTCGACTAGCTTTCCATCTGCAAACCTTATCGCTGAATCTCGGCACTGGAGGTGAGGATGGAGAATATGGAAGAGCTTCGGGAAAGCCTGGCAGCCTACGAGACCCGCTTCCATATGATCCAAGAGATGGACAGGCGACTAGCGATGACTGACCATCGCATCCAGCTCTTTGGCGAGGAGTTGGCTGGCATGCGCGCAAGCATGGTATCTGATGGGTGAGTGGAGAGGATGGAGGAGCAGTTGTGGCTAGGCGACGACGTGATTTGCAATGGCCGTCGAGCACTTCCGACGAGCTCGTGAGATGGGATGGGATGGACGACATCCACATCCTCTGGATCGGCCTCCTAGGATTTAGATTTTTTTGTTATTCCATTTGTACTCGCCCTTGACGACTATTGTAATGAAATTTATTCTTTAATGTAATAAGGCGAGTTTATATCTCACGTTGATTCTGCCGAGCTTGTATTTGATTCATGCTTTCTTATGTCTACTTGTAGTTTCTCTGCGTTGTCTCGATTTCTGTTCAGGTTCCAGCGAGTGGGCGGGATTCTGGATTGTTTTATGCGAGATAGCATTTGTAGCTATGATCAATTTTTTTGTTAGGACGCGACTTAGGTGGATACTAGCGCGAGCATGATATACACCTCCTGGCCTCTGCCTATAAATAGAAGGGGTAGGTGAGACTTTAGTACGCTGTTGCGATTTCTGAACCTTTGCTCGCGAGTAGTTGTCTTTGCTCGCACCTTCCTTCTCATTCTCGCTCTACTCGCACTTCTCGCGCTTTCTACTCTACTCGCTCAAGATGGTCGTCGATGATGCCAGCTCTTGCCTACAGGCTCATGCGATCAACTTCACAGACGCTGTTTTCAAGAAGTACGCCACAACCGAGCGAGATCTGGAGTATTTCCGCCAAAGGCACCTTCCGGAGGGATACTCGTCCAGGCTCCCTGTCCGGAACGAGCGACTAAACACCTTCCTCGAAGGTGAGCTAGTATTGCTCCTCTGCCACTTCAAAGTTGGCCTGCGAATTCCGTTGTGGCCCGAATATCGCCAGATCCTGCTATATTTCGGCATTGTCCCCATCTAGATAAACCCTAACGGCATGGCAATGATCATTGGCTTCCTTTGCTTCATTCGGGAAGATAGGATTGCATTCGACCTCTATGTCTTCTAGAAGGTCTTCGCCTTCGCCGCGACTGCCGAGGGAGTCATATTCTTCAGTTTCCACGTCTGCACGCTGGTTAGTACGGCGAACAAAGTCCACCGGTGGAGCAAGTATCTAATCGTCATCGCCAGCGACTTTGAAGGCATGTCGCGGAGTCCGCACCAACCCGTCGAAGTCACCTTCCTACCACCGATCTTGGAAGGCGCGCGCGAGAGGATCTTCGAAGCATTTCGTGGGCGGCGGTTTGATGTCATCGTATGGCGCATCAACGTCAACGTGCTCGATGAATTCCTTCCCTGCGAAGGTATGAATGTGTGATATTCTGCCATACTCGCTACATCGCCTTTGTTCGCTTCTAAAATCGTGCTAACTGATCTACGGTACTTGCAGAGGCTTGCAAGCTCTCGTGAGAACCACTTCCTCCAGCGAAGGAAGTCACATCATCGCACCAAGAGCCATCAAACCCGCTTGCCGAGGTCGAGGAAATCCCGCCTCCGGCGAGCAGCAAGGGCCAGTCACGCACCGACTACAAGGGCGGCTTGCAACAGAAGAAACTTTCTAAGATGAAGGAGAAGGCCATGTCCCCAGACCATGCGAGCAAGCGAGCAAAGCTTTCTCACAAGCTCTTCGATGAGAGGGAATCTCCCGCCGACGTTGGGGCTCCCCGTGTAACATCCCAATGTTACTTCTAGACCCCTTAACTTAGATTGGGTTAGGCATGGGGTGGGTGTTAGGGTTAGAAGCTAGATTTGACCCTAGGTAGTGGGTTGTAGCCATGTGGGGCTCACCATGGGGCCAAAGTCAAACTGGGTCAAACTAGCCTAAACAGGAACCCTAGCCACACCATGATCCCCTCATGATGCCCTAGCCCTAAATACAATCTAAGTGGACCCCAAGGTAGGCCATGGGGTCAACCAGTTGACCATGATGGGTCAAGTCAACACCTTTGACCTAAATAGTGAAAATGGTTCCCTAGCCAATTCACTGGGTTGGGTCCACCCAAATCAACCCAAATTCATCATGTGGGCCTAAAGTGACCCTATAAACCCTAGGGGAGAGAAAAATAGGGTCTTGCAATAGTGATTTTGGGAGAACACTTAGGAGAGAGAAAAGAGGAGGAGTAGGAGAGAGAAGATGCTAAGAAATGGGTTTGGACCATTTGGGCTCATCCCACCAACCCATGATGGGTTGGCTGACCATGCATGGGTATCAGGAGGTGTGGGACCCCCACCATGCAGTCTTGGGCCAAGCCCAAACCCAAGCCCAATATGACCTAACCCATTTATGGAAGTCAACTCCCTCTCTTCACTCACCCAACTCAACCCTAGCCTTGGTAACCCGACCCACTAAGGCCTAGTCAACCCTCAAGGACCAGTGGGGCCCACTCCCAAGCCACCTAGCCGGCCAAGATCCCCAACCCGACCCCAACATTGTTGAAATCGCCCCTAGCCTTGGTGAGGTCGCCCCCCCCTCTTAACTCAGCCCCCAAACCACTTCCCCCTCTCATTTCCATTCACTCCTATCCCTGAGACAGAGAGAGAGAGCCGGAGACCACTGCAGCCATGGCAAACCGAGGAGATCGCCGGAAAATCCATGCTATGGAGAGCCGCCGCCACCCTCACCCACAGCCGCCATTAAGGGTCCGTATCCCCTCCCCTCCTACTGTACTAGCATTCCTAGATCTTCTAGGTTAGTAGTCAAGCTCAAAAGAGCTCGACTGTAGGCCTCTACCAGCTTGGAAAAGCAAAAAAATGGCGGATTTAGGGTTTCTCGGGTTGGTGGCGCCGCCGCCGCCCGCCGCTCTCCGCCGCCCGACCGCCGGCCAGCTCAAGCCCCGACCACCGAGAGGCCGGGGGAGCATTTGGCCGGAGGTCCCGCCGCCGGCGATGGACGGAAATGGCCTTGCAAGTTCAACAGCCTCGGTTGGCCCTGCATGCACTGCATGGGGAAGAGATACAGTAGCCGTTGGATGCGCTTTAAGATTAGTGCAAGCAGATGAATGAAATTCCTGTATTTTTATATTATGATTAAAATATCAATCTGTCACACTTTAACAATGACTTTGCATGCTGATCTTGGGGTACTTAGAGGCCCCACCTTAGGATGGACCCTGAATGAAAAATCTAGATATATGAGTTAACTTTAAAATGCCACAGAAATCATAGGGTTTGGACCAGTAGGCTGTCCTGTAGGGCTGTTTTGCTAGGACTGCCCTTAAACTAGGACAGAAACAAATATTGGTGCCCTGCTCAAACCCTAAGTCCAAATGGACTGAGATTTTGGGCATGTGGCTTATTTAGCCAAATCTAGGTCCTCCCCAAAAATCAGAATTTTTGGGGAACATTTTGCTATAGTTTTTACAAAAATACCCAAAAGTAAATAAATGTGATTTTTGGAGTTCTCCAACTCCAAATGGCCCCAAATTTTGGTGGCACCCTCTCATGGGTATATTAGACCCATGGTTAAAATTTGGGCTAAATTGACTCACTTCATGATGAGGAATCTCACTTGCAAGTTTGTAAAAAAATAGGCTTAGGCTTGGGCTGCAAATAGTAATTTGGCAGGATTTTAAATGGCTGCCCAAGCCAAACCAGAAGCCCCCTTGACCTGAGATTTTGGTCAGAGGTATAATTAGGGCACATTTAGGTCCTGCCCAAAAATGGGCTTGATTGGGAAATAAAATATGAGGAAATTACCAAAGTACCCCTAAGGCTTAACTAGGTGATTCTTGGAGTTAGCTAACTCCAAATGGCCCCAGATTCTGGTGGCTCATCCTTAGGGGCATCATTGGTGCCTGGTAGAAATTTCAGAGCAATTGGACCCCTGCATGATGGGTTAATCCTTGTACATGTGTTGGCTAATTTAGGCCTTGGTGTGCAATTAGCAAGAAATTGTATATAGTGTATTTAGCCTAGCTGAGGCACCCAAAAACCATACAATAAATTCTAGTGATTCATTAGGGCATGTTTCACCCCTAGAATTATTTTTGGGACTTTTGGAATCAAAAATACCACTTATTGGAATTTTTCAAATTATAGGCCTTTTTGGAAAATAAATGGGAAAAATAGAATTTGGCTATAGAAAACTTTCAAATTCAGCCAAGTCAAAGTATGGTGTCTTATTTGACTTAGGAAAATTTTAGACCTCTGTTTGGAAATTATTGGAGCAAAAACCTTGAAATTACTATTTTACCCCTTTTTGTATTTATTTATGAATTGATGGAACTACATGTGGGGAAATTGTAAAAATATTTATATAGATGTATAATAGCAATATTAGTGTTGCATATTTATTTCAGAATTTTTGTATACATTGATAATTATTAAGGTAGGAAAATGGCATTTTGGTAAATAATTAGGAATGAATTTTGGTAGACCATTACACAGTGGAAATAAATGAAACTCTGTCATTAGTCATAAAATAGTAATATGAATGCTTAGTAATTTTCCTGGAATTTTGGTGAATACGTTTCTTGTACTTCATTTGGAAAATGACACTTGTGTAGGAATTGTATTAATTATGGGATAAATAGATATAATAAAAGGAAAATTATGAAATCTTGTAGACAGTAATATTTTTCTCATATGCAATTCAGGAAAATTCCCATAAGTCAGAAGATTTTAATTGATGATACTTCATGTGTAAAATGACCTAGGGAATAATTCTAAAAGATTTAATTAAAGGCCTTAATGACCTAGGAAAATTATGAAAATCAACACACTCATTTTATTAGTCTATACCACCCTAGGATAAATACTTGGGGTCAGCTGGATCAAGAGTTTAGAAGTTCGATTTCAGGGTGGCAATAGGTCATGGGGTGCGCTTAGTAAAGAAGGTTGGACTATAGGCCGCCAGGGGATGAATCAACAACTGAGTTAGGGTCTAAGTTCGGAAGTATAACCCTGGGTGGCAGATGCATTCTAGAGACGAGAGTAACAGAGCGACATAAGACTTACCTAGAAAGAGTTGACGGAAGATCGCCACTCCTTAACCCATACCTTAAATCACTGGGTCACTCTATGTAACAGGAGAGAGAAAAAGGGGTTCGGGGTAGGCAACAACTAAACTAAATATCCTTGAGAAAGGGAGCTCTGGGATTCAGCCCATCGTAGCTCCTAGTGCCCCTGAGAGCCCTTCACCGGGAATACCTTGGGCAGTCCTGGGATTAACCTTAAGATTTTAAGTATGATAAACTGTAGACAAGAGTAGTCTATTAGGTTAGGTGAACTGGACATGTGCTCACTCGTGCCGGGTTGGAGGGACTTGGAGTCTTTGACTACTTGCTCGCCCGTGTAGAGTTGGAGGATGAAATTGGTTTCATATATACTCACCCAGGCAGGGTTGGAGGTTTTGTAGCATATTCTCACCCGTGACGGGTTGGAGAGTTTTGGGACTGGTTAGACCTTCGAGCTGGAGGCTCAATATACTATACTTGCATGTGCATATACTAGTGGCGGGCCATGCGGTACTGGCCAGTCGTCACACCGACGGCAGTACGGTGGACCAGGCGGGTGCGAGGGTTAGAAGGACCAGTAGGATGTTTATACTGGAGTCTGGAAGGCTTTTCCTAATAACGCGCACCCAGCCCAACAAGACTGACAGGTAGTCAGCAAAGTTGTACGCAGAGACTCTAGAGTGCACTGACGGTGTACAGAGGCGCACAAGAGAGGTCTAGGCCTGGTAGTGTGTATACCCGCCTAGAAGGCGGAGACGCCCGCTCCGCTGCTGCCGTAGCCACAACGGTGGTACCTGAGAGTGATGCTAGCTCTCGAAAAGTGGGAACTAAAGGTCTGTGATCACGGAGTCGTGTGTGTGTGTTGCACTGCATGTTCATATCATACCCACCATATAGATGCATAACATTAACCTTCATAACAACTTAAGTCACATAATGTATAAGTGGTATGGGACGCTTATACATTAGGACCTGTTATACGAACCCTTAGCCTATAAGCCTGAGTGGGCATGTTTATAGGTTAAGGTTATTTTTCCTTTATATATATGCTTGTGACTCTGACACCCCATTGTATAAATGGTATGGGACATTCTATACAATGGGAGCCTTGCAAAAGATCCCTTGCTTATGCGTACCCGCATAAGTGGAGGTTACATTTCATTATTTTCTTGATTATATACCCTGTCAGATTCCTGTCACCTGCTCTCTTTTGCCCCCCCTTGTTGTCCTCCGCTTCGTCCTCCCGCACGGTGCCCAGGAGTTGCAGGAGGAGGTGCTGAGGATACGACTTAGTCTGTTGACTAATGGTCGTCGACCTTACTATTTTTAGGAGCTCGAGGAGGTGGACCAGCACGTCGAGGAGGCAGGACTTGAGGAGCAGGTACCGGCTACTACTACTGGAGCACATGTTTAGGTGCGAGGATTTGAGATGATAGATTCCGCTGCTGTGTATGAGAGTGAGAGAGAGATTATGATGTACTGGGCATAAGCCCTATTTACTTTCACTTCTGTACTCATTATGGACTGGCTTTTATTTCATTTGATATATATATGTGATGTGGCTGTGGACTTGCTTCTGCTTTTACTCTGATTTATTATGTAATTATTCTCATAATGGCCGAACAGGTTATGATCGTACTAGCCGGCAGAATCGGCGTCTTGCGGTGACGACTAACTCGTGCATTAGTGTCACCGTAAGGCGGCGGTTCTGGGCATAAGATCCGGGTTGCCTCGGATTTGAGGAACAGGATCTTACACCCCGCTACCACCTGAACTACAACTTCGGGTGGGAAGGTAGGGATGCTTTTGGTCGCCCGCTGGTTTCCTGGTCTGCGAGCGAGCACAAGGTGACCTTGAGCTCAAACCTCCCCGCTTAGTTGGAAGATTTGGAGGACAAGGGGGAGGCCTTCGACATCTCATATGCTTTGTATGGACGAGCAGATACTAAGTTCATGCTGGAACTCAGCCCGGAGGTGCTCGCCCACCAGACCTCACGCTCGATCTTGCAGACTGCCGAGCTCGGGCACTTCACGGCGAGGAAGCTACTTGAGACGGAGAAGGAGCTGACAATCGTCTCGCAGAAAGCGATCGACCTTGGGATGCAGTCGGTCCTGTTGAAATAGTACGATATAGGTCGCCTCCTCGGTGTGACTTAGTCGTTTCTGCACTTGAACTTTTTTCTGACTTTACTTGGTTGATTCTCGCAGGCCGCCGAGATCGAGATGGCGAAGAAGTTATCCAAGCTTGAGTAAGAGCTCGCCAACACCAAGGCCAAGTTGGAGGCTTCTCAGGTTCAAGTTGCTGAGTTGGAAACTCGGCTGCTCGCCATCGAAGATCACCCGGGTCCTTCCGGTACTCGCCCGGCTGAGCCGCAGGAGGCAGGGTCCATGCATGGGATGTGTAAGAAGATCAGCATCCACGGGGATGAGATGCCCGCTATCCGCCGCGGGATAGCGTGAGCATCGGGGGAAGCTGTTCTCGCCAAATTGAGGATGGATGGCTTACTTGGCGCGAAGGCCGAGCACCTGACGGTTATGGATCTCAACCCATTCCTTCTTGCCGAGGAGTCAAACTCGCCTTATCACGTCCTTTTCTCAGCCTCTAGTTCTAGCGACAGCGACAGCAGCAGCGGAGATAGCAGCGACGACAAGGATGATGGCGAGGACGACGCTGAGGACGAGGAGGATGTCACCATCAGGGACGAGGAGTATAGGCCCGATACTGGAGATTACAAGTCGTAGTCAGTCGGCAACCTCCTGCGTCCACACTTGTAAATATATTTTTTGTAAACAGGAAAACTTGCAAATCCCTGTAATACTTGTTGTATAATACAAGAGTTTTTGATGTTGTCTTCTCTTTTTCTACTTTTACTTGCCTATTTGCATACTCGCCTACTCGCTTGCCTAACAATGCTCGCTAGGCTCATAGTCACGGAGAGGATGAGAGCTCGTCATGCGCTTACTCGCATGTTGATATCGCTCGTAGTCGCGTAGTCACAGCTCGTATCTGCATAGTCGCTTCACTTACTCGTACATTGTTGCTCGCACATGCACGACGATGCTCGCACTCGAAGGTGGATATTTCCTCGTGAGGTGAATAATCAACCTGTAGGAGAGGATCTCGCGCAGGGACTTGGGCTATAGTAACTCCATGACTCGAGGCTTTCTATTGGTGCTGAAGTAATTTTCCATGTTGCTCAGGAGATAGCCAAAAGACTTAAGCGCACCAATATATTTGAGGACTAAGGAAATTCTAAAGAGATGACGATATTCTTTATCAAGTTGGGAGGTTGGCGTCCAGACCTACTCCTGATAGTTTCTCCAGTCAGAGGAGAGATGCAATCGGGGGTAGCTAGGCCGACATGTAAGGGGAGAGATGATCTCGACCATCAATGTAGAGGCTCGGTCTTATAAGGACGCTTAAATCCCGAAGCATCGTCTCATCGTCTGCCCTGGACATTTTAGGAGAAACAGGTTGAAGGCTTGTGTCCCAATCAAACCATGGAGATCGTTACCAGCTCTACCACCTGTCTATGAAGGCCAGCGTACAAGCGAAGGGAAGTGGCCCTCGGGGGGTCCTACATGACACACACTCGAGTCCACCATCCTTCCACGAACTCGTACCTTCTAGAGCTTAGTTACCCAACTGCTTCTAAAAGCATGACGGGTTATGCCACCTTGGCAACAACAGAGACGCGTCCTGACCCACATGACAAACCATCACTAATAGCATGCCTTTTAGTCTTCTCAAAAATCGATGATGTCTTTACACAAGGGGTCACTTTGTGAGGTCGATCCTTCATCGAGTTTAGGAGGTTAGCGTCCAGACCTGTTCCTGATAGTTCCTCTAGTCGGAGGAGAGATGCGATCAGGGGTAGCTAGGCCGACATGCAGGTGGGAGATGATGTCGACCATCAATACAAGGGCTCGGTCTTACAGGACGCTTAAATCCCGAAGAATCGTCCGCCCTAGGCTAAATAAGAGAAACATGTCGAGCACAGGTTTCCTAAATCAATCGTGGAGTTAGACTTCACTACTCCTAGCTATCTTGAGATGAATCGACATAAAGAAGATAACTTGTAACCTCCAATGGCTTCGGGGGTGAGGAAATGCATATATTGAAATGTGATTACAAGTGAGTAATTACAGGCTACCGCTAGGGGTAAAACCTTTTCAGGTCATACCCACTTCAAGTATTCCCTAATTGTTCTCCTTCCTTGTCTTGCAGACGGTAGACACCAGTGGCTAGGGCTTCCTGGACAATGAAAGGTTCTTTTCAGTTGGGATGTAGCTTGCCAACGGCAGCTCCCCTTCCCGTGGCATCCACCTTCTTCATGACCAGGTATCATGCGAGAAATTGCTTGAGGCGGACATTTTTGTCGAAGTGTTTTGCCATGCGCCTCTTGATTTTTTCCTGGTGGACGGAGGCTAAGTCGCGAAGTTCCTCAATGTAGTCTAGCAAGAGCCTCTGAGCATCATCATTTTCAAGTTCCACTCTTCGCTTCCTTCTCCTGCTGCCACTACCCTCGGGCTCCGAACCGCAAATTCTACCGGGATGAGTGCCTCAGACCCATGAGATAACTTGAAGGGTGTTTCCTCCATGGTCGAGTTAGGAGTTGTTCTTAGAGCCCATAGGACTGAGGGGAGTTGCTCTGCCAAATTGCCCTTCAAATTGGTGACTTTCTTCTTCATAAGGTTGGCGATTAACTTGTTAGCGGCTTCCACCTGTCCATTGCTCCGAGGATGATGCATAGAGGTGAACCGAAGGTCCGTACCTAGTTGCCTGTAGAAATCTTCCAACTCCAAGCTGGTAAACTTCGGGCCATTGTCAGTGACAATGGCAAGAGGGATCCCAAACCTGTAAGCGATCTCTCCCCAGATGAAGTTCTTCATGATCTGAGAAGTGGTCTTGGCAAGGGCCTTTGCCTCGATCCACTTGGAGAAGTAGTCGATCATGACGAGAACGATCTTCCTCTGTCTGCTGACTTGGGTAAAAGGGCCAATAAAATCCATTCCCCAGACTGAGAAAGGCCAGGGAGCGGTGTTTGAACGAAGCTGTTGAGCGAGCTGCAACTGAAGAAGCGCTACAAGCTGACACTTCAAACACTTCTTCGAGAAAGCCTCAGCATCCTTCTGAATGGTTGGCCAGAAGTAGTCGTGCCTTAGAATCCTCTGCTCTAGAGTTCGAGTCCCCGAATGGCTGTCATACTCTCCCGATTGGATCTCCTCCAAGACTCGAGGAATTTCAGCCTTTGACAGGAGTCTGGCCAGAGGGCCTGAAATGGTCTTGCGATAAAGCTCCCATTCCTACAGCAGGTAGTAAGAAACCTTGTACCAGAACTTTCTCTGATCCCCCTCACTGGCAGGAAGTTGGCCCGTCGTCAAGAACGTAACGATCGGGTCCTTCCAATAAATCCTCTGCTCAATCTCTATCATCTCTCCTTCCTCGATGGACGGTCGAAAAAGTTCAGTCACTATCCCCCCCAGCTCGGGGACCATACTTGTCAAGATAATCTGCCTTTGAATTCCCCTCCCGGGGTACATGTTCAACGAAGAAGGACCGAAATCCCCCGATCAGACATTTGACCTTGACCAAGTACTTCTATAGAATGGGATCGTGAAAGATAGGGTAAGCTCTGACAAACTCTAGAGGGGGGGGGGGGTGAATAGAGTTTTTAAAATCTTTTTGATTTTTGTTTAAATAAGAAGTCTTTAATAAAATATGTTATTATGATATAGGTGTATGAGTGTACAAGTGCAGCAGATGAACTAGAGAAAAGATAACTAAGCTACACAACAAAACGTATCACAGGACATGCACACAGGAAGATCACAGCCACACAGACAACACAAGAATTTGTATAGTTGTTCCCCAAACTTGGGTACATCCACTCTTCTACCATCCTAGGTAGGAATCCACTACAGGTTTTGATCAGGTGACTGCCACCAATGAGCTTTTGATCAGGTGCTCAAAAACCAACCCAAGTCTTTTGGAAGGAGACTTGCAACCAGAATAATTTTGAAGGGAATTAAAACCCTTTACAAAGGTGGGAAAGAGAGGTTTATGGAAGTCTTCTTTTCTCAAATCAAAATGAGAAGACTATATGGATTCTGTGGTGTTGTCAAAGCTCCCCCTGAAATCTTGAGTGGCTCAGGAGTGGAAGCCTTGCTAAGGGTGAGTAGGCCTTTTGCTATATGATCAACTCTTCAGAGATCCTTTGACTGATTTGAATATTCTTGTAACTTGAGGTCCCTGAAAACAAAGAAGGTGAAGAAGAAGGACTCTTGATTGTGATTGTTGTTTTTTCTTCTTCTTTTGAGAGCAGTTGATTTTCTGAGAACTGTGTGCACTGCACTTCTTGTTGATATCAAAGAGTTTGTGTATTGATTTGATTCTGGCAGAGAGATGATCAGATTGATAACTGCCTCAATGTCGAATTCAAAAAACTGCAATAAATGCTCAGCCGAAATCTAGGAAATGAAAATGGCAAGTATGCTGTCATATATTCTATTCTATGTCTGTCCCGAGATATAAGCAATTAATTCCATGGAGGATATATGCAATCAATGCTGCTAGTAACGGCTCGATTTAAAGGATAAAAGTGCATTGATTATCCAGGGAATTAACAACCTATAATAGATATAAAATAAGAAGACAGAAAAGGAAAGAATAAATAATAATATGTCTTACAGTTTTCGTCGACCAGAGAACAACTTTCGTCGACCTGTGATCAGCTTTCGTCGACCAGAGAACAGCTTTCATCGACCTGTGATCTGCGAACAACTACACTGCATAAACTGATAGATACCGTGCTCTAAGTTTGTCGACCTGAGAATGTGAAATTAGTCGACCTTAGAACTTGGTTAAACTGACGGCATTGAGATAATAACACATCTGGCGTTGAGTCGTTTGAGAGTGTTGAGTCATTGATAGCGTTGATAGCATTGAGTGATCTTTGACTCTGAGTAAACTTTGGCTTTGAGTGAACTATGACGCTGAGAGGTCTTTGGCGTTGAGAGTTGAAGTATTAGTCGACCTGAGAACAGAGTTCGTCAAGCTCAGCTCAGGGAATTTTATCGCTGAGTTAGTCGAGCTGAGCACGACTATCGTCGACCGGAGATCGACGAACGTAGATCTCCTGTTTCTAAAACTTGAATTCTCTAAGTCTTGAGTCTTGGGCAGTGTTGGAGGCTGGTCCTTTATAATGTTGACTCTAAGGACTTGACCTAGACTCTAGAAACACATAAAACTTGACCCTTCTATGCAACATGGGTCACACCCTAAGAAGAGAACCTAGCCCAAATCACTTAGGGGTTCCAATAGATCTCACACCTCGAACTCTCCCATGAGCTGCGACGTGACCACCATTGAGTCAGTGAAGTCTTTTAGGTCCTGGATCCCCAATTCCTTGGCGAGACACAAGCCTGCCACCATGGCTTCGTACTCCACCTGATTGTTCGTGACGGGGAAGAGGATCTTGAAAGTCTTTAATTTCAAGGTAGCTTATAACCTAGGGGGTGAATAGGTTATCTCACTGATATTATTATCTTTTAATTTTATTTTCCTCTAGTACTTAGTGTGTTGGCAATAATTAGCTTTCAAGTAACTGCACAAAGAAAACAACACAGAAATGCACACACAAATTTATAGTGGTTCCCCAACTTGTGGGTACATCCACTCTCCTCCCACCTTGCCAATTTCCTGTTAGTCAATGCACTTATCCAAACCACTGCTCCAAAAAGCTTACACCTCAGATCCCTCAGGACCTCTCAGTCTCCTCCAAGACTTACAACTCAGCCATAAGGGCCTATAACTCAGTGATTAGCAGATCACCCACCTCAAGCCAAAGAACCTACACTCAGGCTGGGAGGACAACCCTACCTCAGATCCACTAGGGATCCTACCTTAGAGAGAATGACTTTCCTACTGCTTAGGCTGTTAAGCCCTACCTCAGATCCACTAGGGATCCTACAGCTCAGGCACAAGTGCCCTACAACTCAGTGAGAATGACTCACCTACCTCAGACTTGATACCAAGTCCTACAGCTCAGATCCAGCAGGATCCTACAACTCAGAGAGTTTAACTCTCCTACAGCTCAGGCAAGATTGCCCTACCTCAAGCTTGAAAAGCCCTACACTCAGATCTAATTGGATCCTACAAGGAGAAAAGTGATTTAATTTATTTGACACATAAATGTTTTTTTGTGTCAACAACTAGGGCTGAGATGTCCCAACACTATCTTACTTCACAACAGTAGGAAGAAGTTCTGCCTCTGCTGGAAGAGTTTCAGAATAAAGATTCTGATCTTCCTGAAGAAGAAGATGAACCGCTCGATCTTGAGTTCTTCAATCAGCCAACTGAGCCCACTAGAGAATGATGGCTCTACTTTCTTTCTCTATCCGAAATCTTTCTAATTATGTTATAGCAGATGAAGATGCAACAACTCACTAAACTTTTGGTTCTTGCAGGAAGACTTCAACCTTTCTCTTGGCAGTAGTGGCGAGGAAGATGAAGTCCAGTCGCATCTTTTGAAATCAATAAAGCCCTAAAGTTGTTTGCGTCTTGGTCAATCTCTTTTTTTGGTAGTTCGCCGATCAACGACTCTAGGAATCAGTTGTGCCTACCTGCAGCTTCCAGCTGTACCTTTGCTTTAACAGAAGAAGACGTACAGTAGCTCCTCAGCAGAGTTTATCGTGTTTTGTAGCTTCTCCATACTTGATTTGAAATTAGTTGACTCTGTCGATTTTGCTGACTTTGCTAATGTCTGCACCTGTGGACTTAGCCAAAATCGAGCGTCAGTAGAATAGGCATTGAGTTAGTAAGCATCACTCAACGCCAGAACACTTAGATAAAAATCTATTTCTAGGCGTCGAGTGATTCAACTTCACTCAATGCCAAACTCCTTTACTAGCTTTCTACTGCTTGGCATTGAGTGAGTAAGCATCACTCAACGCCAAACTACTTAGACAGAATTCTGTCTTATCAAGGTGTTGAGAGCATTGAGTGAGCACTCCTCACTCAACGCTTTCTGCCTTAAATAATTCCTGCTTCTTCAACATCTTAAGCGTTGAGAGAGTTGAGTGAGCACGTCTCACTCAACGCCTTTTGCTTTAGCCAGATTTTATGAATTATGGCATTGAGAGCATTGAGTGAGCATGTCTCACTCAACGCTTTTTGCCTTAGCCAGATTTTTTGCTCCTTGGCATTGAGTGAGTAAACTTCACTCAACGCATTTGGACTTAGCCAAATGTTTGTGCCTGAAAACACAGGTTCTTACCGAATGATGGTCAGTCAATGCTTTATCATATGACGTTGAGTGAGCTTGCCTCACTCAACACCTGTGAACTTAGTCAAATATCAGCACAAATTTTCTGTATCTTTGACTTACAAGGCAATACTCAACGAATATAGAGTATGACATTGAGTGAGTGATACTCACTCAATGCCTGTGGACTTAGCCACTTTTCTGCCCATTTCTTCTTAGGCTTTTACTACATTATCCTGTCTCATAGCCTTTTGCTGTATGACATTGAGTGAGTTGACTTCACTCAACGCCTGTGGACTTAGCTACTTTCTCAGCTTGCCACTACTTTGGCTTTGACTGTATAGGCTCCACTCAGTGCTATAAGTCATCTGGAGTCGAGGGAGTAATTCTCACTCAATGCATGTGGACTTACACAAATTTATGTCTATCCACATCTTAGGTTAATGTTTACCTGACTTAGCTACTTAGACTACCTATCCCATCATTATTGCTAGGACATCCTTGCATGCATGAACTCAAGCACTCATCAAATATAACTTTATATATATATATCATTGACAAAATCGACTTCCTCAAATCTAGGATATTGTGGGCAATGGACCCAACAATATCCCCCTATTTGAGGAATTCATAACCCTTAAGCAAATAAGTCAATAACGAGTCAATAACGAGTCAATGACATACACAGCAATTTGTAACAATAAGAATGATCTATAGTTACCATACCTCCTTGCCTGCAGGGTGAACATTACCATACCTGCTCCCCTGAATTGCTACTACCATTCTTGATCATACACTTGATCATCTTTTCCTCCCCCTTTTTGACTTCAGCAAATAGCCAGCAAGGTTCTGATCATCTGCTCCCCCTTTTTGATTACAAATAGGCAACAGTTGATCCTCATGAGAGTGCTGGAGCAGTGCTGGACATGCTCCCCCTCAACTAATGCATCATTTGTCATATTTATTGGTAGACAATCTAGTCTATATCAGTCTGGACAGTAGTTGACCATGATGCCACTGAAGGTATATCACTTGAATAAGCTTCATTTTACTGAAGAACAATTCCATCTGCAAGATAAAAAATAACGTGCAACTAAATGAGGAGCAATTGAAGCTATACCAGGTTTAACATACCCAACTCAAACTTAAAGGTGTTAAACTTTGCTTTATCTAGTGGCTTAGTGAAGATGTCAGCCACTTGCTTGTCGGTTGGGACAAACTCAAGGTTGATATCTTCACATTCCACATGCTCCCTAATGAAATGATATCTGATCTCAATGTGCTTAGTCTTGCAATGAGAGACAAGATTCCTAGCAATTGAAATAGCACTAGTAGAATCACAAAATAAAGGACTTCTACTTATCTGAAGGTTGTAGTCCTGGAGTTGATGTTGGATCCACAGTAACTGAGCACAGTAGCTACCTGCTGAGATGTACTCTAACTCTGTAGTTAAAATTACAACACTAGTTTGCTTCTTGCTGCTCCATAAAACTAGTCTTCTGATGACTAGTAATTTATTCATCGTTTTAGGCTAATATCATATTAAATATTTTAATAAATTATTGCATTCGCTCGTTGTTTTTATAAATTTTCATATAAATAATATTTTATTTCCTAAACTTATATATATTTGTATTTTGCAGGATTATGGCAAGCCTGAGGAGGGTTTCTAAGACATGCCTCGCTGTCACGGGTACAAGTCAAGTTCGTCAGATTGGAGCATCGTCGATCACCATCACATGATGATTTCGCCACCCTCCATGCATGCAACCCGAGCCCCTCTAGCCACCCAAGCAAGTCAACATGCATTATATATGCATATATGTGTGTATATATATATGCATATATGTACAACCCCATATTCGCTGGGGAGGACCAGGAAGACTAAGACTTCAGTGGTCAGGGTTGGGCTAGTCCCGGGTTAGCCCTAGGTCGGACCGGCAGAGTTCTCGCCCTTAAAGTGCTCCCGCCTACTGGTAGCCGGGATCGTTTGCGCCATGACTCAGGTCTTCAGGTCAGCTTTAGGCTTCGGGACAGGAAAGCTCCCGCCCAGAAGGAACTCTCTCTGGGGGCGGGCAACAGTGACGTCGAGACCACCGAGAGCGAGAACCCTCTTGGCGGGAGATCTCGCCAAGGTGAGCCCAGCTAAGGCTCAGCGAGAGCCTTCTCGCCCGGGGTTCTCGCCAAGCAGGTCCATGAGGTGGGGGCTGGCGCCCAGGAAAGAGGATTATTTTATTATTATTTCATTATCCTCGGGTTAAATTACCTGTATGCCCCTGGGATGAAAGCGGGATTTGGCTGTTGGCAGACCCATCAGGGGTATTTCGGTATTTTCAGGACAGGAGAAGACTATAAAAAGACCCATAGGGGCTCTTTGGAAGGCAGAGTTCTCATTTTACTCTCTAACTCCAGTGCTTTCTGAAGAGCTCCCAGTCCAGCTATTGGTTTTGGAGGCCATGAGGAAGCTCTCAGAGATCTTCCGGGTGTGAGGTGGGACCTCCCAGCTGAGGCTTTGGGTCAGTCTTAGGACCTTAGCAGCTAGTCAGGGGTCGAAATTTGAGAGAAGTAGGCGTCGGCTGCACTTTGGTTTGTGAATAGTCGTTGAGGTCAATTTTGGCTTCAACAGTTCTAGTGCGGTGAGCGTGGAAGCAGTCGGTGCAAGAAAATCTTGAGTCGAGTCCCATGGCAGGAGGTGAAGGTGAAGGATCTGGTGCAGGAGGATCACCCACCCTGGGAGAAGAGGCGACAAGGAAGATGTTAGGGGATTTCAGGCGAGAGGTCATGCAGACGATCAGCTTGGCCTTCTCGGCAAGGAATGAGTGGGAGACGCCGCAGGCTCCTGTGGAGGCGGTTCCGCTGTTAGGCGAGAACGCCCCAGGGCAGCGCCCCGGGAAGGAAGTCCCGGTGGAGGCAGGCGAGAGGGATGTGGCTGCGCGGGAGCTTTTCCCAGGACAGCGTCCCAGAAAGGAGGTTCCGGTGGATCTGGACGAGAAGGAGGCGACAGTGCGGGAGCTCTTCCCCGAGCACGGTCTCGCGGATCGGTCCATCCAGCCGAGGTCGCGGGACGGGCCCTCTTGTCACAACCCGCATTTTTCTCACTATTTATTAAATCAGAGTAAGAGAAAATCTACGCGCTGTGATGCCACGTCGAGCAGGGGATAACTGCCGACGTTCAGGCGACACTCCAAATCCTTTCAAATCATGACTTATTTGATTATAAAAAAACTTGATTTATTTATTGGCCGTATCCCTCGGCTCAGTGGACCAGAGAGTCCACGGTTTCAAAACTGATTTTTATACGTAGCGGAAAATACTTCATTTATGTCAACATCCTAAATGAGCGCATAAGTGATCCCGAAGGACCCTTACGCTGAACCAAAACTTCTAGTTTTAATTTATACATATATAGGAAAATCATTTGTTATACGTAATTAAGAAAGTACGTTGAGTGAGTTCTTTTTAGAAATCATGCTGATCATATTTTTATACATAATATAGTTTTACTTTTAGCTTTTAAAGTAACTAGCAACCTAGCATAAAACTTCCCAGAGCAAGTAACTAAGTCCCCAAAAACAGGGTAGCAGTAAAAGTAGACATATCCAGTGCAAAGGTAAAAACTACCAGGGGCGTCACATACGACAAAAACCCACTGGCAAGTACACAAGTCTGTAAGAAAAACAGTAAAACTACCTCACTACGACTCAAGAGAGTCTCAACAGCCAACAGAAAGGAAACCTCCAACAGCACCACAGCAAGCCACCTACTGGCTACTGTCCTGAACCTGAGGCATTCAGAAAAGTAGAACACCTCAGAGCAAGGAAAAAGAATGCAAGTGCTAAAAAGGAGTAAGGTAAAAACAGGTAAAGTAAGGTAAAGAGAGTACAACTAGAGTAAAAACAACAATGCCCAAGGAAGGGCGAAAAGCAAACCTGCACCAAGTGCGGGTAAACAGCAACTACTCTGCCTAAAAACCTGCAGAGTCAACATGGCCATGATGCCAAAAAAAATGCTGCAACACCTACGGAAGAAACGCCTAACATCCTAAATTGTGAGAGGCGGCAGTAGCAAAAACAAGAAACTTGGAATCAGGTTGAAGGCGTTCCAAATCGCCCAACCACTAATTCCAAGTCAACAAATTGCTCAAGGGTTGACACGTGAAGGCACAAAAGACCCATCACTCACTTGCCCAGAAAACTACTCGGGTCAAGGTAAAGAGTGCGGTCAAGGCTACATCACACCACACAACCCATAAAAGAGCCATCCACCACCACTACTGACCACAACCCACGATTCGGCCTTCGGAAGGTAACAGCCGACAAGGGACTCTCGATACACGAGCAAAACACTCGGGGAGAAATCAACGCTAAGGGATTAGTCGTTGCGATTACGCAACGCCGCTGCGAGTGAGTACACTCACTCGATCCTAAGCCTAGCGTACGAGCACCGACATCGGGTCGCACGATTTAAAAGACGCACGACCATAGGCCGTGCGTGCACAATTACACCTAAACACCTCAAATAGGCAACCTAGGACAAATCCCAAAACCTAGACCTACACCTAGGCCTAACATAAACTCAACCCGACGCTAACCCACATCCACGCTACACACCTACCACGGCGTCGTCCTAAATCGGAAACTACTAGCGGGAGGGTAAAAATCCTAATTTTTCTAGCGCGATCCAATGGGGATAAGGGTTAGGAGGAAGTTAAATCAACAAATTTTAAATGCAATAACATATGAAATTACAAGGAATTGAACAAACGAGAGGCCAAACGGCGAAAAGAGGGGAAGTACTTGCCTCGCACGTATCCCCGAAAAAATTTCGCCAGCACAACGGCGCTATGGCGGACGCCCAAAAACACGCAAAGCTTCCAAACCCTAGAGGGAACATTTGTCAAAACAATAAAACAAAACGAATGAAAACTACACCGGATCTCAGAAAAAATCTACGGTGAAATCCCAAATAGATTACCTCGGAACGAAGATCGCGGTGAGAGGAGCACGAATCCGGCCTCAAACAGGGTTTTTGAGGGGTTCCGGGCGGTGAACGGGCGGTCGGAGCGGGCGGTGGCCGTCCGCCTCTTCTCTTCCGCGAACAGGGGCCGGCTCGGGTTTCTTCGGGTTCTAAAGCTGGGCGGCGGTTTTGGGGGGGGGAAAACCTAAGTGAAATACTAATTTATATATATATATATATCTATATACTTATTTAATTATAAAACTACTTATAACTAATATCTAAATATCAAACTAACATACCTATTACAATGCATTATAATCTAACCTATTATATAAAATAATGTATTATATTCTTATAAAAATGTATTATACTTATAACGTATAATACTTATAATATAATGTATTATACTTATAAGAATATTAATACACCCACCCTAACACACATTCGCACTAACTTACACAAATTTAACCACATAACCACACAGACACGTCTAACAACACGCGCCCGCGCACACAATTTCAACTCCGCACGCACGCACACGCACGTACAAAAGGCACGCCTCAACCACGCGCCACGCTACACATGCGTAAATAAGCAAATACGTCATCATAAAATGACGACTCGCTAACTAGCGTCCGCCAAAATGACGCAAAAATTTAACGTCCTCGGAATCCGGCCAAAACTCGCACCGTAGCTAAATACCCGTGCTACGAACACAACGGCGAAGTCGAAAACGAGCTCCGACGATCAAACACTCGGGCTAAACTCGCCCAAAGCCAAAACGCGAGGATTCCCTGAACCGCTCAGTCGGGCCTCTAAAACAAACACCGACAGACTGGGGAACCCCGCAAACAGGCCAAACCCCTAAGAACACCTATCGAGGTACCAAAACAACGGCTCGAGTCAGAAAAAAAATGCCAACGTAACGCCGAAAAAGGATTTAAATAAATCATCGGAAATTCGGGGGCGTTACAGTCACTCCCCCTAACAAAAAGTTTCGACCCGAAACTTTGCGAAAACTACTCCTACAACAGAAGGAAAGAAACCAACTACTAGAGAGGAAACGTACCCGAAAACTCAGGGGAACAAATGAGGGTGAGCCTCCCTCATAGCCGACTCTAGCTCCCAAGTCGCGCTCTCCAAATCCTGATTCTTCCAAAGAACCTTTACCATAGGAATAGACTTCGTCCGCAACACTCGAGCTTGAGCTTCCAAAATGCGGACCGGCACCTCGACATACGAGAGATTTGGCTCCAACTGGGGCACAGCGTCCAAGACTTGCCCACTGCTCCGCACACACTTCCGCAATTGGCTCACATGAAAGACATTATGAACCCCCGGGAAGCTAGCTGGCAGATCCAGCCTATAAGCAGCCACACCAATACGCTCCAAAATCCTGAACGGGCCCACAAATCTCGGATCCAACTTCCGATTCCTGCCAAACCTCTTCACTCCTACCATCGGAGACACCTTCAAGAAGACCAAATCATCCACTGAAAACTCCAAATCGGACCTACGCCGATTGGCGTTCTTCTCATACCTCTCCTGAGCAACTCGAAGCTTCTCCCGAATGAGCTTCACGGAAACCTCCATCTCTTCGAGTGCATCAGGACCCAAAACAGGCCTCTCACCGGCCTCGGCCCAAAACAAAGGGGTTCTGCAGCGCCTCCCATACAACGCCTCGAAGGGAGCCATCTGTAGACTCTCTTGGTAGCTGTTGTTGTAGGCAAATTCCATGAGCCGCAAACGCTCATCCCAAGCACCTCCATGATCAAGAATATAGCACCGGATCATATCCTCCACAATCTGATTCACACGCTCGGTCTGCCCGTTGGTCTGCGGATGGTAAGCTGTGGAATACCTCAAATCAGTGCCCAAACCCTCCTGCAAACTCCTCCAGAAACGCGATGTGAACCGAGAGTCTCGATCTGAAACGATGCTAACTGGAACGCCGTGCAATCTGACGACCTCATCCAAGTACAACTCAGCAATCTTCTTCATCGAGTAATCGATCTTATAAGGTACGAAGTGCGCACACTTCGTCAATCGGTCCACGATCACCCAAACAGAATCAAACCCTCTCGGAGATCTCGGTAAGCCTGTGATGAAATCCATCGAGATGCTTTCCCACTTCCAAGTCGGGATCTCCAAAGGTGCCAATTTGCCACCAGGCCTCCCATGGTCGGCCTTCACCCGCCTGCAAGTGTAACACTCCGAGACAAAACGCGCTATATCACCCTTCATCCCATACCACCAGGCGATCTGCTTCAGATCATGGTACATCTTCGTAGATCCCGGGTGGTAGGAAACACTGGATCCGTGAGCCTCTTTGCAAATCAATACTCTGATGTCTCCAACTGCGGGGATGCAAAACCTGCCGCGGTACTTCAAAGTACCCGCCTCGTCGATGGAGAAATCTGGCAACTCTCCCCTCGCAGCTCTGAGGTACAAGTGCAACAAATCCGGATCCTCTTTCTGATGCAATCTGGTGAGAGAAATCCATGACGGCTCTGCCACTACCAAACTGCTCTGCAACTCACAGCGTCCTGCGGTGATATCCATCAATAGAAACTCCTCCACTAAACGATCCGCGGTGAGATTGAAGACTTTCCCCGTCTTCCGGCTCAAGGCGTCGGCCACCACATTGGCCTTGCCCGGATGGTACTGAATCTCAACATCGTAATCAGCAACATACTCAAGCCACCGCCGCTGGCGCAAATTCAGCTCCTTCTGAGTGAACACGTACTTCAGGCTCTTATGATCGGTAAAGATCCTGCACTGGGCCCCATAAAGTAAGTGTCTCCACAGCTTCAAGGCAAAAATCACCGCTGCGAACTCGAGGTCGTGCGTAGGATAGTTCCGCTCATGAATCTTCAACTGACGAGACCCATAAGCGATCACCTTCCCCTCCTGCATCAACACGCCACCGAGTCCAACGTGCGAGGCATCCACATAAACGTCATAGTCCTGTCCCTCCGCCGGTAAGGTCAACACAGGGGCAGAACATAACCGGCTCTTCAGCTCCAGAAAGGCCTCCTCGCACTTATCACTCCAAACGAACGCCGCATGCTTCTGCGTCAGCTTTGTCAAGGGCGCTGCCAAGGTAGAAAAGCCCTCGACGAATCTCCTATAATAGCCGGCCAACCCCAAGAAGCTCCTGATCTCCTTGGGTGTGCTCGGCCTACTCCAATCCATCACTGCTGAGATCTTCTCCGGGTCCACTGAAATACCATCTTTGTTCACCACATGACCTAGGAAGGAAACCTGAGGCAACCAGAACTCGCACTTGCTCAGCTTGGCGTACAACTGATGATCCCTCAAGGCGGATAACACCAACCGCAAATGCTGATCATGCTCCGCCGCATTCCGAGAATAAATCAAAACGTCGTCAATGAACACGACGACAAACTTGTCCAGAAAGTCCTTGAACACCCGGTTCATCATGTCCATAAATGCTGAAGGCGCATTGGTCAGCCCAAAAGACATGACCAGGAACTCGAAATGACCATGCCTCGATCGGAAAGCCGTCCGTGGAACATCCGACTCTCGGATCCTAAGCTGATGGTAACCCGAACGGAGGTCTATCTTCGAAAAAACTGAACTGCCACGCAACTGATCAAATAAGTCGTCGATTCTGGGCAGTGGATACCTGTTCTTGATGGTGACTTTGTTCAACTCTCTATAGTCGATACAAAGGCGCATCGAACCATCCTTCTTCTTCACAAAGAGAACCGGAGCACCCCAGGGCGACGAGCTCTGCCTTATGAAGCCCTTCTCCAATAACTCATCAAGCTGAGTACGAAGCTCCTCCAGCTCTCGCGGGGCCATCCGATACGGCGCCTTGGCAATCGGACGCGTACCAGGCTCCAAATCAATCACGAACTCCACATCCCTGTCTGGAGGAAGACCGGGAAGATCGATAGGAAACACGTCAGGAAACTCTCGCGCAACCGGAATCTCATCCAAAAGCGGCACACTGCTAACAGTCCCCAACACTGAGACTAGACAAGCAAAACAACCAGCAGGAAAAACCCTCTGAGCACATACCGCAGAAATCGCCGGAGAGTCCCGACGCGAATCACCGAAAACACTCCCGGGCTGACCGCTGTCCTTTCTGAAATCCAAGCGCTTTCCCCTGCACTGAATCACTGCATCATATCGGGACAACCAGTCCATACCCAGGATGACATCGAAATCCTCCAGGTCTATAACCTTCAGATCAGCCTTGGCCAGAAAATCCCCCAACCAAATAGGGCAGTCCAGAATGCCCTGATCTGATATCACGGATTCACCCGAGGGGAACTTGACGCTAAAGGCACCACCAACACGATCAACAACCCACTGGCACCGCTCGACAAAGGCCCTAGCCACAAAAGAGTGGGTAGCACCTGAGTCAAATAGGACGCGGGCCCAGCGGTTCCTTACCTTAAATTTCCCTATACACAAACAAAATAATAAACGCACAAGCAATAAACAAAACAATAGCAATACTAAAACTGCTACAAAAGAGAAAGCCAAGCGAGGGGGGGGGGGTTTACCTGAAATGACCTGCGTCGAAGTCTCAGCCTCCGCTGAAGATACCACATTCAGCTTCCCTTTACCCTTATCCACCGGCTGAGGCGGAAGTAAAGCCTGAAGCGGAACTGCATGCAGAGCGGACTGAACCTGAGGGCACCTCGACTTAATATGGCCCTTCTGGCCACACTGGTAGCAAACACGATCCTTGGACCAGCACTGAGCAGCCTCGTGACCGGGTCGCTTGCAGACAGGACAAGGAACATCCCTCCTCGGAGCACTCTGGATAGCATGCACATGCTCCTTCTTCTGGACCCTTGCCCTCTTGAAGCACCTCTCAGCTGGGTGGCCCGGATGGCCACAGAAACTGCACACTACCTTGCTCTTCTTCTCAGAAGCAGCACCAAGAACCTGGGGACCCTTTTCCTCAACTGACCTCCTCTTCTCGTTTCTCGCCTGCTGTCCACGCTGCTTCGCGTTCTCGATAGCCTCAACCTTCAAAGCGGCCTCAACTGCTCCCGCATAAGTAACTGCGCCATGAGCAACCGCAAGCTGCTGGACATCGCTCCTGAGGCCACCCAGAAAACGCTTTGCTCTGTCCTCCTCGGAGCTCACCAAGCTAGGACCAAAGCGACTGAGTTTGCTAAACTCAATCTCGTAATCGCTGACGGAGAGCTGCCTCTGCTTCAGATGAATAAAGTCATTCATCAGCCTGTCTCGCTCTACTGACGGTAGAAACTTCCTCATCAGGATCTCTTTGAAGGATGCCCAAGTACATCCTCCCACCATGCCTTCCTTCTCTCGCATCCACCAGCTCTTCGCTAGCCCCTTCAGCTGATAGGCGGCTAACATCACCTTCTGGTCCTCAGTCACCCCAGAGTAATGGAACATCTCCTCCATGGTGATCATCCAGTCATCCAGTACCATAAAGTCCGCCTTACCATCGTAGGTAGGAGGTCGCAGCCGCTGAAACTGGGAGATGAAAGCCATCCCGGGGGGCACCACCACTGGAGGCACGGGAGGAGCAGGAGGGGCAGGAGGGGCTAGGACAGCTGTACCCACGGCGGGGTCCTGAACTCCCGGAGTCTGACCCGCCGCTCCGGATAAAAAGGACTGCATCTGGGCCTGCAACTCCACCACCTGCCTTGATAAGGCCTCGTTACTCTGCCTCAGGCTTTCCACCAACGCATCACTTTGAGCACCGGAGGACTCACCCTCAGACTGGGGAGTCGACCTCGTCACTCTACGCTTCGGCGGCATCCTAAAAGAAACAAACATCACAATTATTAGAACGCACTATAACTACTAGAACGGACAACAGACACGTACAGACAATATGTACATAAATATGCTCTTCTACTGTTATATTTGCTCTGGAAATTTATTTCATTTATTAATAAAGGAAATAATATGCTTAGCCTAAGATGGTTCACCACCATCACTGACACTTGTGCCTAGATCGGGAATGCATGAATTTATATTCCTTTTGACTCAAAAAAATTATGTGTGTACACATGTCATCCTGCACGTCTTTAGCTTGGCGCGTTGTGCTTATGCGATGTTATGCTATGCATGATTATGCTATGCATTCTAAAAAGGCCCTAGTGCATGCCATGGCGGAGTACACATGAAAATGTTATGCATCCCATAATACATAACATTCTCATGCAACTAAAAAAAAAAACGTGCTAGTCGCATCCATGCGGTGAGGTTATGCACCCCATAATACATAACCCTCGCATGTTGCCCCTATGGTGGATCCATATACAACCACATATTATGTATCGCAAAATACATAATATGCCCCGTATACTTCATGTTATGCTTATGAGTGTAGTGCAGTGTTCGTGCTTCAGCCAAAACGTGCCGATGACATGTCGGTGTGTGTATGATATGGCTCTAAACACCTAACACAAACAAAGGAAGGTTGCCCGACCAATTGTCAAGCAACCTCCCTCTGATACCAACTGTCACAACCCGCATTTTTCTCACTATTTATTAAATCAGAGTAAGAGAAAATCTACGCGCTGTGATGCCACGTCGAGCAGGGGATAACTGCCGACGTTCAGGCGACACTCCAAATCCTTTCAAATCATGACTTATTTGATTATAAAAAAACTTGATTTATTTATTGGCCGTATCCCTCGGCTCAGTGGACCAGAGAGTCCACGGTTTCAAAACTGATTTTTATACGTAGCGGAAAATACTTCATTTATGTCAACATCCTAAATGAGCGCATAAGTGATCCCGAAGGACCCTTACGCTGAACCAAAACTTCTAGTTTTAATTTATACATATATAGGAAAATCATTTGTTATACGTAATTAAGAAAGTACGTTGAGTGAGTTCTTTTTAGAAATCATGCTGATCATATTTTTATACATAATATAGTTTTACTTTTAGCTTTTAAAGTAACTAGCAACCTAGCATAAAACTTCCCAGAGCAAGTAACTAAGTCCCCAAAAACAGGGTAGCAGTAAAAGTAGACATATCCAGTGCAAAGGTAAAAACTACCAGGGGCGTCACATACGACAAAAACCCACTGGCAAGTACACAAGTCTGTAAGAAAAACAGTAAAACTACCTCACTACGACTCAAGAGAGTCTCAACAGCCAACAGAAAGGAAACCTCCAACAGCACCACAGCAAGCCACCTACTGGCTACTGTCCTGAACCTGAGGCATTCAGAAAAGTAGAACACCTCAGAGCAAGGAAAAGGAATGCAAGTGCTAAAAAGGAGTAAGGTAAAAACAGGTAAAGTAAGGTAAAGAGAGTACAACTAGAGTAAAAACAACAATGCCCAAGGAAGGGCGAAAAGCAAACCTGCACCAAGTGCGGGTAAACAGCAACTACTCTGCCTAAAAACCTGCAGAGTCAACATGGCCATGATGCCAAAAAAAATGCTGCAACACCTACGGAAGAAACGCCTAACATCCTAAATTGTGAGAGGCGGCAGTAGCAAAAACAAGAAACTTGGAATCAGGTTGAAGGCGTTCCAAATCGCCCAACCACTAATTCCAAGTCAACAAATTGCTCAAGGGTTGACACGTGAAGGCACAAAAGACCCATCACTCACTTGCCCAGAAAACTACTCGGGTCAAGGTAAAGAGTGCGGTCAAGGCTACATCACACCACACAACCCATAAAAGAGCCATCCACCACCACTACTGACCACAACCCACGATTCGGCCTTCGGAAGGTAACAGCCGACAAGGGACTCTCGATACACGAGCAAAACACTCGGGGAGAAATCAACGCTAAGGGATTAGTCGTTGCGATTACGCAACGCCGCTGCGAGTGAGTACACTCACTCGATCCTAAGCCTAGCGTACGAGCACCGACATCGGGTCGCACGATTTAAAAGACGCACGACCATAGGCCGTGCGTGCACAATTACACCTAAACACCTCAAATAGGCAACCTAGGACAAATCCCAAAACCTAGACCTACACCTAGGCCTAACATAAACTCAACCCGACGCTAACCCACATCCACGCTACACACCTACCACGGCGTCGTCCTAAATCGGAAACTACTAGCGGGAGGGTAAAAATCCTAATTTTTCTAGCGCGATCCAATGGGGATAAGGGTTAGGAGGAAGTTAAATCAACAAATTTTAAATGCAATAACATATGAAATTACAAGGAATTGAACAAACGAGAGGCCAAACGGCGAAAAGAGGGGAAGCACTTGCCTCGCACGTATCCCCGAAAAAATTTCGCCAGCACAACGGCGCTATGGCGGACGCCCAAAAACACGCAAAGCTTCCAAACCCTAGAGGGAACATTTGTCAAAACAATAAAACAAAACGAATGAAAACTACACCGGATCTCAGAAAAAATCTACGGTGAAATCCCAAATAGATTACCTCGGAACGAAGATCGCGGCGAGAGGAGCACGAATCCGGCCTCAAACAGGGTTTTTGAGGGGTTCCGGGCGGTGAACGGGCGGTCGGAGCGGGCGGTGGCCGTCCGCCTCTTCTCTTCCGCGAACAGGGGCCGGCTCGGGTTTCTTCGGGTTCTAAAGCTGGGCGGCGGTTTTGGGGGGGGGGGGGAAACCTAAGTGAAATACTAATTTATATATATATATATCTATATACTTATTTAATTATAAAACTACTTATAACTAATATCTAAATATCAAACTAACATACCTATTACAATGCATTATAATCTAACCTATTATATAAAATAATGTATTATATTCTTATAAAAATGTATTATACTTATAACGTATAATACTTATAATATAATGTATTATACTTATAAGAATATTAATACACCCACCCTAACACACATTCGCACTAACTTACACAAATTTAACCACATAACCACACAGACACGTCTAACAACACGCGCCCGCGCACACAATTTCAACTCCGCACGCACGCACACGCACGTACAAAAGGCACGCCTCAACCACGCGCCACGCTACACATGCGTAAATAAGCAAATACGTCATCATAAAATGACGACTCGCTAACTAGCGTCCGCCAAAATGACGCAAAAATTTAACGTCCTCGGAATCCGGCCAAAACTCGCACCGTAGCTAAATACCCGTGCTACGAACACAACGGCGAAGTCGAAAACGAGCTCCGACGATCAAACACTCGGGCTAAACTCGCCCAAAGCCAAAACGCGAGGATTCCCTGAACCGCTCAGTCGGGCCTCTAAAACAAACACCGACAGACTGGGGAACCCCGCAAACAGGCCAAACCCCTAAGAACACCTATCGAGGTACCAAAACAACGGCTCGAGTCAGAAAAAAAATGCCAACGTAACGCCGAAAAAGGATTTAAATAAATCATCGGAAATTCGGGGGCGTTACACCTCTCGCCAGGCAGGGGGCGAGACCCCTTTTAGTGAGCTCATCGTCTCGGCTCCAGTGCCGGAGGGGTTCAGGGAGCCGGATATGACCTACTACACCAGGAAGGATGACCCGGTTCAGCACGTGCAATGGTTTGAGGATGTGGTGTCGATAAGGCAGACGTCGGATGCCTTCAAGTGTAGGCTTTTTGCCATCACTCTGAAAGAAAAGGCCAGGGACTGGTTCCACCAGTTGCCGACGAGCTCGATCTACAGTTTTGAGGATCTGCGTAGGGGTTTTCTGTTGAGATTCTCGACTTCGAATAAGCGGAAGAAGGAGGCTGAGTGCCTGTTTGTAGTGAGGCAGAAGCCGGAGGAGACGTTGGGGCATTATGTTGACCGGTTCCAAGAGGAGATTCTCCTGGTCCAGGAGGTCCCAGGGTATGCATTGATGCTTTCCTTCACCCTGGGGCTGAGGCCGGGGTTTTTTAGCATAGAACTGAAGAGAGTGCCCCTCTCTCTTTTGAGGAGCTCATGGAGAGGGCGGCAAAGGAGATAGACTTCGAGAGGGCAAATCCTGCATTTGCGAGGAAGCTGGCCAGGTTGGCGGAGGATGATGTGAAGGAGCCGACAACAGGGAGGCAGAGAGAAGTGAGAGAGCAGAGGGAGCCATGGGAAGATAGGAGGAGGGAAGAACCCCGAGGGCAGGGACAGCAGCATGGGGGACCCAGGGAGATGAACAACCGATTGGGTTGGAGGCCTCAGGAAGGCCGCCCCCAGGGCCAAGGGGGTTTTCAAGGAAGAGACAACTTCCGAGAGCTGAGAAGACTCGAGCAGGGAGGATGGAGGCAGGGACCGAGAGGTCACCCCCCACCACCGCAGGAGGCCATGGAGGTGGGGAGAGGAAGAGGGAGAAGAATTCGAGGAGCAGGGAGAAGAGGAGGAGAAGGAAGAGGGGGCAGGGTGGCGTTGCCCTATTGTGACTTCCATCAGGAGGAAGGTCACGCAACGACCACCTGCCTAGAATTTCTAGAGGTGAGGGAGGCCAGAGGAGCGGGAAGGCAAGACCCGCCTACAAGGATCGTCGAGGTGCAGCATGGAGAGGCTGAGGATAGATGTGAAGATAGGGTCGATGTGGGAACCCGAGGGGGGATCAGAGTGATCCATGGGGGAGTAGGGATCGAGGCAACCCTCAAGGGGAGCCTTCAAACCATGTTCCGCAGAGGGGTCGCCTCGACCTCCCTAGCTCCCCCCAGAAGAAAAAATCACCTTCTCATCCGCGGATATGCCAGACTACGAAGACCCGTTCTGCGACGCACTAGTGATCCAGACAGCGGTGGAGAACTTCACAGTCTCCCGGATACTGGTGGATAACGGGAGCTCCGTGAACGTGATCTTCAAGAAGGCCTTCGATGAAATGAGGGTGGAAGGAAAAAGGGTCCTGGCTTCCGACGGACCGCTTTTTGGTTTTTCTGGAGAGAGGAAGGAGGTAGAAGGGGGAGTGGGCCTGCATGTGAAGCTTGGGGGCGTCTCGCGGAACTGTAGGTTCGTGATCATAGAAGCCCCAAGTAGCTACAACACCATCTTTGGGCGTCCTCTCATCAGCGCCTTTTACTGTGTCCCCTCCTCATTTCATCAATGCCTTAAGTTCAACAATGGAGGGGTGCAGGTTAGGATCAGGGGGGATCCGAAGGTGGCGAGGCAGTGCTATGTGATGTAACACCCCAAAATGCTGTTGGAGCGACGAGGATCACTTTTGGCCAAGACAAAGTTTTGGTGCAGGTGACACGGGCGTGTCGGAGGCCGTGTCGGGCGTATCGAGCTCGGGTCGTCGAGCTGGCCGTGTAGTCGACCAGTTCAGGTCGACGATGGTCGAGTGGAGGAACACGGCCTAGGACACGGGCGTGTCCCAGGCTGTGTCACTCTTGGGCTTTACGGTGGGGTACACGGGCAGTGACACGGGCACGAACACGGGCGTGTCTGATGCCGTGTCACCAAGCTGTGTACCTCTCTGACTGCGATTGTTGCACACGGAGGGCATGACACGGGTCACGACACGGGCGTGTCACAGGTGACACGGGCGTGTCGGAGGCCGTGTCACATGCCGTGTTGCTGGTTTTCAATTTTGGTCGAGACGGCGAATGAGCTACACGGCCAGGCACACGGCCGTGTGTGAACCCGTGTTCGGCCCAGTTTTTGTGATTTCAGATCTAATCCTGGCCGTTCGTTTCCTTGGCTTTGGATCTGATGGTGGGGGGCTGCTCCTGGGTGGTTTTAGCCGGGATTTAGGGTTGGGAATCCTCATTTCCATTAGCCATTCTCTCTCTAAGAGTTTAGAAAGAAGGGAGAGCAAGGAAAAAGGAGGGGTCCAAGATCCGGCCGCCGGAGGAGTTTCGGGGCTCCGAATCGCGATCCGAGTCCATATCCGCGGAGGTGACGCCGTTGCAGTGCTTTCCAACCGCATAGTTTTCGATGGCGCCGTAGAAGAATGCAAGGGTAACGATTTCTCATCCTTGGGCATGTGAAGCCCTCTTTTCCTTTGCATAGGAAGCCCTCTCTCGCGAGTGAGCGAAGAGTTGGAGCATTCCTTGGGGTAGATATGTGAAGTCCCCCTTGTGTAGAGTCTGTATGCGTAAACGGACATAGGCATTGTGTGTGAAGCCTATCCGGACAAGTAGAGCCAGATCGGTGATGTTGCATTGCATTTGAACCGGGCAAGAATCCGGATGTTTGGGTGTTTTCGGGTTTTCTACGTGGTAGATTGCATCAGGGAGCCTTGGAGATTAACTCCAAGGTGCACCCGAAAAATTGGGCAAAAGCGGGTTTTGCAAACACGATGGCCGGGGAGCCAACGTGAACATAATCGGGTTATGTGATTATTGTGGTGGAAACGGGACTCGGTGAGTCTTGACCTGCGCATATGGCTTAAATTGCCGTTGCGGTGTGAGCACGGGTCAGGCGGAACCGTACCCGGTCTATGTCGTTCGGTAGGACCGTTGGCATGGATGAGGGTCTTCGGCGGTCTATGACTTAAATTGCCGTGACCAAGGCCAGGAAGGCAAAATGCTCATATGGTTGGCCGTCCATGAGGCGGTGGTGGAACGGGAACGTCTATGGCTTGAATTGACGTGACGTTGGTCGGTTCGCCGTGAATGTGCCCTGTGTGCACGAGGTGTGTGGCCGTGCGAGCCTACGCCTGTGATGAAGTGTGTTTACACTAATATATTGCCTATACTAATAAAGTGCAGGGAAAGAGCATCGTCGCCCCGATTTTGGGGGCGGGATCGTTATAATTTGGTCAGCATAGCTGACCGTTGCTTTTGTTTGCCACCGGGCGGTGGTTTGTGCTTGCAGGTGCTGCGGAGCCGAGCGGAAAATAGCGGGCTAAAGCCCATGTTGCGGTGCTGGCCCTCGAAGGCCTAACCCTTTTATGCTTTCCGTTTATTTCATGTGTGGCCGGCCTGCGAGCCGAAGTATGTAAGACATGTTTTTGTTAAGCAAACCTTGTAAGGCCATAAGGCCGGTACTTTTGTATTTTTCATTCCTATTGTTACTTCTGTAGTGGACATTCTTGCTTGGCAGGGTTCTTGAATTTGTGCAACTTAATAATTTGCTTCCGCTAGAATGACTCTGTGTAGGACGTTGGTGATTGGTTGTATGGTTTCAACGCGTAACCATCCGGTCTGTCCGTAGTATATGGCGTCGGGCCCCGGCCGGACCTACTGCTATATGCTATACGACGGATAGGGGTGTTACAAATTGGTATCAGACTACTGGTTTCGGTCACACTTAAATGAATTCGTGGACGAATTCACTTTAAGGGGTGGTGAGCACATGTGTGCGTCATCGTTATAACATGAAAAGAACCCATGAATGTCCACTTAGGAATGAAAATACACATGTTTGAGGAACCTGCGTGTTCCTATAATTATTGTTTGCAGTAATTTTTGGTCGCTTATCGGTGTTTTGCACGATTATAGGTGACCAGAAGTGGTGCTGGACCGTCAGAACGGCCAGGTTCTGAGGCAAGCAGTGCGCCAAGTGAAGCGCCTGCAACACCTCCGTCTGCCGAGACCATTAGATTGGTGGCAGAAGCTGTCTTTGCTATGATTAATGCGCAACCTGCAAGACAGGTGCAGCAGCCTGCTACTGTGGGGGAGCAAGTGCCGCTCCAAGCGGCGGAGCCTAGAAGGGTTGAGCAGGTGGCGGTGGAGCCGGAGTTGCCTAGGAGAGCAACTGAAAGACAGTTGAAGCATGTGATGGGCTTCCACCCACCGGTGTTCTCGGGGACGGGAACCCTGACCCAGGCTGAAGATTGGCTCTCAAGAGTCAATAGGGTGATGACAGCTACAGAAACGGAAGAGTGGCAGAAGACCACAATAGCGACGTTCCTGTTGGATGGGGACGCAAGGTTATGGTGGGAAGGCCTAGAGCTACACCAGTTGAGGGGAAGGCCGTTGGCCGAAGTTCCTATGGCGGATTTTTCGAGACTGTTCATGGCTCGATACCTCCCCTCAGCACAGAGGATCGCATTGGAGAACGAGTTCCAAAAGTTGGTGCAACGAGATAGCACTGTAGACGAGTACCTCCACGAGTTTACTCGGTTGGGGAGATATGCTAGCGCTACCTTTGCCGACGAGGAGCGAAAGACTAACCGCTTCTACGAAGGGCTAAGAGATGAGCTAAGGTTGCTACTATCAGGGCCCATGACGCAGGGTTTCCTAACCTTGGTCAACTCGGCCCGGTCCTTGGAGAAGGACATGAGAAATGTGCAAGCTAAGAAGGAATCTGGCGGGAAGAAATCGGAGTTCAAAGCGCCGACTACGTCGAAGTCGGGCTATCGAAAATTCTTCAAGAAGACTAGGACGTCAGGTCCAGCTTCTTCTACAGGTGCCTCGGGGGGCAACTACCAACCAAACCCCAGGCGCTTGTTTTATGTGTGGAAAGACGGGGCACTTTGCCCGTGACTGCTGGAGTGGACGCTCAAAGTCCGAAAGGAAACAAGGAGCTACTTACGAAGAGAAGGGCAAAGCGGTGGAGTTGACCGCGTCCCATTATGCTCCGACTCAGCCTAGAGTCTATAACTTGGGCCAGCAGGAGGCCATCAAGCAAGCAGATGTGGTGACAGGTATGAGTTAATTTATAGCAAGTTGACTTTAAAATACCATTACCTATTGCTTGTTAGGCTAATGTCTTTTGCTTAGGCTTTGTGGTGATTAGCGATAGTCCGGCACGGGCACTTTTCGATATGGGAGCTTCACACTCCTTGTCCGAAAATTTTATATCGCGCATCGGAGTCCCTTCTTCGATGGCGAAGGACAAGTTGGATGTGCTGCTACCGAATGGGTGCTCGATGCGTGCGGACAGAGTGTGCGCCGTAAAGGTTCACATTGGGAGCCAAGAGTTCGACTTGCTAGCGTCATTACTGTCGTTAGTAGAGTTCGACGTCATATTTGGAATGGATTGGCTGTCAGAGCAGAAGGCTTGGATCGACTGCGACCGAAAGGAGGTCAAGCTGGGTGTAGGGCGGGAGACTACATTCGAGGGGCTGAAGGGGTCGAGCAAGACACTGATGTCTGCTCTTCAGGTGGTGAAGGAGGCTCGTGCTGGTGCAGAGCTGTTCTTCGCATTAGTGGAGGCCGCAGAGCCGAAGTCCACTTTGGATGAGATCCCCGTGGTATGCGAGTACCCAGATGTGTTCCCGGATAGCCTTCCTGGAGTCCCACCGCAGCGAGAGATTTATTTCACGATCGAGCTCGTGCCGGGTGCCAAACCCGTGTCACGTGCTCCCTATAGGTTGGCGCCAAAGTAGATGGCGGAGTTAAAGGTTCAGCTGGAGGAGCTGATGGAGCAAGGCTATGTGCGTCCAAGCTCGTCGCCTTGGAGCGCACCGGTCCTCTTCATTAAGAAGAAGGACGGGAGTATGTGGTTGTGTATCGACTACAGAGAGTTGAACAAGCTGACGGATAAGAATAAGTACCCGATCCCGAGGATTGATGATCTCTTTGATCAGTTGGTCGGATCGTCGGTATACTCCAAGTTGGACTTGAAGTCGGGGTACTATCAGCTGAGGATCAGGGAGTGTGATATCCCGAAGACGGCGTTCAGTATGAGGTATGGGCATTTCGAGTTCACGGTCATGCCGTTTGGACTGACGAATGCGCCATCGGTATTTATGGATCTGATGAATAGGACGTTCAGAGATTACCTGGACCGCTTTGTGATCGTCTTCATTGATGATATTCTAGTGTACTCGCAGTGCGAGGAAGACCACTTCAAGCACTTGCACCTGGTGTTGGAGACTCTGAGAAGGAATGAGTTATACGCAAAGTTCTCCAAGTGCGAGTTCTGGCTACCCTCGGTAGTGTTCCTTGGTCATATAGTGAGTGGGGAAGGTATAGCGGTGGATCCGACGAAGATTGTTGTGATACGGGAGTGGCCTGCGTTGTCTTCTGTCGCGGAAGTCCGTAGTTTTCTCGGGCTTGCTGGATATTACAGGCGCTTCGTAGAGAACTTCTCACGGTTAGCATTACCTCTCACAAAGTTGGCAAGGAAGGATCAGAAATTCTTGTGGACGCAAGAGTGCGTGTAAGCTTTTGAGGAGCTGAAGAGGCGGTTGACCACGACGCCAGTGCTTAGTTCGCCGAGTGGGACCGAGGGCTTCGAGGTGTATAGCGACGCTTCGGGTAGTGGCTTGGGCTGCGTGTTGTTGCAGCATGGGAGCGTGATAGCGTATGGATCGCGTCAGTTGAAGGTGCATGAAAGAAATTATCCGGTGCACGACTTGGAGTTGGCGGCCGTGATATTTGCACTCAAGTTGTGGAGGCACTACCTTTACGGCATAAGGGTCGATATATACACCGATCACAAGAGCCTAAAATACTTGTTGGATCAAAAGGACCTTAATATGAGGCAGAGGAGGTGGATGGAGTTCCTAGGGGACTACACCTTCAAAATACATTATGTACCCGGGAAGGGCAACGCAGTTGCGGATGCGCCGAGCTGTAGGGCTCCCGCCCAAGCCAACTGGTTGTCGGTGCATGATGAGCGGCTAGTACGGGAGTTGGAGGAGCTTGAGATCTGTTGCGTTGACAAGCAGACGAGCGCCAAAGCAATGTTAAACTGGACAGAGGTGCAGTATGACCTGGCTGACCGGGTTCGACAGGCATTGGAGTTAGATTACTCCATGAAGGAGTTTATGGAGGCCGCTCTGGATGGGTCAAATTCCCAGTTCTCGGTGGAAGATGGTTTATTAAGGAAGGATCATCGGTTGTGCGTCCCGAGTGGGGGTAACCTCCGGGCGGAGTTGATGTACGAGGCTCATCATACCAAGTACTCAATCCACCCAAAGAGCACGAAGATGTATCGTGATCTCAAAAAGTTGTTTTGGTGGCCAGGGCTCAAGAAAGATATGGCGTTGTATGTGGCTAAATGCCAAACGTGCGCCTTGGTGAAGGCGGAATGCCAAAAGCCGGGAGGATTTCTGAAGTCCTTGCCTATACCGGAGTGGAAATTCGACGATATATCTATGGACTTTGTGCACGGGTTGCCCAGGTCGCAGAAGGGGAACGACACCATCTGGGTGATCGTAGATCGGCTAACTAAGGTGTCGCATTTCATTCCGCATAGGAAGGATGACTCGGTGGAGAAGTTGGCGAAGCTATACGTGGACAATATTGTTAGGCTGCATGGTGTGCCCCGTAGCATTGTGAGTGATCGCGATGGGCGGTTCAGTCAAATGATTGGAGGTTGGTGCAGCAGATGCTGGGAACAAAGTTAAAGTTCAGCACAGCTTTCCATCCGCAGACGGATGGGCAGACCGAGAGGGTCAATAGAACGATGGAGGACATGCTACGCATGTGTGTTCTGGATTTCGGTAAGCATTGGGAAGACCACCTGTATTTGGTGGAGTTCGCGTACAACAACAACTACCAAGCAAGTATACAAATGGCGCCCTTCGAGGCCCTGTATGGTAGGAAGTGTCGCACGCCGTTATCGTGGCTTAAAACGGGTGAGGCAAGGTTGTACAAGAAGCAGGAGGTGGAGAGTGCTACCTCGTTAGTGCGGATCATTCAGAAGCGCTTGTTGATCGCTCAGGACCGGCATGCGAAGTATTACAATGCCAAGCACCGGAACGTGGAGTTCGCGGTAGGCGATTGGGTATATCTGAAAGTGAAGCTGTTCAAGGGGGTTTCGCGGGTGAGACGCTTGAAGAAGCTGAGCCCAAGATACCTTGGACCTTTTGAGGTTCTGGAGCGAGTCGGCAAAGCGGCATACCGTTTGAGGCTATCAGAGGAATTAGGTGGTTTACATGATGTGTTCCACATTTCAGTGTTGCGGAAGGCGGTGCAAGAGCCTTCGCAGGTGATCGCGGCTGATCAAGTGCCGGTGGACGAAGGGTTGACGACTAGGGTCAGGCCCATTTGTATTGAAGATGTTGAGGTCAAGAGACTCCGTAACAAGGAGATTCGGATGGTTAAGGTTCGGTGGGATAATTGCGGGCGAGAGGAGCTCTCGTGGGAACGAGAGCATACTATGCTGGAGGAGTACCCAGAATTGTTCCGCTCAGGTACTGATTTACGTTAAGTCCTATTTTTTCCTTTATTAATTTCGTGGGCGAAATTCTTTTAGGAGGATAGAATTGTAACACCCCAAAATGCTGTTGGAGCGACGGGGATCACTTTTGGCCAAGACAAAGTTTTGGTGTAGGTGACACGGGCCCCGACACGGGCGTGTCGGAGGCCGTGTCGGGCGTGTCGAGCTCGGTTCATCAAGCTGGCCGTGTAGTCGACCAGTTCAGGTCGACGATGGTCGAGTGGAGGAACACGGCCTAGGACACGGGCGTGTCCCAGGCCGTGTCACTCCTGGGCTGTACGGTGGGGTACACGGGCAGTGACACGGGCACGAACACGGGCGTGTCTAGTTTGACACGGGCGTGTCTGATGCCGTGTCACCAAGCCGTGTACCTCTCTGACTGCGATTGTTGCACACGGAGGGCGTGACACGGGTCCCGACACGGGCGTGTCACAGGTGACACGGGCGTGTCGGAGGCCGTGTCACATGCCGTGTTGCTGGTTTTCAATTTTGGTCGAGACGGCGAATGAGCTACACGGCCAGGCACACGGCCGTGTGTGAACCCGTGTTCGGCCCAGTTTTTGTGATTTCAGATCTAATCCTGGCCGTTCGTTTCCTTGGCTTTGGATCCGATGGTGGGGGGCTGCTCCTGGGTGGTTTTAGCCGGGATTTAGGGTCGGGAATCCTCATTTCCATTTGCCATTCTCTCTCTAAGAGTTTAGAGAGAAGGGAGAGCAAGGAAGAAGGAGGGGTCCAAGATCCGGCCGCCGGAGGAGTTTCGGGGCTCTGAATCGCGATCCGAGTCCATATCCGCAGAGGTGACGCCGTTGCGGTGCTTTCCAACCGCATAGTTTTTGATGGCGCCGCGGAAGAATGCAAGGGTAATGATTTCTCATCCTTGGGCATGTGAAACCCTCTTTTCCTTTGCATAGGAAGCCCTCTCTCGCGAGTGAGCGAAGAGTTGGAGCGTTCCTTGGGGTAGATATGTGAAGTCCCCCTTGTGTAGAGTCCGTATGCGTAAACGGACATAGGCATTGTGTGTGAAGCCTATCCGGACAAGTAGAGCCGGATCGGTGATGTTGCATTGCATTTGAACCGGGCAAGAATCCAGATGTTTGGGTGTTTTCGGGTTTTCTACGTGGTAGATTGCATCAGGGAGCCTTGGAGATTAACTCCAAGGTGCACCCGGAAAACTGGGCAAAAACGGGTTTTGCAAACACGATGGCCGGGGAGCCAACGTGAACATAACCGGGTTATGTGATTATTATGGTGGAAACGGGACTTGGTGAGTCTTGACCTGCACATATGGCTTAAATTGCCGTTGCAGTGTGAGCACGGGTCAGGCGGAACCGTACCCGGTCTATGTCGTTCGGTAGGACCGTTGGCATGGATGAGGGTCTTCGGCGGTCTATGGCTTAAATTGCCGTGACCAAGGCCAGGAAGGCAAAATGCTCATATGGTTGGCCGTCCATGAGGCGGTGGTGGAACGGGAACGTCTATGGCTTGAATTGACGTGACATTGGTCGGTTCGCCGTGAATGTGCCCTGTGTGCACGAGGTGTGTGGCCGTGCGAGCCTACTCCTGTGATGAAGTGTGTTTACACTAATATATTGCCTATACTAATAAAGTGCAGGGAAAGAGCATCGCCGCCCCGATTTTGGGGGCGGGATCGTTATAATTTGGTCAGCATAGCTGACCGTTGCTTTTGTTTGCCACCGGGCGGTGGTTTGTGCTTGCAGGTGCTGCGGAGCCGAGCGGAAAATAGCGGGCTAAAGCCCATGTTGCAGTGCTGGCCCTCGAAGGCCTAACCCTTTTATGCTTTCCGTTTATTTCATGTATGGCCGGCCTGCGAGCCGAAGTATGTAAGACATGTTTTTGTTAAGCAAACCTTGTAAGGCCATAAGGCCGGTACTTTTGTATTTTTCATTAATATTGTTTCTTCTGTAGTAGACATTCTTGCTTGGCAGGGTTCTTGAATTTGTGCAACTTAATAATTTGCTTCCGCTAGAATGACTCTGTGTAGGACGTTGGTGATTGGTTGTATGGTTTCAACGCGTAACCAACCGGTCTGTCCGTAGTATATGGCGTCGGGCCCCGGCCGGACCTACTGCTATATGCTATACGACGGATAGGGGTATTACATGTGACGGCAGTAAACACCGTGTCGTGGATGGCTGAGGCGGAGGAGATGGAGAAAGAGATGACTGGGCTAGAAGGAAGTATAGAAGTGGAGGGGGCGAGCCCGCAGGAGGCGGAGGACTTGATGATGGAGGAGGTAGTAGAGATAGAAGAGATGAGCCTGGGAGAGGCAAGGGAAGGAGAGCAGAGGCAAGGAGAAGGCCTGGTGGAAGCGATGGGGGTTGACGAGGTCGGAGGAGAAGAGGTTGAGCAGGAAAAAGCGAGGGCAGGTTGGGAGCGGCCGAGGCTGGAGCCGGCTGAGGAAGTGGTGGGGATGGAGGTACTCACCAGAGCGGGGCAAGTACAGAAGGTGCGGGTCAGCGGAGGCTTAAGCCTCAAGGATCAGGGGGCGGATGCTAGCCTGCATCCAGAGCAATATCGACATCTTCGCTTGGAGCGCGGCAGACATACCGGTCATCGATGCGGACGTAGCTTGTCATCGCCTGAACCTGGACCCGAGGACTCGCTCCGTACGCCAGAAGATGAGGGCCATCGCCACCAAGCTGGAGGAGCCCATCCGAGAGGAGGTCAGGAAGCTTCTGGAGGCAGGCTTCATCTCGGAGATCCAGTATCCAGGCTGAATCTCCAATGTGGTAATGGTAAAGAAAAGGGGAGGAAAGTGGCGTATGTGTATCGATTTTTCCCTGTTAAATAAATCATGCCCCAAGGATTGCTATCCCCTGGCTCGAATCGACGCATTGGTTGATTCAGCCGTTGGTTTTTCTGTTATGAGTTTTTTGGATGCTTTTTCAGGTTACCAGTAGATCCGGATGCACCCTCCCGATGTCAAGGATGTCTCCTTCATCACGAGAGAGGGATGCTTCAGCTATAAGATGATGCCCTTTGGATTGAAAAACGCAGGGGCAACATACCAACGCATGATGGATCGAGTCTTTCGAGACCAAAGGGGGAAGAATCTAGAGGTCTACGTCGATGACCTACTGGTCAAAAGCAAATGCGTGTATTCCCATTTGCGGGACTTGGAAGAAACGTTCGCCACCCTGCGGAGGTTCAAGATGAGGTTGAACCCCTTGAAGTGTGTCTTCGGGGCCAGTCGCGGGAAGTTTCTCGGACACCTCTTGACTCCGGCAGGGGTTGAACCTAACCCGGACAAGGTGAAGGCTATATTGGACTTGGAGTCGCCTCGCAATGCCAAGGAAGTCCAGCGCCTGGCGGGAAAGTTGGCCGGGCTAAGCAGGTTCCTCTCTCGGTCTGGGGATAGGTGCTCTTCTTTCTTCAAAGTACTCCGTGGTAATCAGGTGTTCGAATGGACGGTCGATTGCGAAGAGGCCTTCCAGGGGCTCAAGAGGCAACTCTCCCAGGCGCCGCTGCTCCAAAGCCCCAAGGAAGGGGAAGACCTGGCCTTGTATCTAGGGGTGGGGGTGGAAGATGTGAGCTCCGTCTTGGTTAGGGAAGAGGGGAAGAAACAGCTACCCGTCTATTATGTAAGCCGAATCCTGAAAAAGGCGGAGCTCCGCTACCCCATCCTGGAGAAGCTGGCTTATGCCTTGGTCGTTTCGGCAAGGAAGCTTCGTCCATACTTTCAAGCGCACTCGATTAGGGTAGTCACCGACCATCCTCTTCGCACGATCTTCGAGGGGGTAGAGCATTCGGTAAGGCTGGCAAAGTGGTCTATCGAACTAAGCGAGTTCGACATCTCGTTCATCCCAAGACTCTCCATCAAAGCTCAGGCCGTGGCAGACTTTCTGGCAGGCTATGTTGCTGAAGCGGAGAGTAAGGAGCCAAAGCCCTACGAAGCATGGAAGATGATGGTCGATGGGGCCTCGGGAAGGCACTCCCTGGGAGGGGGTGTAGTGTTGGTGAGTCCTCAAGGGGTTACCATAGAACATGCGGTAGCTTTCCACTTCCCAGTTACCAATAATCAGGCGGAGTATGAGGCTGTGATAGCCGGCCTTCGATTGGCAAGGGAGTTGGAGATCCAGGATGTGGAGATCTTCACTGACTCGATGGTGGTAGCGTCGCAAATCAGAGGGGAGTTTGAGGCTCGGGAGCCTACCCTCGTGAGGTATCTATCCAAGGTAAGGGCAATCATCGGAGGGTTCCGTTCCTTTTCTATTCAACACGTTCCCAGGGAGGAAAGCACAGCAGCTGATCGGTTGGCGAATTTTGGGCCTCGGGGAGGAGGAACCTTAACTGAACTTTTTCGGCCAGCGATTGAAGAGGGGGAGTTGATGGAGGTGGGACGGCGATCCTCATGGGTGGACCCATTGGTGACCTTCCTTACCACATGCAAGCTGTCAGAGGGGGTTAAGGAGGCAAAAAGCTTTAGGCGAAAGGCAGCCCACTACCTGATGTTAGAAGGGGGATTGCACCGGAAGATGTTATCGGGGCTCCTCGCGAGATGTGTGATCGAGGAGGAGGTCCTGAGAATCCTGGAGGAGGTGCATTCGGGAGAGTGCGACAGTCATTCGGGAGGAAGAACGTTGGAGGCAAGGGTGATAAGACAAGGATACTTCTGGCAGACCTTGAGGAAGGATACAATCGAGTTTGCAAAGAGATGTCTGAAATGTCAAGTACACGCCCCCCTCTAGCTCTTACCCGCACAAAGGCTTCGAAGTATCATGGCCCCATGGCCCTTCACCATTTGGGGAATGGATCTAGTTGGGCCCTTTCCTCCGGCCAGCGGGCAGAGGAGGTTCCTCCTAGTCATGATCGACTACTTCTCAAAGTGGCTGGAAATCAAGGCCCTAGCCAAGGTTACCTCCCAGGTCATCAGGAACTTCGTCTGGGGGAAAATCATATGCAGGCATGGGCTACCCCAAGCGATAGTGACGGATAACGGTCCTCAGTTTGCCAGTGAAGAGTTCATCAGCTTCTGCGTCCAACTGGGGATTGACCTCAGGTTTGCCTCTGTCCATCACCCCCGGAGCAACAGCCAGGTGGAAGCGGCGAATAAGATCATCGTGAACTTGCTCAAGAAGAAGGTGGAGAACCTGAAGGGCAACTGGGTGGAGCAACTCCCTTCCGTCCTGTGGGCCTTGCGAACAACTCCGAACACGGCCACAGGGGAGACCCCCTTCAAACTCTCTCATGGATGTGAGGCGGTCCTTCCAGTGGAATTCGAGGTTTGGTCTCCACGGGTCGCAACTGAGGGTGAGGGAAGCGAAGCTTGGAGGTTGGAGAATGAGGAGGGATTGCGCCTCTCGTTGGATATGGTGGAAGAACTACGGGATGTTGCTGCCATCCAACAAGAAGAGATAAAAAGGCGAATGGCCCGGTACTTCGATAAACACATTAGGGTTAAGCAATTCGCCGAGGGGGACCTAGTGCTAAAAAAGGTCGACGCAGCAGGAAGGTCGGCCCCTGTGGGCAAGCTCAACCCCAACTGGGAAGGGCCTTACATAGTAGAGAAGGCTCTGGCCAATGGGGGTTACTACCTCCAGGATGTGGAAGGAAGGACCTTGAGCCACACCTGGAACGGTGATGACTTAAAACGTTTCTACCCTTAAAGGGAGAGAAGGATTGTAATATGGTGAATAAATATTATCATTTCAAAGCAGTCTTTTCAGAATGTTGACTCTCTAAAAAGAAAAAAATGCTATCATAAGAATGGGTCTCTTCTACCCTAAAATGCTTTTGCTTTAACCAACTATGTCTCCCCATCTTGATGATATAATAGGCCTGGTTGAAGGAATCTTCATCAACACCCCGAGCTCGGCTCGGCCCCAGGTAGACCCGCTGCGTAGGCTCTCATCTAGCTGGCAGGTCCGAAGGCTCGCCTATGGGGGAGAGGTTTGGCTTGATCTTAATCAACACCCCGAGCTCGGCTCGGCCCCAGGTAGACCCGCTGCGTAGGCTCTCATCTAGCTGGCAGGTCCGAAGGCTCGCCTGTGGGGGAGAGGTTTGGCTTGATCTTCATCAACACCCCGAGCTCGGCTCGACCCCAGGTAGACCCGCTGCGCAGGCTCTCATTTAGCTGGCAGGTCCGAAGGCTCGCCTGTGGGGGAGAGGTTTGGCTTGATCTTCATCAACACCCCGAGCTCGGCTTGGCCCCAGGTAGACCCGCTGCGCTGGCTCTCATCTAGCTGGCAGGTCCGAAGGCTCGCCTGTGGGGGAGAGGTTTGGCTTGATCTTCATCAACACCCCGAGCTCGGCTCGGCCCCAGGTAGACCCGCTGCGCAGTCTCTCATCTAGCTGGCAGGTCCGAAGGCTCGCCTGTGGGGGAGAGGTTTGGCTTGATCTTCATCAACACCCCGAGCTCGGCTCGGCCCCAGGTAGACCCACTGCGTAGGCTATCATCTAGCTGGCAGGTCCGAAGGCTCGCCTGTGGGGGAGAGGTTTGGATTGATCTTCATCAACACCCCGAGCTTGGCTCGGCCCCAGGTAGACCCGCTGCGCAGGCTCTCATCTAGCTGGCAGGTCCGAAGGCTCGCCTGTGGGGGAGAGGTTTGGCTTGATCTTCATCAATACCCCGAGCTTGGCTCGGCCCCAGGTAGACCCGCTGCACAGGTTCTCATCTAGCTGGCAGGTCCGAAGGCTCGCCTGTGGGGGAGAGGTTTGGCTTGATCTTCATCAACACCCCGAGCTCGGCTCGGCCCCAGGTAGACCCGCTGTGCAGGCTCTCATCTAGCTGGCAGGTCCGAAGGCTCGCCTGTGGGGGAGAGGTTTGGCTTGATCTTCATCAACACCCCGAGCTCGGCTCGGCCCCAAGCGGACCCGCTGTGCAGGCTCTCATCCAATTGGCAGGTCCGAAGGCTCGCCTGTGGGGGATAGGTTGGGTCCTTGACTTGTGGTCCTTGGTTCTTGATTTATGGCTACCCAGTGTTACAACAAGCCCGACTCAGCCCCCGGTAGACTCGCTGTGCAGGCTCCCATCTAGCTGGCAGGCCTGAAGGCTCGCCGGTGGAGCGTAGATACAGTTCATGGGAAGGTATCTTGTCATGACCCTGGCTTAGATCAGAGACAGCCCTAAAGGTCTCTACCAATAGAGGTCTCGGCCAGTCAGGGTCTCGGCCAATAGGGGTCTCGGCTAAAAGGTCTCGGCTGGGGGGATCTCGCTGAAGAAGGCCCCCGACAGACCTGGGTATAACGACCTAATCAATGGCGCAAGGCTCCCGCCTAATCAATCTCTAGGGAAGGTGACCCTAAAAAGACTAAGGGTCTCGGCGGAAGCTCGCGCGGAAGCCGCTGACTCTCTAACCTATTCGTTCAAGCAAACACCGGCAGTGAAAAACGAAACATTGCATTATATTAAATAGTTACAGGGGTTTGGAGCTTCTCGCTCATTACAAAAGTGTATCAAAAGAAAAAGAAAGAAGAAAAGGAACTTCAAGGGGACGCGCTGTAATCCCCACTGGTACTCTCGCCCGAATCCTCGCCGGAGTCCTCGCCCGAGCTCGCCCCAGACGTCTCGCCGGCAGCGGAGGAAGACTTCGGGATATCCGAAGGAGGAGAGTCGGGCGCGCCGGGAGGCTTCGGGACTGGATCGAATAGCCAGGGGAGGAGTTGGCGGGTGTCGATGGTTACACTGTCCTCCCGAAGCAGCTTCGCGTCTCGCAGCGTCTCGACCGTCAGCCTGACGGTAGCCTTAGCGTTCGCCTTGAGCAGCTTGTCGATGTCGTACACCGAGAAGTGACGACTCTTTAGTCTCTCTTCAAGCGTTGGAGGCGGGCCTTTCACTGCTTCCGCACGCCGGAGTTGGTCCCTTAGCAGGACGTTCTCGCAGCGTACGTCAGCCAACTCCGCGCTGAGTGCCATGGCTTGGGCAGAATCCTGTGGAGAAGAGAACAACTCAGTAAATACTGCGCAAGCGTGACTTCGAGTAGAGAGAGCAAGGGTCCAGGAAGATCCCGCTTACCTCGGCTGCGGGGCGTAGGGACAATGCTTGTTGAGCATCCGCCAACTCTTGCCGAGCACTCGCGAGCTCTGTCTCCGAAGAGCGTGCTCTGTCCACCGCTTCTTCCCTCACCTTGTACATGTCGGCGAAGTTCTTGTCGATGTTGATACTTCGACGCGCGCACATGTGCGCAAGCTCAAACCCGCGAAGCAGGGCCCGGGTAGCGTCGAAAGCCAGTAGCCGGGTGGGCGTCTGGTCGAAGACACTGGCGCCCTCTCGGCTATAGAGGCCATAAACCAGCGAGAAGGCCTCGCCAGTAACCTCATCCCGCTCCGACCAGCTAGGGAGGAGCGTTGAAACCGCAACCCTGTTGGATTCGGGATCCCATTGGAGCAGAGGCTTCCCTTCCGCGTCGACGTGCTTCGCACCGAGGCCATAATTTATGTGCCCTTTGGGCACTTCCTTGGGCGGGGTCTGGGCAGAGGTTTCGGCGACGACTCCCTCTCCTCCAGCCACGTTTGCGGCCGGAGGGTTCTCGACAGTAGCCTCGGTATGCCTCTTGGCGGCAGCACCCATCTCGCTGGCCATCTGGAGCAGCCCTTCGAAGGACTTGCCCAAGGCGGGATGTCGGGCAGGCGAGACGGCCAAGCCCTTGCCCTTGTCCGCAGCGGATGGCTTTGGCCTCTTCAGCGGTCGCGGGGCGGGAGCGGTGCCTTTTCGCTTCTTAGCTCCGGGCACCAAAGGCTGAACGGGCTCTTCCCGACAGGCGCGAGCGCTGGCCTCCGCGAGAGCGAGAGAGACTCTCGCAACCCGATCCTCGACACCTGGGGCTACAGCGAAAGGTTGGTGTAGATGGACCTCCCGCTCTCCTGCAAAGTTAGCGCTATTCAAACACAGGAAGATCCTAACAAAAGATCAAATCAAAGACGAAACCGTACCTTCGCCCGGGTGGATGGGAGGAAGGGAGTCGACGTCTCGCCGAAGGAAGAGAACGTCAAAATCCTTTGTTCCGAAGAACTCTAGGAGTGCGCTCTTGCGCGACCCCAGAGTGGGCGGTTTGTAAGCAGCATTCTCGTACTGGACCGGTCGGAGCGGGACGTTGCCGAAGTCCCCGGTGACATAGAAAAACTTCTCGCCCCAATGGTGATGTTTATTGGCGAGGCCGGTGGTCTTGAGCAGCTGCCCAGAGAAGAAGACCATGCCGCCTTTGGCGCGGAAGTTGAATAGCTTGCGGAAGATTGGCAGACTAAACTCGATCCTCTCGGATCGCATGTAGCAGATGAATGCCACAAGGATCGCGACAGAGTTTGGGTTCAGCTGGGCGGGAACCACCCCATAGTAGCGGAGGGCTTACCGAATCTCCGGCCAGAGGGGGAGGCGGAAGCCCACCTCGAAATGTTCGAGGGGGGTGGCGAGCTCTCCCGCTTCCGGGGTATTCACCTGGTCGTGATTACCCGGGTTCCGCGCCGAGAAGCCAGCGGGAATGAAGCGGTTGACGATCAGGTTGTACTCGTCCAAGGTGAGCGTTCAGGAGGGGAAGAGGTGCTTGCGGAATGCTTCCGCGCAATGAGCGCGACCTTCGTTCGCGCCCGACATTTTGGGTTTAGGGGTAATAGCGAGAACAATAGAGAGGTAGAAGCGGAAGTAAGAGGGCGGGAGCAATGAAAATAAATTGAAGTTCCGGATCAGAGAAGTAAATGCGGTTGGTAGATTTCTCTATTTATAGGGAACCGTGGTCGTTACGGCTCCGTCCGATAGAGAGAGAAAGTGACAGCGGGGTACAGCTGTCACGATCTGGGCCGGCGACGCCTCGGTTTTCCCCTCGGGGGTGACAACAGTCGACGATCGTCTCTAATTTCGGCGCAAGCCACTTAGTTTTGGCGCAAGCATCCTAATTATAACACATTCTTAAAATGCGCAGCACAATGAAAGAAGAAACGGATAGTAGTTTGCTCTCGCTGCTGAGAGCTGAATAAAGTTAATAACAGTTATTACAGAGGCATAAAGGTACACGGCGGAAGGGAAGGCTAATAAGGGAGAAGGGGTGAGACCTAGATGAACTAATACGGTTCCCAGCGCCATCGCCCTCGCTCCCGCCGCCTAGTTCTCGGAGGCACCAGCGGGTTGAAGTAAGATGACAGGGTGGTACCCCCTAGGTTGATCCGCCTAGCATGATCCCGGATCTGCGCGATGCATCTCCCCGGCGAAGACTCGGTAATAGGCCCTCCCGGTCGATCAGTCTCGCCCAAGAAGAAATCCCGCTCCAGGGCCTCCAGCCTTTGTTCCACGGATTCACGGAATGCTTTCGCCGCGGAGCATGGGCGCGGTCTCGCCGGATGAGCTTGGCCAAAATGGCCGAGACCTTCCTCCTCCGCTCCTTCGCGTTCTCGGCGCCGTTCAAGGTTTCTTCTATCTCGCCGAGCGAAGGAGGAAGGGATTCATCATCATCATCATCATCATCTTCTTCTTCTTCTTCTCTCTCCTCATTGGCTTCCGACCGAGAGCTGGGATCCCCTGCGAAAAGTGCGCCCAAGGTTTTGATTAAGGCATAAAGATCAGCCGACAAGAATGTCTCGCAAACCTGCAGTCTGGCGAGAGCCGTTGACTGGCGTCGGGTGAGAAGGCCCGACCCCTCCATCAGCTCCATAAAGGAGGTGGAGAGGCTTTCCTCGCCCTGGGCGGAAGGGTTTGCGTACAATGGTCCCAGCCTGACCGGAAGCAGGGAGAGAGTTGTCCTCTCTCAAGGGATGATCGACATCCTTAGTAGTGGAAGGGTCAAGGGCCACCCCTCCCGCCTGTAGGGCGGGATTTGCCGCTGAAGGGAGCAGCTCACCGGTTCTCGCTTCATCTTCCCGGGTGACAAGACCAGGGGCGGCGAAAGCTGGCTCTGCGAGAGGATAGTTCAGAAAAAAGAAAGGTAAGGTTGGAGTATTAAGAAGTGGCGGAAAGCGTACCTATCACCCGGGTCTCGGCTGGAGGAATTGTCTTAGAGACCCTCGTTCGATCCTCGGGAGGGAGGGCTGACGAATCTGGGGGAATCGGGGAAGACCCAGCGACGTCACTCGGAACGGATTTCTGCGAGATGTCGCGTTAATTAGCGGGCCTGTAGCATAATCAGCTCGGTAAGCATGGTCGGAAGGCATACCTTTTGAGGAGAGTGGTCCCCCGCAGGGATGGGAGTAGGAGAAGGTGAATCCCTGTTCTCGCGAGAAAGGTCTCGCCGGACCACTTTCGCTTTCCTCTTCCCCTTTTTCTTCTTCGGCTTAGAAGGGCCGGTGTCTGAAGATTTCCTCGATAGCCAGGGCGCTACCGCAATACTGTTTGCTAAGGATCGCGCTTGAGCCGTGTTTAACCGATCTTGAAGGTCCTGCGGAAGGGGTTTGCTAGCACGCTTAGCAGACATCTTGGTATCACGCATAAAACCCCGAGCGGGAGCTCAGTGAAGAAACAGTAGTTCGGAGGCAAGTCTTATGGTCACCCGTCGGCGTGTATTTATAGCCGCAGGGGGGCCCGCCAAAAGATTCTCTTGGCTGACAGGCACGTGTCCAGCGAATATTTTGGGGTTGGACTTGTCTTGTCGAGCGCAGGGCTAGCTCGAAAAGAGCGGGGATTGTGTACAACCCCATATTCGCTGGGGAGGACCAGGAAGACTAAGACTTCAGTGGTCAGGGTTGGGCTAGTCCCGGGTTAGCCCTAGGTCGGACCGGCAGAGTTCTCGCTTTTAAGGTGCTCCCGCCTACTGGTAGCCGGGATCGTTTGCGCCAGGACTCAGGTCTTCAGGTCAGCTTTAGGCTTCGGGACAAGAATGCTCCCGCCCAGAAGGAACTCTCCCTAGGGGCGGGCAACAGTGACGTCGAGACCACCGAGAGCGAGAACCCTCTTGGCGGGAGATCTCGCCAAGGTGAGCCCAGCTAAGGCTCAGCGAGAGCCTTCTCGCCCGGGGTTCTCGCCAAGCAGGTCTATGAGGTGGGGGCTGGCGCCCAGGAAAGAGGATTATTTTATTATTATTTCATTATCCTCGGGTTAAATTACCTGTATGCCCCTGGGATAAAAGCGGGATTTGGATGTTGGCAGACCCATCAGGGGTATTTCAGTATTTTCAGGACAGGAGAAGACTATAAAAAGACCCATAGGGGCTCTTTGGAAGGCAGGGTTCTCATTTTACTCTCTAACTCCAGTGCTTTCTGAAGAGCTCCCAGTCCAACTATTGGTTTTGGAGGGGAAGCTCTCAGAGATCTTCCGGGTGTGAGATGGGACCTCCCAGCTGAGGCTTTGGGTCAGTCTTAGGACCTTAGCAGCTAGTCAGGGGTCGAGATTTGAGTGAAGTAGGTGTCGGCTGCACTTTGGTTTGTGAACAGTCGTTGAGGTCAATTTTGACTTCAACAATATATATATGTGTGTGTGTGTGTCTATATATATATATATATATATATATATATATATATATATATATATATATATATATATATATATATATATATAGGGTTTGGAATATATAAGCTCAAGCTTTTTAAGCTTAAAAAAACTTGAGTTGGTTCTTCCACAATACATGTTGGAATTAGACAAATAATATATGCATTTTGTAGCTAAGAACGAGATCTACAACTTTCATGTTGAACATTTTTCCAAAATTTGCATGTTTTAGCCGGAATTTGGACCGAAAGGTTGCTGGCTCGAATTTTGAAATTTATTATTATTATATTCATTTCGAGTCAGCAAGCTTTTGAGCAAGATTCCGGCCTAACCGTGCAAATTTTGGAAGAATGTTCAACATGAAAGTTGTAGATCTTGTTCTTGGCTACAAAATGCATATATTATATGCCTAATTCCGACATGTATTATGAGAGAACCAACTCAAGCTTTTTTAGGCTTAAAAAAGCTTGAGCTTATATATGTTATTCCCATATATATATATATATATATATATATATATATATATATATATATATATATATATATATATATATATATATATATATATATATATATATATATATATATATATATATATATATATATATATATATATATATGGAATCCCGCCACCACCATGCTCCGCCACTTCCAAGCTCGGCCACCACCAAGCAGCCCGAGCTCCACCTCCTCCATGCTCACGACCACCTCCAAGCTACTCGAACATCTCCTCCTCCGTTGCAGCTAATCCAGCTCCACCACGAAGCTCAGCCTCCCTCCTCGGGTCAACGTCTACTCAACGCCACCGCCGTGTTCGGTTAATTCCCTCGGCGCCACCACCTAGTTAGGCCGCCACCTCACTCCGGACAAAACCAGCACCGCCATCAATAGCTCCGGCCACCAAATCCTCCTCCATGCTCAGGCAGCAGCTCCACCTCCTCCATGCTTGGCCATTGACCAAGCTGCAGCTCTTCCACCTCACCAGCTCCGGCCAAACTCAAGCACTACAACAGCACGTCATCCCGAGCACTTCCATGCAGAACTCGGCCTCCTTCATGTAGCCACGTCATCGATCTAGCCCGCTTCCTCCACGTCAGTGATCCAGCCTGCCTAAAGAGAAACGCCGTATTAAATTCATTTCAGCCGTTACTGTAGCATGAACAGTAATGACGAATGAATTAAATCCAGTAGTTTCAAGTTTTTGACATTTTAAATAGCCATCTTTTGGGCCTTTGGGGGGCATCCAGGAGATATTTTAAAAAGGAGAAATTCATTCTTTCGTTTTGCACCAAGTTGCTTGAATGTTCGGTTGAAGAAATTCATCCCGGGATCGCTCATTAGTTGTCGTTGTCTGTCTTTATTTTATTATTGTTTTATAATCTTGCACGTCCCTTTTCTTATAAAATTTAGAATTTGAAAAACTTGCAGACTCGCTAATTTTATTACTTGTAATCTCGTTCGTTTACTAGCAATAGAATTTCATTTCTCTTTCACGTAAAACAATATTCATACTTTAATTTTGTCACATGTCACCTCCGTAATTTTTCGTGACGTTGCATTTTCATAATAATGATTTCTCCCATCTCCATGAGTAACTAATCTCTATAGTGCTTGATCGAGATGATCCGAGGATGAGATATTTTTCACGATGATTTTAATTTTGTTTGTCTCAATTTGTTGAATGCTTACGATTTACCGTTGATCAATTCATTGATGCTATATATTTTATATATTTTTCAAAATAGTTTTCGCTCTTTAGTTGGCCGAGAGGCTCATAAGGCGAATCGATCACTCATTGGTAAAAAGAGTAGAACGCAACCCTCGAGAGAGGACGACGTAACTCTTCCGGATTTGAGTAAAATCCAATAGCGAGGTTCACTATCTAAAACAAGTCTTAGGCGATACGACTTGAGAACGAAAGTTCGGTCGATACACCTAAGCTTAGTTGAACCTAATCCTCGAGAGAGCGTCGTTCATGTTTCAGGAACCTCCACGGTCAAAGCCTCTACAACAAGAGAATTGCACTTTATTTTCATTTTGTTATTCTCTATATCCGAGGTGATTTAACGATCGGGTACTAGCTTTTAACCCATCGAATTAATTAAATTAGCGTATCTAGTTCTTGCTAATCACAACCCAAACTTCAATTTCTATTTGATAAGATAATAATGATTTTCAAAGTAGGATTATTCGATCACCCCGAGTCTAATATGACCTTGTTTTCTTTAAATCTATTCTACTCTCGATACGGTACACTTGCCGTTGTCATTTGCGGACATAGTTTTGCACAATCAAGTTTTTGACGCCGTTGCCGGGGACATTGGTCGATAATTTGAAAAAAAAATAGCTATTAATTTTATCGTTCTCTTTTTTCACCCATTTTTCAAATTTTTTTTTTAAAAGCGTAATCTAAGTTCTCGGAAAGGACAGTTTGAGCTTGTCATCCCATCACACCCTCTAGTACCGCTGCGAGCCCTTCACGGGGAAGACCTCAGGAAGTCCGGGACTAACTTAACACGCTGTTTAAAAAAAGATATATATATAATTATAATATTAAAATAATCCTATAATAATTTTATCATTCTCTTCATTTACCCCCAATTCACTTCTCCATCTTTCATTCAAATTTCAATCAGTCAAGTAACAGTTGTTTTTTTTAAAATGATATCCCAATTGGCATCTACTCTTGACGAACTTCAAAATAAATTAAATATATTGAAAGCTGCAAGAAAGCAAAATATTATTTGTTATTTTGGTGGTGAAAATCATTATAGTGAGGAATGTTTTTCTCAAAATCTATATAATAAATTTTTTTGTCATAATGATTATTATGTGCAAACTCCTATTTCTCAAAATTTTAAAAGTGAAAATAATTTGTATAATAATTATGAAAATAATTGTTCTGATGAAAACTATTTATTTAAACCTTATGAAAATGATTTGTCTACTTTTTACGAGAAAAAATTTGATTATGAAAATGTTTCATGTTCTTCCGATTTTCAAAATCTTAATAATGAAAATAATTTTCAAAATTTTTATGTAGATGATTATAAATTTTTTTGCAAAAGTAATTTTTCCAAATTCAATAAAAATGATTTTTCTAATAATAATCATAACTCTAATGAATTTTCTTCATCCGCCGAGATAAACTATTCATGGTGGTGTGATCATCCAGATAGTATTCAGTGCGATGAAGAAAATTCATTAATTCAAGATTTACATTCCTCCACCTTTGTGCTGCAAAAATTTTATTCTTCTACCATTAGAAATTGGCCTGATTTCTTTGCTCCAAATTTAAATAACTATTCACATGAGCAAGAAGTCTTTTCGGACAAAAAATCGATAAGTATGGAGACGCCTGACAAAATTGAAAAGAAACATGTTTCCACTCCATCTTCGCCAAATTCCACTTAATTTATTCATGAATTTCATTACGCATCAACCACTATTTTTGAAAATTTATTTCATGAAAATGTTTTGCCCCATAAATTTATTCCCATTAGTGTTCCGTTTGATTTTCCGGGTAGCAACTTAATTTTAGAAAATAAACAACCAAAACTTAATCTCTTTTTTTCACAAGAGACTCCTTCTTGTGAAATTATTTTGGATACGTTTATTTTTGATCCTTCTTATTCTAACGATTCTCATGCAGTAGATGAGTCGTTGCAATTAAACAACTTCGATGATTCATTTTCCGCTCATTTCCAAATTTCCAAATTATCTCAGGTATGTATAGGTAATTTGGAATTACAATTTCAAGCTAACAAAAAACAAAGGAAGAATCAAGAATATTACTGAGGAGTCACCGGACAACGGATTTCGGCATGTGTGCCGCAACGAGAATTAAGGGAGTTGGTCGTACACTTTAAATTTAAATATCCATTTAGCTAACCCTTAATCGTCTAGCTCGAAGATGGTAAAAACAAAGCGCTCTTGGGAGGCACCCCTTGCTTATCTCTTTCTTTATGATATTTTTAAAATAAATTCACAAAAAAACATTATTATCATTTGTTTTATCATTTTTTATCTTGCATACTTAGTTTTAAACATTGAGGACAATGTTTGATTTTAAGTATGGAGGTGAGCCATTTAATTTCAAAGATTTAATAAAAAAAATTTTTGTTTAATAAACTCATTCTTTGCTTTTTGTTATTTCCAAAAATCTAGTTTGATTTAATTAATAAACATTTTACTATTTTTAATTTGCTAATCTTTTATTTTATCATAGGTTTGTTAGATTTAATTTTTATGTGATTTAGCTTTAAGGAATATTTTATAATTTTAATTTATTTAGAGTAAATTTTTTTAGTACTTTTTCTCTTTAATTCTAATTAGTTCCAATTTTGTGGTTTTTGTTTAAGAGCTTTAGATTTTTATTATTCTCACTCTATGTTCTAGACGCTTAAGAAATCTCAACTTACTATATTTGCTCTCTAAGTTTTAACTTAAAACTAAAATTTGTTTAGCCCTTTCCTTTTTTTTTTAGTTTTTTTGTTAGATCATATGTTATGAGGATAAGAGGATAAAATTCCCTTGATAAACATATGCATTATTCTTTTTATTGTTAGATCATATGTCATGGGAATCAAATATTTTTCGGTACACATATGCAACCCCTAAATATAAAAGATGGAGTAAGAGGATAAAATTCATTACTCACAATCATTTTTGTTTATTTGTGAAGAAAAAAAAAAATATTTGCTCATATGTCATGGAAATTGAGAGGATAAAATTCATCATTTTCTTGGTAAATATATGCAAATATCAAAAAATATGAAGGGTGAGAGAATAAAATTCATCACCTTCAATCAAAGACATCTTCATATCTTTTGCTTTCCCAAACACGTCATCCAATGAAATTGCCTTAGATTTAAATTAGAATTTTGTGAGAGCATAAATAGTAGTTTGAATTTTTCTTTTAAGCCTCTTTTAAGTAAAGAGTTGATTTGATTCTAATCTAATTATATTTGCAAAATTACCCGATCTTGTTAGCTAGTTATTTTACTTGAGAAATCTTGGCTAAATCTCTTACTCTTTTTCAATTGAGACTCATAATTTAGGACTTAATTTGTAAATCCATAATTTTTTTTTAACTTTCTTTTGATTGAATAAGTTTTTATTTAATTGAAAATTATATTAATGTGTTATAAATACTCTCATTCTTTTGCTTTGGAATAATAAAAGCTTAAGTATGGAGGTGTTTGATGACTAGTAATTTATTTATCGTTTTAGGCTAATATCATATTAGATATTTTAATAAACTACTGCATTCACTCGTTGTTTTTATAAATTTTCGTATAAATAATATTTTATTTCCTAAACTTATATATATTTGTATTTTGCAGGATTATTGCAAGCCTGGGGAGGGTTTCTAAGACATGCCTCGTTGTCACGGGTACAAGTCAAGTTCGTCAGATTGGAGCCCCGTCGATCACCATATATAACATGATGATTTCACCACCCTCCATGCATGCAACCCAAGCCCCTCCGGCCACCCAAGCAAGTGATCATGTATTATATATATATGCATATATGTGTGTATATATGCATATATGTGTGTGTCTATATATATATATGTGTGTGTGTGTGTATATATATATATATATATATATATATATATATATATATATATATATATATATATATATATATATAAAACAAGAATAATGCCACCACCGTGCTCTGCAACTTCCAAGCTCAGCCACCACCAAGCAGCCCGAGCTCCACCTCCTCCATGCTCACGACCACCTCCAAGCTACCCGAACATCTCCTCCTCCACTGCAGCTAATCCAGCTCCACCACGAAGCTCAGCCTCCCTCCTCCGACCAACGTCAACTCAACGCCACCGCCGTGTTCGGTTAATTCCCTTTGCGCCACCACCTAGTTCGGCCGCCACCTCAATCTAGAAAAAACCAGCACCACCATCAACAGCTCCGGTCACCAACTCCTCCTCCATGCTCGGGTAGCAGCTCCACCTCCTCCATGCTTGGACATTGGCCAAGCTGCAGCTCTTCCACCTCAACAGCTCCGGCCAAACTCCAGCACTACAGCAGCACATCATCCCGAGCTCTTCCATGCAGAACTCGGCCTCCTCCATGCAGCCACATCATCGATCAAGCCCGCCTCCTCCACGTCAGCGATCCAGCCCACCTAAAGAGAAACGCCGGATTTAATTCATTTTGGCCGTTACTGTAGCATGAACAGTAACGACGAATGAATTAAATCCAGCGGTTTCAAGTTTTTGGCATTTTAAATAGCCATCTTTTGGGCCTTTGGGGGGGGCATCCCGGAGATATTTTAAAAAGGAGAAATTCATTCGTTCGTTTTGCACCAAGTTGCTTGATTGTTCGGTTGAAGAAATTCATCCCGGGATCGCTCATTAGTTGTCGTTGTCTGTCTTTGTTTTATTATTGTTTTATAATCTTGCACGTCCCTTTTCTTATAAAATTTAGGATTTGAAAAACTTACAGACTCGCTAATTTTATTACTTGTAATCTCGTTCGTTTACTAGCAATAGAATTTTATTTCTCTTTCACGTAAAACAATATTCATACTTTAATTTTTTCACATGTCACCTTCGTACTTTTTCGTGACGTTGCATTTTCATAATAATGATTTCCCCCATCTCCATGAGTAACAAATCTCTATAGTGCTCGATCGAGATGATCCGAGGATGAGATATTTTTCGCGATAATTTTAATTTTGTTTTTCTCAATTTGTTGAACGCTTACGATTTACCGTTGATCAATTCATTGAGGCTATATATTTTATACAGTTTTCAAAATAATTTTTGCTATTTAGTTGGCCGAGAGGCTCGTAAGGCGAATCGATCACTCATTGGTAAAAAGAGTAGAACACAACCATCGAGAGAGGACGACGTAACTCTTCCGGATTTGAGTAAAATCCAATAGCGAGGTTCACTACCTAAAGCAAGTCTTAGGCGATGCGATTTGAGAACGAAAGTTTGGTCGATACACCTATGCTTAGTTGAACCTAATCCTCAAGAGAGAAGCGTTCATGTTTCGGGAACCTCCACTGTCAAAGCCTCTTCAACAAGAGAATTGCACTTTATTTTCATTTTGTTATTCTCTATATCTGAGGTGATTCAATGATCGGGTACTAGCTTTTAACCCATCGAATTAATTCAATTAGCGTATCTAGTTCTTGCTAATCATAACCCAAACTTCAATTTCTATTTGATAAGATAATAACGATTTTCAAAGTAGGGTTATTCGATCACCCTGAGTCTAATATGACCTTGTTTTCTTTAAACCTATTCTACTCTCGATACGGTACACTTGTTGTTGTCATTTTAGGACATAGTTTTGCACAATCATCTTCCACCCAGGAATTGATAGGTACCAGAAGTGCTCTTCCCGTCCTCTTTGCAGTCTTGAAAGTATGCATCTGAATAGCCAATTAGTTCAAACTCCCCATTCCTAGGGTACCACAGGCCAAGATCTGGTGTGCCCTTAAGATACCTCAGAATTATCTTTATAGTAGAGTAATGAGATTATTTGGGGCAAGCCTGATACCTAACACAAACACGTGTATCATACATGATGTCTGGCCTACTTGCAGTTAGATAGAGAAGGGAACCAATTATCCCCCTATACAAAGTTTCATTAACAGGTTTCCCTGCCTCATCTTTGCATATGGGCATACTTGACCCCATGTGAGTTCTCATGGTGGAGGAATTATCCATACCAAATTTCCTTATTAAATCCCTAGTGAACTTAGAATGGATATGGACAAGTCATCAGCAGTCTGTCTTACTTGGAGACCCAAGAAGAACTTAAGTTCACTCATACTGCTCATCTCAAACTTACCCTGCATAAGTTTGGCAAACTTCCTGCAGAGGTTGTCATCAGTATATCCAAAGATGATGTCATATACATAGATCTGAACTAGGATGATCTTACCATTAGATTCCCTTAGGAATAAGGTATTGTCTATCTTCCCCCTTGAGAATTTGTTCTCAATGAGCAAGCTAGACAAAGTCTCATACCATGCTCCAGGGGCTTGCTTTAGCCCATATAGAGCTTTCCTAAGTCTATAAACAGAATCAGGTGAGTTAGAAACTACAAAATCTTGAGGCTGCTTAACATGGACTTCCTCTTTTAATTCACCATTTAGGAAGACTGACTTCATATCCATCTGATAGAACTTGAATCCCTTGTGTGCAGCATATGCAAGGAATAATCTTATGGCCTTTAACCTTGCTACATGGGAAAAGGTTTGATCAAAATTAATGCTTTCTTCCTGTCTGTACCCCTTAGCTACTAATCTTGCTTTGTTGTTTATTATAATGCCATTTTCATCAAGTTTGTTTCTGTAAATCCACTTGACTCCAATGATATTATGTTTATGAGGTCTGGGAACCAGCTTCCAGACTTTGCATCTTTTGAACTGGTTCAGTTCCTCTTGCATAGCCACTATCCAAAATCGATCTATGTTGGCCTCTTCAAACTTCTTTGGCTCCACTTATGACAGAAAGCTTGTATACATAGCTGTATTCAGATTTCTACTTCTTGTCACTACTCCATGGCTTGGTTCACCAATGATTTGCTGAACAGGATGGTCTCTTAAATGCCTAATTACTGGAGGTAATCTTCTTTCAGCAACAGCTTCAGGAATAGTCTCTTGCTGATCATCTTCTGCTCCAAGTGTGTTTGGTAGACCTTCTAGAGTATCCACTTCATCTTGGATAACTAGTGCAGCTTCCTTGATGGTCAGATTGTCCATCATCTGTTCTGTACCTATAGTACTGGAAGATGAGCTTGACAGCTCCCTATTAATCATGCTAGACTCATCAAAGACTACATGCATAAACTCTTCTACAACTTGACTTTTAAAGTTGTATACCCTATAGGCTTTACAATGATTATTGTACCCAACAAAAATCCCATCAAAGGACTTGGCAGCAAACTTAGTCACATAGGACTTTCCATTATGGAGCACATAGCACTTACTACCAAAGATTCTGAGATAGCCCAAATTTGGTTTCCTTCCCTTCAAGATCACATAGGGAGTCATCTTGTAGATTTTGCTGATAGAGGCCCTGTTGAGGACATGACATGCAGTATTTACTGCCCCAGCCCAAAAATATTCTGGGAGAGATGTGTCACACAACAAGATTCTTCCAGACTCTATGAGAGTTCTGTTTTTCCTCTCAACAATCCCATTTTGCTGGAGAGTTCTAGGAGAAGAAAATTCTTGATTAATCCCTTGCTCTTCACGGAACTCTGTCATGCTATCAGACTGGAATTCAATTCCATAGTGACTTCTGATTTTGACCACAGAACTGTTAAAATCATTCTGAACTTTCTTGACAAACTTGATGAAGATATCAAGGGTCTCATTATTTTTTCTTGAGAAAGAACACCCAAGTAAACTTGGAATAGTCATCAACCACCACAAGGGTGTAGACTTTTCTACCAAGACTATGAACAGGCATAGGACAAATAGGTCCATATTCAAGAGGTATAAGCACCTGACAAATTCTTTGGAACTAGTGCCCTTGAAGGAAGCTTTGGTCTGCTTACCCTTTTGACAAGCTGAGCAAATATTTTCCTTGGTGCATTTCACATTTGGACCATTCATAACTAACTCTTGACTAAAGAGCTTGCCAATAATCTTGTAATTCAAGTGATCTAGTTTCTTGTGCCACAGGATACAATATGAGACTTTTTCATTTGCTACAAGATAAATAAGAGAATTTGAGTCCAGACATAAAAAGTTTAAACAGTAAATATTTCCACTCCTAGTGCCTGTCAATATGACCTCTTGGTCACTTGACCTCCTAATCAGGCACTCATCCTTGTGAAAATAATAACATAGCCAAGATCAGAGGGTTGACTTATGCTTATAAGGTTGTGTTGCAACCCTTCAACATAAGCGACTTTTATGATAGTGACTATGCCATTGGTAATCTTACCATAGCCTCTAGTTACCCATCTATCAAAACCACTAAAAATAACCTTGGGTCCATTTTTCATTGGGGTGAACTCATTCAAGTTGCTCCTTGTCCCAGTCATGTGTCTGGAACAACCACTATCCAAGTACCATATTGAGGTATGTCCACTTGAACTAATATGCATTAAGAAATTTACTTTACCTTAGGACCCCAATTTCTATTGGGTCCTAGGTGCACATTAGTTTGAAACTGAACATATCCACCAACAAGTTTTCTGACTGGTAGACTGACTCTAGCTCTAATCACATTAGGATTGTGCCAGCAGTCAATAACATAATGGCCTACCTTGCTACAACACCAACAATCATGTATGTTGTATCTTCTTTTCTGTGTAGGCCCTGCAGTTGGTTTGATTACAGTCTTGACATAAGGAAGAGGTGCAGCAGCCATTTTCTGATTCCTTTCAGCATGGATTTGATGAAGGTTAGTCTGCTTGCTGGCTTGTGTGGCCTGTTTTGAATCCAATCAGAAGCACATTTCTTTTCAGACAACATGCTCTTGATAACATCAAAAACAACCATATCAGGCAAGCTAACAGTCTGAACCTTAGTCTGAATCTTTGCTGACAGGTTCTAAAAATTGGTTGCAACCACATTTTTTTTGGGGGGGGGGGGGCTATAACATAAAAAACAAATGGTTCATGATGGGCCATTTGAATTTCTTCATGGGAAGCCTTAAAGGCACTTACCCTGCTATACCTTCCACAATGGCTAATAACATCTTTTGTTCCACTTGTGGAAGCACCATTCATATAGTGATAATATATACTTTCCTGGTCATACCTATTTGAAGGAAATATCACCTTCTTGAATGGGATAGGTGGCCTAGATGTCATAGGCACAACTAGAACTTTCCCTTTCCCTTTGGAATGGGTAGGTCTTGTGTTACCCTTGAATCCCAACCCCTTCTCACCCTTCTATGAGGAGAAGGAGTCTATCAAGGGCAACACTGTATTGGGCTGAGAGAAACTGGACACAATACCTTTCTCCCTCTGGAGCTTTTCTTCAAGATCTCTAATGAGACTATTTATGCTCTTGATAGTCTCCATCTTGATGTCTAACATGGTTTTCAGTTGACTGAGTTCCCTTATTGTCTGATTCAGCACAGAAGCTGTTTCAGAAAGCTGAGAAGTAGTAGGCTGATGAGACAAAATCTCCTTAGCCTGCTTCTTAGTCAACTTCTTGCATTTCTTAAAAACATCCAAAAGTTCATTATATCTATCAATTAGTTGATTGACATCACATTCTGAGCAAGAATCATCTTCACCATTAAATAAAGAGGCTTCTGCATAGGGACTTGTCTCATACCTAGACACAGAGCTAGATAGGGAATGTACCTTACTTTAACCAGGTTGATCCTGGCTGTCCTCTTCATCAGTCATTATCATCAGCTCATGGTAGCTGTAGGCATCTTCTTCATCATCATCCACCTCTGAGTCACTGTCCAATAGTGTCAGAGGATCCTATCCTTGCAGCAGGATAGTCTCCATCTGCTGAAACAGTTTCCTATTCAGCTGCAACAATAACTAGCCCAATGTAGGCTTCCTCTTCTTTAGACTCTGATGATGATGAGACTGTCCAGCTCTTCTCTTTCCTAGCCACAAGGGACTTTTCTTTCTTGCCCTTGTGCTTTTAGTTAGATTTCTTCTCACCATCCTCCCTTCTCATCACAGGGCAATTAAAAATGACATGCCCTAACTTACTACAGTAGTAACAAACAATATTACAAGAATTCTGTTTATTGGGTTTAGAGCCATACCTGTCCTCCTTGGAGGTTTTCTTCCAGTGATGAGCTGAGGTGGAGGGCCTGCTCTTCTAGTGTTTTTTCTTCATCAGCCTATGGAGCTGCCTGGAGAAAACAACAAAGTCCTCATCAGACATGCTGCTGTCTGATGCATCTGATTTAGAGCAGTCTAAATCTGCTGGTCTTCTTGGAGGAGAAGGGGTCTTTCTCCTACTTTTCCTTGTGGCTTCAGCTTTGAAATAAACTGACTTCTCTTTGGATTGAGACTTGCAGTTGGTCTCTTCCTCTTTCCTAACTGTTAGATGCATCTCATAAGAGAGCAGTTTTCCAAATAGGGTGTGAGGTGGAGTGTCACCCAGCTTAGCCATTTCTCTGATGGCACATATCTTTGTGTCCCAGTCTCTGGTGAGAGACCTGAGGAGCTTATCATTTAGCTCATAATGACTAAAGACCCTTCTATAGGTTCTTAGCTCATTTACTATCCTGAAGAATTTTTCATAGCAGGTGGCTATGTTCTCTCCCTTGGACTGTCTGAAGGCCTCATACTCCTAGTTGAGCAAAGAATTTCTATCATCCCTGACCTCCTCTATTCCTTCCATGTAGATCACCAGAGTGTCCTACATCTCCTTTGCAGTTGTGTAGTGAATCCGATTCTGAAGGGTAGAATCATCAATTGCACTGACAATGACATTCTAAGCCCTCTTGTCCATGGTGACAAGAATGACTTCATACTTTGTAAGTCATTTGCCCAAAGGAATCAGTGCAAATTGCTTTTAAAAAACCTGAATTTGAGTTAGTATTGGTTGTAGAAAGAATTTACATGCAATTAAGGATGTGCCTTGTTTATCGTCTCAACAAAGCCTATTCTTTGGTGCTCTAACACCCTAAGCCAATTATGGTAATGTATGAAGAGTGATTATAATGTTTGTTAAAATTGATTAACACACTCATATAAAGCACAAGAAAGAGCAACATGGAGTGTGAATTATAAACAAGGTTAAGTCGGATAGGGATTGGATAGGCGCAACACGTGGCTATAGATTCTCATGATCTTAAGACATCATGGGTCAAACAATATTGGTTACTAGTCAAAACACAGAGTTGCCAAGTCTAGTCGTCTGGGACCAGTATATCACATCATTGAATCTGTGGTTTGGAATCAGGTTCCTACAAGTCAGAACTTTTGCACTTTAGGGCATTCAAAGATGGTTTACGAATAGTGTGTTCTATCAAAGGATCAATCCCTATTGTCGAAGTATGAGACAGGGCGGTCTGGCAGTTTGAGCCTGGCGGGTTGTAGACCGGGCGGTCTGGCGGTTTGTGTCCGGTGGGTTGATATCCAGACTGTTGCTGTGGTGTCTAGCGGTCTGACGGTTCATCTCCGGCAGCTTGGAAACCGGGCGGTCTAGCGGTCTCCAACCGCATCTCTCTCCTGCTTCTGGTATTGCCGGGCGGTTAGAATATTGTCTAACCGCGCGGCTTGTTCCGATCTATTGTTCTAGCCGCTCGGAACTGTTGTATAGCTTTAGTCCCACATTGTTAGTTTGTATTCTATCCTCTCTCCTCCATTCTATAAAAGGGAGGCCATACCTTTGTAAATATATCTTTTTGGATAATAAAAATTTCAATTATTCAAAGTTCTGGCTTGTTTTGTAGTCATTTGTTCGCTACTCTAGTTGTTTGTTCGCTACTTTTAACATGGTATCAGAGGACTCGATCTTCTCCTGCTGATTCTCTGCGCCCTGTCCGCGCGGTTTGTCCCTTCTTCTCGCGACCTGTTCTCGCGGCTTGTCTCTTCCGCCTGCTTGCGCCCTGTCCTGCCTGTCGATCACAGCGACCTGTTACTTTGATCGCTGCGACCTGCTTCCTTATTCGCCTTGTTTGTTCCTCCCTTCTGTTCGCGCGGACTATCTTCTAGCCGTTCGACTTCTTTCCCTACTTGGATCTGCGGCTTGGTCATGGCTTCTCTGGCCGCTGGTGTCTGACATCGTGACCGCCGCAGCCCCTCTTCTTCCTATCCGCGCAGCTTGTCTTTTAACCGCGCGACTTCTCGTTGTTTTCTCCTATGGCTATTTCTGAAACCTCCACTACCACTACTCCTATCGCCACTCCGGCTCCGCATCCTACTTCCTTTGGCAACCTTGGCACGGTTTCTAAACTTGTTGGCTCCAACTATCCGGATTGGAGTGTTTCTTTCACCTTTCTTCTTCGCTCTCAGCGCAAACGTCATCATCTCACCGATGACCCTCCTCCTCCAGACTCTGCTGAATTTGATGACTGGGATGCCAGTGATGCGCTTGTCCGCACGTGGTTGGCTAACAGCCTCTCTGATGAATGTCTTCCTGTCATACGCCATGATGAGACGGTTAAGACCGCGTAGCTTCACCTTGCTGTTCTCTACTCGAAGGGGGCTCAAACATCCCGCATTTATACTCTCTATACGGATCTCTTCGCTCTCCCTTCCATGTCTCCTGCTGCGGCTTATCAGCAAGTTCAGGCTCTTGGAGCTAAAATCCTCCAGAATCGCCCTTTCTCCGCGGACTTGGCCGAGCAGCACAAACACTTCCAGGAACTCCTGGTTGTTTGTTATCCTCTACGACTCCCTGAGTCATTTGATATGATCCGCCAGCAGATCTTGGGCGAAGCAGACTCTCCCACCTTGGATGCCACCGCAGCTCGCATCGCCACTGTCACTTCCCTGCTCCAACGTCCTCTGTTATCCTCCCCTCCTCCACATGACTCCTATGCTCACCAGGCTCAGCGGGGTTGCAATAATGGCCGCAGCCAGTCTGGCACGCGCGGTCCGTCAAGGTTTCTCTGCTCTCACTGTGGTCGTACCGGCCACTCTGTTGACCGCTGCTGGAAGAAACATCCTCATCTTCGTCCTTCCGGTGATACTTCTTCCTCAACCTCCGCCTCCTCTCGGCCATCTGCTTCTGTGGCCACAACCTCAGGTAGTGCACACGTCGTTACCCAAGGTAAATGGCTGATTGACTCTGGTGCTACAAATCACATGACCGGAAACCCTCATTGCTTCTCTTTCCTAGAGACGCATGATCGGTTACCCCCGGTTCTTGTTGCGGATGGTTCCCCTTCCCCGGTTCACGGGACGGGCATGGTTCAAGTCACCTCGTCGCTTCGCTTAGTGGACACTCTCTATGTCCCGAAGTTCCCTTGCAATTTGCTCTCGGTTACTACTTTATGCAAGCAACTTCAGTGCTCTGTATTATTTACTCCTACTTCTTGTTGTTTTCAGGACCCGAGGACCCAACGGACGATTGCTACTGGGACTGAGAGTGGCGGCCTCTACTTCCTCGACAATGCTTCCGCTCTATCCGCCTTCTCTTCCACGTCTACTGATCTGCTTCAATGGCATCTTCGCCTTGGACATCCTCCTCCTCGGATTCTTCGTCAGCTTCTTCCCCACTTACCTCAGACCAGTCCTCCGCTCAACTGTGATGCATGTCAGCTTGGCAAACATCATCGCTCCTCCTTCCCGCCGAAGCAAGGTCGTGGTTCCTCCCGCCCTTTTGATCTCATTCATTCTGATGTCTGGGGTCCTGCTCCTACTCTCACCGTTGGTCGGGGTAGTTCTTACTTTGTAACCTTTATTGATGATTTCTCTAGATGTACCTGGGTGTATCTTTTAAAAGATCGCTCTGAACTATTATCTGTATGGCAATCTTTTTATTATATGATTCAAACTCAGTTTTATTTATCTATTAAAGTGCTGCGCTCTGATAATGCAAAAGAATATCTCAGTCATGAGTTTTCCTCTTTTTGTATGCAACATGGTCTTATTCATCAGACCAGCTGTGTTTACACCTCCCAACAAAATGGGGTGGCGGAGCGTAAAAACTATCACCTCCTTGATATCGCTCGCACTCTAATGACGCAGATGCAGGTGCCTCGCTCCTACTGGGGCTATGCTGTTCTTCTTGCCTGCTATCTCATCAATCGCATTCCCTCTTCGGTTCTCCACGGCAAGACCCCCTTCTCCATTCTCTACCCGGGCAAGGAACCCTTCCCTCTTCCTCTCCGTATCTTTGGGTGTACGGCCTTTATGCATGCTCCGTCTGCTACCCGTGACAAGCTTTCCCCCCGTTCCACAAAATGTGTCTTTTTGGGATATTCGACCACTCAAAAAGGCTATTGTTGCTTTGACCCAGTTCTGCGCAAACAGTTTATTTCCGCGAACGTCACCTTCTTCGAAAATACATCCTACTTTTCTTCTCCATCCCCGCTTCCTCCTGCGGTCTCTTACTCTCCACCATCTCTCAGTGATCCTTCCACGCAGATCGACATCTCCCCTCCTATGTCATCTCCTCCTCCGTCTCCTTCTCTCTCTATAATACCCCCACCTTCTTCTCCGCAACTGTCTCTCTTTAGTCCCGGGCCAGCTTTCTCCGCCACGGACGCTCCGGTCCCTGAAGCACGAGACGACCTGGATCTTCCCATTGCTCTTCGGAAAGGGGTGAGGGCGTGTACCTAACACCCGCTTGCGGCTGTTGTTTCCTATGATCGGCTTACTCCCTCTCGCAGGTGTTTTGCTTTGGCTATCTCGGCTACTACAACTCCCGGCACTTACCAAGAGGCTCTTGTTATTCCTCATTAGAAATCTGCCATGGATGAGGAAATCGCCACTCTTAATGAAAGGGGTACCTGGACCCTTGTTCCTCCACCGATAGGTACTGATGTGGTTGGCTGCCGCTGGGTGCTCGTTGTGAAGTTTCGCCCCGACGGCACCGTGGATCGTTACAAAGCCCGGCTGGTGGCCAAAAGCTTTACTCAGACTTATGGAGTTGACTACTTTGATACTTTCTCCCCGGTTGCTCGCCTCAGCACCATCCGGGTTCTTCTTTCAGTGGCCGTCAACAGGGAGTGGGCTATTTCCCAGCTTGATGTCAAGAATGCTTTTCTGTATGGGGATCTTCAGGAGGATGTCTATATGGAGCAACCTCCTGGGTATGTTGCTTAGGGGGAGACACGAGTATGCCAGTTGAAGAAGGCCATCTACGGCCTAAAACAAAGCCCTCGGGCATGGTTCGACAAGTTTAGTGGCATTGTGGCTGCCATTGGCTTTACAAGAAGTTCAGGCGATCACTCATTGTTTATTCGCAAAACCGCATCGAGCCTTGTGATTTTGGCGGTGTATGTGGATGATATTCTTCTTACCGGCGATGACCAGGCTGGGGTGGACTTGACAAAGAAACACCTCCGTCAACACTTAGTCACGAAGGATATGGGATCCCCGAAATATTTTTTGGGGATAGAAATCTCTCGGAAGCCTGACTCGTTGGTTCTCTCCCAACGGAAGTATGCCCTTGTTCTTCTACAAGAGGCAGGATTGACCGGTGCCAAACCGGCCAGGTATCTCATGGCCACTGGAGAGGACAAAACGTGGACAGATGACTCACCTCTTATATCCAATGCCACCAGGTACAGACGTCTGGTGGGCAAACTCATTTATCTCACGGTGACCAGACCTGACATCGCCTATGCTGTAGGCAAGGTCAGTCAGTTCATGCAAGCTCCCAGGGAATGTCATCTTCAGTCTGCCTTGAAGATACTAGAGTATGTCAAAGCAGCACCAGGAAAAGGGCTACTCTTTCAGAAGCGTGGTCATCTAAGAGTTGAAGCCTACTCAGACTCAAGCTATGCGGATGATAAAGGTGACCGTAAATCTACATCGGGCTTTTGCACATTTGTTGGAGGTAATCTTGTGAGCTGGAAGAGCAAGAAGCAGTCTGTTGTCTTAAGTTCCAGTGCAGAAGCCGAATACCGGAGTATGGCGTCAACCACGTGTGAGTTAAAATGGTTGCGGGCTCTCATGCTTGACCTAGGAGAGGTCTACGACTATCCTCTGCCTATGTTCTGTGACAACAAGGCCGCTATATACATATCCAAAAATCCGGTCTTCCATGAGAGAACGAAACATATAGAGGTCGACTGCCATTTCATCCGAGAAGAGGTCTTGAAGAGACAGATTTGCACTCCGTTCGTCACCTCCGACAAAGAGTTGGCAGATATCTTCACCAAGCCGGTTTCTACTTCCTTCTTCCATATCTGTGACAACCTGGGCATGATTGATATCAATGCTCCAGCTTGAGGGGGAGTGTCGAAGTATGAGACCGGGCGGTCTGGCGGTTTGAGCCTGGCGGGTTATAGACCGGGCGGTCTGGCGATTTGTGTCCGGCGGGTTGATATCCAGACTGTTGCTGTGGTGTCTAGCGGTCTGACGGTCCATCTCCGGCAGCTTGGAAACCGGGCGGTCTAGCGGTCTCCAACCGCATCTCTCTCCTTCTTCTGGTATTGCCGGGCGGTTAGAATATTGTCAAACCGCGCGGCTTGTTCCGGTCTGTTGTTCTAGCCGCTCGGAACTGTTGTATAGCTTTAGTCCCACATTGTTAGTTTGTATTCTATCCTCTCTCCTCCATTCTATAAAAGGGAGGCCATACCTTTGTAAAATATATCTTTTTGGATAATAAAAATTTCAATTATTCAAAATTCTGGCTTATTTTCTAGTCATTTGTTCGCTACTCTAGTTGTTTGTTCGCTACTTTTAACACCTATAAAATTTGAATGGTTTATTTACCCTTATACTTTGGGAGATAGTTTAATGTATAATTAGAAATCTTGATAAGATGATTCCTTGCATTTAGAATATAATTGGATTTGGTGAATTAAACACAATGATGAAATATCATTACTATCCACGCTTACCTGATATAGCTAAGTCACATGATTGTAAATGTGAACTATAACCTTTGAATGACTCAATTAAGCAAAAAGTCATAATATTGGAAACATGAGAATTGAACTAAGTTAACATTATGACACATAAGATAAATTGCTAGGACATGACATTGAGAATGTAATGACTCAGCAAATTGAAATGGGGTGGATGATTAGTTAAAGTTGTACGCATATATATATGACCCCTTGATTATAATAGTGTTAGGGACCGGGACACGTACGTTGATAACATTATAATCACCGTTAGGAGGATTCATGACTATGGGATATATATTTTGACTATCAAAGGTGTATACAGTGAAATTACACGAGAATTAATGAGTGTTAATAAGATTCTCTTTATGATAATGTCGACTTTTGACAGACCTCATCATTTTAAAAGGATATGCTCATAAATTTATGAATTAGACTCCGTGTGAAAAGCGATTGGGAATCAAAATTTGTATGAATGTCAATATCAATAATGATCGCTTGATGTACGCTTAAAATGTGAACACGCAATGAATTATTTATTATTGATTGAGTAGAGGTGTAATAAGTCATGAATTTGGAAGAAACAAAAATGATGATCCTTTTCATCACATGATAATCTTGGAAGTTGGTTAATTGTTATACGTAAAAGTGTTGGTCTCTTGAGTATGATAATTTTGGTGAGCATTGGTCATAAGGGACTCCAAATATGATGCATGATTAAGGTTTATTTTAATGATGATATGTCGGAAGACTTGGAAATATGTCCACATAACTTTGATGGTGAGTATCCCGAAGTATGAGGAAAATATATTTGGAAGGAGAATGTTACCTCTGATAAAGTTTTCTTATAACAACAACCGCGAGTCCTATATGGTAGGAAGTGCCGGACACCACTATCTTGGGTTCAGGATGAGGACCCCAGGGCACTTGGATCAAATTATATTGAGGATACGAATGCTCAGATACAGCTGATCAGGGATTGGATGTTGGAGGCGCAGAGCAGACAGACCAAGTATTACGATGCGAGGCATCAGAAGGTGCAGTTTCAGGTAGGGGATAGGTATTCTTGAAGATACGTCCAGTGCATGGTATTTCCCCAGTGCGATGGCACAAGAAGCTCAGCCCACGATTTATGAGACCATACTTGATCCTGGAGCGGATCGGTCCATTGGTTTACTGGCTGGAGCTACCGCCAGAGTTAGGGAACTTGCACGATGTCTTCCACGTCTCCTCATTTCAGAGAGCACTACTTTGGCCAGAGCAGTATATTACCATTATAGTAGGTCCGGTAGCACCTGATAGATCAGTCTGTTTAGAGCCGATCCAGACCGATGATACAGTGATTCAAGTGCTACGGAAGAAGAAGGTCCCCTTGGTCAAGGTGTTGTGGTCCAACCACGGACGGTAGGAGCACACCTGGGAGTCGATGGATAAAATGCGTGAACGGTACCCGGAGCTTTTTGCCTTAGGTATAATTATGTTTAAGTTTCTTAAAAATCTTGCGCATAGAAACCCGGTAAATCTGAACTTGAATTTCGGGGACAAAATTATTATTATTTTTGTTTATTGGGATTTGTAACATCCCATATACTTCTATACCCCTTAACTTAGATTAGGGTAGAACATGCAGTGAGTGAATGGGGTTAGGCTAGGTTTGACCCAAGGAGATAGGGTGGATTCACATAGGGCCCACTTTAGGGTTCAATCAAATTTAACTTAGAAAATATTCTGGAAACTGTAGGCATTGAGTGGACTCGACTCGGCATTGAGTGGTCTCAATGCCACTCAATGCGGCATTGAATGGTCTCAACGCCACTCAACGTTGTTGACTTAGAGATATTCTGAATGCTGATGGCGTTGAGTGGACTCAACGTGGCATTGAGTGGTCTCAACACCACTTAACGCTTTTGACTTAGAAACTGTGGAATGATGTTGGCGTTGAGTGGTTTCAACGCGACGTTTAGTGGTCTCAACGCTACTCAACGCTTTTGACTTAGAAACTGTGGAATGTTGTTGACGTTGAGTGGTGTCAATGTAGCGTTGAGTGGTCTCAACGTCACTCAATGCTTTTGAGTTATAAACATTCTGGATGCTGAGGCATTGAGTGGACTCAATGCGGCATTGAGTGGACTCAATGCGGCATTGAGTGGACTCAACGCGGCATTGAGTGGACTCAACGCGACGTTGAGTGGTCTCAACGCCACTCAACGCTTTTGACTTAGAAACATTCTTGATGCTGAGGCGTTGAGTGGACTCAACGCGGCGTTGTGTGGTCTTAACGCCACTCAATGCTTTTGACTTAGAAAACTCGTGACTCAACAAGGCATTGAGTGGTCTCAACACCACTCAATGCTTTTGGACTTAGAGTATTTTTCAGTCTAAAAACTATGTTTACTGGTTCATATGTACGGGTTGAACTAGATTTTTGGGATAAGTGTTGAAGGCTCATTGGACCCCATTTCCTCGATCAAGACCTAGTTAAATCAATAAATGGCGGTCCAATATTAGAGTGTCTCGAGGCCAAGACCGATTTAAAGTGATGATTGACAGTCTATTATTAGGGTTACATGTGGCATGCCACTTAAATCCTAACTCTTCTTATAAAAGGAAGAAATTAGAAGCCCACAGTCAACTTCATTCTTACCAAGCCCACCATCATCTTCATTGAGCCCATAGGAGTGGAAAATGACTGCTGTAGCTAAGCTTTTGCTGGATAAAGCAGAAATCGAGCTAACTCGCCGGAGCATGGGTCGGCCATAGCTCACCACTACCGTACCCTCCGCCAAGCTCGCACCAAGGTCCGTTTCTCCTCCCCTCCCTCTGTGCTAGTCTTCTAGATCAACTAGGAGAGATATCAGGCTCAATTGAGCTCGATGTCATGTGATAAAGAGGGAGAAATACCGAACTTTTCTTCTTGCTCGGGTTCACCGAAGGAGCCGTCATCGACACTAGGACCCACAGGGAGATGTATTTGGAATTTGAAACCCTGCTTGGTGTCACAAGTATGTCACTACATAGTAATAAGTGATAGAGTGCAAGCCACAAGGAGAACAACTATAACGGGGCCCGACGAAAGATCGTCGCTCTCCCAATCAGTACCTTAAGTCATTAGGTTTACTCAAGAGTAATAATGAGATTGGGGTATTAATAATGGGTAGACATTAATAAAAGTAAGTGTCTTTGAGAAAGGGAGATTTGGGCTTCAGCCCATCGTAGTTCCTAGTGCCCTCGAGATCCCTTCACTGGGTATGCCCTGGGCAGTCCAAGGATTAACCCTAAACTGCTATGTATAACAAGAATTAAACAAGAGTAGTCTAATAGGTTAAGTGAATGATGTGACAAACTCACCCATATAGGGTTAGAGGGATTCAGGACGGGTTTAGTCCTGCGAGTTGGAGGCTCGGATGAGGATACAAGACAGGTTTAGTCTTGCGAGCTGGAGGCTCGGATGTTTGATACCAGGACGGGTTTAGTCCTACGAGTTGGAGGCTCGAGTGATTACTTCAGGATGGGTTGGTCCTGCGAGCTGGAGGCTCAGGTTTCAAAATAATTTGCATGTGCATAGAACATATTAGTGGCGGGTCCTGCGGTACTGGTCATTCATCACACCGACGGTAGTACGGTGACTCAGGTGAGGTGTGAGGGTTTGAGGGGCCAGTAGGTTGTTTATACTGCGGTCTGGAGGACAATCCCCAAAATGCACACCCGACCAAAAAGACTGGTGGATTTGCCAACAAATTAGTACGCAGAGACTCTAGAGTACACCTCTGAAGTGTTTAGAGGCATACGAAGGGTCTAGGCCTGGTAGTGTACATACTTGCCTAGGAAGTGGAGACGCCCACTCTACTACTACCTTAGCCACAACGGTGGTACCAGAGAGTTCAGCTAACTCCAAAAAGTGGGAACTAAAGGTCTGTGATCACAAAGTCATGTGTGTGAGTTGCACTTGTATGAACCATAATCCACATAACATATCATAGCATACATACATACCTAGATCATACTCACTGCAAATCCTTATCATATAAATTAGTATGAGCTCTTTTATATGATAAGTTCTTTACTTTCTGCTCAGTTTCTTTACTTTACTTACTGCACTTTTTTTAGTACTACTTTACTTAATACACTTCTTTTAGTAATGCTTTACTTACATCACTTGTACTATATATATAGAACTGCTAATGTAATGACATAACAGTTAGAAATATATCCATGATAGAATAGATCCACCGTCACCTACTTCCATTTTGATACTGCTTTGTTGTCCTCTGCTTTCATCCTCCCGCTCAGTTCCTAGGAGTCGCGAGGGGTGAGGCGAGGACAAAATGGCTTAGCCTTTTGACTAACGGTCAGTTTTGACCGTATCATTTTAAGAGCTCGAAGGGCTGGAGCACCAGTACGACCAGCAGGCCAAGGTTGTAGGACGAGGTGGTAGGACTTGAGGAGCAGATAATACGTACTACTACCGTAGCTTAGCGTCAGGTGATGACGAGTGTGCTTGTTTAGAGTTTGCTTCTGCATAGTGTTGTTGTGTGAGAGAGAGATTTACAATTCATTTTTTGGCATGTACGAGCATAAGCCCTTATAAAAGTCTTTAATTCAAGGATAGCTAAATCACCTAGAGGGGGGTGGGGGGGGGGGTGGGGTAGTGAATATGTTATTGAAATTTCTTAAGTCTTTTTGCTGTTTTTCTTACTAAGTAATCTAGAGATTGTCCTTAGTACCTACAATATAAAGAAGAACAAACAACACAACAAAGCACACATGTATTTATAGTGGTTCCCCAATTGGGTACATCCACTTTTCCCTCCCACCTATCCAACTATCTTGTTGGACTAGACACTTCTCCAAAACTCTCTCCAAAGAGCTTACACCTCAGATCCCTCAGATCTCTAAGTTTCCTCCAAGACTTACTTCTCAGCCACAAGGGCCTATAACTCAGTGGTCAGCAGACCACCTATCTCAGGCTATTAAGCCCTATACTTAGGCTGGGAGGATAGCCCTACCTCAGATCTACAAGGGATCCTACCTCAGAGCTCTGCAATGCTCCTACACTCAGTGATGCTCAAGCCATCTATCTCAGCAATATATCTAAGACCTACACCTCATGCTTCTCAGCCCTATAATTTTAGGCACAAGGCCCTACTCTCAGAGTGCTGCAACACTCCTACAGCTCAGTACCCAACAGGTACCTACCTCAGTGCCCTTCCAGTCACCTACCTCAGTGACACACTTATCACCTACCTCAGGCCAAAAGGCCCTACACTCAGATCCACACTTGGATCCTACCTCAGAGAGCAACACTCTCCTAACTCAGAGAGCAGCACTCTCCTACCTCAGGAAATTAAGCCCTACACTCAGTCTCCTCCAATACCTACACTTGGTGAAACACTTATCACCTACAGCTCAGTGACTCAATCAATCACCTATCTCAGCCCTATCACTAAGGCCTACTGCTCAGGCTGGGAGGACAACCCTACTCTCAGATCCACACTTGGATCCTACCTCAGTACCCCAGCAGGGCACCTACCTCAATGACTAATTAGTCACCTACAGCTAAGGCACAAAGTGCCCTACAACTCAGATTCAGGCAACCTGAATCCTACTGGAGTTTATACAAAATGTTAAGTAAAAATAAAACAACTGACTCAGAGATAAATCTCTGAGTCTACCTTGCCGGACTGAGCATATATCAGTCCATCCTACTTACTGTAAAAGGGATGAGTCTTCTTCTATAATCAACTTCTTCTTTGCTGCACATGTGAGCAGCTATCTACTATTGAAGGCTGACTGCCCTTCACACAACTATCTTCTCTTGCTGATAGATTAAATCAGCCAACTTGTTCTTCAAGGAAATATCTTGCTAAACTGGAAGAAGCTTCAACTATCTTTGCCTTCTGGCTTTCACTGCTGGACTTTGCTTTCAAGCTTGTCGAAGAAGATGAAGTCCAACCACCTCTCTTTCATTTTCCACTTTTGTTCTCGTTTTCGTTTCCGTTTTATGTGATTGTTGCCCTAATCCCATTTTCTCTTTTCTTTTTATATCCGTAGATTTGAATCAATGACACAATTTGAGTGTGGGCCCAACCAAGGATGGTGAGCGCCACCTTCCTTAGAAGAGGACAAATAGTAGCTTCCGACGCTACTATAGCTTTCCCGCAACGGCATGAAGTACTTGGAATGAGCTCAACGATCGTCGAGCTGAGATCGACGAACTCTGTGCTGAGATCAACGAACTTCAGAATCTCCAACTTTACATTTAGCTCGACAAAATGTGAGCTCTGCTCGACGAACTCTGAATCTTCAAACTTTAACTTGAGCTCGAGGAAAGGCGGGCTCAGCTCGATGAACTTTGAATCTTCAAACTTTAACTTGAGCTCAACGAAATGTGAGCTCAGATCGGTAAACTCTGAATCTTCAACCTTTAACTTGAGCTCGATGATCTGTGAGCTGAGCTCGACGAACTACGAGCTGAGATCGACGAATTCTACTTTCTGGACTTAGAAAATTTCTGCTGGCTATGTCTTAGCAATTCCTTCTCAACTGTCTCAACGGTTTCTTCTTCACAGCTGAGACTCTTCTGTCTCAGTGGTTCCTTCTCAACTGTCTTAGTGATTTCTTCTTCATAGTTGAGACTATCTTCTGTCTCAGCAGTTTAGCTGAGACAAACACTTCTCTCAACGTTTTGTGTTGAGCTTCTCAGCTATCTCAGCGGTTATGGTGAGACATTCTTCTCAGCTGTCTTAGCTGTCTTAGCAATCTTAGCGGTTTTGCCTTAGTCAATTTGTCTGACTTTAGGTCGAAAAATGTTGAACTGCGTTTGACAATCGGTGGGCTAAGCTCGATGAATTCTGAACCTCAAGCTTCTGAATTTAGCTCAATGAGTGGAGAGCTGAGCTCGACGATCTGTGTGCTGAGCTCGACGAACTGTGTGTTGAGCTCGATGAACTGCGAGCTAAGCTCGACGAATTCTTAACCTCAAGCTTCTGAGTTTTAGCTTAAGGAATGGTGAGCTGAGCTCAACGAAATCTGAGACCCACACTTTGAACTGAGCTTGACAATATTTGAAATCTCCAGCATATTCTTCTTGTTGATTTGTCAAATCATGGATTACCTGTCTAGACTTGTTCCTTGGAACATCCTGACTTGGTCACTTAGGCTACTTCCTACCTTTCCAGCATCTTCACTTTGTGACCACCTGTAACATCACTTAGACAACCTATCTAGACTTGTTCCTTGGAACATCCTGCACATGATGAGCTTAAACAACATCAAATACAACTATGCTCTTAGTGTTAATGGAGATGCCTCTTCAAATCCAATCTAAGGAACATTATGGGCAATGGACCCAATAATCTTCCCCTATTTTAAGAAGGCAGAACACCCAACAATACTAAGAGGCATTACCAAAATAGATAGAATAATTTCATGCAGCTGCAGATTATAATCTGCTACACTTGCTAGCTTATGCTACATTAATTTAATATGCTTCATTAATTGTATTGACTCAATAGGTTAAGTCAATGCATCCTCATACTACTTGAGCAATTGCTCAAGTAATATGAACTCTCCGTTATACCACTTAATGTTTAAATAGTTCACCACTAGAGGCACTTACCTCAAAGTATGCACTGACACAATCATGACTCAACATGTGGTCAGTCATTGCATTTCTCTACTACTAGAATCTTTTCCAATAATATGAACCTACTCAATATGACCTAGTCATGTCAAATATTTCTTCTATATGTCCCTCTTATGTATTGCCACACATATCTCCCCCTCTCTATCTTCTTCAATAAGCATATCTATTGAGGGAGTAGAAAATATCATGAGAGAGATTATCTCTTGATCCTAGACAAAGTCCTATGTTGATACTGCTAAGGAAATCATCCTAGTGATCAGTCTACTTGATTAGGAGTTATACCTTCTATGTTGATACATTGATACAACACAACACTGCAGCATTTGAGCTTGCTGCATGCATAGTTCCACTTGTTGATGTTGTATATACAGAATCAGCGTCCACTTGTGTTGATATCATTGATGCACCACATCACCGCAACCCCTTGACTCTTAAGTGAACTAGGGATCCACTTGATCTAGCTGCTAGCTGTTCCTCTTCTCCTATAACAAGACTATTTTCTCAGACTTAGAGAAGATTATGACTAAGTCATACATAGTCTCCCCCTTGGTATGTGCATTGTCCTTAAGACAAACTGATCAACAGTTGTGACCGCTGATCTACTACAGCAGCTGCTCTCTCCTTCTCAATAAGATGTTGATCCTGTTCTAGTAAGTGCTGGACATGCTCCCCCTTAATAGGAGCATTTCCTATCATCATTTCTGTAGGTGCAGATCTTGCTCCCCCTCAACAGGAGCATCCCCGTCACTCCCTCTGCTGGACACTTGAGTACATCTAAGTCTTGATACCACTTAATGGTCTTTATAACTTTGATGACACATCAAGAACTTATCTACCTGCAAGAGAAATGAATCCTACAACACAAGTATGTCATGGAGAAACTGAAGCTATACCAAGTTCAACATACCCAATCTTAATCTAGATGGTGTTGAATCTTGACTTCATCTAGTGACATGATAAACATGTCAACCACATGTCAGTCAGGACAAACTCATGATTAAGTTCTTCTTTATGCTCCCTAACTTATTGAAACTTAATCTACATATGCATAGTCCTGTTATGACAGACAGGATTCCTAACAACTTAGATTATACTAGTATAATATCACTATAAAAAGATTCTACTTATCTAGAGGTTATGGTTCTGGAGCAGTGGCTGGATTCTCATCAGCCAATCACAACAGCTCCCTTGCACCATGATCACTTCTTGCTGAGCCAGATCTTCTCCACTTCTTTAGCAGTAGACATGCCTTTGGCTTCTGTTTCTGATTAGTAGTACAAGAGTGTTCATTCCACTGAGTACTATCTTGATCATTATATTGATCAATCCCTTCTGGTTTCTGAATAGATAGGGAGGAGCTGGTCTGCTATGATTCTCTTCTCCCCCTAGCTTATTGGAGATAATATCATTGGTGCAGCTGTCAGATTTCTCTTCTCATGAGGCTGAGTGTTCTCCTGCAGCAGCTGGACTTTAAGATCACTTTAGCCTTGAATGATCTTCCCATGAATCCAAATTTCATTATGATACCAAGTCTTTCTTTACACTGCTATTCCAATAGGAATTAGCTGACTTGTATCAACAATAGCTTGAATAATCCAGCTGTTCTAGTAAACTGATTTGCTTGCCTTCTTCTAGCAGGAGCCATCACTTGGGTAGTTTCCCTTTTAGGTTCTGTAATGTCCATGGGGGAAAGCTGATCCTTAGCAGTAATGCTGATCTGTTCTGTACTGGCGAACTTTGGGTAAGATTTAAGCTTGTCCAGTAACCTTTACTGAACATGCACCCCATCAGCAGGGGTATCTTAGTTTGACAGTCTCCCCCTCAACATTTGCATAGATCCAGTCCTTATGACTATCAGTCATCATTTCAGCTGATGATATCACTTTACAGTTTGTCCCTTCTGTATAGTGAGTCTTATCAACTGAGCACAGTGTGCCTCTTCCTTGCTACTCACAGAGGAGCTACTTGTGCTTTCCTCAGAGATGCGTACAACTTACTTGTCCTTTCCAGATTTGCTGGTGTGGCAGCAAGACTTTGTCCAACCAGACATTCCTGCTGGCTGGATCCAGCTGGCCTTCATCCATGATCATGGCCAGTTACCACTCCCATAGTGATTGTACCACTTGACTAGAGAGCATATCTCTAAAGTAGATACAACTGACCCAGCTCTCCCGTGCCACTTGATACCACTTGTACCCTTCTTTAGGAATATACACAGCATCCTTATCCTTGGTCTATGAACCATAAGATAACTTCCTTATTCCAGTCCAAGTTTTGGAACATCTTCTGTCCAAGTTCCACATGGGGGATGGGCACTTAAACTAACATGCAAAATAGAATTAGCTTACCTTAGGACCCCAATAGGTATTGGGTCCTAGGTTCCTATTAGCCTGAAATCTGACTTGCCTACCTGTAGAATTTCTGACAGGTAGGCTTACTCTTACTCTAGACACAGAAGGATTGTGCCATCAATATAGGGAAAAATGCCCCACCTTACCACAGCACCAACACTCATTAATATTATATCTTCTTTTCTGAGCAGGTCTTGTAGTGTGGTTAACTGCTGACTGAATAGAAGGAAGAGGAGAAGCAACTTTCTTCAGATTACTTTCAGTAAGGATCTGACTAAAGGTTATTCTTCTAGCAGGCTTCATTTGCTTGCCCTGAATGGTATTTACAACTGTCTTCTTTGTAGATGACATGCTATTTATATCATCAGAACTAGCCAAGTTAGGCTTACTAGTAGACTGACCCTTAGTATAAGTCCTTGCTGGATGGGCTTGAGTGAAAGCCACTGCCTTTCCCTTGTGAGTTGGGGCTGAGGCACCAAATATAAATGGTCCAAGATGGGCCATCTGTACTTTTTCATGGGGAGCCTTAAAGGCACTCATTCCCCTACCTTTTCTTCTTCCATTGTAAGATACACTTGTATTCTTACAAGAAGAATTCTCATTCTTATAGTTACCATACATGCAGTCCTTGTCATACATATGAGAAGGGAGGATTACCTTATGAAAGGTTGAATACGACACTTTAGGGGCTTTTCCTTCCCTTTGGAAAGGTTAACTCTTTTGCTTCCCTTGATTGTTAACTCCTTCTCACCCTTTTGGGAGGAGAAGGAATTATCAAGGGCAGCACAACTTTAGGCTTGCTGAATTCAGCAACAACCCTTCTCTCCTTTAGGAGTTTCTCTTCAAGATCCAAAATGATCTTGTTCTTTTGGCTTATGGTCTCAATTTGGATGATTGAGATGGCCTTCAGTTTGCAAACTTCCCTCACTTTCTGATCCAGCAAGAAAGTTGTCTCAGATTGCTAGACAGCAGCTAGCTGAAGAGAGATAATCTCCTCAGCCTACATATTGGCCAAATTCTTGATTTTTCTCAAAGCATTTAAAATTTGACCATACTTGTAAATCAATTGATTGACATCTACCTTAGATTCAGAGCCATCTTCATCACTAGATGAGGATGCATACGAATCTGGACTGGTCTCATGACCTGAGCAGCTAGACAGGGATTGTACCTGATCTTATCCAAGCTGATCCTTGCAGGATACTTCTTCTATCAAAGCCATCCCCTCACAGCAGCCACTGATATATTCATCCACCTTAGTATCACTTTCTGAGTGTGATAAAGGGACCCTGATCTCTATCCTGATATTTGGATGGTCTTCATCTTAATCTGCAATATCAATAAGTAGCCCAATGAAGGCTTCTTATTCTTCTTCAGACTCTGAACCACTGTTAGAAAGACTGACCCATCCATATATCCAGTGAGAGAATCCCACATCTCTTTGGCTGTCTTACAGTGGACAAGCATCTGGAAGATGGAGTCATCTATGACCCTTACCATGATGTGTTGTGCCCTCTTATCCATTGATGCCAAATTGATTTCATCTTCAGACATCTTTGCATAACTCTTTGGGGTCTTGATGCTTGCATCTGATATAGAGACCCTCATGGGAATGAAGGGTCCTTCTTGAATTAAAGCCAATAATCTAGGATCACTGGCTTCCATAATCTGCCTGATCCTTTCTTTCCATGTCCCGAAGTTCTCCTTGCTGCAGACTTGAAGCTCCATTGAGCTCCACTTATTATGGTTCTCTTTTGAACCCACCAATGCAAACCTTTTAGCTATCCTTTGAGGTCTATTTAGACTGTTAAGTCCTTTTTGAGTAACCTCCCTCTGATACCACTTGAAAGTCTTTAATTCAAGGATAGCTAAATCACTTAGAGGGGGGGGGGGGGTGAATAGGTTATTGAAATTTCTTAAGTCTTTTTGCTATTTTTCTTACTAAATGATCTAAAGGTTGTCCTTAGTACCTGCAATATAAAGAAGAACAAACAACACAATAAAGTACACAGGTATTTATAGTGGTTCCCTAATTAGGTACATCCATTTTTCCCTCCCACCTATCAAACTATCTTGTTAGACTAGGCACTTCTCCAAAACTTCCTCCAAAGAGCTTACACTTTAGATCCCTCAGATCTTTAAGTATCCTCCAAGACTTACTTCTCAGCCACAAGGGCCTATAACTAAGTGGTCAGCAGACTACCTACCTCAGGCTGTTAAGTCCTACACTCAGGTTGGGAGGACAGCCCGACCTCAGATCCACAAGGGATCCTACCTCAGAGCTCTACAGTGCTCCTACACTCAGTGACCCTCAAGCCACCTACCTTAACATTATATCTAAGTCCTACAGCTCAGGCTTCTCAGCCCTACAACTTCAGGCATAAGGCCCTACTCTTATAGTGCTGCAGCACTCCTACAGCTCAGTACCCAACATGTACCTACCTCAGTGCCCTTCCAGGCACCTACCTTAGTGACACACTTATCACCTACCTCAGGCCAAAAGGCCCTACACTCAGATCCACACTTTGATCCTACCTCAGAGAGCAGCACTCTCCTACCTCAGGAAATTAAACCCTACACTCAGTCTCCTACAAGACCTACACTCAGTGACACACTTGTCACATACAGCTCAGTGACTCAATCAGTCACCTACCTCAGCCTTATCACAAAGGCCTACAACTCAGGCTGGGAGGATAACCCTACTCTCAGATCTACACTTGGATCCTACCTCAGTACCCCAGTAGGGCACCTACCTCAGTGACTAATTAGTCACCTACAGCTCAGGCACAAAGTGCCCTACAACTCAGATTTAGGCAACCTGAATCCTATTGGGTTTATACAAAATGTTAAGTAAAAATAAAACAACTGACTCAAAGATAAATCTCTGAGTCTACCTTCCTGGACTGAGCAAATATCAGTCCAGCCTACTTGCTGTAGAAGGGATGAGTCTTCTTCTACAACCAACTTCTTCTTTGTTGCACAGGTGAGCAGCTATCTGCTTTTGAAGTCTGACTGCCCTTCACACAGCTATATTCTCTTGCTGATAGATTGAATTAGCCAACTTGTTCTTCAAGGAACAATCTTGCTAAACTGGAAGAAGCTTCAGCTATCTATGCCTTCTGTCTTTCACTGCTGGACTTTGCTTTCAAGCTTGTCGAAGAAGATGAAGTCCAGCCGCCTCTCTTTCATTTTCTACTTTCATTTTCGTTTTCGTTTCCGTTTTATGTGATTATTGCCCTAATCTCATTTTCTCTTTTCTTTTTATATCTGTAGATTTGAATCAATGACACAATTTGTGTGTGGGCCCAGCCAAGGATGGTTAGCGCCATCTTCCTCAGAAGAGGACAAATAGTAGCTTCTAGCGCTACTGTAGCTTTCCCGCAATGATATGAAGTACTTGGACTGAGCTCGACGATCATCGAGCTGATATCGACGAACTCTGTGCTGAGGTCGACGAACTTCAGAATCTCCAACTTTATATTTAGCTCGACGAAATGTGAGCTCTGCTCGACGAAATCTGAATCTTCAAACTTTAACTTGAGCTCGACGAAAGGCGGGCTCAGCTCGACGAACTTTGAATCTTCAAACTTTAACTTGAGCTCAACGAAATGTGAGCTCAGCTCGATGAACTCTGGATCTTTAACCTTTAACTTGAGCTCGACGATCTGTCAGATGAGCTCGACAAACTGCGAGCTGAGCTCAACGAATTCTACTTTCTGTACTTAAAAAATTTCTGCTGGATTTATCTCAGCGGTTCCTTCTCAAATGCCTCAGCGGTTTCTTCTTCACAGTTGAAACTCTTCTGTCTTAGCGGTTCCTTCTCAACTATCTCAGCGGTTTCTTCTTCACAGCTGAGTTGGTCTTCTGTCTCATTGTTTTAGCTGAGAAAAACACTTCTATCAATGTTTTGTGTTGAGCTTCTCAGCTGTCTTAGCGGTTATACTGAGACATTCTTCTTAGTTGTCTTAGCTGTCTCAGCTATTTTTCCTTAGTCAATTTGTCTGACTTTAGGTCGACGAATATTGATCTGCGTTCGACGATTGGTGGGCTTAGCTCGACGAATTCTTAACCTCAAGCTTCTGAATTTAGCTCAATGAGTTGAGAGCTGAGCTTGATGATCTGTGTGCTGAGCTCGACGAATTCTGAACCTCAAGCTTCATAATTTAGCTCAATTAGTGGAGAGCTAAGCTCGACAATCTGTGTGCTGAGCTCGATGAACTGTGTGTTGAGCTCGACGAACTGCGAGCTAAGCTTGATGAATTCTGAACCTCAAGCTTTTGAGTTTTAGCTCAAGGAATGGTGAGCTGAGCTCGATGATCTGTGAGCTAAGCTCGACGAACTACGATCTAAGCTCGATGAAATCTGAGACCCACACTTTGAACTGAGCTTGACAATATTTGAATTATCCAGCATATTCTTCTTGTTTACCTATCCAATCATGGATTACATGTCTATACTTGTTCCTTGGAACATCCTGACTTGGTCACTTAGGCTACTTACTGCCTTTCCAGCATCTTCACTTTGTGACCACCTATCATACCACTTAGACAACATGTCTAGACTTGTTCCTTGGAACATCCTGCACATGATGAGCTTAAATAACATCAAATACAACTATGCTCTTAGTGTTGATGGAGATGCCTCTTCAAATCTAATCTAGGGAACATTGTGGGTAATGGACCCAACACCTTCTCTCATTTTGTACTCATTGTGGACTGTTGTACCTTTTCATTATATATATATGATGTTATTGTTGTAACTTGTGGACTTGATAGCTTCTTGTTGTACTTCTATTCTCAATTGGCCTATAGGTAAATGATCGTACTAGCCGGCAGGATCGACGTCTTGCTGCATCGACTAGCCCATGTGTTATTGTCACCGTAAGACGGTGGTTCTGGGCATAAGATCGAATAACCCCTGAGTAAGGGTGTAACATCTCTCAAACAATTAGACCCCTATGATGGTTTTGTCATGATTGAGTCATGACAAAATCCTGGGAAGCACTAAGGGTTTATGTGAACATGAAAATTAGGCTGTGAGCCACCATGGTCTGCAAATAGTAGAATTCCAATTACTAGCTTATGGATGATCATAGGGCTTCACCATAACTCCATGACCCCACCATAACATTCCTAACCCATTAGAGGGTCCATTAGAGCCATAAGGATCCATTGGGGCCAACCCAAAGTGGTCAAATTGACCCAAGTCCACCATAACCCTAAATTGGGCAAGGTGCCCTAACTAAGGGGAATTGTCCTCTAATATGCCCAATTGACCATACCTACACCTTCCCAAGCCCTAAGGGAGGCCAATGGGTCACCAAGGACCCATTGGGGTCAACCAAAGAGGCTAAGTTGACCCAAGTCAACCCTAGCCCTAAAAAGGTCAAAGTGCCCTAACTAAGGGTCAAGTGACCACCAAGGTGCCCAACAAACCCTACCCAAGCCTTCCTAGACCTTAGTGGAGGCCAATGATTCACCAAGGACCCATTGAGGTCAACCCAAGTGGTCAAATTGACCTAAGTCAACTCAACCTAGGTTTAGGTCAAACTAGCCTAAATGGCTAGCTCAAGCCCAAGCCATTTGGGCTAAGCCAAATTTGTGTGGCCCACTAGCTTAGGTGGCTGATAATTACATAATTAGCAACCCATTTTCTGGAAATGGTGACTAGGAGAGAGAAATGGGAGTTTTCTCAAGTTGGAGGAGAGTGATAAGAGAGTGAAAATGGCCATTCATGGTGTTTGAATGCCCTTGACCCCTCATCTCTCTCTTAATTTACGAGGATTAATCTCCCCTCATCAGTTAGAGGAGACCAAGGGTTTTCCCCAGCCTTTAGGTGGCTGAATTCAAGGAATATGCCATGGCCGAATTCAACCTTTCATGGCCATAAATTGCTTTGAAGCTTAGGCCCTTCTCCTCCCCCATTTGAGTGTTTTAAAAGCTTCACCAGGAAGAGGGGAGGAGTTTCCACACTTTTTCTGAAGGAATCGAGCCCTCCCACTGTACGGTTGTAACATACCTAAAGCTCCAAAATCCGGCCATGGCGCACCACCACCAAACCCGTCGACAAGCACAGTTGAAGGTCCTCCTCTACTCCTTTCTTCGTGGGATAGAATCTTAGATCATTTTGGAGAGAAATCAAGCTCAATTTAGCTCCATTGGGTGAGAAAAATTTCTGAAATTTCATGGATTTTACACCTTGTGAGTTCGCCAGAAACTGCCCCTCCGATGGCCGTGCCGCCGCCCAGCGATAACCCCCACCTCAACGAAGGTGGTGGCCGGCAAGGGAGGTGGCCGGGTGGCCGGGAAAATGCCTTGGAGTAAGCTCCAGGTCGGGCTGATCCCAGCCCTTGGCTGGAGGAAGAAGATGACTAGGAGGCGTTGGATCTGCTTCAAGACCTATGCTGGATAATATTTATTTATTTTGATTTTTATGTATTTTCTGTCCTATTTACGAGGATGTTTTAAATTAAATATTAAAAATACCTAGGTTCCCCTACAGAAAAAGTTGTCAATAAAAAATGTGTAGATCTGAGAGTCTAATTTATTTTAAAATTGATTTGAATCAATTTAGATTTCAGGTTAGACCTCAACACTCATTTTGGTGAGGTCTATACATATGGTTGAGCAGAGGTTGATTTGAGTGCCCCCATCAATCCAGCAATCCAAATGACCTGAAATTTGTACTAGGGGTCACTCTTATCTATACCAACAACATATCCAAAAATGGGAATTTTTGGATTTAATATTTCTATAGTTTTTGCAAATATTTAATAAACCATAAATGGTTTAATATTTGGGTCTAATGACCTCGAAAGTCCCCAAAAGTTTGGAGTCTGTCTTTTAGGGTCATATTATGACTTTGCTAAAAATTTCAGCCCATTTGAGGTTGATTTAAATAAGTATTGGTGTGACCAAAGTTTGGTCCCCTAAGGGGTAAAATAGGGCAAAAGAGTGTTTGGGGGCATGGAGGGACTATTTCTCACCCAAATGGGTTGGGACTTTGGCCAGAGCCCTATGGTCATTAAAAACACCCTCTCACGGAATTTGAGATTGATTGGGGTAGGTTTGCCCTAGGACCCTAGTTCAAACCCTATGGTTCAACTTTGGAGGTTTGTGAAGGACATAGGGTGATATGTTCTTGTATGGACTTGGTGTTTAAACCATGTGATTCTAGGGTGGTGAAATGCCCTAGGGATGAATTTGGTGACATTTAGACTTAGGAACATAACTTAAACCAATTAGGGTTAGTTTAGGCCTTAAAATTTTATGAAAATATTGATGGGTCATATGACCTTGGATACTTATGAAATTTTGGTAGAAGAGTTTTTATAACAATAGGAGCCTCTGGAAATTATTGTAGGATGTTTTGAAAATATTAGCTCATACTTGTAGTTATAATCTTAATGTTGCCCCTAAGGATGATTTTGATAAAAGTATGGTTAAACTAACTTAGAATGTTATGAAACCTAGTCAGTGATGATTTATGATCATATTAAAGCCCTGGTAATTTTGTGTAATTTTTGGATAATATTTTGAGGTACTTCTCTCTTTAATTCTATTTATTCTATTTATCTTTAATTAATTATTTAGGGGCTGATTATTATATGAAAGTTTGTGAAACTTAGAATTCTCTGTTATTTTGGCATAATATAGTGATAATAAATTTTAGGTGGCCATAACTTAAGGAAATCTAGTACTTCATGTTCAAAATTACCCATGACCTAAATTTTGGAAAATTCAATAAATGCCAAATTAATTAGGAAAATTATAAGTTTCTGGATTTGGGCTAAATTTGTCATGATAGAACCACAATAAATATCTCAGGGCATTTGGATGAAAATTTGGAGTACCTCCTATCATGTACATCATATAACATAGGTTGGTCTGTATTTAGTAAAACTGCGGAAATGGTGATAACATGTGGAATGGTCATAGAAAGATGAGATTAATAGTTTACTGATTTTAATAAGGGAAAAGGGAGCTTCATTAGGAGTAATGATAAGGAAAGTGTTGGGTAGACTAGTGTAAAGAGGTGCTCTTGATCGACGAAAGATCGTCTTTCCTGTAGAGAGAGAGAGAGAGAGAGAGAGAGAGTCAAAACACAATAGGGTTAGATCCAGAGTAATATTAAAAGGGATTGGGAATCGAGTATTAACCTATAATAGTAAGTGACTTGCGAAAGGGAGCTTTGAGCTTCAGCCCATCATAGTTCCTAGTGCCCCCGAAAGCCCTTCACAGGGAATGCCCTGGGCAGTCCAAGGTTAACGTAAACCGTAAGACCAAATGGATTACAAGAGTAATTAGAAATAATCTAGGGTTACACTTACACTCCTCGGTGTTGTGGGAGTTAGGTTGGGTCACTCGAGCGGTAGGCTCGGTGGTTTTGGCGATGGGCAGGTTAGCCCGGCGAGTCGATGGCTCGGTAGATAGTAGTGACGGACGGACTAGTCTGGGGAGATTTTGGATCAACAGATGATTGTGACGGACGGGATAGTCTGGGGAGATTTTGTTTGGCGGAAAATCATGGTAGTATTGCATGTGCATAAGATAAAGGTGGTGGGTCTTCAGTATTAGAGAGTCATCGCACCGACACCAATACATTGACTCGACAAGTGTGGTTTAACACTTGGCCAAATAAAGTCCGGTGCACCAGCCGACAAGAGTACGCAGGAGCTCCGCTTAGTGCACTAGCATTAAGGCATACGATAGGTCTGACTGGTAGTGCTGATACCGGTTTAAAGGAGAGCGAGGCCGAACCCATCGCTTCCGTTTGCCACTACGGAGGTATCCTGGGAGGTTAGACTCCAGAAAGGGGGAACTAAAGGTCTGTGTGCATAGAGTCGAGTGTGTGTGTTGTACTTACATGCTGACATCATAGCATACTTGCATGACATAACATCATCATTGAATATAACCTTTGACACCTATTGTATAAATTTGTATGGGAAACTTTATACAATAGGCCTTACAAAACGACCCCTTGGTCTATAGGTTTGTATGGACATTCCTATAGGTCATGGTTATTTACTATGTTTACTTTCTCATACTGTTCTTATTATCTCGCTTTTGTGTGTACTTATACTATTTACCTACCACTGCTTACATTTATTTGCTCTATTTATGAACTCATGATAGATTAGTTTCATTGTCACCTGCTTACCTTTGTTACTCTCCATCTCCATTACCTTCCATTTCCTTCTCCCCACTCGGTGCCTAGGAGCCATTAGGGTAGGGGTGGGGGATGATAAGACTTAGTATTTTAGACTAACGATCATTGACCAAATCATTTTAGGGGATCGTGGAGCCGAACCAGGAGACGCAGCCCCAAAGGTCGGTGCGCATGGAGACGGGGTAGTCTAGTACAGGAGTCCAGCCAGCAGGGACAGTGAGTCCCGACCATTAGTAGATATTATATATTTGCTTCTGTGATTGAGTGACTTGTAGTGAAGATTTGATGTACCTGACAGGAGCCCTTTTTCTTTTTAGTACTTTGCTTTATCATTTCTATGGACTCTCCCTTCATGGAGAATTATATTATATTGATATGTGATTCTTGTGGACTAGTATTAGAGTTCTATTTTCATGTACTCTTAAATTTCTTCTATTCTTCTGTGATCGGTATGGCCGACAGGATCAGAGTTTTGTAGTGGTGACCTTCCCGGGTGTGTTGGTGTCACTATAAAGCGGCAGTTCTGGGCATAAGACGCCGGTGGTTTAAAGAAAAAAAGGGGTCTTACAAAGGGGGGGGGGGGGGTCTTACACTCACTGAGCTCTACAACTCACTTGGACAACCTGCCAGAATGCTTCACTCCATCCAAGATACTTTGAAGCGGATGATATAAGACGACCTTGATGGAGTGAGCCTGAAAATATGGGCGAAGCCTACGAGCTGAATCTACCAAGGAAAAAACCAACTTCTCTAGGATAGGATACCTCATCTTTGCTTGCCGCAACACTCTGCTCACAAAGTAGATGGGGAGCTGCTTTCTACCTTCCTCTCTGACCAACACGGAACTGAACGCTTCCGCTCCCACTCCAAGATAGAGGAGGAGGTCTTCGCTTCCTTATGGTACTTGAAGTAGAGGAGCTTGGGTTAGTTACTTCTTGAGCTTTCTGAAAGCCTCCTCACACTCCGCAGTCCACTCAAACTTCTGGTTGCCTCGAAGAGCCTGGAAAAAGGAGAACACTTCTCTCCTACCTTGGAGAGGAAACGGCAAAGGCCTGTCAGCCTACTAGTGAGCCTCTGGACTTCCTTGGGATTCTTCGGGGATGTCATCTCCAGAATGGCCTTGACTTTGTCAGGTTTAGGCTCCACCCCTTCATAGTAATGAGGTGCCCTAAGAACTTCCCCCTTCCTACTCCGAAGACGCACTTAGCCGGGTTGAGTCACATCTTATACTTCCTCAGGGTAGCGAAGGTCTCCACCAGATCCTTTATGTGCTCCGCAACGCTCCTGCTCTTGACCACGAGTTCATCCATATATACTTCGAGGTTCTGCCCCTTCTTCTCTTTGAAGACTTGGTTCATCATCCTCTGGTAGGTTGCACCCACGTTCTTGATCCCAAAGGGCATCATCTTATAGCTATAGCAGCCATCACTTGTAATGAAAGAGATGTCACGACAGTCAGGGGGATGCATCCGGATCTGGTGATACCCTGAAAAAGCATCAAGGAAACTCATTACAGGAAACCAGACGACTGAATAAACCAGCGCATCGATTTGAGTCAAGGGGTAACAATCCTTCGGGTAGTCTTTATTTAATATAGAAAAATCAATACATAGATGCCATCCCCCTCCGGACTTCTTCACCATTACAGCATTGGAGACCCAGCCTGGATACTGGATCACAGAAACAAACTCTGCCTCAAACAGCTTCTCCACCTCCTCTCTGATCGGCCCAGCCAATATGGTGGTGCTCTTCCTCTGCTTCTGATGGATGGGGGAAACTTTGGGATTCAAGTAGAGGCAATGGAAGACAACATCGACATTAATCCCTAGCATCTCTACAACACTCCAGGTGAAGATGTCCACGTTCTCCTGCAGACATGCGGCCATCTCCAGCTTCCCTTCCGTCGTCAGAGATCCTACGACCTTCAGCAGACCCATCTCTCCCCTCCGAGAGATCACTTCCAGCTCTTCCAGCTCCTCAGCAGCCCTCAGACCTTCCACTCTCTCCAGTAGCTTCTCCAACCTCTCTGCGTCCTACATCCAGCTGGTGGTACAGACGACATTCATGTAGCACTCCCTGATAGCTTTTGGATCGCCCCTGATCCTCACTTGGACATCTCCCCAGCAGTACTTCAGGCACTGATGATATGACGATGGAATCGCCTTGAAGTATTTGATGAGGAGTCTCCCACAGATGGATTTATAGCATCTCGGTACATCGACGATGACAAAACGACATTAGATAGAAGTTCCACCAAGGGTGACCAGAAGGTACACTCCTCCCTCCACCTCTTTCTTCTCTCCCGAGAAGCCAAAGATGGGTCCGTCCGCAGCTTGTACCTTGGATGCTTCCACCTAAAGTTCGATGAAGGTCCTTTCTAAAATGGCATTCACCGAACTCCCGTTATCCACAAGGATTCGGTCGACGGTGAAGTTCTCAATGGTGACTTGGATGACTAGGGCATCATGGAAGGGATTCTTATTCCCTAACATGTCCTCCTTGGAGAAGGTGATCTCATCCAACGACGGCGGAACTTGAGAGGTCGAGGCGATGCTCTAAGAGGTAGAGGTGACGCCCTTCCGATAGATCTGAAGGAGGCTTCCCTTACCGGAAGCTCTAAGTCCAGCCCCGTCGTTGATCACTCCAAACTTCCACCTCCTAGGCCATAGATCACCTCTCCGCGACCTCCCTGGTCGACCCAATCCTCATTCCTCATCCTCACTAGAGCTTGGAATGCTACCGGTCCTATGGGCGCTTCCTGTCTGGGCTGCTCCCTCTCTGCTACTCCAGCTTCTAACCTCCTCTTGACCTCCCAAAAATGTGGGCAGGCCATCATCACATGCCCCTCTACCTAATACAGATCGCAGTAGAGGGGAATCTTCGCCTCCTGACGCCTCGCCCTTCACACCTCCTTCCTGCGACGCTTATTGCCCTGTCGGACAATGGCTATCGCCTCTCCTCCAGCTCTTCTCTAGCCTCCACCCTGATGGTGATCGTTCCTCCTCTCCTGTTGTTAAAACTGCGGCCTAGCAGGTGGTCTCCATTGGGGACGATTTACAGGGTACTGGAATCGTTTCTCTTTTCCCCTCCTCTCCGGAGCCTCTACGGGCACCTCTCTTCCTTCCTCTGATGCCTCTCCTACCTCCTCCGCTCTTCCGCCCTCCTAGGCTCTTCTCTCCTCCTTTGATCCTCTCTCATCCTCGGCTCTTCCCTCCTCCTCTCAACATGCCTCTCCTGCAACCTTCCACCCCTTACTTCCGAAGGTCCTCCTCTCTCTCTTCTCATTGGCTCATCCTTGTCCAGCCTTGCTAAGAAATCTTGGTTTTTCTCCTCCCCCTGGACGAGCGTTTTTGCCCTCTCGATCATGTAATCAAAGGACTTCAGGGGCTTAGACCTGATCTCCAGGCTGAAGAGACCCTGCTTCAGACCAAACTTCTAGACCAGCATCAGAGTGAAGATATCCACTTCCTCTAATTCCAAGACCTCCTCCTAGAAACAATCGATGTAGTGGCCAAGAATCTCATGCTTCCCTTGCGCAATATTGAAGAGGGAAGTTGCCTCCTTCTTCCTTTTCTTGGATGTTGCGAACCTTGCCATAAGGCCCCGACACAGATCCGCGAAGCAGCAGATGGAACAGGCTGGCAACTTGTTGAACTAGTCCGCATTACCATTGAAGGTGATCGAGAAGAACCTGCACTTGAAGGCATCCGACATGTTACATATGGACACCACATCCTCAAACCACTGGAGATGCCTGACCGGGTCATCTCTGCCAGAGTAGTAGGTTAGGACGGGCTCACGAAACCCCTCGGGAATTGGGGCTGTGAGGATCTCATCATAGAAGGGGATCCTCCCTCCCTGATAGTGACGAGTTTCATCCTCGTTGGTATCATCATCATACTCGCTCCACTAGCGAGTATCACGATACCTCGCCAGTGGCTTTTGATCTCAGAACCTGCCCCCTTGGCCACTTACCGGGTAGTGTCGCGACTGTACTGGCCGCTCCTCTCTCTCCCAGGCATGCTACTTACCAGGTCGCCTCGGCGACGCTTCCTCATCCGACGGTGTCATGCGACGGGGAGAGGTCGCCATGACATCGGGGTGATGAGGGAGCCGTGAGAGAATGGTCCTCTCGATCCTCCTCGCAAACTTCTTGAATACAGCTACCGTCACAAACTCGCCTCCTCGCGCCGAGTTACTAATTCCCGCCGAGTTCGTGACTAACTCGCCTTGCTCCCATGTACTCACCATCTCGCCTACCAGCGAAGCTTACTTCCTCGGTTGCGATCCATGCTCACCGCACTAAGTTTTGAAGCCGAGAAAATTCCCTACTCCAAAAATCAGATCAAGGTAGCCTAAGGTTACCTACTCAATGATTGGGCTCGATGGCTAGAGGGATAAGGCATGGGAGTCGTCGAACAATAAATAGGACCCCAGGCACTGTGGTAGGAAGGTCCCACCACGTACCCGGAAGATTGGAAGAAGCAAACCCTCCACAACCAAAAATAACCGAGCAGGGTACGAGGAAGACTAGCTGGTAACTAAGTTGCGGTGACCAAATGGGATAGTCGCTAGGTCGCAACCTGGTCTCTCTAAAAAAGGAATTCAAAGGCTCAACTTGCGTCTAAGAAGAAGAGTTTGCGAGATCTTGATGAGATTTCCAAGTGTCTCTCCTCGTACCCCTGGGGTCCTATTTATATGGAAATCCAAGGGGAGGGGGGGGGGTCTTATTTATATCCCACCCCTCGACGACTAGGCAACTTCTCTGGGATCTCGCCAGGCTGGGCGAGTAATGGGCCTAATCGCCTACCTGGCGAGTATGCGAGGGGAGCTCTCCATACTCGCCCAGACCTTCTGCTACCTGGCGCATTGACTCTGACCTATGTCTTGACTTGCTGACTTTGACATATGCTGACCTGGCTCTGGAGGGGTCCACCCTCGATGAATACAGGTTATACAGTTCTATCTATTGGTAAAGATTACGTCGGACCTGATTCCAATTATCATTCATGTAAACTGCAACACTAATGGCCATATATTAGCAATGACCATCACTCATCACAACAATGACATATATAATGTACGGAGACATATAAGAGGGCATTTATTCTTTGATCCTTTCTACAAAGTTTTCTCTTCTAGCTCTCCATATCTTTCTTGCCGCCCATTTTATGTTGAGATTTTTTGTTTTATCTTCAAACATCAAGGCATGATAAAAGTGCGAAGGATCTCTCTTTGTTGATTTGTAATCATCCTTGAATTTTTTCCAACGACTTTGAGGATGGTCCTTTGATTTTGCTGGCAGTTTGGGTTCCAATGTTTGAGTAATTGGAGGATTAATAAGCTATCGTAACTTGGTTTTCATTTCCTTTCTTTATAATTCGTTAATGTTATTGTGCCTTTTTAATAACCCATTAAGTTCAATTTCTATATCATTAGCCTCATTTATTTTCGCCGTAGATGCATGCTTCTCCACAGTCTCATTCAAACATAAGACTCTCCAATGTTTACAAATTAAACATAATGGAAACGGATCGAGAACATTGATTTATATATGAAACAAGTTCATGTGCACATGGAAGACTAAGTATATAACACGTCTTATGTCTACACAAATGTTGTTCCACACATGAATTTTTAAGTGAGAGCTCCTCATTCTTAATAATCTCCAAGGCCGCTATGGAGACATTGTCAATAAATTCGGAGTATAACAAACTCATAACCAGTGCTAACTTGAACTTTACTCAACCCTAACATTTTTTAATCTCTGTATGTTGTAGCAAAATAATCTGGTTGAACTGCGAACGGATCCTTCCCGGGGTTAGACCGCAACGCGCATAAATGCCTTCGGGAGTCCCTATGAGCGGCAACATCCCCAGTTAGCGCAAGGCTAGTTACTTGTACGCATCGAGCTCATAATCCTTGTGGTCTATTTGAGCCAAGTGAAATACAATACCACCTGTATTGCTAGAGCTGTCACAGTTCCGATTCGGTTCCGGTTCTACTAAAACCATGAACCGAACCACTAAGGTAACGGTTCTTCAAATTAGAACCAAAACCTTATTTGGTTTGACCGGTTCTGGTTCTGGTTCCGGTTCTAGCTTAATTTTTTGAACCGTCGTGTCAACGGTTCCGGTTCCGGTTCAACAAGAACCAAAACAAAACTGGCCACTATCGGTTCGGTCCGGTTCCATGCGGTTCGGTCCGGTTCCAATCGGTTCAAACTAAAACCAAAATCAAGCTTGACGGAATGAAATAAAAGCGGGCTGCAAAAAGTAAAACTCAAAATAATATCAAATAAAAATAATTATGTTGCTCACTTCTCGACGGTCTTTCCCGCGATCGGTGGGATAATATCAATTATATTCCTACACATGTAGACTTGCCACGAACTTTAGTTGGCTTGCGAACGTCTCATTAGCATGCTCAACCGTAACAATCGCATACAATTAGTTGTTTTCATGATTACTAATAAATAGTAGTTGTATATCTTCTATATTTTCTAAATAAAATATTTCAAAAAAATATGTAAGTAATATTGAAAATATATTATATAACTATATAAAAATGAAAAATACACTGCAAAAATTGACTCCAAACCGCACCAATGTCAAACCATACCATATGGTGTTTATGCGGTAAAGTTTTGTTAGGTCCAAAATCGACCCCCTTTAATGCGATTGTGGTTATGATTCAAACTGCACCCGCTTCACTCGTGATAGTAAGTATAAATATTATAGATAAATTATAAAATAATAACAAAATAATAATAATAATAATAATAAATGGGGTGCGGTTTGGTTCTACTTCGGTCCAGTTCGGATCGGGTCTAAAAATCTTGAAACCGCTTGAGACTTGTATGTTGCGGTTCCGATTCCGGTTCCAGTCCGGATAATAAAATGTAAGAACCACACCCAGACCAATGTTGTTTACGGTTCCAAAATTCAAACCGGAACCCGAATAATTTGTGAACGATTCGGTCTGGTTCTTTGCGATTCCGGTTCGGTTTGCGGTTTTCGGTTTTAAGTGACAGCTCTAGGTATTGCACATCTTGGGTTTTATCAAAGAGAAATTGAGCACAATATATCTTCTTGCACATAATTACTCTGGTCATCACTTCAAACATTTCCATTGAAATTCTATTATGTGATCCTTGTTTGTAGAGAAGAACTTTTTATATAATGTTTGCCTGAAGTTTTCCCTTGATATTGAACTTGGCCTTTTGTAGACATCCATAGAATTTTATGTGAGCCCACACCACTCCTTTGCTTTTGAAAGTTCCTCATCACTAACCTCTTCCTCTTCATCTTCTTCTTCATACCTTGGTAGCTTCAGAGCTCTTGGTAAACCACTGACTGTCACCCTTAGTAGGGTATCATGTATGCTTGTCTTTATTGCCTATCTAAAAGTACTGAGATAGGTGTTGGAACTTGTGTTCTATATCTCTTTAGTTTGACATTATCAAATCCCAAATTGTATTTGATCATACTTGTATTAGTTATTGTGTGTAGGTTTATAGGTATGAAGACACCAGGGATCCACGGTCTATGACCTACTGCTAGGTGCTAGTACTATCGCCTGCGCTAGCTATGCCGACTTACAAGTTGGGGATGACATGTTTCCTCTATGACCTACCGTCGGGCACTAGGACTACCGCGTCGTGCTATCCAAGTCGATAATCGTCGAGTCGATAGTGTCGAGAAGAGTCGGTAGCATTAAGAAGAGACTGTTGACTAGTCTACCACGCAGTGTAAGAACCCCCCCAAACCTTTGCCCGGGTCGGGATGGAGGGGATCTTACTTGCGCAAGACGTCCACCCAATGCTCCTTAAGGGGTAACAACCACACTAATAAGCACTAGTTGGCCGCCTTGCTTGGCTTGAATCACAACTTTCACATCACATCATAGAGTATTGCAGAAGCATTAACAGGGGAACACAACAAATATATATAACACAACAAATATATATATATATATAACAATATATATTTTATAGAAAATGCAAAAGGCCATAGCCACTGTTTGTACATAGAGCCAGTAGGCTAAAATAGTATTACTACTAGCAACTCCTCTCTCTCTCAACTCTACCCGCCAGTACTCACGTCTCAAAATTCGGGAGACAACGGGGGTGCCTTTGCTCGAGTAGTCCAATCAGCTGGTGTCTCGTCCTGCAGCAGCTGGTCGCTACGGTGCTCCATCTCCTGTGAATGGTTATTAAAATAACCGTTAGTCACAGAGCTAAGCGGAAACAAATCTCCTCCCCGGATCCATATCTTGGGGATGAGCTCACACACCCAACAAAAGTAGATAGTCGAAGCAAGAGAGGGTTAGTATAGCATTTCATGAATAAGCTATTAGCAACCAAAAAGAGGTGCAACATGGTATAACTGGACTAACATCAACAATATACGTCAGTTATAATTTAGGCTCCATTAACACAACAACACAACCAGTATTCACAACCCGTGCAAACATTGTAAGCATTCATAGCCACACACACATCGTAGATATTCACAGCCGCGCACACATCGCAGGCATTCACAGCCGCGCACACATCGCAGACATTCACAACCGCGCATAACTCCCTATGTTGACATAGTATGGACCGTTTCTCTTCAAGCAAGGTAGCGAGCCCCGCGGCCCTCACCGACGTGTCCGTTGGTGACAATAGCCAGTCCTGCCACTTCTGAGGGTGGTCGTACTGCATAGCCCAGACCCTTATGTACAACCCTGTGTACTCTTGGATGTGTGCGACATCCGACGATTCAACATTTTGGCTGACCAGCGAGAGGAAACCAAACTGGGAAAATATAACGGCCGATCTCCCGTGTTACTCATCTCCCTGTCGCCTTGAGTCATCGAACTTCCCGCACCGGTACGATCGGTCTGCGAAAGTGACTGACCCGCTATAAATCGCCGCAAAAATTTTACAAGCAATCAAATTTATCAATTTTTCTAGCATGCACCATGTCTATAGCAGCTTGCCCTACCATACAATAAATAATTCGGGCAAACAACACTTGACTCGACTTTTGACAAGGAACGTGGGAGCACTTTATTTGGGGCTAATTTAGGAGGAGCATCTCAACTCCTGTTATCCCCAACCAAGGCTCAACCTATCAATTATCTGCCCGTCAGGGCAGGCCCCATGCTTAAAATAGTAAATTGCAGAAACGAAAGTGCGGTAATAGAAGCTGCTGTTAGTATAAGTTGCAGAATTGAAATGCTATAATGAAAAAGGACCAGTATGAAACTGGAGTAGTACTAAACTGAAAGAACTGAACTGAAAGTAAGTATTAAAAGATACTGGACCAGTATGAGACTGGAATAGTACTAAAAATGAATTGAATTGAAAGTAAATTGCCATGACCAGCACGAGACTGGAGTACTGAAAAGAAAATACTGAACTGAAATAATAAATGAACTGGACCAGTATAAGACTGGAGTACTGAAAAGAAAGTACTGAACTGAAATAAATAAATGAACTGGACCAATACGAGACTGGAATAAAACATAAAGAAAATGGTTAGTTGCCCAATCACTCCATTCAGAAGGCTTCAGTTCTGTCTCCGTTCTTAGGAGTTTTAGTTCAGTTCCATCTCCATTCTCAGGAGGTTTAGTTCAGTTCCATCTCCATTATAGGGAGGTTTAGTTCAGTTCCATCTCTATTCTCAGGATGTTTAGTTCAGTTCCATCTCCATTCTCAGGAAGTTTAGTTAAGTTCTATCCCCGTTCTCTGGAGGTTTAGTTCAATTCCATCTCCCTTCTTAGGAGGTTTAGTTTGGGTTTCGGTAGCCGTGCACAAAAGGATAAGGCCCAGTGGGACGGCCCAACTAGGCCCAACCCGGCAAAAGCCTGGCTCGGGCCGAGGCCAGACCCCGGGCCCATGTTTAGAGCAATTTCCCGACCCGATACTCGACCCGATACTCGGGCTGGGCCGGGCTGGCAAAGCCCAATTTTCGAGCGAGCCTGGGCAGTCTAGGGTTGGGCAAAGCCCGTCCTAAAAGTAAGAGCCGTTAACGGCTCTTATTAGAGCCGTTAATTAAACGGCTCTAATAAGAGCCATTGCTAACGACTCTTATTAGAGTCATTAGCTGCTAATCGCTCTAACAAGAGCCATTAGCAGCTAGGCTAGCTGCCCTGCTGGCCCCTACTGTACAGCAGTACAACAGCTTCTGTACTGCTGTACAGAGCCTAGGGCCTAGGCTCATTATTTTTAAAAAAATTAAATTAAATTTTTTTGTATAAAAACCCCCCTGCGGCCTGCCCCCTCTCTCTCACTTTCTCTCACTCCCGCCCCCTCTCTCACTCACTCTCTCTATCTCCTATTCACTCTCTCTCTCTCATTCCCAACTCGAGCAGCCCCCTCTCTCTCTCACTCACTCTCTCTCTCTCCAACTCTCTCACTCTCTCTCCCACTCACTCTCTCTCTCTCTCTTTCTCTCTCCCACTCACTAACTCTCTCACTCTCCAAGGCTCCCACTCCCTCAACGATAGCATGACGTCGTCCTCCTCAATGCCAGGGTCGTCTAGTCAAAGTATGCCTGTAGTGGTGGAGCACAATTATAAGACGGCAGTTTGGGAGCACTTCGATAAGGTTCAAGCTGGTGCCAAATTTAAGGCGCGCTGCCAATTATGCTCGAAGTTGCATACCCTTACCGGCAACTCGACACTATCAAAACACCTTAAGTCTTGCATATCGAAACAAGCTCCCGAGTTCAGTCAGACCCAAATTTCAGGAGCAGGACATCTAGTAGCTGCCTTCTAAGTTAAAACTGTATTTTTTTTGTTAAATTAATTAATATTATAGTTTTTTTATCTTAAATTAAAAATGATAATAAATTTTAATTTTTTTCAATTAATGTAAATTGGAAAATGTAAATATTTTTTAATATTAATGAAATTGAAATTTTTTTGTCCATGCGAGCGAATTTTTTTAGTGTATTAATTTTTTTTGTATATTAATTTTTTAAAAATAATTTAATTATTATATATTTTTAAAAAATCAAATGGCAAAGCCCGGCTCGGCCCGGCTCGGCCCGGCCCGAAGGGCCGGATCAGGACCCTTCCCAGGACAGGTACCCGAGCACAGTCCGAGCCCGGTTTAAGAAAAGCCCAGGCTCGACCCGATTGAGAAAAGCTCGGGCCCGTTGGGACCGGTACCGGGTCGGCCCGATCGGGCTTTATGCCCATGACTAGGTTTCACCCATTATTTAGGTCTGATAATAGTTCCGTTGTACCCTTTCTTATTGTGGCTTAATCAGACATGAAGAATTTAAGGGTTATACCTTTATTTTTCGTCGAGCATGTTTGCCCGTATTTTCATTTTCCAAACTTGTCCAAGTTACTCGAGAGCTTCATAACGGGTAAAGACGAGGCGCTCAGTAGTTCTACGAAAACCTCAGAATGCTCAGAGCATGGGCATTCCCCTCAAACACTCTCGTTGGTAAAATAATTTGAACCTATTATTAAACACAAAAGGATGGTCGTGCGCTCAAATTTTTGTTTTGGGAAAATAGGACGCATTAATTTTCGAGCGCGACCCTAGGCTTCAATTACTCCAATTTTTCTCTCAAGGTTCCCAAATTTTAATACAACCCTTAGGGAGGCCTAAAATGAGCACACAATTTTTCTCAAATTTTTTTGATCAATTTTGGGCCTCTAATTGGACCATTTAAAACTCATTTGGGCTTTTAAAAATACAAAAATAATTCCAAAAATTCTCAAAAATTTTCTGGAGAAAGCCCTTATCAAGGGGAACAACTTTTATGTTCAACACTTTTTTCCTTAGGAGGCTATATTTTTTATAAAAATATTTAAGTTTCTGATTAAAAACTGGTTTGTATATAGCAGATCAGGCTTGATCCTGTGGCCAGGATTGAGCCAGACAGGGAAAATAGCCAACGCTTCACCACAGCGGATCGACCACAGATTCGCTGTATGGAGCACAGAAGATGAGGCGGGGGAGGGAATTGAGAAGATCACGACGGTTCATCTCATTCCCGTGAGATGAACGACAGTGATCTTCCCCGCCGGAGAAGAAGGCGGTGGCCCTCTGCCACTGAAAACCAGCCACTGCCGGGCGCCGGCGCCGCCCCCGATCGACTCTTCGGGGGTCGGTGAATATTTGGGTGGTAGTCCGGCGGCCTGCCGCCGCCAAAATTTATGAAACTGAGAGCAGGGTGGCGACGACTTTTCTCCCAGCGCCACCGCGCCACCCCGCCTCTCCGGTGACTATCCCAGCCACAAAACCACCCCGATCGATGTGCTGAGGGTAGAGCTCCTCTCTGGTGGTGGCCCGGTGTCTTGCCTCCGCTAATGCAAAAACAAAGTATTTCTCTGTTTCCCAGGTGCTGCCAGAGCGGTTCTTTTCGGTGGCACCCTGGCCTTCCACCACCGGGGAAAGGTATCCCTGATGGACTAGACCTTCCCCAGTGCCACCACCGGCATTGGGAGAGGGTAGATTCCTTCGGCCACACCCGACCTGGAGTATGGGTCGGGTGGTGCCGGCGGCGCCAACGGTTCTCCGGCTGCCGAGAGGCCCATGCAGGACATTTAAAAGATTTGAAAGTGAGAGGGGAGAAGGTTCTACCTGGCCTGGAAGAGCTTGGGAGGGCCCCGACCGAGTTTCCATTAGAGGTAGCGGAGAGCTTTGCTCGGGTTGGCTTTTCTCGGTGAGGTAGGGTTCTGGTGAGGGCTCCCTGGGTTTATTTGGGTTGGTGAGGAGGAAGATAGCGGGCATAGAATTTTATAGGTTTGGGGAGGGTGGCCACCCCACCCCTAATCAATGTAGGATTAATCCCATGAGGGGTGGAGCTCCTCTCCTCCCCTCCACTTGCCTTGGCCATGTAGCACCATCCTAGGGCCTCTAGGTGGCAGCCATCCAAGGGGAGAGGTGTAACACCCATATCCGTCGCATAGCATATAGTAGTAGGTCCGGCCGGGGCCCGATGCCATATACTACGGACAGACCGGTCAATTCAAGCCATAGACGTTCCCGTTCCACCACCGCCTCTTGGACGGCTAACCATATGAGCATTTTGTCTTCTTGGCCTTGGTCACGACAATTTAAGCCATAGACCGCCGAAGACTCTCATCCATGCCAACGGTCCCACCGAATGACATAGACCGGGTACGGTTCCGCCTGACCCGTGCTCATATCGCAACGGCAATTTAAGCCATATGCGCAGGTCAAGACTCACCGAATCCCGTTTCCGCCACAACAATCACATAACCCGGTTATGTTCACGTTGGCTCCCCAGCCACCGTGTTGGCAAAACTCGCTTTTGCCCAGTTTTCCGGGTGCACCTTAGAGTTACTCTCCAAGGCTCCCTGTTGCAATCTACCGCGTAGAAAACCCGAAAAACGCCCAAACACGCGGAGTCTTCCCCGGTTCATATGCAATGCAACATCACCGATCCGGCTCTACTTGTCCGGATAGGCTTCACACACAATGCCTACGTCCGTTTTCGCATACGGACTCTATACAAGGGGGACTTTACATATCTACCCCAAGGAACGCTCCAACTCTTCGCTCACTCGCGAGAGAGGGCTTCCTATGCAAAGGAAAAGAGGGCTTCACATGCCCTAGGATGAGAATCATTACCCTTGCGTTTTTCCGTGGCGCCATCAAAAACTATGCAGTTGGAAAGCACCGCAACGGCGTCACCTCCGCGGATCTGGACTCGGATCGCGATTCGGAGCTCCGAAGCTCCTCCGGCGGCCGGATCTTGGACTCCTCCTTCCTCCTTGCTCTCCCTTCTCTCTAAACTCTTAGAGAGAGAATGGCTAAAGGAAATGAGGATTCCCAACCCTAAATCCCGGCTAAAACCACCCAGGAGCAGCCCCCCACCGTCGGATCCAAAGTTAAGGAAACGAACGGCCAAGATTAGATCTGAAATCATAAAATCTGGGCCGAACACGGGTTGCAACACGGCCGTGTGCCTGGCCGTGTCACCCATTCGCCATCTCGACCGATTCGAAAAACTAGCACACGGCCTTTGACACGGCCTCCGACACGCCCGTATCACATGTGACACGCCCGTGTCGAGACCCGTGTCACTCCCCCCGTGTGCAATCAGCCAGCTTTCCCAACCCGAGAAGGACACGGCCACCGACACGCCCGTGTCGACACCCGTGTCACTACCCGTGTCGGATGACACACCCGTGTCGACACCCGTGTCACTACCCGTGTCAGATGACACGCCCGTGACGACACCCGTGTCACTACCCGTGTGCCAAAAATGGCACAGGACCAGAAATATACCGAGGAGGACACGACCATGTGACACACCCGTGTCACATGCCGTGTGCCTGACACGCCCTGGGACACACCCGTGTCCCAGGCCGTGTTCCAGCCTTCTACGATCGTCGACCGCCAAAGCGTCGACCGCACGACCCGTGGTCGAACACGCCCTGACACGGCCTCCGACACGCCCATGTCGAGACCCGTGTCACCTGCTTCAAAACCCCGTCTTGGCTTAAATAATGCCACCCGTCTCTCTTTTGAGTTTCAGGGTGTTACAACTCTCTCCCCCTTAAAAGAATTTCGCCCACGAAATTTCTAAAGGAAAGTAAACATAAAACCAAAAGCGGTACCTAAGCAAAATAACTCTGGGTACTCCTCCAGCATGGTCTGCTCCCGTTCCCAAGAGAGCTCCTCACGACCGCAATTGTCCCAACGGACCTTGACCATTCGGATCTCCTTGTTACGAAGTCGCTTAACTTCAGAGTCTTCAATACGAACAGGCTTGACCCTAGTCGTCAACCCTTCGTCCACCGGTACTTGATCAACTGCGATCACCTGCGAAGGCTCTTGCACCGCCTTCTGCAATACAGAGATGTGGAACACATCGTGTAGTCCACTCAACTCTACCGATAACTTCAAACGATAAGCCGCTTCGCCGACCCGCTCCAGAATCTCAAAGGGTCCAAGGTATCTTGGGCTCAGGTTCTTCAAGCGTCTCTCCTGGGAAATACCCTTGACGGCTTTACTTTCAAGTACACCCAATCGCCCACCGCGAACTCCACATTCCGATGCTTGGCATTGTAGTACTTAGCTTGCCTATCCTGAGCGATCAGCAAACGCTCTCGAATGATCCGCACCAAAGAAGTAGCATTTTCCACCTCCTGCTTCTTGTACAACCTTGCCTCACCCGTTTCAAGCCACGATAACGGCGTGCGACACTTCCTACCATACAGGGCCTCGAAGGGTGCCATTTATATACTCGCTTGGTAGCCATTGTTGTACGCAAACTCCACCAAATACAGGTGGTCCTCCCAATGCTTCCCGAAGTCTAGGACACACATGAGGAGCATGTCCTCCATCGTTCTATTGACTCTCTCGGTCTGCCCATCCGTCTGCGGATGGAAGGTTGTGCTGAACTTCAACTTTGTCCCCAACATCTGCTGCACCAACCTCCAATCATTGAACGTGAAATGCCCATCGCGATCACTCATAATGCTGCGAGGCACACCATGCAGTCTAACTATATTGTCCACATATAGCTTTGCCAACTTCTCCACCGAGTCGTCTTTCCTATGCGGAATGAAATGCGACACTTTAGTTAACCGATCTACGATCACCCAGATGGCGTCGTTCCCTTTCTGCGACCTTGGCAACCCATGCACAAAGTCCATAGATATGTCGTCAAACTTCCACTCCTGTATAGGCAAAGACTTCAGAAATGCTCCTGGCTTTTGGCACTCCGCCTTCACCAGGGCGCACGTTTGTCACTTAGCCACAAACAACGCTACGTCTTTCTTAAGCCCCGGCCACCAAAACAACTTCTTGAGGTCACGGTACATCTTTGTGCTCCCTGGGTGGATCGAGTACTTGGTATGATGAGCCTCGTACATCAACTCCGCCCGTAGGTTACTCCCGCTTGGGACGCACAACCGATGATCCTTCCTTAACAACCCATCTTCCACTGAAAACTGAGAATTTGACCCATCCAACGCCGCCTCCATAAGCTCCTTCATGGAGTCATCTAACTCCTATGCCTGCCGAACTCGGTCAGCCAGGTCATACTGAACTTCTGTCCAGTTCAACATTGCTTTGGCGCTCGTCTGCTTGTCAACGCAACAGATCTCAAGCTCCTCCAACTCCCATATCAGCCGCTCATCATGCACCGACAACCAGTTGGCTTGGGCGGGAGCCCTGCGACTCAACGCATCAGCAACCGCATTGCCCTTCCCGGGTACATAATGAATCTTGAAGGTGTAGTCCCCCAGGAACTCCATCCACCTCCTCTGCCTCATGTTAAGATCCTTCTGATCCAATAGGTACTTCAGGCTCTTGTGATCAGTATATATATCGACCCTTACGCCGTATAGGTAGTGCCTCCACAGCTTAAGTGCAAATATCACGGCCGCCAACTCCAAGTCGTGGACCGGATAGTTCCTTTCATGCACTTTCAGCTGACGCGATCCATAAGCTATGACGCTCCCATGCTGTAACAACACGCAGCCCAAACCACTACCCGAGGCGTCACTATATACCTCGAAGCCCTCGGTCCCACTCGGCGAACTAAGCACTAGCGCCGTGGTCAACCGTCTCTTCAGCTCCTCAAACGCTTGCATGCACTCCTGCGTCCACAAGAATCTCTGATCTTTCCTTGTCAACTTCGTGAGAGGTAGCGCTATCCGCGAGAAGTTCTCTACGAAGCGCCTGTAATATCCGGCAAGCCTGAGAAAACTACGGACTTCCGCGACAGAAGACAATACAGGCCACTCCCGTATCGCAACGATCTTCTCCGGATCCACCGCTATACCTTCCCCACTAACAATGTGACCAAGGAACGCTACTGAGGGTAGCCAGAACTCGCACTTGGAGAATTTCGCATACAGCTCCTTCCTCCTCAACGTCTCCAACACCAGATGCAAGTGCTTGAAGTGATCTTCTTCGCACTGCGAGTACACCAATATATCGTCAATAAAGACGATCACAAAGCGATCCAGGAAATCTCATAACGTCCTGTTCATCAAGTCCATAAACACTGATGGCGCATTCGTCAGTCCAAACGACATGACCGTGAACTCGAAATGCCCATACCTTGTGCTGAACGCCGTCTTCGGGATATCACATTCCCTTATCCTCAACTGATAGTACCCCGACTTCAAGTCCAACTTAGAATATACCGATGATCCGACTAACTTATCAAAGAGATCATCAATCCTCGGGATCGGGTACTTGTTCTTTTCCGTCAGCTTGTTCAACTCTCTGTAGTCGATACACAACCGCATACTCCCGTCCTTCTTCTTAACGAAGAGGACCGGTGCGCTCCAAGGCGACGAGCTTGGACGCACATAACCTTGCTCCATCAGCTCCTCTAGCTGAACTTTCAACTCTGCCATCTCCTTAGGTGCCAAACTATACGGAGCACGTGACACCGGTTTGGCCCCCGGTATGAGCTCGATGGTGAAATCAATCTCCCACTGCGGTGGGGCTCCGAGAAGACTATCCGGGAACACATCGGGGTATTCGCAAACCACGGGAATGCTATCCAACGTGGACTTTGGCTCCACAGCCCCCACTATTGCGAAGAACAGCTCTGCACCAGCACGAACTGCCTTTACCACCTAAAGAGCAGACATCAGCGTCTTGCTCGACCCTTTGAGTCCCTCGAATGTTGTCCCCCGCCCAACACCCAGCTTGACCTCCTTCCAGTCACAATCAATCCAAGCCTTTTGCTCCGAAAGCCAATCCATCCCAAAGATAACGTCGAATTCTACTAGTGGCAGCAATGACGCTAGCAAGTCGAACTCTTGGCTCCCTATGTGAACCTTTACGGCGCACACTCTGTCCGCACGCATCGAGCACCCATTCGGTAGCAGCACATCCAACTTGTCCTTCGCCATCGAAGAAGGGACTCCGATGCGCGATATAAAATTTTCGGACAAGAAGGAGTGTGAAGCTCCCGTATCGAACAGTGCCCGTGCCGGACTATCGCTAATCAAAACAAAGCCTATGCAAACCATATTAGGCTAACAAGCAATAAACAACAGTATCTAAGTTAACTTGCTATAAATTAACTCGTACCTGTCACCACATCCGCTTGTTTAATGGCCTCTTGCTGCCCCAAGTTGTAGACTCTAGGCTGAGTCGGAGCATAGTGGGACGCGGTTGACTCCACCGCCTTGCCCTTCTCTTCGTAAGTAGCTCCTTGCTTTCTCTCGGTCTTTGGGCGTCCGCTCTAGCAATCACGGGCAAAGTGCCCCGTCTTTCCACACGTGAAACAAGCGCCCGGGGTTCGGTTGGTAGTTGCCCCCGAGGCACCTGTAGAAGAAGCTGGACCTAACGTCCTAGTCTTCTTGAAGAATTTTCGATAGCCCGACTTTGACGTAGTCGGCGCTTTGAACTCCGATTTCTTCCCGCCAGATTCCTTCTTAGCTTGCACATTTCTCATGTCCTTCTCTAAGGACCGGGCTGAGTTGACCAAGGTTAGGAAACCCTGTGTCATGGGCCCTGACAGTAGCAACCTCAGCTCATCTCTTAACCCTTCGTAGAAGCGGTTAGTCTTTCGCTCCTCGTCGGCAAAGGTAGCGCTAGCATATCTCCCCAACCGAGTAAACTCGTGGAGGTACTCGTCTACAGTGCATTCTCCTTGCACCAACTTTTGGAACTCGTTCTCCAATGCGATCCTCTGCGCTGAGGGGAGGTATCGAGCCATGAACAACCTTGCAAACTCCGCCATAGGAACTTCGGCCAACGGCCTTCCCCTCAACTGGTGTAGCTCTAGGCCTTCCCACCATAACCTTGTGTCCCCATCCAAAAGGAACGTCGCTATCGTGGTCTTCTGCCACTCTTCCGTTTCAGTCGCTGTCATCACCCTATTGACTCTTGAGAGCCAATCTTCAACCTGGGTCGGGGTTCCCATTCCCGAGAACACCGGTGGGTGGAAGCCCATCACATGCTTCAACTGTCTTTCAGTTTCTCTTCGAGGCGACTCTGGCTCCACTGCCACCTGCTCAACCCTTCTAGGCTCCGCCGCTTGGAGCGGCACTTGCTCCCCCGCAGGAGCAGGCTGCTGCACCTGTCTTGCAGGTTGCACATTAATCATAGCAAAGACAGCTTCTGCCACCAATCTAATGGTCTCGGCAGACGGAGGTGTTGCAGGCGTTTCACTTGGCGCACTGCTTGCCTCAGAACCTGGCCGTTCTGACGGCCCAGCACCACTCCTGGTCACCTATAATCGCGCAAAACACCGATAAGCGACCAAATATTACTGCAAACAACAATTATAGGAACACGCAGGTTCCTCAAACATGTGTATTTTCATTCCTAAGTGGACATTCATGGGTTCTTTTCATGTTATAACGATGACGCACACACATGTGCTCACCACCCCTTAAAGTGAATTCGTCCATAAATTCATTTAAGCCTGACCGAAATCAGTAGTCTGATACCAATTTGTAACACCCCTATCCGTCGCATAGCATATAGCAGTAGGTCTGGCCGGGGCCCGACGCCATATACTACGGACAGACCGGTTGGTTACGCGTTGAAACCATACAACCAATCACCACCGTCCTACACAGAGTCATTCTAGCGGAAGCAATTTATTAAGTTGCGCAAATACAAGAACCCTGCCAAGCAAGAATGTCCACTACTTAAATAACAATAGGAATGAATAATACAAAAGTACCGGCCTTATGGCCTTACAATGTTTGCTTAACAAAACATGTCTTACATACTTCGGCTCGTAGGCCGGCCATACATGAAATAAACGGAAAGCATAAAAGGGTTAGGCCTTTGAGGGCCAGCACCGTAACATGGGCTTCAGCCTGCTATTTTCCGCTCGGCTCCGCAGTACCTGCAACACAAACCACTGCCCGGTGGCAAACAAAAGCAACGGTCAGCTATGCTGACCAAATTATAACGATCCCGCCCCCAAAATCGGGGCGGCGATGCTCTTTTCCCTGCACTTTATTAGTATAGACAATTTATTAGCGTGATCACACATCATCACAGGCGTAGGCTCGCATGGCCACACACCTCGTGCACACAGGGCACATTCACGGTGAACCGGCCAACGTCACGTACATTCAAGCCATAGACGTTCCCGTTCCACCACCGCCTCTTGGACCGCCAACCATATGAGCATTTTGTCTTCTTGGCCTTGGTCACGACAATTTAAGCCATAGACCGCCGAAGACTCTCATCCATGCCAACGGTCCCACCGAACGACATAGACCGGGTACGGTTCCGCCTGACCCGTGCTCATATCGCAACGGCAATTTAAGCCATATGCGCAGGTCAAGACTCACCGAGTCCCGTTTCCGCCACAACAATCACATAACTCGGTTATGTTCACGTTGGCTCCCCGGCCACCGTGTTGGCAAAACTCGCTTTTGCCCAGTTTTCCGGGTGCACCTTGGAGTTACTCTCCAAGGCTCCCTGTTGCAATCTACCGCGTAGAAAACCCGAAAATGCCCAAACACCCGGAGTCTTCCCCGGTTCATATGCAATGCAATATCACCGATCCGGCTCTACTTGTCCGGATAGGCTTCACACACAATGCCTACGTCCGTTTTCGCATACGCACTCTATACAAGGGGGACTTTACATATCTACCCCAAGGAACGCTCCAACTCTTTGCTCACTCGCGAGAGAGGGCTTCCTATGCAAAGGAAAAGAGGGCTTCGCATGCCCTAGGATGAGAATCGTTACCCTTGCGTTTATCCGTGGCTCCATCAAAAACTATGCGGTTGGAAAGCACCGCAACGGCATCACCTCCGCGGATCTGGACTCGGATCGCGATTCGGAGCTCCGAAGCTCCTCCGGCGGCCGGATCTTGGACTCCTCCTTCCTCCTTGCTCTCCCTTCTCTCTAAACTCTTAGAGAGAGAATGGCTAAAGGAAATGAGGATTCCCAACCCTAAATCCCGTCTAAAACCACCTAGGAGCAGCCCCCACCGTCGGATCCAAAGTCAAGGAAACGAACGACCAAGATTAGATCTGAAATCATAAAATCTGGGCCGAACACGGGTTGCAACACGGCCGTGTGCCTAGCCGTGTCACCCATTCGCCATCTCGACCGATTCGAAAAACCAGCACACGGCCTTTGACACGGCCTCCGACACGCCCGTGTCACATATGACACGCCCGTGTCGAGACCCGTGTCACTCCCCCCGTGTGCAATCGGCCAGCTTTCCCAACCCGAGAAGGACACGGCCACCGACACGCCCGTGTCGACACCTGTATCACTACCCGTGTCGGATGACACACCCGTGTCGACACCCGTGTCACTACCCGTGTCGGATGACACGCCCGTGTCTCTACTCGTGTCGGATGACACACCCATATTGACACCCGTGTCACTACCCGTGTGCCAAAAATGGCACAGGACCAGAAATGTACCGAGGAGGACACGACCATGTGACACGCCCGTGTCACATGCCGTGTGCCTGACACGCCCTAGGACATGCCCGTGTCCCAGGCCGTGTTCCAGCCTTCTACGATCGTCGACCGCCAAAGCGTCGACCGCACGACCCGTGGTCGAACATGCCCTGACACGGCCTCCGACACGCCCGTGTCGAGACCCGTGTCACCTGCTTCAAAACCCCGTCTTGGCTTAAAAAATGCCACCCATCTCTCTTTTGAGTTTCGGGGTATTACAAGAGGGGATGGTCTTGGGCCTTGATTCCTATGGAGTGAAAAGAGGAGGGGAAGGGAAAAGTTGGGCCTACCTTGTCCCATGGCCCATTCCCATCATATGGCTTGTTTTGGTGGCCCAAGATGTGAGAGGGGTTTGGGCTTAGCCATTAATGAAGAGGGGGTGGACACCTCTTTGGGAAAAAAAAAATCCAAAAATTGACTTTTAGGAGGGTTTTACCAAAGTCAACCTGTTGAAACCCTACTTGTGATTTGGGCTAGGATCACTATTAGGACTAATTAGATGACCCAACATGTATAGTTTAGGGTCATAGGATGTTTCTAGGGTCAAGGTCAGTCGCATGATGATAGATTGTTGGAACCTACCTTCAGAAGACTTCAGAGACAGAAGACTTTAGAGAAAAATGAGTTAAAAGTATGCAAAAAAAGTCGATCGATGAAAGCTGAACTAAGTTCAACGATCATCGATCTCAGATCGACGAACTTAGAGTTCCTTCTCTGAGTTGAGCTCGACGAAAGTCAAGCTGAGGTCGACGAACTACCTTCTCTACATTGAAGTTCAGCTCGACGAAGGACTTACTCAGTTCGACGAACTTGGAGCTCAGATTGAAGAAGTAAAATTTTCAGTTCAACGATCTTGGAGCTTAACTCGACGAAATAGATTTTTCAGCTCGACGAACTTGGAGCTCAGGTCGATGAAAATTCGCTGAGTTCGACTAACTCCTTCCAGGTTCTGTTCGACTAATTCTCTGTAGTTTTTCATTTCAACTATTGGCAGATCGATTTCAAATTATTTCAATTAAGTAATACTCTGATAATTAATGCATAATATCCCCAACAAATATAGCCGTTACCAGTCAGCATTAATTATGGATTTCACAGAGTTGTTACCATACCAAATTACTGGGATAGTTATGGAAATGCATTGAAGACAAATTGAGCCGTTTCAATGCCCAGATTCTATGCAGACAAATTCAAGGAAAGATTATAAAATTCAATAGTTTTGAAATCTGCTATCATATATATCTACTCCTTCAGAAAATTGCAAAGAGGACAAGCTACTGAATATAGAATAGAGTACAGAACAAATACAGTTTTTATACAGAGTTCTTCATCTGCGTCAAGCTTTCAAGTGATAACTAATAAAAATTAGTCTGAAAGTTTTGCTGAAGAGCAACATCATCTTTGAAGGCCTACACCCTGAAGCAAAGCTTCCATCTCCTGATCATCTACACAACTCAGGGGGAGCTTTGACATTATCAACAATCCGCTAGTCTTCTCAGAGATTTGAGACAGAGAAGACAAAATCATTTTCATTTTTCTTTCACTGTGTACAGGGTTTTAACTCCCTTCAAAAGTTAACCTTTTGGTTCAGAAGTCACCTGATCAAAAGACTTGGGATTGGTTTTTGGGAACCTGATCAAAAGCTCAAAGGGTTGCTAGATCTCCCTTAGAAAAATAGATCTTCTGGTGACAGGGCACCGGAGCAAAAACCTGTGGTGACAAGGCACCTAAGCAAAAACTGTTGGGTTTTTTGGGGATGGCACAACACTTGTGCACACAGTGAAAATAAGAACAAGAAAAACCCAACGAGTTCAGATCTGACAACATTCATGAATCAAGAAGTAAAACATGTAATAAAAATTACCTTTGAGGGATTGAGTCTCAACTCAACCTAAATGCTCCAAAAGAATCAGGCCGGTCACACAGCGGCTAGAGTCTTGAGTGCAGAAAGTATATTTGCGCCTCTACAGTAATCTACACGATCGGGAGAACCCACAATAACTTGTCACACAAGCTCTAGGTCGGGAGAGGACACTCAATGTCTCTACAGACTGCTATGTCTGATCAAGGAGAGGTGGTGGCAACACTCACCGGGATCGGGATCAGAATCGACGACGTGATTTACGGAACGCTTCTGTTGGGTTTCTAGGGTTGTCTTCTTATCGCACAGTTTCGGCTCATGTGCTTAGACAAAAAGAAAAGTAACCGTCAACAGTAAACCCTAAAACTTCCTATTTATACTCTAGGAGATAAACAGAACAGCTCTCGCCGCTATCCGCAGACCCAAAGCTTTCATTCAAGAATTCAGCAAGTCAATATTTGACTTAGTACGGGCATTCGTCGAACTTAGCTAGACGAACTCAGCGCAAAAGGCCAGAATGTCGAACGTCATTCGTCAAACTCAGCTCGACGAACTCTGCGCCAAAGGCCAGCATTCGCCGAACATCATTCGTCAAACTCAGCTCAAAGAACACTACGCCAAAGACCAAAACGTCGAACGTCATTCGTCGAACTTAGCTCGACAAACTCTGCGCCAAAGGCCAGCATTCGTCAAACATCACTCGTCGAACTCAGCTCGATGAACTCTGCGCCAAAGGCAAGAACGTCGAACGTCATTCATCGAACGGCGTATGACATCTACTCCCTGGCATTGAGTGAGCTTAACTCTGTCAATGCTTTATACGCCAAAGAGTTAAGTGAGCTTAACTCTATCACGCTTTCAGCGCCAAAGCTTTGAGTGAGCTTTACTCTGTCAACGCACCTGCGCTTTGGCGTTGAGTGAGCTTAACATACTCAACGCAAAATGCCTTAGAATATTACAAGCCTTTATTTTTCAATTTCCTTCAACTCATCATATGAGCTAAACTATACCGATCCAATCTCCTAATTTCTCCACAATCTTATGTGCGACCCTGATAGGATCATATTGAGTTAGCAGTGAGGCTACATGCTTGATCACTTCCAGATCACAATGGTAATACCAACAATCTCCCACTTGATCTTGAAAGTATCAAACAAAAGATTCACAAACAATGAGCGACATCTAGCAATACATACATTCTCCCCAAACAACAAGAGTTTATAAACTAAAAAGCCATTGTGACTAATGTTACAGTGTTGTCATGTCACTTCATCCCTTACATCCAGAGAGTACTAGAGGTATAGACCGTGTCACCCTCATAATTGTTCAATCCCAGTTTCCTGATCTAGAATGGAATTTTAGAAATTGGTGAGCCCAATATCATATATTGACTCAACCAGTATGGTTATGCATTTCTCAGTCCCATTCCGTCAAGGGGCCCATGGATGCAACTCTTGTAATATAGGAGGACAAATCCCATTTCTGCTCACACACAAACACCCAAATGACTCGCAACGTACCCAATAACCACCTTTATCATCCAACTTTCTCAATACTGGACTTTTGATAGCATCAAAGCATGCTCTTCCTCACTCAGTGAGTGCTGTGACTTCAGGTCAAAGGACCACAAACACCATTGCCACTTGAGCCATACTTGTGACATGTTTATATAACCATCCACAAAGTATTCTCACAGTGGGCTTGTCTAGTACAACTTATTCATAACAAGTACCCATGTGATGACTTGATATCACAATATCATGACCTGTGAGGACGGGTCATCAGTCAAAGCACATGCTAGTCTTAAAGGTATCATCATCGCCCTTAGCTTCTAAGATGATAAAACGACCAGGGACTCTTTAAGAATGAAGCTTCTGGGATCATAGGTTCTCACATCAAGTCACTGCTTTACCTATGGAAGCAAACATTCTAAGGGCATTTATTTTTAGTTAATTATTCTATCACAATAGAAATAATAACACAATAAAAAACTTGCCAAATATATAAAATGAAATGTATACAGTACTTTTATTCATCAAATGAAAATTTAACAGCCAATAAACATACAATTCACAAGACTCAAACTAGAGTTGATCATTCAGGTATCGTATACCCATAGATCTAACATGACCATGATGCTTTCTCTGTATGAGAGGCTTTGTCAATGGATCCATAATATTTTCTTCAGTCGGCACTCTGCATATGATCACATCTTCTCGATCGACAATATATCGAATTAGATGGAATCGCCGGAGTATGTGCTTGGAGCGCTGATGAGATCTCGGTTCCGAAGCAAGTGCAATTGCACCGTTGTTGTCACAGTAGAGATATACGGGACAAATAATGCTAGGAACTACATCTTACTCGCTGATGAATTTCCTAATCCATATAGCCTCCTTCGCTGCATTTGTAGTGGCGATATACTCGACGTCGGTTGTAAAATCGGCAACTGTATCCTGCTTGGAACTCTTCCATCTAATAACACCTCCATTCAGGCAAAACACAAAACCTAACTGAGACTTTGAATCATCCCTATCAGTTTGGAAGCTAGCATCCGTATAACCACTTACAACGAGCTCTTCCTCTCCACTGAATACCAAGAATGTATCCTTAGTCCTTCTCAAGTACTTGAGGATATCCTTGAAGGCTATCCAGTGACCTTCACCGGGATCAGACCGATACCTGCTAATCATGCACAAAGCATAAGAGACATCAGGTCTAGTACATATCATTGCATACATGATTGACCCAATTGCCGAAGCATATGCAATCAACTTCATGCGGTCCTTATCTTCACAAGACTTAGGACACTGGTCCTTAGAGAGACTCACACCATGAGACATGGGAAAGAATCCTTTCTTGGACTCAAGCATGTTGAACCGTTTCAACACCTTGTCAATGTACGTACTTTGGGTCAAACCCAACAACTTCTTCGATCTATCTCTATAAATCTTAATACCAAGTATATAAGTCGCTTCCCCTAAGTCCATCAAAAAGCAGTCCCCTAGGTTGTTCTTAACAACTTGTAGGGTCAGTTTGTCATTCCTGATCAACAGTATGTCATAAATATACAAAATCAGGAAGACAACTATGCTCCCACTAATACGTTTGTAAACACACGGTTCATCCTCGTTCTTGATAAAACCAAACTCTTTGATCTTTTCATTGAAACAAAGATTCCAACTTCGATAAGCCTGTTTCAATCCATAAATCGATCTCTGCAGCTTGCATATTTTAGTGGCTTTACATGAAGATACAAAACTCTCGGGTTGTGTCATATACACTTCCTCAAGGAGGTTCCCATTAAGGAAAGCCATCTTGACATCCATCTGCCAGATAACGTAGTCATAATACGCAGCAATAACAAGCAAAATTCTCATGAACTTAACCATGGTAACAGGGGAAAAGGTCTCATCATAGTTAATACCATGAATTTGCTTGGAACCCTTAGCCACCAGTCACCCTTTGAATGTCTGTGCATTCCCATCCATGTCGGTCTTCTTCTTGAAGAACCACTTGCACCCTATGGGTCCTACCCCTTCAGGTGGTTCCACCAATGTCCATACTTGGTTTTTATAAATGGAGTCCATCTCAGATCTCATGGCTTCAAGCTGCTTCTCGGAGACCGGTCCACACATAGCTTCATGGTAGGTTGCAGGCTCATCACTATGATCCATAAGCAACACATTACTTATTTGAGACATGAGAAATCCATATCTCTCAGGCTCAAATCTTGGTCTACCAGATCTACGTGGAACTTATGTTTCCTGATCAGGTTCTCCAGCTACAACAACTTGTAGTCCTGACTCAGGTTCCAATACTGGTTCATTTACTGTTTGTGGTTCCTGAACTTCTTCAAGTTCTACCCTGTTTGTCTTTCTACTTAAGAACTCTTTCTCAAGAAAGACTCCAGTCCTTGCGACAAACACTTTGCCCTCGGACGGTAGGTAGAAGTAGTACCCTATAGTTTCCCTAGGATACCCCACAAGATAACACTTATCTGATTTGGGTTCCAGCTTATCAGGCATTAGATATCTCACGTATGCCTCACATCCCCAAACCTTTATGAACAACATACTGGGATGATTCCTAGTCCATATCTTATATGATGTCCTAAGAACCACTTTCGTTGGAGCACGATTTAGTGTTAAAGCAGCAGTTTTGAGAGCAAAGCCCAAAAGGAAACAGGCAGATCTGCATGACTAAACATCGACCGCACTATGTCTAATAAAGTACGATTCCTCTGCTCAGACACACCATTATGCTGTAGTGTTCTAGGTGGAGTGAGCTGTGATATAATACCACACTCTTTCAGATGATCATGGAACTCATGACTTAGTTATTCACCACCTCGATCAGATCAGAGTGCTTTAACCTTCTTACCCAGCTGGTTCTCTACATCATTTTTAAACTCTTTGAACTTTTCAAAGGTTTTAGATTTGCACTTCATAAAATACATGTATCCGTATCTACTGAAAACATCAGTAAATGTAACAAAGTAGAAAAACCCACCTCTGGCCATAGAACTCATGGGTCCACATACATCACTATATACTATACCCAAGAGATCATCAACCCTCTCATTGAGGCCAGTAAAAGGGACTTCAGTCATTTTACCTAACACAAGATTCGCATCTCTCAAATGATTCATAATCAAATGATTCCAATAGTCCATCTCTATGGAGCTTGGATATACATTTCTCATTTATGTGGCCCAAACGACAATGCCAAAGATACATAGGGTTCGAGTCATTTGTTCTTAGTCTTTTAGTATTTTTAATATTATAGATCGGATGGTTTAAGTTCAAAACATACAAATGATGAGTACAATTATATATGTATTTTTACTATCATATTTGTAATCATGTCCCCTATTGTATACCTCCAATCGTTTTAATTATGCGAAAATAGTTAAGAATTTGAATTATCATGAATAAAAGAGCACAGTATGGAGTTTCCTTTATTTCCTGTATTAAGCTATTTATTTATTCATTCATCTTCTTAATGCAGGTATTACAAGTCCTTGGAACTAAAAGTCTTGGAGCAAACAGAGGTGTTCACGGATCCAACATGACTGATGACATGACTGGAATTGGGCATGTACGGGTATGAACACGCCCATGTCACTACCTGTGTCCTTATCGGGAAAGAACACACGGTTTGGAAGAAAAGACAGAGCACCACACGGTTAGGAACATGCCCGTGTCACTACCCATGTCCTTATCGGGAAGAATTAAAGGCCTGCTGCCAACCTAGCCGTGTGCGAAGAATACGAAGAACAATACAGCCGTGTCAAATGACACGGCCCACGACCAGACACATCTTTTCGTATTAAACCGCTTTTGAACTGTCCACACGGCTTGTGATACGGCCGTGTTGGAACCCGTGTTCGACCCTGTTTGCAAGAAGACTATAAAAACCTGTATGAAAAATTGAAAAAAGACTTTTGGATTGAAGAACTTGGAGAACTTCTGGAGGACAAAAGTGGAGCATTCGGCGGAGGGGAGATCGAAGGAGATAATCCATATGGTTTTAATCTTCATGTATCTCTTTTAATCTTCCCCTTCTCTTAGTGGATCTAACTTAATTCTATATTTTGCATGAGACTTGTTTTTATGAATCAATTCAGTAATCATTTATGTTGTTTTTACGTTGGATTCGTGGTATTTTATTCATATGTATGCGTTCAAACAAAGAGATTGATATTGGTCTTGAAATTAGAACTTATTTTATTTGAATCCCAAACTTCTAGATTGAGAAATTGGATGTTTGTGATGATGTTTATACGTTCATATTCTGGTATTCTTTCTCTTTGTATTTCAAATTGCATGATTGAGAGATATGTTGTTTGGATAATGGTAATACGGATAATTGGACTCATGGTATCTTAGAGATAGGATTTCATTAATTTATGTATTAGGTAGGGTTTCTTATTATTAATTCAAATTTGAGTGTTGTGAATTGTTCGAGAGAAAATTTACTCAACTTAAGTTTAGGTTTTGAATTGCTCGAGAGAGAATTCGATAAATGTTTAACCCTTACAATGCAACGAATTTGATAATCTTGTTATTATGTGATTACATAGAATTGAATTAATGAGTGATTAATCTCATATGATTACTCTTAGACTATCTGCTTTTTAACTTTCCTTAATACTCCAATGTCTCTTTATCCAAGTAGTCCTAGTTAGGTTAATTTAAGGTAACAATCAATTTTAATTATAGGTACAATAATAGAGTGAGAGTGAGTACAAGTACTTGAAAAAACCCTGTGGAATATGACACGACATGTATATTTCTCCTATACTATGATTGATAGGTGCACTTGCCTGAGATTAAAATCAATGTAGCTTATGCCTATCTACATAGTTTATACATAGAGCAAAATTATCGCATCAAGTTTTTGGCGCCGTTGTCGGGGACTCGTCTTCAATATTTTGAAAGCTTAAACTTTATTAATCTACCAATTTTTGATAATTAACATATAACTATCAATTACTTTATTGCATAATTATATCACTTAATTTCTATTTTGTAGTCTGTTAGTCTATGACCAGGGGAAGAAATTCTGGGCTAACACTATTTCATCCTAACCCAAAACAGATTATTCACGGATTAGTGATACATTTCCGGTGGAATCATTAATTGCATTATCTACAAATATAAATGTTGATTATCCATGGTTTGCCGATTATACAAACTATCTTGTGGCTAAGGTCCTTCCAAAAGATTTTTCATATCAGTAGAAAAAGAAATTTTTATCTGACTTGAAATATTACTTTTGGGAGGACCCCTATCTTTTTCGGATATGTGCAGATTCCATTATACGTAGATGTGTATTAACGAATGAGGGCTGGAAAATCCTGGAGCAGTGCCATTCAGGCCCTACAGGTGGTCACTTTGGAGCAAACTGCTCAGCTAAAAAGGTTCTTGATTCCAGTTTTATTGGCCCCTTCTATTCAGGGATGCCCAAAGGTATGTGCTTTCATGTGATTCTGGTCAAAAATCAGGTAATATCTCTAAATTACATGAAATGCCACAAAAATTTATTCTTGAATGTGAAGTGTTTGATGTGTGGGGGATTGACTTTATGAGACCATTTCTAATTTATTATGGGAATAAATATATTTTGGTAGTTGTAGATTATGTATCGAAGTGGGTAGAGGCACAAGCTCTCCCTACTAATGATATTAGAGTAGTAATTCAGTTTCCGAAATCCTTATTTACACGATTTGGCACACCACGTGCTCTTATCAGCGATAGGGGTACACATTTCTGTAATCTATAGTTAGATAAAGTCTTACAAAAATACGGGGTCACTTATATAATAGCCACTCCTTATCATCCACAAACTAACGGTCAGGTTGAAGTTTCGAATAGAGAACTTAAGAGAATCATAGTAAAATCTATAGAAGGGAATAGGAAATAATGGTCTAAGAAACTAAACGATTGCTTGTGGGTATATAGAACTGCCTACAAAACACCCATAGGGACCACCCCTTTTAGATTAGTCTCTGGTAAATCATGTCACCTGCCTATAGAATTAGAACATAAATCTTATCGGGCAATACACTCTTTAACTTTTGACACCAATTCTATAGGGGAGAAATGAAAACTTCAACTTAACGAATTAGATGAGTGGAGAACCATGACTTATGAAAACTCCCGGATCTATAAGGAGAAGAATAAATTATTCCATGACCGTCACCTTCGCAAACCCAAGACATTCCAAAAAGGTGACCAAGTCCTCCTTTTCAATTCCCGACTTCATTTATTCCCAGAGAAGTTAAGGTCTAAGTGGTCCGGACCCTTCCAAGTCAAAGAAGTTTTTCCCTATGGCACCATCGAGCTAACCCACCCTGAGAAGGGAGATTTAAAGTTAACGGTCACCGATTAAAACTTTATTATGGTGCGTTTCCTCAAGATTTTGCTCGCCAAGAATCATGCCTCCGGCTAGACTAGGATTAAATATAATGTAGTAATTTTTATAAGTTTATAAAATTTTGGTAAAATTCTAGTTAAATGTTAAAAAAAATTATTATAAAAATAACTTAGAAGGTAATTCCAATTCATAGGGGCACACGGGTGGACACACACCTGTGTGCCAGGCCGTGTTCATAAATACTTTCTTTAGCCCGGGCGTGTTCGATTTAAAATGAGTAGGAATCCTTTTTCCCGAGCACCACACGGCTGGAAACACGCCCGTGTGCCAGGCCGTGTAGCTTTAACTTCTTTTCTCACACAATCATCCATAGCAGGACACGGGTTGACACACACCCGTGTTGGTGACCGTGTGCATATTCACTTATCAAGAGCAGGACACGGGTTAACACACACCCGTATTGGCACCCATGTGAAGATTTTGATTTCGACGATTCACTCATCCCGAGAAGGACACAGCTAACTACCCAACCGTGTGTATGCCCGTATGCAGATTAATGCACTGTGCCTGAGCAGGACACGGTTTTACACACGCCTGTGTTCTCGACCGTGTCCGACTGGCGCGCTGCTTTCCCGTCAGTTTGACCACTAGTCTTTTCGAGGCTCGTGTTCCATGCGATTAAAGCTTCGTTAACATGGGTCCACACACGCCCGTGTCGGAACCCCTGTGCGTTTTTTCTATATAAACTAATGTCTGTGCTTGTCATCTTCGTCCTCTCCAAAACCCTATTTTTCCTACACATCATCTTCATCCTTCACGCCAATAACTCAGGCTTGGAGCTTTTGCCATGTTCGCGGATTCACGTCCTCTCCTTTCGATCTATCTCCCTAGGTAAATTTTTTTTATGTTCTTACTTTTCAATTCCTTCTTCTTCTCCACACTCTTCTCATTCTTCTTTTTCTTATTTTCTCCTTTTATTTTTTTCCTCATTCTTCTTCCTCTTCTTTCATTTTCATTTCTTAAAAATCCTTCCGCTTGTTCGCAGATCATGTCAACGGGACGTTCAAAAGGGGGACGCCGTCGTCGCCCAAATCTCCAAGCATTATCTACGGAAAGACGCGACAATGCTGCGCTGCAGGATTTTATGGATCCGGCGCACATTAACCGTTTTAATTGCCTCCAGTCAAAGAAATTTCAAGACATTCTAACTATCGACTGGAGCGTTTTGGAGGAGATTCATTTAGCTGCGGAAGTTCGAGAGTTAATTTCTGTAATGGGGAGGGAACAATTTTTTAGTATTGAGGAGTTGGGGTTTAAGGAGCTCACGTTAGAGTTCATGTCCTCCTTCTACCTAAATCTTAGGCCGACTTTTACAGAGCAGACCAACACGCAAGAGGGGGTTATTTCGTTTCAAGTAGCGGGCACTACTTATACCCTTTCTCTTCTACAGTTCACCCAATATTTTGTGGTGTATGGGGACTCGTTCCTCTATAGTACCGCCTACTTCGACCTTCACTTTGATCTCCCCTCTCGGGACCACGCAACCAATATCTGGGCTCGGCTTACTTTTGATCTATCTCCATATGAGGCCAAGAGGTCTAAGGCCTCAAAATTTCATTCTCCCGCTCTCCATTACATACATCATCTGCTGAGTCATACCTTGAGTGGCCGGGGCAAAAGCTCTGGTGTCGTGAGTAGGTAGGATATGCTTTACTTCTATATCATGTCGTCGCGATACCACATCCATTTGGGTTATATGTTAGCGCAGTTCATTCTTCACCAGGCAGATAACTCATGTATTGGGTCTATCTGTGTAGCACCCTACATCACGCTCTTGGCAAAGAACATGAACATATTTTCTTCCCTTCCCTCGATGACAGTGGTAGCGAAAATTGTGCCAATCACGATGACTAGTCTTCAATATCTCCGCCTTATCACTGCCCGTCAGGGTCAGGATGGACTTATTTATTCCATTGCGAGGCGCGGACCTCAGTTTTCTCCTGATGACGATTATGACGATGATATTGATCATTACCTAGATGAGCCTCTGATTCCTCTAGCCTAGTCTACTTATACTCAGAGAGACTCTTCTGCCCCTCCTCGATCATGCTCTCAGTATTCACGTGATTTTCGTCACTTTTATGAGATCGAGCTCTCACCACGCTTAAAGCTTATAGAGGATTCACAAAAGCGGACCGAGGATGCTATAGTTCAGATTAGGGACCACTTGGGGATCTCTCCTCCACCTCCGGCAGCTCCTGGCTCCTCTCACCTCCCTGACGATCCTTTAGATTCTGCTGCCCCAGCTTATTATTTTTGATTTCTCTGTATTTTTTTTATATATTTAGTTATATCACCTCAGATGTTCTATGCTCTCACTTTCTGTAATCATATATGATGTAACTTAAAGGAAACTCATTTTTTCTCATGTTGTAGTTCTTATGCTCTTTTATTTTATTGATCGTCAGTTCTTTACATTTGGTGTATTTGCCTTCTCAGTTCTTTACATTGCATTGATGACATTGCAAATTTTAAGTCTAGGGGTGGATGCTCTTCAATTCTAATATTTCAGTGCTGGACATGATTACAATTGGTTATTTTTTTGCTAGCATAGTACTCAATGTTGTTAAACTCCCCTAATAAAACTATTTTTACTTTTTTAAGCTTTCATTAATTCACTCATTTGGGATTATAACTAACTAATTTACTTTCGCACGCTGATTAAAATGAATTAATGTAGACTCATTGAGTGTACAAATTTGTTGATTAGTAATTATGTATAAAATTCATTAGTTTAATTTTCTCTATATAACTTATTTTTAGAATTAGTCCTTTATATTATTAACTAACAATCACTCTATTTTAGAAAATATAATTATCTATAATAAAGCGAGTCGATGAGCGTAACATTTTGATAATTTTGTATTAGGGACTCAAAATGAAGAATACCTTTTATTGGTCTCTAGAACTTGCCCCTAGCGACCCTCAAAACATTCACATAAGTTAATTAGTTAGGGCAGAAATGACTTAGGCCTCCCTTTGGATAGCATGATCCTTGCAAGCCCAAAACCCTAAACATTATACCCTTGCACACCCATTTTGGACCTAACCCCTATGCCTTTTGATACTCTACTACTAAAATTCACCAAGGCCAAAAATCCTTACCTATTAGAACATCTATTATTGAGACCTTCTTGGAGTGAGTGTTCATAGTGATATGTGGCCTGAGTGTGTGTACACCCACTTGGAATGATCCCCACTATGGACCCTTGAATAAGAAAAAATATAGTGATATGTGGCCTGAGTGCGTGTACACCCACTCGGAATGATCCCTACTATGGACCCTTGGAGAAGAAAAACTAACAAAAATATAGAGTATCCATCAGAAGAAAGAAAGAAAAAAAGTGGGAAGTATAATAATTGTGAAGTCTGGGGGTGCTTTTATAATATTGATGTATGTTAGGGTAATTACAAAGCAAGAGGCTCAATCATTATCTAGATGTGATATGAACCATCGAATTTATCTTTGATTACCCCACCTATAATCTTCTATCCTAAGCCAAAAGGTTAAATCATAATACAAGTCCTTAGGATCCAACCTTACTAATTTTAACTAGTGCTGTGAAGAGGGTGTGAAAAGGCAAGCTTATGACTATCAATATTAATACTTATAAATTTTGAAACACTAATGCCTATCTTATTAAGATTGTTATTTTCTCCTCACATTTATGGATGATTGTAATTCTATTTCTAGGAAAGAGTGAAAGATAGTTAAGAGATATATGAGAGGAATTTTAAGATAAAGTTATATTTAGAAAAGTCTACTATACTATTTCCTATGCAATTACAACAACAAATTTCTCTTTAAATTCATAGCAATCACCTTGCGGAAGAAAAATTACCTATCGGTATTCCAAATTTTTGAATTAGTTTGCTTAGGGACAAGCAAACACTTAAGTCTGGGGGTATTTGATGAGTACAATTATATGTCTTTTTACTATCATATTTGTAATCATGTCAACTATTGTATACCTCCAATCGTTATAATTATGCGAAAATAGTTAAGAATTTGAATTATCATGAATAGAAGAGCATAGTATGGAGTTTCTTTTATTTCATGTATTAAGCTATTTATTTATTCATTAATCTTCTTAATGCAGGTATTGCAAGTCCTTGGAACAAAAAGTCTTGGAGCAAACAGATGAGTTCACAGATCCAACATGGCTGATGACAGGACTGGAATTGGGCACACACGGGTAGGAACATGCCTGTGTCACTACCCGTGTCCTTATCGGGAAAGAGCACAAGGTTTGGAAGAAAAGATAGAGCACCACACGGGTAGGAATACGCCAGTGTCACTACCCATGTCCTTATCGGGAAGAACTAAAGGCCTGCTGCCAACCTAGCCGTATGCGAAGAACACGAAGAACAACACGGTCGTGTTATCAGCCATGTCAAATGACACGGCCAATGACCAAACACATCTTTTCGTATTAAACTGCTTTTGAACCGTCCACACGGCCTGTGACACGGCCGTGTTGGAACCCGTGTTCGACCCTGTTTGCAAGAAGACTATAAAAACCTGTATGAAAAATTGAAAAAGGACTTTTGGATTGAAGAACTTGGAGAACTTCTGGAGGACAAAAGTGGAGCATTCAGCGGAGGGGAGATCAAAGGAGATAATCTGTATGGTTTTAATCTTCATGTATGTCTTTTAATCTTCCCCTTCTCTTAGTGGATCTAACTTAATTCTATATTTTGTATGAGACTTGTTTTTATGAATCAATTCAGTAATCATTTATGTTGTTTTTACATTGGATTCGTGGTATTTTATTCGTATGCATGCGTTCAAACAAAGAGATTGATATTGGTCTTGAAATTTGAACTTGCTTTATTTGAATCCCAAACTTCTAGATTGAGAAATTGGATGTTTGTGATGATGTTTATATTCTGGTATTCTTTCTCTTTGTATTTCAAATTGCATGATCGAGAGATATGTTGTGAAAGTGAAGGGATAGATACTACTCTAGAGGGGGGGTGAATAGAGTTATCAAATTTTGCACTAGACAAAACTTGAAGGTCTACCCAACTCCCTTGGAGTGAATTGCGGAATTAAAAGATTATAGATAAAGAATTAACCCTATAGCCTAACACAAGTGTTGTGCACAAACTCAAGCTAACTGTAATTACAGTTAATGCTTGGAAATCCTAATCAGCAACTAGCAACCTAGTTATATCTATTCACAACCACAATGCAGGAAATAAACAAGGCAAACCAGACGACACAAGGAATTTATAGTGGTTCCCCAAACAACTTGGGTACGTCCACTCTTCTACCAACAAGGTAGGAATCCACTCAGGTTTTTGATCAGGTGCCCTGCCACCAACAAGATCTGCTTCAGGTAGATCCAGAAACCCTTTAGACTTTTGATCAGGTGTCTAAAAACCAAGCACAGGTTTTTGATCAGGTGCCCTGCCACCAAGGGATACTTTTGAAGGGAGTAATAACCCTGTACAGGAGGGGGAAGAAGGTTAAGATGTCTTCTCTATTTTACAATAGATTAGAGAAGCATAAAAACTTGCACTGAGCTAGAAAGCTCTAAAGAATCAAGGCTCCCCCTGGCTCAAAGATGTCCAGGTGAAGTCTTGCTTCAGTGCAGAAAACTCTTCAGAAAGCTCTGAAGGAAAAACTACAAGAAGATAATAAATAATAAAATTAAAGATCTTCAAGCAGCTATTCTTCTTTTTCTTCTTCTTCAAAAGAACTCTAAGTTTGAACTTCCTGAAAGCAGGAGAACTCAGGTTGAAGAAAAGTAGAAGATCTTAACACTTCTCAGTTGGATGATTATTGCTGAGAGCAGATGACTTGATCTTGATGAAGGCTTGAAAATAGATGAACAGGTTAACTAGTTAGCTAGCTTGAATCCTTCTTCAAAGGGTCCTTTTAATAACAGCAGCAAGCAACGGCTCTCTTCAATTTGAATTACTTGTCTTCTTCTGAAACTTGAGACCTGGGCTGCAAATAACACACAGCAAAACAAACTCTGCAGCAAGACATCCTATAAAAGGAATGAACCTCTTTCTAAGAAGCTGCAGGATCAAATCAAATAACAGAAGGACTAAATAAAGTCACATCAGAGAAATACTCTTTATAGCAGAAGGAATACTTTTCAGTCTAACGGCTATAAAGGGCTGTCAGCAGATAAAGTAAAATACAAAGTCAGCTAATAGGTCAAACAACTTTATCTAAAAAAATTTTACTTAGGCATAAGGGATGGAGCAAATATTGCCTAGAAATATTATCATAAAACAATTGAAAAGATATGCCAGATAATGTATTAATTAATTAAATATAATAAATAAATACAAAATATAAAGGCAGACAGAAAACGTCAAACGACCTTCGGAGATCGTCGAACGACGCACGGAGATCGTCGAACTATCGGACAGATAGTCGAACGATCCAGATAGTCGAACTATCAAAGGAAGATAGTCGTACTATCACAGCAGATAGTCGAACTACCAGAAGATAGTCGAACTATCAGATAATCGACCTATCAACAGATAGTCGAACTATCAGGGCAAAACAGATAGTCGAGCTATCAACAGATAGTCGAGCTATCAGATAGTCGACCTATCAACAGATAGTCGAACTATCAAAAACAAACAGATAGTCGACCTATCAACAGATAGTCGAACTATCAGATAGTCGAACTATCAAAGCAGATAGTCGAACTACCAAGCGAGAACAGATAGTCGACCTATCAACAGATAGTCGAACTATCAACGCAGAACAGATAGTCGAACTATCAACAGATAGTCGAGCTATCAGATAGTCGACCTATCAACAGATAGTCGAACTATCAAAAAACAAACAGATAGTCGAGCTATCAACAGATAGTCGAACTATCAGATAGTCGACCTATCCAAGCAGATAGTCGAACTATCAAAGCACACAGATAGTCGAACTATCAACCGATAGTCGAACTATCCACGCAGACTGAAAGTCGAACAACTAATAGACGATCGTCGAACAGTTAGTCGACGATAGTCGAGCGGCGTTCGACGATAGTTGAACGAACAAACAACTTAACCAAATTCTCAATCTGGAAAAGTGAGGACTCTACAGCTAGACTACTAACCATTGACCATAGATATTTCTTGGGTCAAGGGACTAAAAAGACAAGACTAAACTCAAATCAAACTAGGGTACCAACAATCTCCCCCTATTTGAGTTAAGTCTCTTAAAAACTAAAACACAGAGCTAGCTATAGAACACTATAATCAATACAGAAAATAGATAACAATTAACTAGCAATTATCAAACAGATAGATATAAAACAGCAGTCAATCACAAAAATTAAGAGTCTACAGAATCTGGCAAAGAGTCAGAAGAACTTGGAACAAAAGAAATTTTCCTTAGAGGATCATCAGCCTCTTTCTTTGACATCTTCAAGTCCTGCACACCAATGATTTTCAATTCTGCAGCCCTTGGAACAACTGCTTCAGGGTGCTTTTCCATATACTTTGAGGGGTCAAATACATCAGGATTAACCTGGAACTTTTCGAACTCTTTCTTTCTGAATGTAGACATGGTGGTTAAACCAGTAGTATCTTTCCCTTCAGCTTTTGCTTTTCTGATCTGAGCTGCTCCAACCAATTCGTGAAAACGAGCCATCCTAAAGTTAGGATCAAGCTCAGGACTTTCATAAGCATTCTCAGAAGGAGCAACCTCTTTATCTTGATTAACTAGATAAGACATGGGAGCAGACTTAGCAAAGTTCTTGCTAGAATATTTAAACAAAATAAACTACTTACCTTTTGAAACATTTTTTTCAGACTGTACTGGCATTGGGGAAGAAACTCTTTTCTTTGGAGAAGGAGGAGGAGAAAAGGTTGGTCTTTGAAACACAACCTCCTTCACTTGTCTTTGAGAACCAGAATAAGATCTGCCTTGGGAACTTTGAGAGCTTTTCCTTGGCTGAGGCTGAGAAGGTGCAGATTTTCCAGAAGAGGCAGATGGATTAGCAGAAAGGTTCCCAGAGGCTCCTGCACTGGGAGGTGGAGGAGGAGGACCTCTGGGAGTCCATCTTGAAACAGGACTATCATACCTCTTAGATCTTTTTCTCTCTTTCTGCTGGTTCTTGGAGAACCACATCCAATGTTGAAATTCTTTTGATTTGGGGTCAATTCCTTTAAGAATATAGTATGGAGTATCATTGTCACGGCTGGGAGGAGGAGGAGTAATTGCTTTCCTTTTCTTCTGAGCAGCTTTCTTTTTCTTCGAATTTTCAGATAAATCAGAATCCTCTTCATCTTCAGAGTGAGATGAAGAAGGATTGTCATAAGGATCATAGGCTTCAGAAACAGCCTTTTCTTTTAAAGCAGCTTTCTCTTTTTCTTCTTCAATGGCATCCTGAGTCAGAAGGAAATCCAAATCCAACCCTGGTGAATCATCCCAAATAGTCGACTTTTCAACTTGCAAATCTTTTTCTTTCTCTACCAAAGATTGAATTCTTTGATTCCAAGCAACTCTTGCTTTCTCTTCTTGATTTTCAGATACATCTTCCATGTCATCTAAAAATGAATCCAATTCTGGATCTTCTTGAATATCAGGAACAACTGGATCAGCTTCAAAAACGACTGCTATAACCTGAGCAGCTAAATCTTCTTTAATATAATCTGTAGATTTATGAATACAAATCTGCTAAATAAGCTAAAATCATTCCTTCTAGGTATTCACAAGTTATTAAATTAATTGACTCGTCAATAAAGCGAATGAGTGAATTACCTTCATATTTTACCAACTCCCAAGACTCATCTAGGTAGGATGTAATAATCCCTTCTAGGAAATGGGCAACCACGGGAGTGGTGAGATCTTCTAAGCAAACTTTCACCTCAAATTCAGATAACATAATAGCATCAGATATTTCTTTTTCCGATAACACAGAAACTGATTTATCTTGAACTTGAACTGCATCAGTCTCTTCTTGAACTGCTGGAAGGGAGGCTGGAGGCTCTGAGGCATCTTCATAGAACATCTCCCCCTGCCTGATTTTAGTGGAAACTAAAACCAGGCCCCTTGAGGAAGAGGGCTCAGCAGATTTGGAAAGAGATTGGATGGAAGCAGTCAGGGTGGCAATGGAGGAGGCAAGTGGAGCAATTGCCTCTTCAATCATAATTTTGATTGAAGGGGTAATCAACTCCAAAATGCTAGAAATGAAAGCTGGGGTGATCTCAAAAGATGATGGAACTGCAGTGGATGGAGATGCTGCAGAGATGGTTGTAGTGTTGGGATGAGAAGTGGTGTGGACTGGAGATTGAATTGGAGATGGAGCTGGAGAGTTAACAGGAGTGTTAACTGGAGAATGAATAGGAGACTGAGGAGGTGTTGGAATCCTCTCAGATCCTAACAGATCAAAACTAGGAGCAGATATCCTAGCCTGATGAGAAGGAAGAGGAGATGCTGGAGGGGAAGGAAGAACAACCGTGGTTGTTTCTCTAACAGGAGAAGGGGAAAGTCGTACTTCAGCTGAAGTTGATGGAACTTCAACTGAAGCAGACTGCATAGCAGAAGATGAGGGAAGGGAAAGAGCTGAGCCAGCTTCTACAGGGTGAGGAGCGACCGAATCAGTCCTGGTGCTCTCTGATGTCGCTGGAGCAACCCCTGTGAGAGCGGGTTTCACAAAAGTCCTCTTCCACTTGGAGAACAGGTTTGGGTCCATCTTCTTGCTTGCATTTATTGTTGTTGCGGCGGAGACCAGCAGTTGAGGATACTTTTCCTTCAGGAAAATTCCAATAACCCTACCTAGGGTAACCTTTTTCTTATTGTTCTTTTTCCTTATCAAATCAAACATTACCCCTGCCCAATCAATCTTTTTCTGATTAACAATTGCACACATCAGTGCAAATTGTTGCCTTGTTATATTGTCATGAGCAGAGTGCTTTCCGAGGAGCACTTTTCCAACTAACTCAGCGAGAAATTTAATCTTAAAGGGAAAATTGACCTTGAGCAGCTTCGTGGGAATGCCCTCCGCATGTCCCAGCTCAGTCAACATCCTTCCAAATTCTTGAGCATCTTGCTCATAATCTTCTTCACCATTTATCAAACCAAAAACATCAGTCAAAATGGCCGGAGTTAAAATTACCTCTTCTCCGCCGATGGTGCCAGTCATCGAATCGTCGGTGGATGACGAAGTGAAAGCCCATTCCTTGATCTCGGGAATATTCAACTTTATCCTTGTCAACATTAACCTTTCTAGTCCTTGATCCCGGCACAACTGAAGAACTTCTACGATCCCTGCTTCGCAGCAACTGAACGCGTCAAAATCAACGCTGAAGCCTGCATCGAACTTTACAACTGCTAACACTGCGGGAGAAATCGCCATTGATTGCTGGAGAAAGCGCGAGAAGGACGGCGAAGACGAAGGGGACGAAGCGGCAGAAAATCGCAAGCGGGAAGACAGAATGCGAAAAGTCACGCTCCGTCGATGATAAAACAAAAGATCTTTTAACCTAGGTCGATTATCGGCTTTATATTAGACCGGAGATAGTCGATCTATTAAAAAGATACTAGACCCGATAGTCGAACGGCCGTTCGACGATCGGCTCAGAAGCAGAGTAGTCGAGCCATCGTTTGACTATTTCTGGCTTCTCAAACAACAAGCTGTCGTCGTTCAGAGATCGACGATAAGCTCGACCTGTTTGACGATCTTCGAACGCCGGTCGACGATCTTCAAACAGATAAGCTATCATTAACCAGAGGTCGACGATAGGCTTAATCCGTTCGACGATCTTCGATCATCGTTCGACGATCTTCAAGCAGGTTTCAACGTAGGCAGATATAGTCACACTTAGTCTCGTCCATTGATCATGCCTAGTTGAACTAAAAAGAACAGATGCTTCTGTTCATCTAAAGGCTTGGTGAATATATCACCTCTCTGAAACTCAGTGGATATGAACTCAAGACAAATCTTGTTCTTTTCCACACAATCTCTCAGGAAATAGTGCCGAATCTCAATGTGCTTCGTTCTAGAGTGGTGCACTGGATTTTGTGCAATTGAGATAGCACTGGTACTGTCACACATGATTTTGGTATTCTTGTGTGAGTAACCATAATCCACAAGCTGGTTTTGAATCCACAGGATCTGTGAACAACAACTAGCAGCTGCTATATATTCAGCCTCTGTAGTTGAAGTTGAGACAGAAGCCTGCTTCTTACAGAACCAAGAGACCAATCTCTCTACCAGGAACTGGCAAGTTCCTGAGGTGCTCTTCCTGTCAACTCTACAACCAGCATAATCAGAATCAGAATATCCAATTAATTCAAATTCTGACTCAGCTGGGTACCAAAGTCCTAGATCTGGACATCCATTCAGGTATCTCAGGATTCTCTTTAGAAGAATCAGATGAGATTCCTTGGGGTTGACCTGGAATCTAGCACAAAGGCATGTAGCAAACATTATATCAGGCCTACTTGCAGTTAGATATAATAGGGAACCAATAATGGCCCTATAATTCTTTTGATCAACTGGCTTGCCGTGATCATTAGAATCAATAACTACATTAGTAGCCATGAGTGTAGGCATTGCTGAAGCATCAGCCATCCCAAATTTCTTTACCAATTCCTTGGCATATTTGGATTGGAAGATGAAGATACCATCAGCATCTTGCTTAACTTGGAGACCAAGAAAGTAAGACAACACACCCATACTACTCATCTCAAACTTAGAGTGCATCAGGTCAGAGAACCTTTTGCAAAGTTTGGGATCAGTGGAGCCAAATATAATATCATCTACATACACCTGAACTAACAGGATTGTGTCCTTGTGATGCTTGACGAAAAGGGTTCTATCAACTACTCCCCTAGTGAAGTTGTGCTCTAAAAGGAAACTGGCTAGAGTCTCATACCAGGCTCTGGGAGCTTGCTTTAGTCCATATAGAGTTTTCTGTAACTTAAACACATGTGAGGGCTGAGTTGAAGAAACAAACCCTGGTGGTTGTTCAACAAACACCTCTTCCTTAAGCTCACCATTCAGGAATGCACTTTTGACATCCATTTGGAACACCTTAAACTTCATGTAGGCTGCATAGGCCAAGAAGATCCTTATTGCTTCTAGCCTTGCAACAGGAGCAAAGATTTGGTCATAATCTATACCTTCCTCCTGTCTGTAGCCCTGAGCTACAAGCCTTGCTTTATTCCTTACAATAATTCCATTTGCATCCAACTTATTTCTATACACCCACTTGGTGCCTATAATCAGTTGGCCTTTAGGTCTTGGAACCAAGGTCCAAACTTTACATCTCTCAAACTGATTGAGTTCCTCTTGCATAGCAATGATCCAGTGGGGATCTAGCTCTGCATCTTTAAAAGTGAGGGGCTCAACCTGTGAGAGGAAACAAGCGTGCATCACATCCTGTCTTAATTGGTGTCTTGTTTGCACACCTGCTGATATGTCTCCAATCACTTGAGATGTGGGGTGATCTCTGAGTGTGACAATATCAACAGGTGGGATGTGATCTTCAGCAACAGTTGGGATTAATTCCTCAGGAGGAATTTGATCTACTGTTGGTGGTACAACAACAGCTTCTACAATGTCTTCATCACTGTCTGATTCAGTGATCTGAAGAGTTGATAGTTGAAGAATTTCTTGAGGGACATCAGGTACCTGCAATGAACTAGAGGAAGGAGAATTTTCTTTCTCCTTGTAAAACATCTGAGACTCATCAAAAGATACATGCACAGATTCTTCAATTTTACAGGTTGATTTGTTATAAACCCTATAAGCTTTGCTTACTTGGGAATATCCAAGCATGATTCCCATTGAAGCTTTTGCTTCAAATTTTCTAAGGTATTCTTTATTGTTATTATGAATATAAACAACACAACTAAATATTCTAAAATAATTAATTTTAGGTTTCTTTCCTTTAAGCAACTCATAAGGAGTTTTACACTTAAGCTTGTGTATCAAACTTCTATTCAAGACATAATTGGCTGTACTAACAGCTTCTGCCCAATAGGAGAGAGGCATGTTAGCATCTGCCAACAATGTACTAGCAGCTTCAATGAGTGTTCTGTTCTTCCTTTCAACTACCCCATTTTGTTGGGGAGTTCTAGGAGCTGAGAAACTATGTTTGATACCTTCTCTCTCACAGAATTCTTGCATGAGAAGAGAGTCAAACTCAGTACCATGATCACTTCTGATCAAGGCCACATGAGTAGAGTACTCAGTCTGCACACATAGTAGAAAGTCTGTAAGGGCTTTGAAGTTATCAGCCTTAGTTCTCAAAAAGAAAACCCAACTGAACCTAGAGAAGTCATCTACAATTACTAAGGTGTAATACTTCCCTCCTAAACTCTGTACATTTATTGGGCCAAATAGGTCCAAATGTAATAGGTACAGGATTCTAGGAGAATCACTCTTATTTACAGATTTAAAAGAGTTTTTGGTTTGCTTGCCTAGCTGACAAGCCTTGCATAGGCTCTCCTTCTTGTAGGGGCAAGAAGGTAAACCTCTAACAAGGTTGTGTTTAGATAACCTAGATATATTTTTAAGGTTAACATGACTAAGCCTCTTATGCCACAAAGAATTATTATTAATTGTTACTTCATTAAACAAACAGATTTCAGAGTGAGATGAATTGAAATCTACTAAATAAATATTACCTATTCTAATGCCTATTAAAACAACAATATTATTTAAAGTTATATTGCAAGAAGAGTTAGAAAATGAAACCTGGTAGCCAGCATCACATAGCTGGCTGACTGAAATCAAATTGTGCTTCAGTCCTGTCACATATGCAACTCTCTTGAAAGTAACATCTCCAATAGTAATCCTGCCATAGCCTTCTGTCTGACCACAGCTGGAATCTCCAAAGATAACCTTTGGGCCGAGCTTAGCTTTGAATTTTGACAGATGATCTTTATTTCCTGTCATATGCTTGGAACATCCACTATCCAAATACCACTTATTTTGAGTGATTGGATATGCCTTCACCTGCAAGACATTTATTTAGATAGAGTGGACCCAGGTAACCTTGGGTCCTTTTTTTTTCACATAAGAAAAACTGGAAATGTATGAAAATGCAGGCTGAGGGTGATAACCTAATGGGTGAGATCTCCTAGGTGGGATTCTCCATGCAGATGATGGGTCAACAAACCTAGGGTTTCTATTTTCATTTAGGTTTCTATGGTACTGATGATGATTTTGAAAATCATATTGAAAACGTCGATCGATGTTCGACGATGGGCGCTCAGATCGTCGAGCTTCGTTCGACCATTGAGCTTCCGATCGTCGAGCGGCGTTCGACGCTCTTTGCATTTCTTTAAAAAATTTCTTTCTCTTTTCTCTCTTAGTTTTATTTAAAGTTTTATTAACTAGGTTTACTTGCTCAGTGTTCATTCCACTAGCTGAAATGAAGTTCATTGGAGTTGAAAGGTTATTTTTAAGAATAACTGGGGGTTCACTTGGAGAAGCTCCTAAGCCTAGTTTGTCATTACCTGACCTAGTGTTAGTCATGTTGGTAATCTCTAACAACTTAAGGCTTCTACCATTAAGTGATTCTTCTAATCTCTTAGACTTAGCTAACTCCATTTTAAGAAATTTAATTTCTTCACTACAAGTAGTGAGATCTTCCTTTAACCTAACATTTTCTGTAGCAATTGATTCTGAGTCAGCTAACTTATTTCTAAGTTCTTTTATCTCCTTTTCTGAGCTAATCAAATCTAAGCATAAAGATTTAAAATCTAATTTAAATTCTTCAGAAGTGAAGTCATAAGAAGATAGTACCTCATCTTCTGTTGGCATCTCTTCATCTGAATCTGAACTCTCTGCAGCTGAGTGGTTGCTGCAGGCATCTATTGCCATCAGGCAAACTTCTTTTGCCTTCTTCTCTTCCTCATCCTCACTGGAGCTTGATGAGGAGGATTCTTCATCAGAATCACTCCAGGTTTCAGCAATGAAATCTCTCTCCTTCTTCTTTTTTTTTGTAGGAGGATGGCTTGGAGTGCTTCCTGTGCTGTTCCTTTTCTTTTCTCTTGTCTTTGTTCTTCTCCTCTGGACACTCTGGTAAGATGTGTCCAGGCTTCCTGCAACCATAACAAATAATTTCTTTAGCAGGTGAACGATCATACCTTGGTTTGTCTTCATAGCGTGAAGACTTCTTTATGAATTCCTTTCTCCCCATCTTGAGAAACCTCTTGGCAAACAATGCCATTAGCTCCTCATTTGATTGGCTTCCTTCAGAAGCATCAGCAGCCTTAAGAGCTAGAGATTGCTCTTTCCTTGTTGGAGTAGGGGTCTTTGCTTCTGCTTCTGCTTCCCTTGTCTTCAGCACTTGCTCAAAAGACTTGAGCTTGCCGAGAAGAGCTTCAGTGGAGATCTCATTTGTACTTCTGGCTTCCTTGATGGGCCAGATCCTTAGATCCCATGTGCTAGGGAAGCACATAAGAATCTTATCATTGACCTCTGTCAATGATATGTCCTTGTCAAGGGTCCTCAGCTCATTGATGATTGAGCTGAGCCTGGTGTACATGGCTTCAACTGATTCAGCATCAGTTTTCTTGAAGTTCTCATATTGTGAGATAAGGTTGGACCTTCTGTCCTTCCTTTCATTAGCTGAGCCAGCTACAATCTGGTTCAGTGTATCCCACATAGCTTTTGCTGAGGAGCAGTCAGCTACCTTCTGGAATACCTCATCAGACATTATCTGAGCCAGTATATTCATTGACTTGGCATCTGCTATCTTGGCCTTCTTGTACTCGTCGTTGTAATCTGGAGGAGGCACTGCACTTATATCAGTTGATGATGAGGCAGTGGCAGCAGCAGGTGCTCTTGGGGGACCTGACAAAATAGAAGCAAAGATGCTTTCATCAATAGAATTCATATATAATTTTATCCTTGCCTTCCAGATGCCAAACTTAGCTAAGTTGCATGCTGGAGGTCTAGTGCTAGAATAATCCTTGGACTGGGCCATGATAGTGAATATCTATAAGCTTTGGTATCTATCAGGATCTTGTGAATTAGGTGTTAGCCTATTCAGTCAGTCAACCTCCCTCTGATACCAATTGAAAGTGAAGGGATAGATACTACTCTAGAGGGGGGGGGGGTGAATAGAGTTATCAAATTTTGCACTAGACAAAACTTGAAGGTCTACCCAACTCCCTTGGAGTGAATTGCGGAATTAAAAGATTATAAATAAAGAATTAACCCTATAGCCTAACACAAGTGTTGTGCACAAACTCAAGCTAACTGTAATTACAGTTAAGGCTTGGAAATCCTAATCAGCAACTAGCAACCTAGTTATATCTATTCACAGCCATAATGCAGGAAATAAATAAGGCAAACCAGACGACATAAGGAATTTATAGTGGTTCCCCAAACAACTTGGGTACGTCCACTCTTCTACCAACAAGGTAGGAATCCACTCAGGTTTTTGATCAGGTGCCCTGCCACCAACAAGATCTGCTTCAGGTAGATCCAGAAACCCTTTAGACTTTTGATCAGGTGTCTAAAAACCAAGCACAGGTTTTTGATCAGGTGCCCTACCACCAAGGGATACTTTTGAAGGGAGTAATAACCCTGTACAGGAGGGGGAAGAAGGTTAAGATGTCTTCTCTATTTTACAATAGATTAGAGAAGCACAATAACTTGCACTGAGCTAGAAAGCTCTAAAGAATCAAGGCTCCCCCTGGCTCAAAGATGTCCAGGTGAAGTCTTGCTTCAGTGCAGAAAACTCTTCAGAAAGCTCTGAAGGAAAAACTACATGAAGATAATAAATAATAAAATTAAAGATCTTCAAGTAGCTATTCTTCTTTTTCTTCTTCTTCAAAAGAACTCTGAGTTTGAACTTCCTGAAAGCAGGAGAACTCAGGTTGAAGAAGAGTAGAAGATCTTAACACTTCTCAGTTGGATGATTATTGCTGAGAGCAGATGACTTGATCTTGATGAAGGCTTGAAAACAGATGAACAGGTTAACTAGTTAGCTAGCTTGAATCCTTCTTCAAAGGGTCCTTTTAATAACAGCAGCAAGCAATGGCTCTCTTCAATTTGAATTACTTGTCTTCTTCTGAAACTTGAGACCTGGGCTGCAAATAACACACAGCAAAACAAACTCTGCAGCAAGACATCCTATAAAAGGAATGAACCTCTTTCTAAGAAGCTGCAGGATCAAATCAAATAACAGAAGGACTAAATAAAGTCACATCAGAGAAATACTCTTTATAGCAGAAGGAATACTTTTCAGTCTAACGGCTATAAAGGGCTGTCAGCAGATAAAGTAAAATACAAAGTCAGCTAATAGGTCAAACAACTTTATCTAAAAAAATTTTACTTAGGCATAAGGGATGGAGCAAATATTGCCTAGAAATATTATCATAAAACAATTGAAAAGATATGCCAGATAATGTATTAATTAATTAAATATAATAAATAAATACAAAATATAAAGACAGACAGAAAACGTCAAACGACCTTCGGAGATCGTCGAACGACGCACGGAGATCGTCGAACTATCGGACAGATAGTCGAACGATCCAGATAGTCGAACTATCAAAGGAAGATAGTCGTACTATCACAGCAGATAGTCGAACTACCAGAAGATAGTCGAACTATCAGATAATCGACCTATCAACAGATAGTCGAACTATCAGGGCAAAACAGATAGTCGAGCTATCAACAGATAGTCGAGCTATCAGATAGTCGACCTATCAACAGATAGTCGAACTATCAAAAACAAACAGATAGTCGACCTATCAACAGATAGTCGAACTATCAGATAGTCGAACTATCAAAGCAGATAGTCGAACTACCAAGCGAGAACAGATAGTCGACCTATCAACAGATAGTCGAACTATCAACGCAGAACAGATAGTCGAACTATCAACAGATAGTCGAGCTATCAGATAGTCGACCTATCAACAGATAGTCGAACTATCAAAAAACAAACAGATAGTCGAGCTATCAACAGATAGTCGAACTATTAGATAGTCGACCTATCCAAGCAGATAGTCGAACTATCAAAGCACACAGATAGTCGAACTATCAACCGATAGTCGAACTATCCACGCAGACTGAAAGTCGAACAACTGATAGACGATCGTCGAACAGTTAGTCGACGATATTCGAGCGGCGTTCGACGATAGTCGAACGAACAAACAACTTAACCAAATTCTCAATCTGGAAAAGTGAGGACTCTACAGCTAGACTACTAACCATTGACCATAGATATTTCTTGGGTCAAGGGACTAAAAAGACAAGACTAAACTCAAATCAAACTAGGGTACCAACATGTTGTTTGGATAATGGTAATACGGATAATTGGAATCATGGTATCTTAGAGATAGGATTTCATGAATTTATGTATTAGATAGGGTTTCTTATTATTAATACAAATTTGAGTGTTGTGAATTGTTCGAGAAAAAATTTACTCAACTTAAGTTTAGGTTTTGAATTGCTCGAGAGAGAATTCGATAAATGTTTAACCCTTACAATACAACGAATTTGATAATCTTGTTATTATAAGATTACATAGAATTTAATTAATGAGTGATTAATCTCATGTGATTACTCTTAGACTATCTGCTTTTAAACTTTCCTTAATACTCCAATGTCTCTTTATCCAAGTAGTCCTAGCTAGGTTAATTTAGGGTAACAATCAATTTTAAATATAGGTATGATAATAGAGTGAGAGAGTACGAGTACTTGAAAAGACCCCGTGGAATACGACAAGAGATGTAGATTTCTTCTATACTATGTGTTGGGTATTGTATCCACAATGTACCTGATTTGAAGAAGCCCCTGAACAAGCTAAGGTGAATAGATAATGTATTTGATGATTTTCTATCAAGTTGTGCTTGCAGTTATTCCACGACAAGTACACACCAATGTCAGGGTGCAGTGGGTCAATATACACGGGTCTGCGCAACGTAATCCCTCGTTGAGCAGATCAGTGTGTTGGTTCACGTGTAGTCTCTCTATTGGAGTGTACTTATTTTCAAGTACAGGGCTGAGATAGATCAAGAGAAGACAAGGAGCAAGGATGGGTCAAAGACCAGCTCACGGGAAGATAGACGAAAAATCGTCTAAGGAAAATTCGACGAGAATCACTAAGTGATTCTCTCCGATTCGACGGGAATCACTAGTGATTCTCGTCGAATCGTCGAGAATCACTAGCCTACTCTCGCCGAATGCATTCGGCTGTCTCAACACCGTCTAAAATTCAGCTAAGGCAGAATCGACGAGAATCACTAAGTGATTCTCGCTGAATCGTCGAGAATGACTTTGCATTCTCGCCGATTCGTCGAGAATGGATTGTGATTCTCGCAGATTCTCTCTGGATGGCTTGCTGTTCAGCTAGAATTCTTCTAAGGAGAATTCGACGGGAATCATAAGTGATTCTCGCCGATTCGTCGAGAATCACCAATGATTCTCGCTGAATTTGCCTTAGGCGAATTCCGTTGGCTCGCTGGACCGGACAAAATGTTCAGGCGCTGTTTGAACAAAAATTAGGGTTTCTTCTGGTGGGGCCCACAACGGTCATAAAGGATGATCTATAGTATAAATACTCTCTTATTTTGAACATTACAGATGATCCCTACACGCGAAAAAGAAACGAGCCGCCAACTTGACCTAGCTCATCGCGGAACTTCTTCCGCCTCCGTCGCCGCTCGAAAGGTTGTCGCCGCCACTGGTCTTTGATTTTTCTTGATCTCTTGGCGACAGAAACTCAGCCAAGCAACGTGCCTCACGTTTCTATCTTGAGATTCTTTGTCTCTTGGTTTGTTGAACGGGAATACTTTCCCCTTCCGAATCGATTGAGACGATCGATCCAAGTAAGATCGTTGGTAGACCTTGCTAGCTTTGTTACGAAGTTTGGATCTCGAAAGCATCGCTGCCACAATCCTTGCCGCCGCCAATCTCGGGGAGATCCTCTCCAAGATAGTGCTTAGGTCGTAGACTCTTCGTCTTCTTCAAGAACGCTTCATCGAACAAAGAGGGACACCGAGCGCTCCAAACGTAGTTTGTATTTTGTACATTCTATTTTTACTTTTGTTGTAACGGAACTTTGGTTCCTCATTGTAAGGGTTGGGTGCAACCCATGGTGGAGGAGTAGTGACTCCTTCGGGTGGAAGGGTTTCTTCCATAGTATGAGGATTGGATTTCAATCCGGTTGGTGAAGTGATCGAGTCGTCCCTTGTTGGAAGATAGGTCGAAGGGGGAAAGTGGACGTACCCAAATCGGGTAACTACTCTATCTGCCTGTGTGTTTCTGTGTTGTGCTTGTTTTGTTTTATTGTGCAGGTAAATTTTTAATTCCGCAAAACGACTGCAAATCACCTATCCCCTTATAGGTGAAGGTAGTTGACACTAGAGTGACTTTCACTATGATTGATAGGTGCACATGCCTGAGATTAAAATCAATCTAGCTTATGCCTATCTACAAAGTTTATACATAGAGCAAAATTATCGCATCAACAGACCATTAAATATTTGGGCTATACCAAAACAAACATCATTCTTAAATATCGAACAATAATTGTTCTTAATAATAAAAGAAAAACCCACCATGTCCATTCATGAAATGGATATAATGTTTCTAGTTATGGAAGGAACAAAATAACAATTATCTAATTCTATTACAAGCCCACTGGGCAAAGCAAGACGATAAACTCCTACGACAACAGCAACAACTCTTGCTCCATTGCCAACACAGAGGTCCATCTCTCCTTTACTCATCAATCTTCTCATTCCCAGTTCCTGCACATTTATACAAATGTGAGAACTGTAACGCCCCGAAACTCAAAAGAGGGACGGGTGACGTTTTTAGCCAGATCTGGGTTTTGCTAGAGGTGACATGGCCTGGGACACGGGCGTGTCCCAGGGCGTATAAGCCACTCAGAGCCTTACACTCAACGATCGTTGAGTGAGGGGTACACGGCCTGAGCCCAGGCATGTTTGGGTCCGACACGGGCGTGTTCCATTTGACACGGGCGTGTCAAATATCGTGTCCTCCTCGGGTCATGCGACGTTTTGTTCTAAGGAGATTACACGGCCTGGGACACGGGCGTGTCCCAGGGCGTGTCTAGCACACGGCATGTGACACGAGCGTGTCACATGGCCGTGTCCTTCTCGGGAGAATCGTGGTTTTTGCACACGGGCCGTGATACGGGCCATGACACGGGCATGTCACATTGTGACACGGGCGTGTCGGTGGCCGTGTCAGAGGCCGTGTTCTGGTCGGGAATTTCTGGTGACGGCGAATGAGTGACACGACCATGCACACGGCCGTGTTGCAACCCGTGTTCGGCTCAGATTTTGTATTTTTAGCTTAAATCGTGGCCTCCCATTTCCTTGGATTGGGATCCAAGGGCTGGGGTTTGTTCCTGATGAGGTTTAACCAAAAATAGGGTTGAGAAACCCTTATTTTCACTTGGGTTATCTCTCTCTAAAATCTAGAGAGAAGGGAGAGCAAGGAGGAGGAGGAGGAGCTAGATCCGGTCACCGGCGGAGCATCAGAGCTGCAAATCGCGAGCCGACTTCGGATCCGCGGAGGCAAGGAGATTGCGGTGCTTTCCATTTGCATAGATTTCCATGGCACCGAGGAAGAACGCTAGGGTAACGATTCTCATCCTAGGACATGTGAAGTCCTCTTTTCCTTTGCATAGGAATCCCTCTCACGCGAGTGTGCGATGAGTTGAGGTGTTCCTTGGGGTAGATATGTAAATTCCCCCTTGTGTAGAGTCCGTATGCGAAAATGGACATAGGCATGTTGTGTGAAGCCTATCCGGACATGTTGGTCTGGATCGGTGATGTTGCATTGCATAATAACCGGAGAAGACTTCAGGTGAATGTTTGTTTTTCGGGTGTTCTACGAGGTAGATTGCAACAGGGAGCCTTGGGGACTAACTCCAAGGTGCACCCGGAAAACTGGGCAAATGCGGGATGTTGCCAACATGGTGGCCGAGGTGCCATCTTGAATATAACTGGGTTATGTGTATTGTGTGATGGAGATGGGTTTCAGGGAGTCTTGACCCGCGCATATGGCTTAAATTGCCGTTGCGGTATGAGCACGGGTCAGGCGGAACCATACCCGATCTATGTCGTTCGGCAGAACCATTGACATAGATGAGGGTCTTCGGCGGTCTATGTCTTAAATTGACGTGACCAATGCCAGGGAGACAAAATGCTCATATGGTTGGCCGTCCAAGGGACGGTAGTGAGACGGGAATGTCTATGGCTTAAATTGACGTGACGTTGGCTGGTTCGCCGTGAATGTGCCCTGAGTGCACGGGGTGTGTGGCTGTGCGTGCCTGTACTTATGATGAAGTGTGTGTTTACACTATATCGCATGTTTATGCTAACAAAATGCAGGGAAGAACATCGCCGCCCCGAGTTGGGGGCGGGGTCGTTATAATTGGGTCAGCATAGATGACCGTTGCTTTTGTTTACCACCGGGCAGTGGATTGTTGCTTGCAGGTGCTGCGAAGCCGAGCGGTAAATAGCGGGCTAAAGCCCAAGTTGCTGTGCCGGCCCTCGAAGTCCATAAGGCCATCGTTTGTTGTATTATACATTCCTATGGGTCTTTTGTAATGGACATTCATGCTTTGGCTGGGTTCTTTTATCTTGTAACTTAATAATTTGCCTCCGCTAGGTGCTCTGTATAGGACGTTGTGATTGGTTGAATGGTTTCAATAAGTAATCAACCGGTCTGTCCGTAGTATATGGCGTTGGGCCCCGGCCGGACCTACTGCTATACACTATGTGACGGATAGGGGTGTTACAAATTGGTATCAGACTACCGATTTCGGTCTTGCTTAAATGAATTCGTGGGTGAATTCACTTTAAGGGGTGGTGAGCACAGGTGTGTGTGTCGTCGTTATAAAATGAAAAGAACCCATGAATGTCCACTTAGGAATGAAAATACACATGTTTTAGGAACCTGCGTGTTCCTATAATTGCTGTTTGCAATATTGTTGGTCGCTTATCGGTGTTTTGAACGATTATAGGTGACCAGAAGTGGTGTTGGGCCGTCGAAACGGCCAGATTCTGAGGCAAGCGGCACACCAAATGATGCGCCTGCAACACCTCCTTCAGCCGAGACCATTAGGTTGGTCACAGAAGCTGTACTTGCAATGATCAATGTGCAGCCTGCGAGGCAGGTGCAGCAGCCTACTCCGGCTATGGAGCAAGTACCGCTCCAAGCAACAGAGCCTAGGAGGGTGGAACAGGTGATGGTGGAGCCGGAGTTTCCTCGGAGAGTAACTGAAAAGCAACTTAAGCATGTGATGGGTTTCCATCTGCCAGTGTTCTCGGGAACGAGAACCCCAACTCAGGCAGAGGATTGGCTATCGAGAGTCAAGAGAGTGCTGACAGTAATGGAAACTAAAGAGTGGCAGAAGACCACGATTGTGACGTTCTTGTTGGACGGGGACGCGAGGTTATGGTGGGAAGGGATGGAGCTACACCACCTGAGGGGAAGGCAGTTGGCTGATGTCTCTATGGAGGAATTTTCGAAGTTTTTTATGGCTCGATACCTCCCCTCTGTGCAGAGGATCGCGCTAGAAAATGAGTTTCAAAAGTTGGTGCAAGGAGATAGCACCGTGGACGAGTATCTCCACGAGTTCACACGTTTGGGAAGATATGCTAGCGCTACCTTTGCCGATGGGGAGCACAAGACGAACCGCTTTTATGAAGGGTTAAGAGATGATCTGAGATTGTAACTTTCGGGGCCTATGGCGCAGGGTTTCATGACCTTAGTCAACTCGGCCCGGTCCTTGGAAAAGGACATGAAGAATGTTCAAGCGAAGAAGGAATTTGGTGACAAGAAATCGGAGTTTAAAGTGCCGACTACTTCGAAATCTGGATATCGCAAGTTCTACAAGAAGGCTAAGATGTCAGGTCCAACCCCATCTTCAGGTGCCTCGGGGGAATCAACCAACTGAACCCCAGGCGCTTGTTATACTTATGGAAAGACGGGGCATTTTTCCCGTGATTGTTGGAGCGGACGTCCGAAGTCCGAGAGAAAGCAAGGAGCCACCTATGAAGAGAAGGGCAAGGCGGTGGAGTCAACCGCGTCCCACTATGCTCCGACTCAACTGAGAGTCTATAACTTGGGCCAGCAGGAGGCCATCAAACAAGCCGACGTGGTGATAGGTATGGTTTAATTTATAGCAAGTTAGCTTTAAATACTGTTACCCAGTACTTGTTAGCTTAATACTGTTGTATAGGCTTTGTTCTGATTGGCGGTAGTTGATAACTCACTAATTATAGTTATTTTCATATAGTTTTTATTTAATTAATAATAAGATTATAGTTATATTTTAGTAATTATGATTATAATTGCTTTATTTTCATATTTTAGGTCAATCTGGGCTGTGAATAGCAATTTGGAGCTTGCAGGACTGATCAGAAGTTGAAGCGGTGAAAATGAACATTTTTGATAACGGATAGCTCAACTTCAAATGGTCATAACTTTCAAACCAGGAACAGTTACGGGACGTGCAACCAGTCAACGGAAAGAGGACGACGTCCTCTACAATTCTGGAAAATTTCACAAGTACACGCCCGTGACACGGGCGTGACATTTGAGTCACGGGCGTGTCTAGGTCAAAAAAACTGATTTTTCCAGAAAGCTTCCCTGAACAATTTTGGGACTTTTTTCTAAGGACATGCCCCCTGACACGGGCGTGACCTAGGGCGTGACCTACCCGAAACTGCCAAATTAATCCCAGATTGCGCCGTTTCCAACCATTTTGCTGGCACAGTCAGACACGCCCTTGGTCACGGGCGTGACCTAGGGCGTGACCACTTCAGAAACGCCAGAATTACTTCCCGCCGTTTCCGTTCCCACCGTTTCCTGTAACAGACTAGACACGCCCTAGGACACGGGCGTGACCTAGGGGCGTGACCCGCAAAACGGCGATTTTTGGCGGTTTTTCTCCAACGTTCCCGGGCTTTCAAGACTGCAGTTTTCGAGCCTGACACGCCCTAGGTCACGGGCGTGACCAATGGGCGTGACTCCCAAGCAGAAAAATCTATAAATAGCAGATGTGTTCAGAAGCTCAGGAGGAGGATTAGGAGCTAGTTTTATGCTTATTTTGTAGTTTACTTTGTCGTTTTTTGCATTCCTTCTATGTAATTTTAATTTCATAACTTAGTTTTATTTCAATTCAAGCATTTTCTTTTTGCAAACATGTTCTCCTCTCCCTTCTTTTTATGTAACTTTTATATTATGTCAAGTAGCCAATTTCTTTAGCACTTGATCATGATTATCTTTGAATAAAACTCTTTTTGTCAAATCTTTTTACCACTATCGATTTATCTTTGAATTATATTTTGTCGAATTCATATTTCGCGGGTATGTTCTTCGATCCTAGATCCGTATCCTAAATGACCGAGAGGTTGCAGATACGAGTAGATCGCTCAAGGATAAAAGGAGTTGAATGCACTCCTCGAGAGGGGACGACATAAATCTGCCGGATTGGAGTCAAATCCAATAGAGGGGTTCACCACCTAAAGCAAGCTTAGGGGTTTCGACTGGCCGAGAGGTCTTAATCGATCAACCTAAGGTTAGTCAGAAGCATGAGCTCGAGAGAGACGCTTTTGTACTTTAGGAACCTCCACGGTCGAAGTGAGTAATTTAGAGTTTGTATTTTATAAAAGGTTTATTCAAAGAGAGTCTAGATCAAGTGTTTGTGTTAGTCTATTTTCTTCCTTCTTTAGTTTAATTTACCCCTCCTTATATTTCGATAAAATAATATTAATTTGCATGAGTAGAAGTACTCAACAGGCCCCGAGTCTAATACGACATTTCTTATACTATATTTCGATAGGTACGCTTGCCTATTTGAGATTTTAATTTGGATAATATTTTAAAACTATAGAAAATCTTCATCAAGTTTTTGGCGCCGTTGCCGGGGAATATTTTGTTGATATTTTGAAAACGCGAATTGTATTACTTTTATCCCTTTTTTTTCTCTATCACCATTTCTCTTTTTAATTTTCTTTTTTAAATTCATTTCAATTAGCTAACGGTTGTTTTTATTTTCTTTTATAAAAAAAATGTTATCACAATTGGCCGCTAAAATTGCCGAGCTTACACACAAAGTAAATCTTTTGAAAGCCGCAAGACAACGCCAAATTGTTTGTTATTATTGTGGTGGTTCTCATCAAAGTGAATATTGTTATCATTATAATTTTTATAAAAATCTTTCTTATGAAAATAATTTCTATAATAATTATGAAAATAACTATTCTCACTTTTATGATAATTCTTGTTCTAATTTTCATGAAAATAATTTTTCCTATTCTTCTAATTTTCATGAAAATACTTTTTCAAATTTAAATACGAATAATTATTTTGATTTAAATAATTCTTCTTCCACCTCGGCTCCTGGTTTTTCTTGTTCGCAAGATCAACCGGAAAATATTTCGAGTTATGAGAACAATTATTTAGATCCTAATTCTTGTTCTTCTTTTATCACACCACCCACTTCTTCTAATCTTTGGGACTTTACACAATTTCAAGTTGATCCTCCCAAAACTTTAGAAGAAATTATTGCTTGTCCTAAGAATTTTTCTCCTTCTTTAAAACTTTTACCTTTGGAGGAACATGACTCTTCATGTACCCCCGTAGTTGTTTATACCAAAGAAGAGAAAAAACTCTTATTTCAAGAGTTTGTTAGGTGTATGGATGCTATGGACGAAGTAGAAGAAGAACATGTGTCTCCTCCTACGACTTCCACTTTTTCTCCTCCATGCACAATTTATGACTTTTTAGGAGCAAAAATTTTTGATCCTGATGCGTCCAATGATTTTATTTCCAGTAAAATTTTGGATAAAAAATTAATTTTAGAAAATAAACAACCGGAGTCTAATCTTATACCTTCGCAAGAGCCTCCTCCTTGCGAAGATTTTTCTGAAACGCTTACTTTTGATTTTCCTTATACTAACGATTGTCATGTAGAAGAGGAGCCGTTGCAATTAAACGTCATCCACGATCCATTTGCCGCTCCTCTACAAAAATTCAAATCACCTCAGGTATGGATCCGTGATTTGAATCTAAATTTTCAAGTCAACTGCAAGAAGGAAAATCAAGAAGAAAGCGGAGGAGTAGCCGGGCAAGCAACTTTGGCATCTTCGCCAAAGCATGAATTAAGGGAGTTGCCCGTTCACTTTAGTTTTTATTTTCCATTTTCTTAACCCAAACCGTCTAGCTTAAAGACGGGAAAAAGAAAAGCGCTCTTGGGAGACACCCCTTGATTATCTTTAAATCATTGCAATTTACTTTTTTTTATGTATTTTTCCCCTCCTACTTGGCTTGTAAACATTGGGGACAATGTTTATTTTTAAGTATGGGGGTGGATTCTCATATTGTTTTTATTTAGAAAATCCAAAAAAAATTGAAAAAATCTTTTGAAATTAAAAAAAAATTTAAAAAAATAATAATCCCCTACTTACTTTTTGTGATTTCTAGAAATATATTTTGAGTTTATTTATAAGAATTTTTGTAATTTTTGATTTTCTAATCTTTTATTTCATCAAAGTTAGTTAAATTAATTTTTAGGTGATTTGATTTTGAAAAATAAACTTATGAATTAATTTTGTTTAGAGAACCTTATTTACTTCTTTTTCTCTTAATTCTAATTAGTTTCAACTTTATAGTGTTTAGTTTAACAATCTTTTGATTTTAATTATAATCATTTATGCTTAAAGATTCTTAGGAAATTCTAAATTTACTATAGTTGCTCTCTAATTATTTTAATTTAATCTAAATTTTGTGTAACCTTCCCTTTGTTTTAAATTTTCTTGTTAGATCATATGTCATAGGGATGAGAGGATAAAATTCATCATCCCTTGGTACACATATGCAATTTTTTTATTTTGGTTAGATCATATGTCATGGGACTTATAAATTCCTTGGTACACATATGCAATCCCCAAATAAAAAATAGGAGTAAGAGAATAAAATTCATTACTCCCATTTAATTTTTATTTTGATTTGAAGAGAAAAAATATTTGTTCATATGTCATGGGAAATGAGAGGATAAAATCCATCATTTTCTTGGTAAACATATGCAAATATCAAAAGAAAAAAATATGTGGGGTGAGAGGATAAAATTCATCACCCCCAATCCAAAAACTCTTCATTTTCCTTTTCCCCAAACCCTAAAAAAATGGTTTTAGAAGTAAATTAAAATACTAAGAGAGCATAAGTAGTAGTTAAAAATTTCTTACAAGTTTCTTTTTAGTAATAATGTGAATAATTCTAATCTAATTTTGTTTGCTAAATTACTTAATTTTGAATTCTAATTAATTTATATGAGAATTTTTTGCTAAATACCTTTCTCTGTACATTTTAATTTCATAGTTTAGGATTTAATATTTAAATCGCTAAATTTTATTTTTAACTTTCTTTTGATTTAATGAATTTTTAGTTTAAATTAAAAAATATAAATTTTTTATAAGTACTTCTCATAGTTTTGCTCTGGAATAGCAAAAGATTAAGTATGGGGGTATTTGATAACTCACTAATTATAGTTATTTTCATATAGTTTTTATTTAATTAATAATAAGATTATAGTTATATTTTAGTAATTATGATTATAATTGCTTTATTTTCATATTTTAGGTCAATCTGGGCTGTGAATAGCAATTTGGAGCTTGCAGGACTGATCAGAAGTTGAAGCGGTGAAAATGAACATTTTTGATAACGGATAGCTCAACTTCAAATGGTCATAACTTTCAAACCAGGAAGAGTTACGGGACGTGCAACCAGTCAACGGAAAGAGGACGACGTCCTCTACAATTCTGGAAAATTTCACAAGTACACGCCCGTGACACGGGCGTGACATTTGAGTCACGGGCGTGTCTAGGTCAAAAAAACTGATTTTTCCAGAAAGCTTCCCTGAACAATTTTGGGACTTTTTTCTAAGGACATGCCCCCTGACACGGGCGTGACCTAGGGCGTGACCTACCCGAAACTGCCAAATTAATCCCAGATTGCGCCGTTTCCAACCATTTTGCTGGCACAGTCAGACACGCCCTTGGTCACGGGCGTGACCTAGGGCGTGACCACTTCAGAAACGCCAGAATTACTTCCCGCCGTTTCCGTTCCCACCGTTTCCTGTAACAGACTAGACACGCCCTAGGACACGGGCGTGACCTAGGGGCGTGACCCGCAAAACGGCGATTTTTGGCGGTTTTTCTCCAACGTTCCCGGGCTTTCAAGACTGCAGTTTTCGAGCCTGACACGCCCTAGGTCACGGGCGTGACCAATGGGCGTGACTCCCAAGCAGAAAAATCTATAAATAGCAGATGTGTTCAGAAGCTCAGGAGGAGGATTAGGAGCTAGTTTTATGCTTATTTTGTAGTTTACTTTGTCGTTTTTTGCATTCCTTCTATGTAATTTTAATTTCATAACTTAGTTTTATTTCAATTCAAGCATTTTCTTTTTGCAAACATGTTCTCCTCTCCCTTCTTTTTATGTAACTTTTATATTATGTCAAGTAGCCAATTTCTTTAGCACTTGATCATGATTATCTTTGAATAAAACTCTTTTTGTCAAATCTTTTTACCACTATCGATTTATCTTTGAATTATATTTTGTCGAATTCATATTTCGCGGGTATGTTCTTCGATCCTAGATCCGTATCCTAAATGACCGAGAGGTTGCAGATACGAGTAGATCGCTCAAGGATAAAAGGAGTTGAATGCACTCCTCGAGAGGGGACGACATAAATCTGCCGGATTGGAGTCAAATCCAATAGAGGGGTTCACCACCTAAAGCAAGCTTAGGGGTTTCGACTGGCCGAGAGGTCTTAATCGATCAACCTAAGGTTAGTCAGAAGCATGAGCTCGAGAGAGACGCTTTTGTACTTTAGGAACCTCCACGGTCGAAGTGAGTAATTTAGAGTTTGTATTTTATAAAAGGTTTATTCAAAGAGAGTCTAGATCAAGTGTTTGTGTTAGTCTATTTTCTTCCTTCTTTAGTTTAATTTACCCCTCCTTATATTTCGATAAAATAATATTAATTTGCATGAGTAGAAGTACTCAACAGGCCCCGAGTCTAATACGACATTTCTTATACTATATTTCGATAGGTACGCTTGCCTATTTGAGATTTTAGTTTGGATAATATTTTAAAACTATAGAAAATCTTCATCAGTAGTCCGACACGAGCACTTTTTATACGGGAGCTTCACACTCCTTTTTGTCCGAAAGTTTCATAACGCGCATCAGAGTCCCTTCTTTAATGGCGAAGTACAGAGTTGATGTGTTGCTACCGAATGGGTGTTCGATGCGTGCGGATAGAGTATGCGTCGTGAAGGTTCTTATTGGAATCCAAGAGTTCGACTTTCTAGCGTCGTTGCTGCCGCTAGCAGAGTTCGACGTCATCATTAGTATGGATTGGCTTTCGGAGCAGAAGGCTTGTATCGATTGTAACCGTAAGGATGTCAAGCTGGGTGTTGGGCAAGAGACGACGTTTGCGGGACTGAAGGGGTCGAGCAAGACACTGATCTCTACTCTTCAGGTGGTGAAGGCGGTTCGTGCTGGAGAAAAGCTGTTCTTCACGTTAGTGGAGGCTGTAAAGCCTAAGTCCACTTTGGATAGTATCCCAGTGGTATGTGAGTACCCTGATGTGTTCCCGGGCGATCTTCCTGGAGCCCCACCGTAGCGAGAAATTGATTTCACTATCGAGCTAGTGCAAGGTGCCAAACCTGTGTCACGTTCTCCTTATAGGTTGGCGCCTAAGGAGATGGTGAAATTGAAGGTTCAACTAGAGGAGTTGATGGAGTAAGGGTATGTGCGTCCGAGCTCGTCGCCTTGGAGTGCACCGGTCCTCTTCGTTAAGAAGAAGGACGGGAGTTTGCGGCTATGTATCGACTACAGGGAGTTGAACAAGCTAACGGAGAAGAATAAATACCCGATCCCAATGATTGATGATCTCTTCGATCAGTTAGTCGGATCGTTGGTATATTCCAAGTTGGATCTGAAGTCTGGGTATTATCAGCTGAGGATAAGGGAGTGTGATATCCCAAAGACAGCATTCAGCACAAGGTATGGGCACTTCGAGTTCACGGTCATGCCATTTGGACTAACGAATGCGCCGTCGGTGTTTATGGATTTGATGAACAGGACGTTCCGAGAGTACCTAGACCGTTTTGTGATCGTCTTCATTGACGATATATTGGTGTACTCACAGTGCGAAGAAGATCACTTCAAGCATCTGCATCTAGTCTTGGAGACACTGAGAAGGAATGAACTCTATGCAAAATTCTCCAAATGTGAGTTCTGGATACCCTCATTAACATTCCTTGGTCATATTATAAGTGGGGAAGGTATAGCGGTTGATCCGACGAAGATTGTTGTGATACGGAGTGGCCTGTGTTATCTTCGGTAGCGGAAGTCCGTTGTTTTCTTGGGCTGCCGGCTATTACAGGCGCTTCGTAGATGAAAGTCACACTAGTGTCAACTACCTTCACCTATGGGTGGGGGGGGGGGGGGAATAGGTGTCTTGCACAGTCTTTTAGCGGAATTAATATTATACCTGCACAATTAAACAAAACAACACAGCACAAAAAGACACAGGAAGTCATAGTGGTTCCCCGACTTGGGTACGTCCACTTTCCCCCTTCGATCTATCTCCCAACCAGGGACGACTCGATCACTTCACCAACCGGATTGAAATCCAATCCTCACACTAATGGAAGGAACCCTTCCAATCAAAGGAGTCACCACTCCTCCACCACGGGTTGCACCCAACCCTTACAATGAGGAACCAAAGTTCCTTTACAACAAAAGTAAAAATGGAATGTATAAAATACAAACTACTATTGGAGCGCTAGGTGTCCCTTTCCGTTCGATGACGCGTTCTTGAAGAAGACGAAGAGTCCACGACCTTAGCTCTCACTTGGAAAGGATCTCCCCGAGATCGGCGGCGGCAAAGCTTGCGGCAGCAATTCTATCAAGATAGGCGACTGCAAAGGAGAGTGGCGGCGATACTTTCGAGATCCAAACTTCGTAGCAAAGCTAGCAAGGTCTACCAACGGTCTTACTTGTATCGATCGTCTCAATCGATTCGGAAGGGGAAGGTATTCCTGTTCAACAAATCAAGAGACAAAGGATCTCAAGATAGACACATGAGACGCGTTGCTTGGCTAAGCTTCTGTTGCCGGGAGATCAGGAAGAATCCACGATCAGCGGCGGCGACCACCTTCACGAGCGGCGACGGCGGCGAAAGAAATACCGCGATTGATTAGGTCATGCGAGGCGGCCGATCCTTTTCTTGGTGTTCGCTGCTGTTTACTGTTCAAAATATACGAATATATATACTGTAGGTCATCCTTTATGACCATTGTGGGCCCCACCAAAAGTAGCCCTAAATCCGGTTCAAAACAGTGCCTGTACATTTGGTCCGGTCCAGCGCGCCAGCGAAAATCGCCTAAGGCAAATTCGGCGGGAATCATTGGTGATTCTCAACGAATCGACGAGAATCACTAATGATTCCCGTCGAATTCTACTTAGAGGATTTCTAGCTGAAAAGCAAGCCATCCGGAGTGAATCAGCGAGAATCATCATCCATTCTCGACGAATCGTCGAGAATGCAGAGTCATTCTCGACGATTCGGACTTGGAAGATTCCTTGAAGGCATTGAATCAGCCAGGTGATTCTCGCCGATTCTGACTTGGCAGAATCCTTGAAGGCGTTGAAAGCGTTGAGTCAGCCGGATGCAGTCGGCGAGAATCGGTGAGTGATTCTCGACGAATAAGCGAGAATCACTAGTGATTCTCGTCGATTCGGCGAGAATCACTTAGTGATTCTCGTCGAATCTAACTTAGACGATTTCTCGTCTTTCTTCCCGTGAGTTGCTTTGACCCATCCTTGCTCCTTGTCTGCTCTTGATCTGTCTCAGCCCTGTACTTGAAAATAAGTACACTCTAATAGAGAGAGTACACGTAAGCCAACACACTGATTTGCTCAATGAGGGATTACGTTGCGCAGACCCGTGTATATTGACCTACTGCACCCTGACATTGGTGTGTACTTAGAGTGGAGTAACTGCAAGCACAACTTAAAGATATATCATCAAATACATTGTGAATTCATCTTAGCTTGACAGGTGACTTCCTCAAATCAAGGTAATTGTGGATACAATACCCAACAGTAGAGAACTTCTCGCGGATAGCGTTACCTCTCACAAAGTTGACAAGGAAGGGTCAGAAGTTCTTGTGGACGCAGGAGTGCGTGCAAGCATTTGAGGAATTGAAGGGACGGTTGACCACGGTGCTAGTGCTAAGTTCGCCAAGTTGGACCGAGGGCTTCGAGATTTATAGTGATGCCTAAGGTAGTGGTTTGGGTTGCGTGCTGCTGCAGCATGGTAATATTATAGCTTATGGATCGCGTCAGCTAAAAGTGCACGAAAGGAATTATCCGGTCCATGACTTAGAGTTGGCGGCAGTGATATTTGCGCTTAAGCTGTGGAGACACTACTTGTACGACGTTAAGGTCGATATTTATATCGAACATAAGAGCCTGAAGTACCTGTTTGATCAGAAGGATCTGAACATGAGACAGCAGAGATAGATGGAGTTCCTGGGGGACTATACGTTCAAGGTTCATTATGTACCCAACAAAGGCAATGCAGTTGCGGATGCGTTGAGTCGCAAGGCTTCCGCCCAAGCCAACTGGTTGTCGGTGCACGATGAGAGGCTAATTTGAGAGTTGGAGGCTTTGGAGATCTGTTGCATGGACAAGCAGTCTAGCGCTAAAGCATTGTTGAACTGGACGAGAAGTTCAGTATGACCTGGCTGATCGTGTTCGGCAGGCATTGGAGTTTGATGGTAGCATGAAGGAGCTTATGGATGCATTGTTGGATAGGTTGAATTCCCAGTTTTCAGTCGAGGATGGACTGTTAAGGAAGGACCATCGTTTGTGCGTCCCAAGCGGGGGAAATCTTCGGGCGGAGTTGATGTACGAGGCTCATAATACCAAGTAATCAATCCACCCAGGGAGCACGAAGATGTATCGGGACCTAAAGAAGCTGTTTTGGTGGCAAGGGCTCAAGAAGGACGTGGCACTGTTTGTGGCTAAGTGTCAAACGTGCGCCTTGGTAAAGGCGGAGTGCCAAAAGCCTGGAGGATTTGTGAAATCCTTGCCTATTCTGGAATGGAAGTTCGATGACATATCGATGGACTTTGTGCATGGCTTTCCAAGGTCGCAGAAAGGGAACGATGCCATCTGGGTGATCGTAGACCAGCTAACAAAGGTGTCGCACTTTATTCCATATAGGAAGGATGATTCAGTGGAGAGACTGGCGAAGCTATATATGGATAATATAGTCAGACTGCACGGTGTGCCCCACAGCATCGTGAGTGATCGCGATGGACGTTTTACGTCCAATGATTGGAGGTTGGTGCAACAGATGCTGGGGACTAAATTGAAGTTCAGCATAGCCTTCCATCCGCAGACGGATGGGCAAACCGAGAGGGTCAACAAAACTATGGAGGACATGCTCCGCATGTGTGTTCTAGACTTTGGGAAGCATTGGGAAGACCACCTGTATTTGGTGGAGTTTGCGTACAACAACAGCTACCAGGCGAGTATTCAAATGGAGCCCTTCGAGGCCCTGTATGGTAGGAAGTATCGCACGCCGTTATCGTCGCTAGAAACGGGTGAGGCAAGGTTGTACAAGAAGCAGGAGGTGGAGAATGCTACATCTCTGGTGCGAATCATTCGAGAACGTTTGCTGATCGCTCAGGACAGGCAAGCTTAGTACTACAATGCCAAGCACCGGAACGTGTAGTTCGCGGTCGGCGATTGGGTGTACTTGAAGATAAAGCCGTTCAAGGGTGTTTCGCGGGTGAGACACTTGAAGAAGCTGAGCCCAAGATACCTTGGACCCTTTGAGATTCTGGAGCGGGTCGGCGAAGCGGCTTATCGTTTGAAGCTATCAGTGGAGTTGAGTGGACTATACGACGTATTTCACATTTCTGTATTGCAGATGGCGGTGCAAGAGCCTTCGCAGGTGATCGCAGTGGATCTAGTGTCGGTGGACGAAGGGTTGACGACTAAGGTCAAGCCCGTTCGTATTGAGGACTTTGAAGTTAAACGATTCCGTAACAAGGAGATCCGGATGGTCAAGGTTCGGTGGGATAATTGCGGTCAGGAGGAGCTCTCTTGGGAACGGGAGCAAACCATGCTGGAGGAGTACCCGGAGTTTTTCTGCTCAAGTACCGCCTAAAGTTTTCCGTTATCTTTCCTTTGGTAATTTCGTGGACGAAATTCTTTTAAGAGGGAGAGAGTTGTAACTCCCCAAAACTCAAAAGAGGGACGGGTGACATTTTTAGCCAGATCTGGGTTTTGCTAGAGGTTACATGGCCTGGGACACGGGCGTGTCCCAGGGCATGTCAGCCACTCAGAGCCTTACACTCAACGATCGTTGAGTGAGGGGTACACGGCCTGAGCCCAGGCATGTTTGGGTCCGACACGGGCGTGTTCCATTTGACACGGGCGTGTCAAATATCGTGTCCTCCTCGGGTCATGCGACGTTTTGTTCTAAGGAGATTACACGGCCTGGGACACGGGAGTGTCCCAGGGCGTGTCTAGCACACAACATGTGACACGGGCGTGTCACATAGCCGTATCCTTCTAGGGAGAATCGTGGTTTTTGCACACGGGCCGTGACACGGGCCATGACACGGGCGTGTCACATTGTAACACAAGCGTGTCGGTGGCCGTATCAGAGGTCGTGATCTGGTCGGAAATTTCTAGTGACAGCGAATGAGTTACACAGCCATGCACACGGCCGTGTTGCAACCCGTGTTCGGCCCAGATTTTGTATTTTCAGCTTAAATCGGGCCCGTCCATTTCCTTGGCTTGGGATCTAAGGGATGGTGTTTGTTCCTGATGAGGTTAAACTGGGAATAGGGTTGAGAAACCCTTATTTTCACTTGGGTTATCTCTCTCTAAAATCTAGAGAGAAGGGAGAGCAAGGAGGAGGAGGAGGAGCTAGATCCGATCACCGGTGGAGCATCGGAGCTCCAAATCGCGAGCCGACTTTGGATCCGTGGAGGCAAGGAGATTGCGGTGCTTTCCATCTGCATAGATTTCCATGGCGCTTAGGAAGAACGCTAGGGTAACAATTCTCATCCTAGGACATGTGAAGTCCTCTTTTCCTTTGCATAGAAAACCCTCTCATGCGAGTGTGCGATGAGTTGAGGTGTTCCTTGAGGTAGATATGTAAATTCCCCCTTGTGTAGAGTCCGTATGCGAAAACGGACATAGGCATGTTGTGTGAAGCCTATCCAGACATGTTGGTATGGATCGGTGATGTTGCATTGCATAATGACCGGAGAAGACTTCGGGTGAATGTTTGTTTTTCGGGTTTTCTACGAGGTAGATTGCAACAGGGAGCCTTGGGGACCAACTCCAAGGTGCACTCGGAAAACTGGGCAAATGCGGGATGTTGCCAACATGGTGGCCGGGGTGCCAACTTGAACATAACTAGGCTATGTGTATTGTGTGATGGAAATGGGACTCGGGGAGTCTTAACCCGCACATATGGCTTAAATTGTCGTTGTGGTATGAGCACGGGTCAGGCGGAACCATACCCGATCTATGTCATTCGGCGGAACCGTTGGCATAGATGAGGGTCTTCAATGGTCTATGGCTTAAATTGACGTGACCAATGTCAGGGAGACAAAATGCTCATATGGTTGGCCGTCCAAGGGACGGTGGTGAGACGGGAACGTCTATGGCTTAAATTGACGTGACGTTGGCCGGTTCGCCGTGAATGTGCCCTGAGTGCACGGGGTGTGTGGCCGTGCGTGCCTGCACCTGTGATGAAGTGTGTGTTTACACTATACCTCTTGTTTATGTTAACAAAATGCAGGGAAGAGCATCGCCGCCCGAGTTAGGGGCGGGGTCGTTATAATTGGGTCAGCATAGCTGACCGTTGCTTTTGTTTACCACCAGGCGGTGGATTGTTGCTTGCAGGTGCTGCGAAGCCGAGCGACAAATAGCGGGCTAAAGCCCAAGTTACTGTGTAGGCCCTCGAAGGCCATAAGGCCATCGTTTATTGTATTATACATTCCTATGGGTCTTTTGTAGTGGATATTCATGCTTTGGCTGGGTTCTTTTATCTTGCAACTTAATAATTTGCTTCCGCTAGATGCTCTGTGTAGGATGTTGTGATTGGTTGAATGGTTTCAATAAGTAACCAACCGGTCTGTCCTTAGTATATAGCATCGGGCCCCGGCCAGACCTACTGATATACGCTATGTGATGGATATGGGTGTTACAAGAACCACATCCGGTATCCAATACCCAGGATGAAGGAGCAGAAAAATTTATCTCTATAACATAAATACTTGAAGCGGAAGTGATACCTCCCCTCATCTTGTGCAGACCCTCCACATAAGAAGGACAATTCCTCCTCTAGTGACCAGCCTTGCCACAATTGTGGCACTTTCCCTCTTTCATCAAGCCTTTCTTTTTCAGTGCTGAAGACTTAGGCTCCAGTCCAGACTTAGGTCCTATCTTTGTCTTCTTGAAGCCCTTCGCCTTTCCCTTGCCTTTATGCACCATCAATATGGGGCTTGCAGGCTTGGCCTTCTTCATGTTGATCTTGGCAGTTCTTAACATGTCTAGGAGCTCGGGCAGTGTCTTGTCTATTTTATTCATGTTATAGTTTAAGACAAACTGCTCATAACTGTCGGCAACGATTGCAGGATTAGGTCTGTGGCCAACTCTTGGCCCAGAGGGAACCCTAGTCTTTCAAGGTTCTCGATAGACTAAATCATCTTGAGTACGTGAGTCCCTACTAGGTCCCGATCTCCCATCTTATACTGGAATAACGCCTTAAGGACGTCGAATCTCTCTTGATGAGCTTGCCCTTGAAACATTTTCTTGAGATGCTCGTCAATTTCCTTGCAACCCATGTTCTCATGCTGCTTCTTAAGCTCAGAGTTCATGGTCGCTAACATGAGAAATTCAACATCTAAGGAGTCGTCGAGATACTTCTTATAAGCATCTTTATCAGCACGGGGTGCATTCCAGGCAGGCTCATCAGGGGATTCCTCTTCCAAAACATAGAGCTTGCGCTCTTGTCTGAGAACAATTCTCAGGTTCCTGTACCAGTCCAAATAATTTATCCCGCTTAGTTTTTCCTTCTCAAGGATGGCTCGGAGGGACAGGGTGGAGTGTGAACCACTTGCCATGGAAATTCTACAAGAATGCAAGCAAAGCAAAATAAGTACCACATTTCAAAATGCAATTTATCTTTCAATTAGGACTTTAATAAAAATAAATCCCACTATTTTTATCAAACTGATAACCCTCGATATCAATTCGAAGAGTTTGGCGAGTAACTCTCTTAGTGAACAAGATCCATATTTCACTAACACTTTCAGTCAGCTTTAGCTTTTCTCTCACAATGTAACTATTTAGGTAGTCAACGCTTGCCAATTACATCACTATACAATTCCTATATGGCTGGTGAATAACTCTTTATTCGCATCCGTCATATGGTGCATGCCAACCCCATGCCTCTGGGCACTCAACCTTTGAGGTCACCCAGTTAAGTTTGACCCAATATAGACAGTGGGATATAACAATTATCCACTCGTACCCTTACCAAGATAGATTAATTCACCTTGCTTTGGCAAGCCCACACTTCTTCGATCGAGGCAGGAAGAGTGTCATCCATCGGAAGGCATTCAAATACTTAATATTTCTTAAGAGATTTTTAATTTTTAATTAACTCTTTAGTCATGGTTAACATTTAACCAGTGTGCACATCAAGCAAAATAAAATCCAACAATCATAATCCAAATGTATCCCAGATATGCACAAGAAGATCATCAAAACTTGATGAGCCGGGCAAAATCTGAACATCTAAGACACTTCTTAATCTTCAGATTTACATGCATAGGACATGAGCAACACCAACTCCACTTACACAGTAGACAAGCTCGCCACTTCATGTGAGATTCAAAATCTAACACATGCTTAGTTTCTTAAACCAATAAAGTGATGGTTACTGTTAAGGAGTAAACTTCAAAGAAATCGCATGCGTTCTTGGCAACATCCAAGACTATATTTGGGTATTTAGAACACTTCAAAAATTCCAAATCTACACGTCATGGATTTAGCAACTTCTGAAACAAAGAATATTGTCGGAACCTCCCTCTGATACCACTGTTGGTTTTTTTGGGGATGGTACAACACTTGTGCATGCAGCGGATATAAGAACAAGAAAAACCCAAACGAGTTCGAATCTGACAACATTCATGAATCAAGAAGTAAAACATGCTGTAATAAAAATTACCTTTGAGGGATTGAGTCTCAACTCAACCTAGATGCTCCAAAATAATAAAGCCGGTCGCACAGCGGCTGGAGTCTTGAGCGCAAAAAGTATATCCGCACTTCTACAGTAATCCACACGATCGAGAGAACCCACAACAACTTGTCGCACAAGCTCTAGGTTGAGAGAGGACATTCAGTGTCTCCACAGACTGCTAGGTATGTTCAAGGAGAGGCGGTGGCGACACTCTCCTTGATCAGGATCAGAATCGGAGACGGGATTGACGGAACGCTTCCATTGGGTTTCTAGGGTTGTCTTTTTATAGCACAGTTTTGGCTCGTGTGCTTAGACAGAAAGAAAAGGAACCGTCAACAGTAAACCCTAAAACTTCCTATTTATACTCCATGAGATAAATAGAACAACTCCCGTCACTATCCGCAGACCCAAAGCTTTCATTCCAGAATTAAACAAGTCAACATTTGACTAAGTACGGGCATTCGTTGAACTCAGCTCGACGAACTCAGCGCCAAAGGCCAGAACGTCGAACTCAGCTCGACGGACTCTGTGCCGAAGGCCAGCATTCGTCGAATGTCATTCGTCGAACTCAGCTCGACGAACTCTTCACTAAAGGCCAGAAAATCGAATATCATTCGTCAAACTCAGCTCGACGAACTCTGCGCCAAAGGCCAGCATTCGTCGAACATCATTCATCAAACTCTGCTCGACGAACTCTGCGCCAAAGGCCAGAACGTCGAATGTCATTCGTCGAACGACGTATGATATCTGCGCCCTGGCATTGAGTGAGCTTAACTCTATCAACGCTTTCTATGCCAAAGCGTTAAGTGAGCTTAACTCTTTCAACGCTTTCAGCACCGAAGCGTTGAGTGAGCTTAACTCTGTAAACGCACCTGTGCTATGGCGTTGAGTGAGCTTAACACACTCAATACAAAATGCCTTAAAATATTATAAGCCTTTTATTTTTCAATTTCCTTCAACTCATCATATGAGTTAAACTATACAGATCCAATCTCCCAATTTCTCTACAATCTTATGTGCAATCTTGATAGGCTCATACTGAGTTGGCATTGAGGCTACATGCTTGATCACTTCCAGATCACAATTGTAATACCAACAAAAATCTGTAGTGGATTCCTATCAGGGTGGTAGAAGAGTGGATGTACCTAGGTTTATTGGGGAACCACTATAAATTCCTTGTGTCGTCTGGATTGCCTTTACTTGTTTTATTTGTGTGCTGTAATATTTTATATATATATATATATATATATATATATCACCTACTCTTAAAGTTTTTAAAATATTCTATTCACCCCCCTCTAGAGTTAAGTTAGATCTATCCCTCACTTTCAATTGGTATCAGAGGCAGGTTATTTGGTTTCACAGGCTAACACCTGAATCAAAAGATCTTTGATAGATCTTATTTACTCTTATTTGTTCTTTTTCTCATGACACAAAATAAAGAGTATTCAAGCACCATACCTCCAGTGTGCAATCTGAATAAGTTTGCACTTTGGAAGGCAATGATAAGACTTTACATGAATTCTATTGATGAGGACATCTATAATTCTATTTTGACAAGACCACCACTACCAGTAGTGGAAACTACAAGCACTAGTGAAGTTCCACCACCTGAGTGGACTGATGCTCAGAAGAAGGCCAAGATTGATGATGCCAAAGCAATGAACATTCTGGCCCAGACTCTGTCAGATGACATATTCTAGAAAGTTGTTGAATTCACTTCAGCAAAGACAATCTGGGATTCTCTCAATGTTATGGTAACAGTATCTGCAAATGAAAGAAAAGATAGGAGATCACATCTGATCTCTCAGTATGAGAACATTAAGAAGGAAGAAGCAGAATCAGTTGCTGATATGTACAATAGACTCAGCCTCATAATCAATGAGCTGAAATCATTGTACAAGAATATCACATTGACAGAGATAAATGACAAGATCCTTATGTGCTTTCCTAACATATGGGATTCAAGGATCTGGCCAATCAAAGAAGCTAGAAGCCTTAATGAAATCTCTACAGAGACCTTGTTGGGCAAGCTCAAATCCTATGAGCAGCTCATCAAGACCAGAGAAGTAGAACAAAAAACCACTTCTTCAGTAAGGAAAGAGCAAAGAATTGCTTTTAAAGCAACTGAAGAAACAGAATCCATTCCAGACAATGAAAATCTATTGAGTCTCTTGGCTAAGAGATTTTACAAGATGACAAGGAATGACTTCAGAAGAAGATCAGCTAGAAATGATGATAAGCCAAGGTATGACAAGACTCCTACTAAAGAGATTGTCTGTTATGGGTGCAGGAAACCTGTACATATACTTCCAGAATGTCCAGAGAACTAGAAGAAAGAGAAGAAGAAGGAGAAGCACTCTAAGAAGTATACTCACAAGCCCTCCTCCAACAAACACAAGAAAAAGGAGAGGGGCTTTGTTGCTGAAACATGGAGTGAATCTGAGTATGAATCTTCATCCAGCTCCAGTGAGGATGAAGAAGAAACTAAGGCCAGAGAGGTCTACTTGATGGCAATCAATGCATCATGCAGCCACTCTAAAGCTAAAATTTTTGAAGTTGAATCTGAATCAGAAGAAGATCAGGTAATTTCTTCTTTTGATTTTACTTCAGAACAATTCAAAAAAAAATTTAAACTATTATGCAATGATTTAATCAAATCTGAGAAGAAAATCAAACTTCTCAGAGAAAAATTAATTGTATATGATAATTTATTTTCTTAAAATATTAAACTTAAAGATGATTTAGACAATGCTTTAGAACAAATAATATCTTAAAAAAATAAATTATCTGAGACTAAGGAGTTTGAAGAATCCCTTAATAGGAGAAGTATCATACTAATGAATATCATAAGTATAGTAAATGCCAGGCTAAATGATAAACTGGGCTTGGGAGCTTCATCTAGTCAGCCTCTTTTGTTACAAAAAAACATATTATCTACTCCTGTAAAGTTTGTTTCTGAAAAAGGAAAAGAAAATTAGAAGATGTAAATAAATAAACTGAAGTTTTTCACAAGATTAAACAAAATAAAAAGAAAATTTTTCATTAAAATTATATTCAACATAATTCATCGAACCGAGCTCGACGAAATAAATATTATTCGTCGAACTCAGATCGACAAACCAAGAACCCTGAATTTTAGTATAATTATTCTACTAACTGTGCTCGACGATCTCAATATGGTTCGTCGAACCGCGATCGACGAACATGGGGCGTAGAGAATGAATATTTTCATTCTGGGAATGGAGTTCGACGAACTCATCCCCATTCGTCGAACGTAGATCGACGAACTTACTTTAATTCGTTGAACCCAAAATTTTTAACAGAAACTTTAATTCTTTTAAAACTTTTAATCAAGCTAAAACTTTTATTAATCTTTTTACCTAGTGGATCATTCCTCCTAGGAGATTTCATCCACTAGGTTATAAGGATCAGCCTGAATTTTTCTATATTTTTAGTTATAAGCTTGAAAGAAATCAAGGACCCAAGGTTACCTCGGTCAAGAACACCTAACCTATTTTTATGTAGGTGAAGAACTATCCTACCACAGAGGAACAGTGGTATATCGATAGTGGGTGCTCTAAACATATGACTGGAAGTAAAGTAAATCTAACAGACTTCAAGTCAAAGCTTGGACCAAAAGTAATATTTGGAGACTCCAACTGTGGACAAACAGAAGGCTATGGAAATATCAAAGTTGGAGTAGTTACCTTCAGGAAGGTAGCTTATGTAAGTGGTCTCAAGCATAACCTAATATCCATAAGTCAATTATATGATGAAGGTTATCAGGTATCATTCAATCAATCTTCTTGCATTATTACTTCTAGTGACAAAAAATCTATTTTTAACTAGAATTAGACAAGACAACATATATGTAGTAAATTTTAAAGTTGCTAATTCAAAAATTTGTTTATTTAATCAAATTAGTGCAACCAATGAAATATGACATAAGAGATTAGGTCATGTAAACCTTAGGAATATTGCCAAATAATCTAGGGACAACCTTGTTAGAGGATTGCCTTCTTGTTCTTATAAGAAGGAAGGACTATGTAGGGCTTGTCAATTAAGCAAGCATACTAAAAATAGTTTTAAATCCATTAATAAAAGTAATTCACCCAGGATTTTGTACTTGCTACATATGGACCTTTTTGGACCTATTGCTGTACAAAGTTTGGGAGGAATATCATACACTCTAGTTGTTGTTGATGACTTCTCTAGATTCACTTGGGTGTTCTTTCTTAGATATAAGTCAGATAACTTTAAAGTTCTTACAGACTTTCTTAGGAACATCAAGATTGAGTACTCTACTCAGGTTGCATTGATCAGAAGTGATCATGACACCGAGTTTGAATCTCTTCTGATGAAAGAATTCTGTGAGAAGTAAGGTATCAGTCATTGTTTTTCTGCTCCTAGAACTCCTCAATAAAATGGGGTAGCTGAAAGGAAAAATAGAACCCTAATTGAATCTGTTGGGACATTACTTGCAGATGCTTACTTGCCCCTATCCTTTTGGGCAGAGGCTATAAGCACATCAAATTATGTTCTTAACAGAAGTTTGATTCATAAACTTAAGGGCAAGACTCCCTATGAATTACTTAAAGGGAAAAACCTAAAGTAGATTATTTTAAAGTCTTTGGATGCAAGTGTTATATTCATAATAATAACAAGAAATACCTTAGGAAATTTGAAGCCAAAGCTGTAGAGGGAATTTTCCTTGGATATTCCCAAGTCAGTAAGGCTTATAGGGTTTCTAATAAATCCACTCTTAAATGGAAGAGTCTGTTCTTTAATCTTTTGATGAGGCAAACATGTTTTATAAGGAGAAGCATTCTTCTACCATAAACTCATTGCAAGTACCCTATATGTGTGAGAAGTTGGATGATTTAAACCTTAAACAAGAGGTTACTTTGTATCCTTCTCCACAGATTGATGAAGAAAGTGATGAAGATTATGTTGAAGTTGTTGAACCAACAACAACAAATGTAATTCCATAAGAGGAATTAACTCCACTAGCTGTTGATGTACCAAATCCACCTGCTGATCTTGCCACACTTAGAGATCACCCTATATCTCAAGTGATTGGAGACATATCAGTTGGTGTGCAAATAAGGCATCAACTCAACCAAAATCAGATGCATGTTTGCTTCATTTCTCATATTGAGCCTCAATCCATTAAAGATGCAGAGTAAGATCCCCACTAGATTATTACAATGCAAGAGGAGCTCAATCAATTTAAGAGGTGTAGAGTTTGGGATTTAGTTCCAAGATACAAAGACTACCCAGTCATTGGAACTAAATGGGTCTTCAGGAACAAGTTGGATGCACAAGGAGTAATAGTAAGAAACAAAGCTAGGCTGGTAGCCCAAGGATATTCACAGGAAGAAGGCATTGATTATGATCAAACCTTTACTCTTGTTGAAAGACTTGAAGCTATCAGGATCTTTCTTGCTTATGCTGCATTCCAGAACTTCAAAGTATATCAGATGGATGTAAAAAGTTCCTTTCTAAATGAAGAACTTAAAGAGGAAGTATATGTTGAACAACCTCCAGGTTTTATTTCTTCAACTCATCCCTCTTATTTTTTTTAAGCTGCATAAACCCCTTTATGGTCTAAAGCAAGATCCAAGAGCTTGGTATGAGACCTTGCCTAGTTTTCTTTTAGAGCATAAGTTCATTAGAGGCATTGTAGATAGGACTCTATTTATTAGATAGCATAAATCTAAAATTTTTCTAGTACAAATATATGTAGATGATATAATCTTTGGTTATGCTGATTCCAAATTGTGAAAAAGGTTTTCTGACCTGATGCATTCAAAGTTTGAAATGAGTAGCATGGGTGAACTATCCTACTTCCTTGGTCTTCAAGTGAAGCAAACTACTGATGGTATCTTTGTTTCACAGTCTAAATATGCTAAAGAGCTACTTAAAAGATTTGGGATGTCAGATGCCTCAACTATGAAAAAACTCATGCCCTCAAATGCTGTAGTTGATTCTGATGAACAGGGCAAACCGGTTGATCAGAAAACATATAGGGCTATTGTGTGGTCCTTATTGTATCTTACAACTAGTAGGCCTGATATTATGTTTGCTACTTGTATTTATACTAGATTTCAAGTCAACCCTAAAGAATCTCACCTTATTTTATTAAAAATGATTTTAAGATATATAAAGGGTTGTCCTAATTAGGACTCTGATATCCTATTGAGTCAGAATTTGAATTAACTGGATTCTCAAATGCTGACTTTGCTGGATGTAGTGTTGATAGGAAAAGCACATCAGGAACTTTTCAGATCCTAGGTGATAGGATTATGTCCTGGTTTTGCAAGAAGAAAACATCTGTGTCAACTTCAATTGTTGAAGATGAATACATAGCAGCAGGCAGTTGCTGTTCACAGATTTTTTGGATTCAAAACCAACTCCTGGATTATGGGTTAAACTTAAATAATTCAACTATATTTTGTGATAACACCAGTGCAATTTCAATTGCAAAAAATCCAGTGCATCAGTGTAGGACCAATCATATAAAAATAAGGCATCATTTTATTAGAGAGAATGTGGACAAAAATAAAATTAAACTTGTCTTTATCTCTACTGATTTACAAAGGGCAGATATTTTCACCAAACCCTTAGATGAAAAGAAACATCTGTTCTTCCTAAATCAGCTAGGTATGATTAATGGAGACGCTTTAAATGGATTTTTGTCTGTGGTCGACGAATTGTCCATTTTTCGTCGAACAGAGTTCGACGAACTGTGAACGCTTCGTGGAGTGTTCGTCGAATGGAGATCGACAAACTTCCTTTGTGAAACATTTCGTCGAACGGAGATCGACGAAGTTTGTTTCAGAAAATTTTTTGTCGAATGGAGAACGACGAAATGTTTTCTTCTCTTCAAACTTAGATCGACGCTTTTATTTCTTTGCAAGATTTTTCGTCGAACTGAGTTCAAAGTTTTCTATTTTTCGTTGGACGGAGTTCGTCTTTTCAACTTCTGAAAACTTATAATTAGTTTTTCATCGAACTCCATCCCATGCTTTATAGTTCTCTTGCACTTGATCTTTTCTCTTTGCAGGACAACAATGGCTATTTCTGCGGCAGCTCTCTCTGGGATGAAGTTTGATGCTGGTTTTAACATTGATATTGATTCCTTCAACCATTCTGAACAGATTTTCAAAGACATTCTCCAGCTATTAGAGGCTCAACAACTAAGGAAGTTCATGACTACCAGGATAAAGCTTCCTGTATCTGGGATAAAGGAATGGGTCTTTTCTACAAGGACTCCTGACTCCTCCACAATCCTTGGATCAATTTCTGGACAAAAGGTTCCTCTTACACCTGTTATTCTTACTAAAATTTTTGGTTTTATTAATGGAGAAGATGAAATAGAACTGTCTAGCTCCGAGTTTGATGAAATGTTAGAAAGGATGGGTCACTCCCAGGGAAACCCTAATCATTTACTGAAGAAAAATCTCTCTATTGAATATAATTTTTTGGCTGATGTTGTGGGCAAGGTAATCTTGGGAAAGCATACTGCTCATGATTACATAACAAGACACCAATTCTTGTTGATGAGTGCCTTGGTGAATCAAAAGTCAGTTAACTGGGGAAGACTTCTGTTTGATTCAAATAAGAAAAAGAAAAATAAGAAGGATGTAGGATATGGCTGGGTTTTGGGCATCTTCCTACAGGCTAAATGCCTAGAATTATTGGTATCCTAGACCATCTTTATCAATGCTTCCAAGAGGCTCACATCAGCCCTCTTTGGAAGATGGGAGAGGGTCATAACTAAGCCCTCCAGGGCTTTCTCTTCCAGGACTGCTTCTAAGGACACAAGGGCTCCTGCAGCCACTCCTCCAACCTCAGAAGAAGTTCCTGCTCTTCATCCCTCTCCTGCTCGTTTTCCACCTCCACCCTCATCACCCAGATAGTATTCTCCTCTTCCTTCATCACCTCTACCACCCATTATATCTGAAGATATACCATCCACTTCATTTCATCCATAATCACCAATTCTTCAGACAACCTCATTCCCTTTACCTTCAAATCTACCTAATTTTAATCTACTTTCCCCATCTCCATCTCATTCTCCCATCCAGGAAGAAATTACTACTAAAATCATCCCTCCATCTCCACCTCATTCACCAGTTCAGGAATTTACTCCAGATGAACTCCCATCTATCATCCCTCCATCATCAACACCTTCTATTCCTCAAGCATTCACAATCTGTCCAAACTATCATCAACCATCCACACTATCTTCTTCTACTGCTAATCCACCTTCAACATCTACTAATCCTAATGATTATCTGTATGTAGATTTTTCTTCTATATCTGCCAACATTCTTACATTCATTACTCCCACACTCAAGAAGCTGATAGAAGAAGCTTTAGCTCCTCTGGCTGCCTCCATTTCTACTCTTTCTGCTCAGCTTACTTCTTCCTCTTCTGTCCCTTCTTCTAGGGGCCTAGATTCAGGTCTCCCTGGATCTAGGCAGGGGGAGATGTTCAATGAAGAAGCTCCAGAAGCTATAACAGTAGCAGCAGCAGAAATTCCAGCAGTAGCAGCAGTACCAGCCAAAGTTTTTGATAAAGAGATGTTCAGTTTTGAAGAAAAGATTGCAGTATCAGATGTCTTAACTGTTGATTAAGTTCTTATCAATCCCATAGTTGACATCTACTCTCTATTACATTCTTTTGATACAACATATAACAGTCTTCTAGTTTTTGATTCAGCTGATTTTTTCAAAGCATTAGTTTGTTATACTGTCCCAATAAGTCCTTTAGTTTTGGAACAACCAAGGACCAGATTTGCAGTTTTTGATACTGATTCTTTAGTTATTCAAGATTCCATTAATATTATAGAGCAAGACTGTTCCCCTCCAACTTATGCTTGGGCTGAATCCCCTATGCCCAATTTAGATGATATTCTTTTTGAAGACATGGAACAAGATGATAGTGTGCAGATGCGAGCTGATACAGATATTGTGCATACATAGCAAGAAGTACAAGCTCATGATAAGTCTGCTTTGATTAAGCAGATTGATTATCTATATGATCAACCAGCTGAAGATGATTCTGATAATGATGATGAATCAGATGAGTCAGAAGACTCTAGTTCCAAGAAAAGGAAGTTTAAGAAGAAGAAGGCTCCAGCTAAGGTTGCTCCTCAACCTTCAGCTACTGCTGACATTCCATATTACATATTGCATGGAATACCTCTCACTCCAGACCTTCCACACTGGATGAGATATTCTAAGAATCAGTAGAAAGCCAGAAAGAAGAGTACGAGATACTCTCCACCTCCACAATCTAGGATAAGTCCTCCTCCTCCTCCTCCAGCAGCTGGTTTAGAAGGAAATGTCTCATCTTCTCAAAGGTCTACAACTTCTCATCAATCCAGACCTTCTCAAAGCAGCAGCCAGCAACATTCATGACAAAGAAGACAGCAACAACAACAAAGTCATCAAAGTAGCCAACAGCAGACATCTGAAAGTAATAAGCAGGATGAATCAATTCCAGAGAGGCCACCTTCACTAGCTTATGATCCAGAGTAGGATCCTAACTTCAGAATGGCCAGGTTCAATTAGATTATAGCTCTTTCTCAGATCAGGAAAGTCAGAGAATAAGTGAAGGACACTTCTCAATTTTCAACTATGTCTTCCTACAGAAAGAAAGAGATGGACAAGTATCAGGTAAAGAACCAATTTAATGTTGACCAATATATGTCTTTGCATCCAGAGGCAGTTGTGCCTAGAGCTTCTTCTGTGAAGATTCTTGGCTCTCAAGATCTGAAGATGACTCAACAGGAAGCTACTGATCCTAAAAGGAAGATAATCTTTACCAAACCCTCTTCAGATTTTCCTTCAGATGCTTCTAAAAAGGACTCTTAGTTTTCTGTTTTTATTTTGAACTTTTTTGTTATTATTTTTGAACTCTCATAGCACTATATCATATATCTGCTGAAAATTTTAATTCTGCTAGATATATATATATGTATATATATTTGTGTTTTGTGTAAATAGTGTCCTCACCCAAATAGGAGGAGATTGTTGGAACCCTACTTATGATTTGGGATAGGATCACTATTAGGACTGATTAGATGACCCAACATGTATAATCTAGGGTCATAGGATGTTTCCAGTGTAAGACCCCCCTTTTTTTTCTTTTTCAACCTTCGGGGTCTTAGCACAGAATTGCCGCTTTGCGGTGGCAGCGACTCACGGGAAGGTCGCCACTACAAAATGCCAATTCTGCCGGCCCTTTTCGATCACAAAGAGAGAGGAGTAAGTATACATAAAATGTAAACAGGTCCACAGAAACATGTATGAATAGAAAATCACAACCCGTCCATCAATAGATAATAATAGAAAATAGAGGTACTGCAAGGATCAGTTTAGATGAAATATAGATAAGCGGGCTCGAGCCTGGTACATCAGAGTCCTCACTATAAATCACTCATCGCGGAAGCTATAAAATACTAATCACTCACGGAGCTGGTCGCAGGTGCACCGGTGCTAGACTGACCCACCTCCTTGCGCACCGTACTCCGCTGGTGCTGGTCCCTGGATCCCATCAGGAGCTCCTGTAATGTTGTGGTTCGAAAACCATTAGTCATAAAGACTAAACCCTATCATCCCCTACCCCTCCCCCACGGCTCCTAAGCACCGAGCAGAGAGGAGGAAAGGGAAGCTACAAAGGTGGAGAGTAATCAAGCAGATGACAAAGGAGCTAATCTAACAACTATCATGGTGTATAAACAACTATCTAGAATAAAGTACATCTAGCAATTCTATGGTAGTAAGTAATAAAGTAGACATGTAGTAAGTAGCAAATATATAAGAAGACAAATAGAATAAGTAAGTAAGTAAGCAAGTAAGTAAATAAATGAGTAACCTTAACTTATATGAATGCCCATACAAACTTATAAGTTAAGGGGTCTTCTGCAAGGCTCCCATCGTATAAAAAGTCCCATACCGATTTATACGTTGGGGCGTCGGTTGTATGCAAATATGAGTGTAGTGGTATGCTATGCCATGATTCATGCAAGTGCAACTCACGTACGCGACTCTATGCACACAGACCTTTAGTTCCCCCTATTCGGGCAGCTAGCTTCACTCCCAGGAACCTCCGTAGTGGCAAACGGAGACAGTGGGTCGGGCCCCCAACTCCTAGGCGGGTATTCACACTACCGGGCCTAGCCCTTCCGTACGCCCCTAGAAGAACACGACCTAGAGTATCCGCGTACTTGTGCTGGCTATATCCGCCAGACTTTCTTTGGCTAAGTGTCCCACACCGTCGAGTCAACGTACCGATGTTGGTGTGAACGACAACCAAATACTGAAGACCCACCACCTTATTCTGTACTCAAAACCTCGAGCCCTCGGCTCCCCGGACTGTCCCGTCCATGCATCTACCTTCAAAGTTATCGTCTGAATGACAACCAAACCAACTTATTCTACCTCCCTATCTACCGGTGTGTGTGAAAGTGCAACCCTAATTATTCTAGTTGCTCTTTTAATTTATTATTCCTACGGTTTACGTTAGCCCAGGACTGCCCCCGGTATTCCCCGTGAAGGGCTCTCAAAGGGCACTAGGAACTATGATGGTAGCTAAAGCCCACCGTTCCCTTTCGCAAGGCACTTATTGTTATTGGTTGATACCCGTTACACGATCCCTTTTTGATTACTTTAGACCTAGCTCTAGAGATTTAAGCCTCTTCCTCTCCTACCCGGGGTGGACGATCTTTCGTCGTTCCCGAACACCACTTAACACTAGCCAATCTCACACTCTGCTTATCCTGACTTCCAATAATGAACTTAACTTAACTTGCCCTATCCAAACCAGCAAACTACCAAAATTCCATCTCTCCAAGTTCGTTTCCCACTCTGGTTCGGTTTCTGTGGTCTTACTATATACAGACCATCCTAAGATACATGAGGTATATAAGGGGAGGTACTCCAAATTGTCTTTTGAATCTCCTATAATATTTACTGGAGGTCTATCATGACATAATATAACTAAGTTCAAGACTTCCAAATTTTTCCTATTTATCGGGCATTTAATTTATTTATTCTAAGCCTCCCAATGCCCTAGTATGAACATGAAGTGCACTAATGAGCCAACAATAAATCATCATAAAATCAGTAAAAATCCTATGAGGCATTTAAGCAGTAATTCCAAATTTTGAGAAATTTCAGAGGTGTTTAGGCCTATATTTTCTAATTTTCCATTTTAGGCCACCTCTACTATATTATGAAGCAAGTACTCTAAATATGCACCCAAAAATCATAAGAAAATTGCAGAAGCTTGATGGTGTCCTAAAACTATCAGAAACAAATTCCATGATTTTTCTCTAATATACGGGCTCTGAATTTATTTTAATGTAAAATACTAATTTTCCTAGCTTAGTGAAGGAGGTACTATTTTAAATTATTTAAAAATCCATAGAAAATTACAGGGTGACTATCATGGTTTGAGACACCCACTGACCAAATTTCATAATTTTCCAAATAATAATTGGGCATTATTTGCATTTTTGACTACATATCCCAAATGGTAAGTTAAAGAAGCAAGTACCCAAAATAATCAGATAAAACTCCCAAGAAAATACAGAAGGTATAACATGCTATAAGATGCCCTAATCCAAGATTTAATAACTTTCCAGTGAACAGAAATTCTAGAATCATCAAAATAAATATCTAGGGCACAACTAGAGTTGTGAATTAAGTACTGTATAAATTAACCCAAAAATCTCAACAAAATTATATTATGTCCATTTAGACCAGAAAATCACCCTGCCCAAATTTTATTTGATTTGTAGTTCATTTGTCAGTATAATAGTTCGAATTAAGATTGGTACCATAAACTAGGATTAGGATTTTAGGTGGCCTAACTATCTCCTAAACCCCTAAGATTTTGTCCAGGGAACAATAATGGCTCTATGGTCCTCTCCACCAAATTTCAAGTCAGTCCAAGGTCATTTGACCCCATGACCTTCACAACCCACCAAGAGCCATCCTTAGGGTTTGGCCTTGGATCCTATGGCAAATCTACCCAAATCCACCTCAAACTCCATGAGGGGGTGCTAGAGAGCATTTTAAGTCAGTGGTCAAAATCTCATCCTCTGTTGAGGTGATCTGACCATTCAAGTCTCAAAGTGCACTTTTAACCTAAAAACCCCTTAACAGGGCATAGCTTAGGTTTGTCCATTTACAATCTAAAACATCTCAAAATGAGATGAAAAATTATACAGAACCTTATGACAAACCCAGGGACCACTCACCAAGATTTGGGAGGGTTTGAAAGTCATTAAGCCAGCTAATTAATTTTCCCTAGGATTATTAAATTTTTCTAAAAACTTTAGAAAAACATTCCCCAAAAATTCCAATTTTTGGACAGACCCTAGGTATAGCTAGGGTAGGCTCCCTGCCAAAATTTCAGATCATTTGGTCAAAGTATGAAGGGTGGGCACACCTTTTAGTCTCTGTCTAGCTCTAGGTCTAGATCCCACCAAAAGAGGTGCCCTGGTCAAACCAGTTGACCAAATTGACCCAAATGAAGTTTAAAATATAGTAGACCCATAGGGATACAAATTTCATGTTGTTCATTTCTTCATAAAAAGCCCCTAAGTATTTTTCCTAATTTATCTAAGGTAGCTGTTATTTCAATACAGAAAATGCTTATTTAAATGCACAGATCTTGAAGCAGGATCTAAGGGCCCTGGCTTTGTCTTCTTCCTCCAGCCAAAGGCCACAATCAGCCTGACCTTGAGCTACTTCCAAGAGAAGCCGCCGGTCATCCAGCCTCCTCCCTGGTCGGCCACCGCCACCACCACCTCCGTTGAGGTGGCGGCCATCGCCGGGCGGCGGCGCAGCCGCCAGAGAGGCTTTTTCCGGCGAGCCTGAGAACGCGAATTTCATGGAAAATCCATGAAAATGAAAGCTCCAATCTAGCTCAGTTGAGCCCGATTCTCAATCCTATTGAATCCTAAGATCTTTCCGCAGAAGAAGAGGGAGGGGAGGACCTTGTTCGCGGGCTGAAGGCGTGCAGACCGTCGGGATGCCATTGGTGCGGTGGTGGCATCGCCGGAATTCTCAATCGCATAGTGGGAGGCTCGAAAACTTCAGGTAAAGGCTGGGAAAACTTCCTATTGGGCCTCTGAGGGTGTTTAAAAGCTCGGTTAAGGAGGGGGAACGACCAAAAGCTGGTGGCCATTAATGGCCCATTATAGCTTGGCTCGGCCATGGTGGTGGGGGGCTGAAACGGCTCTGTGATAGAAATCTAACGGCTGGAAACTCCTCCTCTTCCCTAGAGGAGTTTGATCCAGCCGTAAAAGGGGAGGGGGAAGGCCACGACATCAAATGCCATTGATGGCCATGACAGCAAGCTCCCGGCCATGGCCGTAACCGCCCTTTTTGCAAAGCTGTCGGTCCACGTGTCAAGCTTGACCGATCAACTTATTTTAAATAAGAATTATTAGGTCTTAATAGGAGAAAACGGCCCACTCCTAGACCGGCCCGGTTAAGCTTAACCAGCACACAGCCATAACCAATCTGCCAGAAAAATGCCAGCAAAATTCTAAATATAATGGCGTTGAGTGAGCTCTGCTCACTCAATGCCATCCTTGCTATGGCATTGAGTGAGCTCTGCTCCCTCAACGCCATCCCAGATATGGCGTTGAGTGAGCTCTGCTCACTCAACGCCATCCAGACTATGGCGTTAAGTGAGCTCAGCTCACTCAACGCCATCTGGATTATGGCATTGAGTGAGCTCTGCTCACTCAACGCCATCCCGAATATGTCCTTTTTAAACGATGGCGTTGAGTGAGCTTAGCTCACTCAATGCCATCCAGATTATGGCATTGAGTGAGCTCTGCTCACTCAACGCCATCCAGACAACACCAAATGGCGTTGAGTGCGGTCAGTGCACTCAACACCGTTCAACTTATGGCGTTGAGTGCACTCAACGCACTCAACGCCATCCCGCCTGACAGATTACGGCGTTGAGTGAGCTAAGCTCACTCAACGCCATCCAGTCTACGGCATTGAGTGAGCTCAGCTCACTCAACGCCAACTAGACGACACCAGATGGTGTTGAGTGCAGTCTTTGGACTCAACGCCATCTAGCTTATGGCTTTGAGTGAGCTAAGCTCACTCAACGCCTTTCAGTCTACGGCGTTTAGTGAGCTTAGCTCACTCAACGCCATTCCAAGGTCACGGGCGTGACGGATCGATCATGGGCGTGTCAGGCCCATGTTGAAATTTCTGAGCTCGTCGATCATCTTTCTGAGGTTGATGATCGTCGAAGGGGTCATGCCCTAGGTCACGGGCGTGACGGGTCGGTAACGAGCGTGACCACCCCTTGACTCGAAATCTTGGTCGATAAACTTCAATTCCTGGGTTTCCTAGTGTTCTGTTATGACAAAACCACTTATAGGGGTCTAGCCGGAAATGGGATGTTACATCCAGGGTCAAGGTCAGTCATATGATGATAGATTGTTGGAACCTACCTTCAGAAGACTTTAGAGACAAAAGACTTTAGATAAAAAAGGAGTTAAAAGTATGTAGAAAAAGTCGTTCGACGAAAGCTGAACTAAGTTTGACGATCGTCGATCTCAGATCGATGAACTCAAAGTTCATTCTCTAAGTTGAGCTCGACAAAAGTCAAGCTGAGGTCTACAAACTCCCTTCTCTACTTTGAAGTTCAACTCGACGAAGGGCTTACTCAGTTCGACGAACTTGGAGCTCAGATTGAAGAAGTAAAATTTTCAATTCAACGATCTTGGAGCTCAGCTCGACGAAAGAGATTTTTTAGCTCGACGAACTTGGAGCTCAGGTCGACGAAAATTTGTTGAGTTCGACTAACTCATTCTATGTTTTGTTCGACTAATTCTCTGTAGTTTTTTAGTTCAACTATTGGCAGATCGATTTCAAATTATTTGAATTAAGTAATACTCTAGTAATTTTTGCATAATATTCCCAATGAATACAGTCGTTACCATGCAACATTAATTATGGATTTCATAGAGTTATTATCATACCAAATTACTGGGATAGTTATGGAAATGCATTGAAGACAAATTGAACCATTTCAACTCGTAGAGTTTATGCAGATAAATTCAAGGAAAGATTTTAAAATTCAAAAGTTTTGAAATCTGCAATCATATATATATACTCCTTCAGAAAATTACAAAGAGGACAAGCTACTGAATATATAATAGTGTACATAACAAATTAAGTTTTTATATAGAATTCTTCATCTGCTTCAAGCTTTCAAGAGATAACTAATCAAAATTAGTCTGAAGTTTTGTTGAAGAGCAACATCATCTTTGAAGGCCTACACCCTAAAGCAAAGCTTCCATCTCCTGATCATCAACACAAATTAGGGGGAGCTTTGACATCATAAACAATCCACAAGTCTTCTCTGATATTTGAGACAGAGAAGACAAAATCATTTTCATTCTTCTTTCATTGTGTACAGGGTTTTAACTCCCTTCAAAAGTTAACCTTTTGGTTCACAAGTCACCTGATCAAAAAACTTGGGATTGGTTTTTGGGCACCTGATCAAAAGCTCAAAGGGTTGCTAGATCTCCCTTATAAAAATAGATCTTCTGGTGACAGGGCACCTGAGCAAAAACCTATGGCACTAATCGGAGTCAAATCGGAGCTCGTTTGCTAAATATCCAAAATCTGTGCGTCGAAGCGCGCTAAAACAGTCAAATTGTTGATATTCGTCGTTAGACTTCGACTTATGACACAACAAGTTCCTGTGGGTTCGTTTTAAATATACGAAGTCATAGAAACTGACAGAACTCAAATCAAAGTTCTCTAGATCATTATCCGAAAATCTCATTTTCGCGACGTTTTATAAGGAATGACCCTACTTACCATATGACCTCGGAGTTCAACGGAACGAGTTACAATATATTTGTATTGATTATACGAAGTCATAGGAACTGACATAACTCAATATAGAGTTTTCTAGCTATATATACCCTGCTTAGGGTTACCTCCCACCCGGGTATGGGCCATGGGTAGAGGTTTAGGTTATTTTTTTTGGGCCCACAAGGGTCCTGGTGGCTCGATAAAAGGTTGGATGTTACAATCCAATAAAAATAAAGGATTTTTGTCCCCAAAAATTGGCTTAAAGTAGGGGGTAAAAAGATAACATGCCTGGGGAAAGAGTTTCGGGTATTTTTCTCGAACGAGCGCTTAGGTTCCCAGGTATACTCGTCTCATTCGTGATTTGACTATAATATCTTGACCATCGAAATGCTCTTATTAGGCAGATTCTTCACTTTATGATCCACTATTCTGACTGGTTCAAGCTGGACGGATCTATCTGGCTGCAGTTGTACTGGTGGTGTAGGTAGATGCTGCTCTGGTTGCCGGAGGACTCGTCTCAAGGATGAGAGATGAAACACATCATGAAGATTTCCCAATTCTGGGGGCAGGGCTAATTAATAGGCAATGGGGCCAACACTCTCTATCACTAGATAGGGGCCCAAGTAACGGGGATCTTGCTTTTTCTGTTTCCTTAACCGGGAGACACTATGCTTGTGCTTGATTTTTAAGAACACCATTTCTCCCACGCTAAACTCCACCGGTCGGTGTCGTGCATCATAATATTTGGCTTGTCGACTTTGTGCTTCCCGCATTTTCTCCTGGATTAGCCATATTGTTGCCATAGTATCATCTATATAAGCCACTCCCAAGGCTTCTGGGTCCTCATCCTGAGCACAAGTCAATGGAGTTCAACAACGTCTCCCATACAATGCCTCTTATGGGGCCATCTTTGCTGGCCTGATAGTTGTTATTATAAGAAAACTCGACTAAAGGCAACAATTATTCCCATCGTTTGTTGTGCTCTACTATGTAAAGTCGGAGTAGATCCTCCATTGTTGGGTTTATCCTTTCCGTCTGTCCATCTATCTATGGGTGGAAGGCGGTACTGAAGGCCAACTTGGTCCCTAAGTATGCCTACACCCGCCTCTACTCCTTGGATGTGAAACGTCCATCACGGTACGATATAATGGACTTCGAAACTCCATGAAAATGGGCTACTTGTTCTATGAATAACCTGGCCAGGATGTCCACTCCGTCGCCCTGCCAGTTTGGAATGAACTGCGCCACTTTGGTAAGCCGATCTACGACGACCCATATGGAGTCACTTCCAGGTCGATCTTCTGGGCTTCTCGTATTCGATCTCGAATATCGTACTGAATTTCCATCCAATAAAGCTGGGCTTGGTATTCTTCCGGATCTCTACGGGTAACCGGGTAATTTCCAAATTTAACAAAGACTGGGACCATTCTCTTGGAATCTATTCCATCCAGCTCCCAGATACCAAGGGCTGGCGGCTCAACGTGTCGACAACCCTATTAGCCTTCCCAGGGTGGTCTTGAGAGAGAAATCATAGTTACATATAAATTCCAACCACCGACGCTGTCGGAGGTTCAACTCTTTCTGGGTAAAGATGTATTTGAGACTCTTATGGTCTGAGAAGATCTCGCACCTTACTCAGTATAGATAGCATCTCCAAATCTTAAGGGCAAAAATGACGACGCCCAGCTCAAGTTCGTGGGTTGCGTATTTTAGCTCGTGTGGCTTTAATTGATGTGATACATAAGCTATCACCTTGCCATGCTGCATTAGGGCAGCTCCTAATCCTTTCAGGGATGCATCTGTATAAATATGGAATCCCTCAGTCCCTAAGGGGATTGTGAGGATCGGGGCAGAAGTTAGTTGTCTCTTCAATTTGACGAACGCAGCCTCGCATTCTGGCGTCCATCAAAATGTAACATCCTTCCTTATAAGGGCTGTGAGGTGTAACACAATCTTAGAGAACCCTTCCACAAACTTTCTGTAACCACAAGACTGAGAAACTTAAAACGTCTGCTGCCATTTTAAGCGGCGACCAGTTCTGAACTGCTTGGATTTTGGCTTGGTCCACCGCCACTCTATTCTTGTTGATCATATGGCCCAAGAATCTGACTTCTTCCAACCAGAATTCACACTTGCTGAACTTGGCGAAGAGAGAGTGCTCCCGAAGTTTAAGTAATACCAACCACAGATATCTAGGATGATCAGCCTTGGTTTTTTAGTAGATCAAATGTCGTCGATGAATACAATCATGAAAAGATATAGAAAGGGTTAGAATACCTTATTCATCAGAGCCATAAAGGTGGAGGGGCGTTGGTGAGCCCTAAAGGCATTACCATAAACTCGTATAGCCCATAGTGAGAGCTAATGCAGTTTTGGGGATATCGTCATCTCGGACTCGAAGCTGATAATAGCCGGATCTTAGGTCCATTTGGGAGAATACTGATGCTCCTTGGAGTTGATAAAACAACTCGTTGATCCTTGTAAGTGGATACATATTCCGTATGGTAAGCTTGTTTAGCTCCATGTAATCTATGCACAAGCGCAGTGTACCGTCCTTCTTCTTTACGAATAGTACAGGGGCTCCCCAGGGTGAGGAACTTGGGCGAACAAATCCAACATATATCAACTCTTGAAGCTAGATCTTCAACTCGACCAACTCCTTGGAGGCCATCTGATAAGGTGCTTGGGATACTAGTCGAGCTCCAGTCACAAGCTCGATCTGGAAGTCAACTTCTCGCTGTGGGGGAAAACTTAGGAGGGACTCCGGAAACACATATGGAAAATCACGTACCACCGACACCTCGGCGAGTACTTGAACCTTATTCTCCATTTCGAAGTAGATAAGAAATACTTCGTCATTCTGCCGGACTGACCTTACAGTCTAAGCGGATGTCAAAATGATACGAGAGACGGAGGGTATACCTGCCAGTGTAACGACCTGTCTGTCTAGGTTCTGAAGCTTGACCTCTCGGGTCGAACGGTTTATTTGGGCCTTATGTTTGGCCAGCCAATCCATTCCCAGTATGAGGTCGAATCCGGTTATTGTTAGGATTGTCGCATAAATCTCGAATTCCATGCCCCATATCATGGCTTGGAATGAGCATTTCTCTATAGACGTCATATCTAATCCGTCTGGTAGACGAATCCTTATAGACAGTCCAGACGAGCGGACAACATTTTCCTTAGATGCAATACAGTCCTGAGATACAAAGGAGTGTGTTGCTCCAGTATCAAAGAGTGATTTGGCGGGGTGTCCTTCTACCAAAAGTAGTCCTGAAGAAGTAAGGAGTATATATAGATATTATTTAACAAACATATACCCGATATAGATATATACATGCTCAAAGACTAATACATAGGTAGTAATATATGACCTATCTCTAGCGTCTAAGATATATACCTATCACTACATTGGGGGCTGGTCCATGCTGGAGGTCTAAGGCGTAAGCCTCCAAGGGTACTGCTCGACCCTGCTGACCTCTCATACCAGCTCTACCTCTGCAGCCACTCTAGCCCTGTCCTCATGCCTCCTGTCCTCCCTGAACTACTCTTAATCCTAGTCTTCTTACTGCCTGTGGGCAGAAGGTGAAAGTATCTAGTGTCGACCTAATCAACCTATGGTGGGGGGAATAGGTATCGTGCAGTCTTTTGCGAAATTAAACTAACCTGCACAAATAAGCAAATAGAACACAGAAAACACACAAAGAGTTATAGTGGTTCCCCGATTTGGGTACGTCCACTTTCCCCCTTCGACCTATCTCCCACCAAGGGACGACTCGGTCACTTCTTCAACCGGATTGAAATCTAATCCTCACACTAGGAGCAATGCTCCCCTAACTACGGAAGGAACCCTTCCACAAGTGGAGACACAACTCCACCTCAACGGGTTGCACCCAACCCTTACAACTAGGAATGAAAATTCCTTTACAACAAAATTGAATGTAAAAGAAAATACAAACAAAGCTTTTGGAGATTCCGATGTCCTTCTTCGTTCGTTGAAGCTTGCTTGAAAATTACGAAGAGTCCACAACCGGATTTATCTCTTGGAAAGGATCTTGTCAAGATTGGCGGCGGCAAGTAAGTGCGGCGGCGATGCTTTGTAGATCCAAACTTCTTGACGAAGCAAGCTAGGTCTACGAACGATCTCAGTCGGATCAATCGTCTCAACCGATTCTGAATGGAGAACAAGTCTCGTTCAACGAATCGGAAGACAAGAGATCTCGAGAGAGATACGTGAGATGCGCTGCTTGCCTCGGTACTGTCGTCGGAAGATCAGAGAAGCACTGAGATCAACGACGATGACGATCTAGCGAGCGGCGACAAGCTTCGGCGATTTACGCGATCGGCTAGGTCATGTTCAGCCTCTTTCGTATTTCCGTGAATGTTGGTCTCTGGAGGTTCAAAATACGCGTATATTTATACCAGGAGCCAACCCTAATGGCCGTTGTGGGGCCCACGAGGAGTAGCTCTAGCCCCGGCCGAAACAGCGCACGATAAGTTGGTTCGGTCCAGCGAACGGAGGAAATTTGCCTAAGGAAAAATCGGCGGGAGTCGTTGGTGATGCCTGTCGATGTCTGCGGGAATCACTCAAGACTCCCGTCGATTCTGCCTTGGCAGAATCCCTGTTTGAAATCTGTCAGCCGGAAGAAGTCGGCGGGAGATGCTAACTGATTCTCATCGAATCGGCGGGAATCACTAATGATTCCCGTCGAAGTCGGCGGGAATCACTAGCAATTCCCGTCGAAGTCGGCGGGAATCACTAGCGATTCCCGTCGATTTTGACTTGGAAGAATTTTCTTTCTTCCTTCTTTTGATGACTTGGTCTTTGAACCATCTTTGCTCCTTCTTCTGCTCTTGATCTACCTTGACCCTGTACTTGAAAATAAGTACACTCCAATAGAGAGAGCACATGTGAATCAACACACTGATCTATGCAACGAGGGATTACGTTGCGCAGACCCGTGTATATTAACCCACTGCACCCTGACATTGGCGTGTACTTAGCATGGAATAGCTGCAAGCACAACTTGATAGAATTGTCAAATACATTGTCAATTCAACTTAGCTTGTTCAGGGGCTTCTTCAAATCAGGTCCATTGTGGATTCAAAACCCAACAAAGGCCCTCATGTGTCCTGGCTGCTGGGATAGAAAGCAGTTCCCTACAAAGGGAACATCTCGTCAAGCTACTAGCGTGGGCTGGGGTACTGGAGCTGGCCTGGGCTCCTGATGTGGTGCTGGGGGTACTGGTGGTGCTGGTGGGCGCCTATAAGTTTGCCTGCGCTATCTCTGTCTGTGGTATCTCTCCTGCCGGTGGGGAGCAACTCCTCTATCTCGTCCATAACTTCTGGGGACCTCAACTTATCCTCGACGCTGCTGGGCCACCATCCTCTGATCTAAATCTAATGTCGCGGCGTGATTCGTTATGGTGTGGAAGGTGGACTGAGAGATCATAATAAAGGCCTGTCTCATGTCATATCATAAGCCTCGGTAGAAGTGAGCAGCTCTATCTCTGTCCGTGGCTTCTAAGTTCCCAGCAAAACGTGTTAAGTGGATGAACTCTCTCTCGTAATCTAGCACCATTCAGTCACCCTGTCGGATATGCAAGAACCTCTCCTGCAGCGCAGCTCGGTCGGCATCTGAGATGAAGTGCTCCAGAAAATCCTCTGAGAACTCCCCCCACAGGATTGTGCTTAACGGTCGTCCCCTGATCGTCGAGCGGTTGGCCGCTCTCCACCAGTCTATAGCATAACCTTCTAACAAAGTCATAACTAGTGACACTGCAACTATTGTCGGGCACATCATTCCTAACAATAGCTCCTCTATACGCTCAACCACTCCTCTGCCTGTATAGAAGTCTTCGTGCCTCTGAAGGTAGGAGGCCTTAGCCCTCGAGAGGTCGTTAGTAAGTCAGTGGGTACCACCAACTGCTGTGATGGCTGTGCCAAAGCCGTCCGGAACATCGCTAAAATAACTGTCAATGTTTGCCCTAGGTCTGTCTCGGCAAACGGTACAGCTGCAGGAGAAACTGGGTCTAGAGGTAGGGTGGCAGGGACATATCCTCTGGAGGAGGATCTCCCGTTACTGGATTTCAGAATCTAGAGAAGTAACATGAAACAAGTGTCAGTATTTTGCAAAAATAGGGGAAATTTGCAAAAGACTAACAAAGCAGAAACAAAGGTGCGTGTGTGTGTTATCCTATAGTCCAGAATCCCTAAGGCTCTACACTAGGGTCTACTAGGCTTCCGCTACATGGTTCGCCCCGAGCCAAAAAATGAAGCGAGTGAGAGAGGGATCCTGTGACTGCTCAACAAGGACGAATCATGATCGCTCTAATCCATTTGTAAGACCCCGCCAACCTTTGCCCGGGTCGGGCCGGAGGGGATTTACTTGCGCAAGAAGTCCACCCAGTGCTCCTTAAGGGGTAATAACCCACACTACTAAGCACTAGTTGGCCGCCTTGCTCGGCTTGAATCACAACATTCACATCACATTATAAAGTATTGCAGAAGCATTAACAGGGGATCACTGTAAATATATATATAACAATATATATTTAATAGAAAACGCAAAAGGTCGTAGCCACAGTTTGTACATAGAGCCCGTAGGATAAAATAGTATTACTACTAGCAACTCCTCTCTCTCTCTCAACTCTACCCGCTAGTACTTACGTCTCGAACTGGGAGACGACGAGGGTGCCTCTACTCGAGTAGTCTTATCAGCTGGCATCTTGTCCTGTAGTAGCTATTCACTACGGTGCTCCATCACCTGTGAATGGTTATTAAAATAATCGTTAGTCACAGAGCTAAGTGGAAACAAATCTCCTCCCCAGATCCATATCCTGGGGACGATCTCACACACCCAACAAAAGTAGACAGTCGAAGCATGAGAGGGTTAGTACAACATTTCATGAATAAGCTAGGAGCAACCAAAAAGAGGTGCAATATGGTATAACTGGACTAGTAGCGCAATATACGTTAGTTATAATTTAGGCTCCATTCGCACAATAGGTATTCACAACCCGTGCAAACATCGCAGGCTTTCATAGCCACACACACATCGCAGGCATTCACAGCCACACACACATCGCAGGCATTCACAGCCGCGCACACATCACAGGCATTCACAATCGCGCATAACTCCCTATGTCAACATAGTATTGACCGTTTCTCTTCAAGCAGGGTAGCGAGCCCCGCGGGCCTCACCGATGTCGTCATCGGTGATAGCGGCCAGCCCTCCCACTTTTGGGGGTGGTCGTACTATACAGCCCAAGCCCTTATGTACAACCCTCTGTACTCTTGGATGTGAGCGACATCCGAAGATTCAATATTTTGGCCGACCAGTGGAGGAAACCCAACGGGGAAAATATAACGTCCGGTCTCCCATGGTAATCATCTCCCTTTCACCTTGAGTCATCGAAATTCCCGCGCCGGTACGATAGGTCTGCGAAAGTGATAGACCCGCCACAATTCACCGCAAGAAACTTACAAGCAATCAAATTTATCAATTTTGCTAGCATGCACCAGGTCTATATCGGCTTGCCATACTATGCTTTAAATAATTCGGGCAAACGACACTTGGCTCGACTTTTGACAAGGAGCGTGGGAGCACTTTATTTGGGGCTAATTTAAGAGGAGCATCTCAACTCCTGTTATCCCTAACTAAGGCTCAACCTATCAATTATCTGCCCGTCAGGGCAGGACCCGTGCTTAAAATTATAAATTGCAAAAACAAAAGTGTGATAATAGAAGCTGTTGTTAGTATAAGTTGCAGAATTGAAATGTTGTAATGAAAAAGGACCAGTATGAAACTGGAGTAGTACTGAACCAAAATAACTGAACTATAAGTATGTATTGAAAGAGGCTGGACCAGTACGAGACTGGAATAGTACTTAAAAGAAATGAACTGAACTGAAAGTAAATAGCCATGACAAGTAGGAGACTGGAGTACTAAAAAGAAAGTACTGAACTGAAATTAATAAATAAACTGGACTATTATGAGACTTGAGTACTGAAAAGAAAGTACTGAACTGAAATAAATAAATCAGCTGGACCAGTACGAGACTGGAATAAAACATAAAGAAAATGGTTAGTAGTCCAATCACTCCATTCAGGAGGCTTCAGTTCTGTCTTCGTTCATAGAAGGTTTAGTTCAGTTCCATCTCCATTCTCAGGAGGTTTAGTTCAATTCCATCTCCATTCTCAGGAGGTTTAGTTGAGTTCCATCTCCATTCTCAGGAGGTTTAGTTCAGTTCCATCTCCATTCTCAGGAGGTTTAGTTCAGTTACATCTCCATTCTCAGGAGGTTTAATTCAGTTCCATCTCCGTTCTCAAGAGGTATAGTTTGGGTTTCACCCATTATTTAGGTCTCATAATAGTTCCGTTGGACCCTTTATTATTGTGGCTTAATCAGACTTGAAGAATTTAAGGGTTACACCTTTATTATTCATCGAGCATGTTTGCTCGTATTTTCATTTTCCAAACTTGTCCAAGTTACTCGAGAGCTTTATAACGGGTAAAGATGAGGCGCTCAGTAGTTCTACAAAAACCTCAGAATGCTCAGAGCTTGGGCATTCTCCTCGAACACACTCGTTGGTAAAATAATTTGAACCTATTATTAAACACAAAAGGATGGTCGCGCACTCAAATTTTCGTTTTGGGAATATCGGACGCATTAATTTTCGAGCGCAACCCTAGGCTTCAATTAAATTGGAAAACTCTAATTTTTCTCCCAAGGTTCCCAAATTTTAATACAACTCTGAGGGAGGCCTAAAACGAGCACACAATTTTTCTCAAAAATTTTTTGATCAATTTTGGGCCTCTAATTGGGCCATTTAAAACTCATTTGGGCTTTTACAAATACCAAAACAATTTCAAAAATTCTCAAACTTTTTGTGGAGAAATCCCTTATCAAGGGGAACAACTTTCATGTTCAACCCTTTTTTCTAGGAGCCTGTATTTTTTATAAAAAATATCCAAGGTTCTGATTAAAAACTACTCTGCATATAGCAGATCAGGCTTGATCCTGCGGCCAGGATTGAGCCAGATGGGGAAAAATTCCAACGCTTCCCCACAGTGGATCAACCACAGATCCGCTGTGGGGGGGACAGAAGATGAGGCGGGGGAGGGAATTGAGAAGATCACGACCATTCATCTCATTCCCGTGATATGAACGGCGGTGATCTTCCCCGCTGGAGAAGAAGGCGGTGTCCCTCTGCCACCGCCAGCCGACCACTATCAAGCTCTGGCGCTGCCCTGATCAACTTGTCGGGGTCGGCGAATCTCTGGGTGGTGGTCCAGCGGCCTGCCGCTGCCGACCATCGCCGGAATTTTTGAAATCGAGAGCAAGGTGGCGGCGGCTCTGCTCCCAGCGCCACCGTGCCACTCTACCTCTCCGGTGACTATCTCGGCCACGAAACCACCCCCGACCAGCACACTGGGGGAAGAGCTCCTCTCCGGCAGTGGCCCATCATCTTGCCACCACTAGAGCAAAAATAAAGTATTTATCTGTTTCTCAGGTGCAGCCGGAGCAGTGTTTTTCAACGGCACCCCGACCTTCCACCATCCGTGAAAGGTATCCTCGATGGACTAGACCTTCCCCAGTGCCACCACTAGCGTTTGGAGAGGGTAGCTTCATGCGGCCACCACCCGACGTAGAGCATGGGTCGGGTGGTGCCGGCGGCGCTCCGGCCACCGGGAGGCCCATGCAGGATTTCCAAAAGATTTGAAAGGGAGAGGGGAGAAGGTTCTACCTGGCTCTGAAGAGCTTGGGAGGGCCTCGGCCAAGTTGTCATTAGAGGCGGCGGAGAGCTTGGCTCAGGATGGATTTTCCCGGCAAGGTAGGGTTCCGGTGAGGGCTCCCTGGGCTTGTTTGGGTTGGTGAGGAGGAAGGTAGGGGCATAACCTTTTATAGGCTTGAGGAGGGTAGACACCTCTCCCCTAGCCAATGTGGGATTAATCCCATGAGGGGAGGAGCTCCTCTCCTCCCCTCCACTTGCCTTGGCCATATGGCACCATGCTAGGGCCTCTAGGTGGCAGCCATCCAAGGGGAGAGGGGATATGCTTGGGCCTTGATTCCTAAGGAGAGAAAAGAGGAGGGGAAGGGAAAAGTTTGGCCTACCTTGGCTCATGGCCCATTCCCATCATATAGCTGGTTTTGGTGGCCAAGATGTGAGAGGGGGTGGGGTCTTAGCCATTAATGAAGAGGTAGTGAACACCTCTTTGAAGAAAAATCCAAAAAATGACTTTTAGAAGGGTTTGACCAAAGTCAACCCTAGGATGGGTCCCCCATGCTAGTCAAAGTCAAAATAGGTCCATGTCATTGGGAGTCGAGTCAAAGTTGGGGTATCGTGTCATAATTTGTGTGTGCATGCTTTTCGGTGCACATCACTATGCTTGATTTGACCACGAGTTGACTATCCGTCACTGAAATTGATCGGAACGTATTCGATTGACTTCGTATTGACCATGCGGGTCCAATGCCACTAATCAGAGTCGTATCGGAGTTCGTTTGCTAAATATCCAAAATCTGCGCGTCACAACGCACTAAAATTGTCAAATTGTCGTAATTCACCGTTAGACTTCAACTTACGACGCAACAAGTTATAGTGGGTTCGTATTAACTATAAGAAGTCATAAGAACTGAGAGAACTCAAATCGGAGTTCTCTAGGTCATTATCCGAAAATCTCATTTTTGCGACGTTTTATGAGGAATGACCCTACTTACCATATGACCTCAGAGTTCAACGGAATGAATTCCAATGTACTTGTATTGATTATACGAAGCCATAGGAACTGACAGAACTCAATTTGGAGTTTTCTAGCTCTATATACCCTGCTTAGGGTTACCTCCCACCCAGGTGTGAGCCATGGGTAGAAGTTCGGGTTACTTTTATTGGTCTCACAATGGTCCTAGTGGCCCAATAAAAGTCAGGATGTTACACGCCACACTATCCAAAAGCTGCAAGAGAATATTTTAGGATTTTTCCTAATTTGGCGGTGGACAGCTGACAACAACGCATGAAAAGACCTACCACCAATATGGAGAAGAGCCGATAGCATTGAGAAGAGACTGTTGACCAGTCTACCACGTCGCGCTATCCAAAAGTGGAAAGAGAATATTTTAGGATTTTCCTAATTTAGCGGTGGACAGATGACAACAACACATGAAAAGACCTACCACCACTCGATAACCTTAGCGCCGACGGTAGCTTATTTTAAAATGACTATAAAAGCGCACATTTCTTTTCCTAAGGAGACAAGAAGAAGAGATATACATGGTTAGGGTTCCGCTATAGCCTCTATTGCAGTGAACCACCATCTCCAAGCAAGGAAAAGAGAATTTTCTCCCTCCTGTTCGTGATTGAAGATCTCCGAAGCGCAAAGTCTACAACGACCATCATCAGTTGATTATGTGCAAGAAGAATGATATTCAGAAGCATCGATCGCCCGCCGCTCTATGGAGCAAACTCTCCTCGAGGGAGTAATAGTATTTTTTTATTTGTATTTTTCTCTTTTCTGCCTTTTTTGTGTATGAGGAAAATCGACCAGGGAGGTCGTCGGAATCCGAGAAGGGTTCTGCAAGAAATCGTCCTGGGAGGGCGTCTATATTGGGGAGATCTAGTAGGCTCTAAGACTCTTCCAGGGAGGAAGGCGAGGAGCCAGCTCAGAGACCTTTCTGTGGAGGAAAGGGAGAGAGCCAACCGGTCCTTGGGTGAGGGTCAATATGGAAACCAAAAGGGTGTCATATTCATCGCATGCGATCCCTGACATCATGGACATCTAGCTTTCTTCTATGTAAACTAATTATAAGTTTTGAATAAAATCAAGTTTCATTATTTTCATCTTATTTTCTCATCTGCATGTTGGTGGGCTAAAATCAAGTTTCATTATATTTTTGGGCTAAAGTGAACATCCAGCATAATCCGAGTCAGAATATCCATGGAGAATGAATTTGGTGGTACTATTTATTCATACTTGTACACTGCTGTTGATGGTAGAACTGCTAGTACAAATTGTTGTAGTTACTTCTGATATATTGATGATTACTCTGATATAGTCTAGCACTTTGCCACTTGTTTTGTACTACTGCTTACATATATATATATATATATATATATATATATATATATATATATTGTACCTTTTTTCCTTTCTCCGCCTGGTGCCTAAGAATCACCGGGGGAGCGGATGTGATAGCCACTTAATCTTTATAACTAACAGTTGCTACATCTTCATTTTTAAGAGGAAACCCCACAACAACAGGTTATGTAGGAGAGAAGCCAGGACAGGGTGACAAGGCCTGAAGTGACGATACCATTCCTGTCATCAGTAACTGATGTGAGTTTTTGAGAGACTCATTTTGTAGCCTTCTTGGCATGATGTACTCTAATATTATAGAAGCCTTGATTGCTTATTTTTATTTGATGTATTTATTTTGGACTATATACTTATGTGGATTTTGACTTCTGCTTATATTTTTATGTTGGGTTGGCAATGATGATATTGGTTTTAGCCGGAAGGATAGGCGTCTTGTGGTACAGGTCGACCCGTGTGTTGGCGCTACCGCAAGGCAGTTGTTCTGGGCATAAGACTTCCCTCAGTCGTGTATTGTGTTCCAGGAGTGGGGTCTTACACCGCTTGTCATATAAAAAATAGGGCCTCCATCACCAAAGATCATAAGAAGACTCCACATGAACTGATGAAAGACAAAAAACCAACTATATCCTATTTCAGGATCTTTGGGAGCAAGCGCTTTGTTCTAAATAATGGTAAATCTTTTTCAACTAAATTTGCTGAGAAAAGCTTTGAAGGTTTCTTTGTTGGATACAGTAGCCATAGTAGAGCATATAGAGTATTCAACAAAAAGACCCAAGTTGTAGATGAATCAATTCATGTTGTATTTGATGAGACTAGTCTGATACACAAGGGTTGGTCTGGTTCTTCTAGTATTGCAGGTTCTGAACTAAAGGAGTTATTAATTAAAGACAAGCCTAAAGTCAGGGAGTCCACCTCACCCGATGTAATTGAAAATTTATCAACAGAAGAAATGCAAGACATTGTTAAAGAAATTCAGCAGGCTGAAGATAAAGATCTGGGGGCTGCAAAAAGGCTACTAGCTACCACAAGACATCTGAGAGATCATCAAAAAAATCTAATTATTAAAGATGCAAGCCAAAGTGTCACAACCAGAAGCAGAGTGCAGAATGAAGTCATGATCATGAGCTTCCTCTCTCGAATAAAACCAAAGAAATTTGATGAAGCAAATGGAGATAACTCTATGATTATGGATATGTAAGAGAGCTAAACTTGTTTAAGAGATGTAAAGTGTGGAAACTTGTCCCTAGACCTCAAGTCAAGCTTGGTCTACCAAATGGATTGATCATCAAAAACAAGTCAAGCTTGGTTGCAAAGGATTACAAATAAGAAGAAGGGATTGATTTTGATCAACATTTTGCACTAGTAGCAAGAATTGAAGCCATTATATAGTTCCTTGCATATGTAGCCCATAAGAGATCCATAATCTACCAAATGGATATCAAGTCATCATTTTAAAATGGTTATCTTAAGGAAGAAGTGTATGTAGAGCAGCCATCAGGTTTTGTCAATCCAACATTTATTGAACATGTTTATTTTTAAGAAAAGCACTCTATGGGTTGAAGCAAGCTCCTAGAGCTTGGTAAGATACCATGTCTAGCTTCCTCATTGAGAACATGTTCTCAAGGGGCAAGATAGATAAGATATTTTTAAGGGAAATAAAGGAAACAATATTAGTAGTTTAAATATATGTTGATGGCAATATATTTGGCTCTACTGATGATAGACTTTACAAGAAGTTTGCTAACTTAATGAAAGTAAAATTTGAAATGAGCAGCATGAGTGAGCTTAAGTACTTCTTAGGCCTCCAAGTGAAATAGTCTGAAGATGGAATATTCATCTCTAGTATAAGTTCACTAAGAAGTTGATAAATAAATTTGGTATGGAGAGTGCCTCCACTATGAGAACTCCCATAGGGTCAAATATACCCCTGGACAAGGATGAGAAAGTAAAACCTTTTGATAAAACCATGTACGGATATATAATTAGCTCTCTGCTCTACTTGACTGCCAGTAGGTTTGACATAATGTATGTAATATGTGTTTGTGCTAAATATCGGGTGAATCCTAAAGAATCTTGTTATTCTTCTATAAAGAGGATATTAAGATATCTTAGGGTTACACCCAATCTTGTTCTATATATAGTAACTGACGATTAATGATTTTGAACTGATTAGGTTTTCAAAAGCAGATATTACATGATGTAAAGAAGACAGGAAAAACACCTCTAGCACATGTCAGTTCTTGGGTCAAAGATTAATTTCTTGGAGCAGCAAAAAGTAAAATAGTGTTGTTATCTAAATAACAGGATCAAAATACATATCAATAGTGAGATACTGTTGATCCAACATCATCTGGTGGACTACAACTTAAAATAAGGAAAACAACAATGTAGTGTGATTCATCCAGTGCAAATTTAATTACTAAGAATCATGTGTCCCATAATAGCATTAGGTATATTGAAATCAAGTATCACTTCATCAGAGAACATGTTGAGAAAGAGAACATGTTGAACCCAAAAACCACGGTTCAAGGAGTTTAGAGAGGGGGATGCATCCTGCGCTTACTTCTCCTGAGCTAAGATACTAGGCCAGACTCTCAGAGCAAGGAATCACTCACAAATGGTGGACCACTAGAAACAGTCCCCGAGCTGCAGCATGGAGGCCCCGCCACACACTCAGAAGATCAAAGAGAACTTCCCCTCCCAACCCAATGCTGAACCAGGCACCTTGGAGGGAACTTAAGATCACTCGCCCTGTCCACCCACAAACCATGGTGAATAGAGAAATAGAGCTACCAACCTATCCACTCGAAAACTACGGTGAACAGGGAGCTAGTTCTCTCACCGACTAGATCCAGCTTAAGGATGAATAAATAAGAAGAATAACCATCCCGCCAAAGGTTCCCTTAGGGGTCTATTTATAGTTTTTAAAGGATGGTTTGTAGATAGCGAAATCTCGCCTTTTGGTTTTACTAGACACAACCCAAATTGGTCAGCCAATTGCGAAACTCCACTATTTAGAGTGGCTAGTGGCAGACCAAAAAGGGCTTGGGCATGGGGTGAGTGCGAGTTAACTCGCCCCACTCGCCCCCTACTGACCCATACCTTCCTGCAGCCTTGGGTGAGTGTGGGTCATCTTACCCCACCACTTTACCCTACCTGGTTGGAGCCTTGGGCGAGTGTAAGTTAGCTCGCCACACTCACCCCTACTCCTCTGGGCTCACCAGATCTCTCCCCTAAGAGGTGAATTCTCTTGCACTCGCCCTTGGTGTGCGAGACAATCTAGGACATCCTTAATCATTTCTTCTCGATGAATTACGGGTTATACACGACATGTGGCAGATATCTTCACCAAACATCTAGTGAAGTTAAGTTTAAATTTTTTACATTTGAATTAGGAATGTTAAACTTAGAATAAACTTACTAAAAAAATCTCATAAAATATGTCTCTAATACGTGCATAGTATTCAGATATTATGTTACTGCAAGCTAATAAGTTGCATACAGGAAGAAATCTCAGAATTGTAGAAGAAACATCAAAGGAGCAGCTGAATCGTCATGATATTACGAAGAGATGGAATTTGTCTTGGATGTGCATCATGATGATACACCTTCGATATGAAGAAAATTAATTTTGGTTGAATCTTGCAATCTCATTTGTTGAATTAAGCAAATAAAGAAATATATTCAGTAATAAGCCTTTTAATGACAACATGGCTAGAATATGTATTATCAAAATCGATTGTAATCATGCATATAGAACTTCTGGAGTTCTTCACCAAACCTACCAGATAAACCTTATAAGGGGGTGTATAAGGTTTGAAAATTAATATAGAATAAAAAATAACTATGAGTAGGAAATACTTTTCTGGAAGCTACCACGGGACGGTAAGGTTACCGTCGGCATTAATTCACCGACATAGTTTTTCCTACAGAATATCATTTTGAGATTTCTGACATAGCACTCAATGCCCCACCAGCATGCAGATACAAAAATAAGATGAAAATAATGAAACTTTATTTTATTCAAAACCTATAATTGGTTTACACAAAAGAAAACTAGATCTCCATGACGCTGGAGATCGAAGGAGATGAATATGACACCATTTTGTTTTCAATACCTACCCTCACCTGAGGGCTAGTTGGATCTCTCCCATTTCTCCCCAGAAAGGTCTCCGAGCTGGCTCCTCGTCTTCCTCCCCGGAAGGGTCTTACAGCCCACTGGATCTCCCCGATCTAGGCATCCTCCCAGGATGATTTCCCATGGAATCCTTTCCGAATTCCGATGAACTCCCCGGTCGATTTTCCTCACACACAAAAAAGGGTTGAAAAGAGAATAATACAAATAGAGAAATAGAAATTAGAAATTATTGCTCCCTCGAGAAGAGTTTCCTCCATATAGCGGTGGGCAATCGATGCTTCTGTTCGTCTTGCACATGATCAACTATTGATGGTCATTGTAGACTTTTCTCTTCAGAGATCTTCAATCACGAACGGGAGGGAGAGAGTTCTCTTTTCCTTGCTTGGAGACGGTGGTTCACTGCAATAGAGGTGGCAACGAAACCCTAATCGTATATATCTCTTCTTTTTGTCTCCTTAAGAAAATAAACGAGTGATTTTAAAGTTATTTTAAAACAAGCTACCGCTGACATTAAGGTTACCACGCGACGGTAGGTCTCTTCAAGCGTTATTGCCAGTTGTCCACCACCAAATTAGTAAAAATCCTAAAATATTCTCTTTCCATTTTTGGATAGCGCGGCGTTGTTGCAAGCGCGGCGCAGTAGATTAATCAATAGTCTCTTCTTGATGCTATCAGCTCTTCTCGATGCTACCGGCTCTTCTCGATGCTACCAGATCTTCTCGACGCTAATGACTAGACGATCATCGACATGTCTAGGGCACGCAGTAGTCCTAGTGCCTGGCAGTAGGTCACAGAGGAAACATGTTGTCCCCAACTTATAAGCCAACATATCTAGCATATGCGGTAGTACTAGTGCCCATTGGTAGGTAACAAACAGTATATCCCTAGTGTCTTCATACTTATAAACCTGCACACTATATCCAATACAAGTATAGTCAAATACAACTTGTGATTTTATATTATCAAACCAAAGAGATGCAGAACACAAGTTCCAACAAACTCCCCCTTTTGATAATATCAAATCTCATTCATGAGATATAAATCATTAGCAGAATGGTATAGTGTAATCAAACAATAATTATGAAACATGAATAAGTGTATGTATCAAGGTAGAATAGTATGAAAATAGAACGACTCCCCCTACATGTGTGCTCCCTCTATCTATATGCATGATAGCCGCAAAACTCCCCCTACATGTGATCTCCCAAAGGTTACTAGCATATGACTAGTTCATGAACATTATAATCTCCCCCTTTGATATTATCGAAAAGGGGTTGGAGTAGAATGCAACTAGATTGTGTTCAAACAGAGAGATGCAATTTTTATCAAGCATACACGAAAAGCATGGGATAAACATAAGCATGAGATATATAGAAGTGACAAAAAAACACATTAGAAAATGTAAACATCCGGGTCAAAAATACGAGCAGGGCATGAGGACTATAGAACTAGACAGCACAAGAAAAAAATCATTTGATTTATAGACTAGCAGAGCAGATAAATTATGGACAAAGAATACAAAACTAAAAACAATAGATTTATCATATAATGATTGGTGATTTATAGAGTTAATACAGTGTAACATTGTAAGCATCATGAATAGCAATCGTGTATTAGTACAATCATTTAGTAAACAAGAAGTGAAGTTTAAGTCCAATTCCTATGCATGAAAGTGTTAGATAGAATAATAACAGGTGTACATGTAACATCAAAGAAAAGAATCAGGTAGAAATAATGAGCAGCACATGTTATACCTTAGTAAATCTATATACTAACACAAGAATGATTAAGTGAAAAATCATGTCACATTTTCTCTCTGCATAATACCAAGAATAGAACAAAGGGCACTATTTCATTTGATTCTCTTTGCACAAGATTGAAATGATTCAATAAACTAAGGTGCTCATTCTCACAATGCTCATAGAGGCTTATCAGGAGAAATGAGTAGCGTTTAGGGGGTATCCTTAGCACTTATTTTGAAAGCATATATATAAGTTTTCCCTTTTTGTTTACTATCAATTTTATACTAACTTTTTTTGTGTATAAGGTCCTCAAATCAATCGAAATCTACCCATATAGATAGATACACTTTAACCTGCATACAAAGATCTTACTAAGATAACTTTGGGCCAATGTTCTAAGCTCTATATATGAAAACAAACAACGCGATATTGATTTTTCAAGTCATTCATATCATGTTAGACACAATATCACGAGTTATAACATGTGAGTTTTGAAAATTCTATAAGAGGGCATTTTTTAGAGATGTGCGATAAGTGAAATGTTATTATTTTACCTAAATCCTCACGCATTTCTAGAGGCATGTTAAACTTACACTATCCTATTTAGTCGCACTCAGTAGCTAAATACTAATAAATTAGACACATCATGACAAAAACATACAATGTTAAACAAATTTTAGCAATCCTAAATCAAACATTGGACGTAATATTTATGCTTTCAATTCTAGTCATGCATATCCCAATAATGATCATACCATTTTATTGTATTTTTTTGAATTTATATTTTAAATGAAATAAACAAATGTGAAATGTGAAGACTAAGCAAAAACATATTTTTGTGATTTTGGGCTTTTATATTTTTTTTGAATAATTTTGAATAACATACAAATGCAAATAACGACAAACGCAAAGCAAAAAACAAATCAAATAACGTGTTTTTGTGGTATTGAAATTTTTTTTTCAAATTTTTATGTGATATAATTTTTTAAAAAAACAAACTGGAAAGCAAACTGCTTATAGACAGACGAACATAAAGGACTAAAGAAATCTAAATCAGAAAAGAAAGACAAAATACGCATGAAAAACACTTACCGTCAGCGCTAATACTAGCGCGTTGCGGTAGCTCATAGAGACTCGATTCCACAGAAAAATAGTCCATAATTTGATAGTTTTTGCTTCCAATGATGCATATTTATGAATGTGCAATGAACTATCAATCTAATATATCAGAAAAAACTTGATGAAACCACACAACTATTACCGATCATGAAAATTATGGTTTGAAAATTAAGCCGTTAGATCTAAAACACCCAACTCTAATCGAAACAGAGAAAATTGAGCGTCAGGGATGGGTTTGGTGAAGATATACGCAAGTTGATTGTCAGTCCCAATAAAGCTTACTCTCACATTCTCCTTATTTATATGATCGCGAAGGAAGTGATGACGTGCATCAAAGTGTTTAGAGAAAGAGTGATGAACTGGATTGTTCATTAACTCTATGGAACTTTTGTTGTTGCACCTAAGTTCAGCATTCTTAGAGTTTAGAACGAAGTCCTTTAACATTTGTGATATCCAAAATGCTTGTCCGCAACAACTTCCTAGGGAATATACTCATCCTCGACAGTAGAGAGGGAAATAGAATTCTGTTTTCTACTAGACCATGAAACTAGTGTCGGGCCTAGGAAGTGACAGCTACCACTTGTTCTCTTAGAGGATTTACTAGGAGCGCCAACATGGCTTATGCCAGCACCTTTGGCCTGAGCTGAGAATTCAATAACCAAAGGAAGGACAGTCTTGGGCTTGGAGAAACTTTCAACAAGTTTCTTTTCCGCTTCAAGTTGTTCTTCCAATTCTTTGATGATCTTCTCCTTCAGATCTAGGTGCTCGAGAGACTTATTATACTCTCCAAGAACAGTATTTAAGTCTTCTCTGAGTGAGTCCATCTTGACGACTTCCTTTCTCAGAGTGCTCTGTTCAGCCTTGAGAGATTTAATCTTTTTGGCCTGAGTTCTCATGACTTTTCATCATTTGTCGTAAGCCTTGATTAACTACTTATATTGGGTCATGAGTTCAGACTCATCGTCAAAAGAACTGTCCTCATGATCATGATTAGAAACATCTGATTCAGAAAGAGGAGTATGAGAGTTTACCTTCCCAGTGAACTGGGGTTCTTCTTCTTCATCAGTTTGTGCCATTAGCCCAAAGTAGGCTTCCTCTTATTCACTTGACTCAGATGAGTCAGAGTCGCTGAGAGTCTTGCCCTTTTTGGCTACTAGGTTTCTTTCAGTTCTCTTCTTGTGGTAAGAAGATTTCTTCTCCTCTCTTTTTCCACCCTCTTCTTCTTGTGAGGGCAATCAGCAATAACGTGACCTTGCTTATTGCAATAATAACAAACGATGCCAACAAAAATATGTTTGTTTTGTTTAGTATGATACCTGTCTTGGCTACTTGAGCCTTTCTTCTGTCGATCACCATCATGATGTGATCTTCTGTACGAGGCATCTGTGCCTCTCCATTGTTTCTTCTTGTTCAAGAATTTCTTGAACTGTCTTGATAGAAGAGAAAATTCTCCTTTAGATAACTCTGAGCCTGAGGTACTTGGCTTTGAAGTTTCTTCTTCACTATCTTCCTGTGTAGGAGCAGGTGATGAAGCTTTAGCTTTCCTTGAGCTGTCTACCTTCAGTGCGTTAGACTTCTCCTTGGATGAGAACCGACTCTTCCCTTCTTCAGCTTTTCTTGAATTGATTTGCAGCTCATATGACATTAGCTTTCTGAAGAGATTCTGAGGGTCAGTCTCTGCCAGCTTGCCAAACTCCCAGATAGCACAGAATTTGTTGTCCCACTCCTTAGTCAGGGACCTTAGGAATTTATCATTTAGCTCTCCATTAGTGAAGACCCGACCATATACTCTTAGGTCGCTAACAATCTTGAAGAAACTTTCAAAGGTATCTGCAATAGAGTCCTTGGGTCCTTGTCGGAAAGCTTCATATTTCTGATTTAGAAGGGATCTCCTGTCATCCCTAACTTCTTAAGTGCCTTCCATCAAGGTGATGAGAGACTGTCACATTTCCTTAGCGGATTGGCAGTGAATCAGGTTCTGCAGCATAGAATCATCGACTGCATTTACAATGATATTTTTTGCCTTCTTGTTTAAAGAGACAAGTGCATTCTCATCTTTGTCAAGATCCATCAACTTCTTAGGAACTTTCTTGGTAGGATCAATAGTGGAGACGGTCATGGGAACATGAGGACCTTCTTCAACAATCATGAAGATCCATGGATCCACAACTTTTATGAAAAACTTAATCCTTTCTTTCCACATGGGAAAGTTGGTCTTTATGCACAAAGGAAGCATAACAGAATCCTTGGGCTTGTCCATGCTTGGATAACTCAATAGACAACTTGGGGCAGATCTGATCAAGGTGTTAGCCTTTTAATGATCAACCTCCCTTTGATACCAATTGAAGGGACATGACTCTACCAACTCTCCCTAAAGCCCGGACTGTTTGAGGATGGAGCTACCACTCCTTTATGGAGCTGTCTACCCTAGGAAAGATCCATGAGGAGGCCAGTTAGGCCCAGGGGACACACCCTTCTATTCGACTAATGTGGGTCATAGCGCCTCACGCCGTACCTCCTAACACCGGGGGTATTGCTATACCCCCAACATATAAGTCAAACTCTTTTGAGTTGACAACTCTCCTAAAAAATAACTACAGATCTAGCACCAAGGGAGAGGGTAGGAACCACACCTCATTTCTGGCCATGGATCTTGTCACTCTCCTTGGCGTCATGTTGACGTCGACCTTGGCTCTCATTCTCCTTCTTCCATTCCTTGTCTTCTAAGAAAAGCTTCGTCGTAGTCGTTTTCTTAGAAAATTCAGAGAAGGTAACTGGCGGCTAAGACTTGGATGATTATATATAGGTGGAGGCCAAAAAGAATTAGGGTTTTCCTGATCTGGGAGCTACCATTGCATGACAGTCTATTGCCACCGGGGGGTATCCGAACCACCCACTCAGGTGTGGCCACCTGTACTGCTATCGCCGGGCGATAACCTTCTACCATCGTTCGATATCTTCCCGAGCGCCCTGTTAAAATAATTTAGCGGGCTATCGACCGCGGTAACACTAACGCCAAGCGGTAGCTTCTAGATCCTTACGCTGATAATTCAGATGCCTACCGCCGCGCGGTATCGCACTATCGTTGTGTGATAACACTCAACGCCTTCTGTCCACTCAATGCTCTCAACGCCTTAGCCAATATCATCGCGCGGTATCTTGTTATTACCGCGCAATAGCACTCAATGCCTTTGTCCACTCAACGCTCTCAACACCTGCCTGCCCTCTCAATTCCTCGGCCACTACCGTCGCGTGGTAGTGTCCAGACACTTAATGTCGAGTTGGCACTTCCTCTCCAGCTCAGGTGCAAGCCTATCTGCCAGCGCACCCTGAGCCCAAGTCATCTCTCCTGAATTGAAAGTGCGCACAAGGGGTCTAGCGCGAATCGGGACGTTACAAATCCTATAAATAAAATAAAAGATTTCGTCCCTGAAATCAAGCTAAGGCTATGGGGAGATAAAGTATGAAAATAATATTCTTGAAATTTTTCCTTGGGAAAATAACTCCAGGTAGCACTTCCACAGCACGTCCACCGGCTCCCAAGTGTATTCTTCTTTCCTGTGATTAAACCATTGGACCTTTACCAATGGTACACTTTTCCGCCGCAAGCTCCTTTTCTCGGTGTCCACTATCCGCACTGGCTTTAGTCGGATGGATCTATCAGTTGCCACTGCTCTATCTGCAGTGGAGACATATTGGTTGGGATGTAGCAGTGCCTTCCAGAGCGCCGACACATGAAAGACGTCATGCAAATTTTCCAGCTCTGGTGTTAGCTCAAGCCGATAGGCTAAAGGGCCAATTCTCTCCAATATAGCATCGGGCCCCATATACCTCGGGCTGACCTTCTTCATACCACGCACTCGCGACAATCCATGGATTGGCCTGATCTTCAAGAATACCTTGTCACCCACTTGAAATTCCACCATTCGATGTTTCTTATTAAGGTATTTTGCCTGCCTACTTTGAGCCTCAAGCATGCGGTCTCATATCAACCTAACAAGCACATCAGTGTCATCAATGTACTATGTCCCAAAAACTTTTGGATCTTCATCCTGCACCCATGACAATGGAGTTCTACACCTCCTCCCATAAAACGCTTCATGGGGTGTCATCCCGATGCTAGCTTGATGGCTATTGTTGTATGAAAATTCTACTAGTGGTAAGAGCCTTTCCCACGATTCTCCTCTATCCAATACACATAGACTCAAAAGATCTTCCATTATTCTGATGGTCCTCTCAGACTGACCATCTGTCTGAGGATGAAAAGCTGTGTTGAAGGTAAGGAGAGAGCCCAGATATGCTTGTACTGACTTTATAAGACCCTTTTTTTCTTTTAAACCACCGAGTTTTATGCCCAGAATCGTCGTTTTGCGGTGACACCGATGCTCGGGTGGGTCTCCACTACAAAACACCGATCCTTCCGGCCTTAACGATCACCAAAGAAAGAGAAGTATACAGATAAGTTCAAGTCCACATATCATATATAATATGAAATAGAAATCACAACAATGTACACATGATAAAGAAGTACTGAAGACGAAAGGCAAGTAGAAATATAAACGAGCTTAAGCCTGGTACATCAAGTCCTCACTACAACACTCTCGCAACTCTTAACATCTAAGCGAAAGCAAACTTAAATCATCCTCGACCCGTCACCGTGTAGTAGTGGTAGTGCGCATCAACTACTCCTCATGTCCTGCCTCCTTGTCCTTCCGATGATGATGCTCCTATTGCTCGATCCCCTAAAATGATGTGGCCACCGGCCGTTAGTCATAAAGACTAAGTCACTATCATCCTCGCCTCACCCCCGCAACTCCTAGGCACCGTGAGGGGAGGATGAAAGCGGAGGACAACAAAGTAGAGTGGAACAAGCAGGTGACAACTACCCTAGCAGGTGTATGTATAAAAGAACTATAACAAGAAAGTAGTAATGTAAACAAGTAAAGTAGAACAGTAAGAACATGAAAAGTAAACTAAGGAATAAGTAACCTTAACTTATATGAATGCTCATACAAACTTATAAGTTAAGGGGTCTTTTGCAAGACTCCTATCGTATAAAATGTCTCATACCAATTTATACGATGGGGTGTCGGGTTGTATGCAAGTATGAGTGTAGTGTAATGATATGTCATGATTCATGCATGTGCAACACACGCACACGACTCTATGCGCACAGACCTTTAGTTCCCCCGATTTAGAAACTAACATCACTCCCAGGATCCTCCGTAGTGGTCAATGGAGACAGTGGTTCGGGCCCCCACTCCTAGGCGGGTAACCGCACTACCAGGCCTAGACCTTCCGTACGCCTTTGAAAGACACAACCAGAGTGTAACACCCCAGTTTGCAGACCCGGAGTCACTAGAAGTTAACGCCCGATGGTAGGGATGCCACGAGCGATGGGTCGCTAATTTTGGCTGTTGTTTAAAGCGCACGATCACTGGATCTAGTGCGCATGACCACTGGTCGTGCGCCACTACTCATGCGCACTTTTCACGGGTTAGCCAAGTTCTGTTTGGGTAAACGCACGATCTTTGGTTTGAGTGCGCACGACCACTGGTCGTACGCCGCTGCTCGTGCGCGTTTATCCCTTTTTTTCTGGAGTTCTACCAGAGGTAATCGCACGACCATGGGATCTATTGCGCACGACCACTGGTCGTGCGCCACCGATCGCGCGGTCGAGACGGTTCCATCAATTTTGGTTCGTGTCCGTCCGATGCTTCCCCAAATTAGATCCAAAGGCTAGGATCTTTCGCCCAAATGATCTTATTAGGGATGAGAGGGTTTTTCCTCCCATTATTCTCATCTTTAGGGTTTGAGAGAGGGGTTGGAGAGGAAGAGAAGGGAAGAGGAAGGAAAGAGCTTCTTCCGCCATTGACGGAGCTTCGGAGCTCTGATCGCCGTTCCGAGACAAGATCCGTGGAGAGGGCGTGGAGGCGCTCATGTCAAGCCGTTCAAAGGAAAGCTTCCATGGCTAGGAAGAGGGGGTCGTAAGGTAACGACACTTCTCCTCTTGGTTTTAGGATGCATGTTTAACATCTTCTCTTATTCTCATTTCTTTTGGGCTCCAGATCTCTCAAATGAGAGGAGTTTGGTTTGCCATGGTTCAACATGAACCTTTGGGTCGATTGTGTCCGTCCTCGACATGATTTTGCATTAGAGATCCGCTCCGTTAATGGATTGGGCATTGTGGGTGAAGCCGAAGTCGTGACCGTTAGTCCGACTCGGTGATGTTGCATAGCGAGCTTTGAGGATTCGGTAGAAATCCGTTACGGCTAGATGTCGTTATGATTTATGTATTTTCCACCTTTTTCTTGAGTGAGTACTCGTAGCCAGAACCGGGCAAGGTTAGTTCCGCTTCGGCGGTAGTTGATTTCCTTGGTGCGCAGGAACGTTGCGGTACGAATGATGGATTAGGGTGGGGAATTATGGTTGTGTTGTGTTAAGGCGTGGCTACGTCTCCGTGGTCGGCTGGCTATCCCGTGGCGTGCATGTCACTTGGGGAAAGTGTCTCGGCGAGACTAGTCCCCTTCTGTGAGACTGACGAGAATGCCGAGTGTAGGGCAAGCCCGAGCAATGAAGCCATGAACGGGTGGGGTCCAGTAAGGGTTCTTAGAATCGGTTGTGTGTGATACAGAATCCTGACGTGAGAAGTCAAAATTTGCAGGCAAGCCCAGGGTTTAAGACCCATGCGCGGGTGGGGCATTTGCAAGATTTCCGTGTAACGACGCTTGGGCCATTAGGGATAATGTAGTTCCCTTTTTGTTTGCAGCTTTATGCCAATGGAGAAACGGAAGTACCCAGTGCTTGATGATGTGTTAGATGCATACGAGATAGGGTGCCTTGGGCGAAGCCCGGGTTTGCATACATGTTGCATAGTAGGCCCCTTTGACTCTGTTCTAAACCTAGAAAACGTGTTTGTTGTATGAGACATCCAAACCTGTTTTAAAGCTTTATATATATTTGCATTTGGTATACGAAGTGTTGACTTACAGATTGGAGGGGTACCCCGGGTTCCATTAGGGGCGGCCAGGAGGAGATGCGTTGGTTATATAGTAGAGGTCAGCCTTTGCTGACCCACGTTACTTAAAATCTTTATAGGGCAAGGATCGCAAGCAGGAGCTAGTGCGCTGGGCGAAAAGCCCTAAGCCGTATGAAGTGTTGTTATACTTTAGCTTGTTTCTTTTTCTTGTCTTGTATGATCCATGTTTTGGACATCGTCCGACTTGCACGCTGAGGTTGCTTAGGAGTGCGTTTGCACATTCTTGTTTGACCTTGTGGTCTTTATTTGATGGACTCTTTTGTGTAAGGCCTTAAGGCCATTTGATACTCCTGTTAGTGGTGGATAACTTCTATTTTATTTTTCTTTGTTTCCGATGTGTTTAGTTTTGAGTTTTGAGTTTGGGTAGTAAATATCATCTTATAATGCTGAAGCTGTGGCGTCTGTATGTTGTGGGGCCCCGGCCCGACCCATAACAGAGTCTCCACATACTATGCTGAACTGTCGCCGGACTTTTCTTTTGGCTAAGTGAGAACCACATTTGCCGAGTCAACGTATCGACGCTGGTGCGATCAGCCATCCAATACCAAAGACCTGCCACCTTTATGCACATACAACCATGAATTTCCGAGTCATCGTCTCCCCAGACTAACCTGTCTGTCACAACTAGCTTCTGAGCCCTCGGCTCGTCGGGCTACCCTGCCCAATTTCACAACCACAGAGCCTACCGCTCGGATAAACTCAATCAAACTAAGCTCCCGAACCATCAGGGTGTGTGAAGGTAAAGCCCTAGTTTATACTAGTAGCTCTTTCGTAATTATTCTTACGGTTTAGGTTAACTTTGGACTGCCCAGGGTATTCCTTGTGAAAGGCTCTCACGGGGCACTAGGAACTATGATGGTAGCTGAAGCTCAATGTTCCCTTTCACAAGGCACTTACTATTATTGATATCTTCCCAGGTCCCAAACCCATTTAATGTTACACTAAATCCAACCCTAGTGCATTTTGACTTTATCTCTCTTTCTCTCCATAGGAAAGACGATCTTTCGTCGATCCCGAGCATCTCTTAACACTAGTTAACCCAACACTCTCCTCATCATGACTCCTAATGAAGCTCTATTTTTCACCTTAACAAATCAATATACAATCAACCCAACTCCCTATGTCCATCCTTCATACTAACACAAATCTACAGTTTTACTATGTGCAGACCAACCTAAGCTATATGATGAGCATGAGGGGTGACCCCTTTCAAATATTCTTCCAAATGCCCTAGAATTTTTACTGGGGGTGTCATGACATATTGAGAGTAAATCCAAAAATTTGTAATTTTACTAATTTAGTTAGTATTTATTAAATTTTTCCCAAAATTAGGCCATGGATGGTTTTTAACATGAAGTACAAGGTTTCCTTAAGTTATGGCCTTCCAAAAATTATGATCACTATATGATGCCAAAATAGCAGAGAGTACCAATTTTTACAGACTTTCATAAATGTATTCACCCCTAATTAATTAATTCAAGATATTTGCAGTAATTAAAGGTAAAGAAGCAAGTACCACCAATCATAATCCAAAAATTACACAAAAATTACCAGAGCTTAAAAATAATCTTAAAACATTACTTACTGAGTTCCATACAATTCCAAGTTATTTTAATCATGAATTTATCAAAATCATCAATAGAGGCAACAAAAAAGTTATAACTACAAGTATGATCTACTGTCTTCCAAACACCCTACAATAAATTTTAGAGACTCATAATGATATAAAAACTCTTCTACCAGAATTTCATAGAGATCCAAGGTCATATGACCCTTCAAATTTTCTAACAAAAGGTATAGGCCTAACTAATTCCCAAATGATTTAAGTTGTGTGCCTAAGTCTAAATGTCACCAAATTCCTTCCTAGGGCTATTCAACACCCTATGACCTCATGAACAAAACTCAAAGTCCATACAAGGACATATCATACCATGTCCTTCTCAAACCCCCAAAGTTCAACCTTAGGGTTTGAACTAGGGTCCTAGGGCAAATCCACCCCCAATCCATCTCGAACTCCATGAGAGGGTGTTTTTACTGACCATGGAGCTATGACCAAAGTCACCAACCCCTTTGGGTGAGAATTGGCCCCTCTATGCCCCCAAACACTCTTTTTCCCTAAATTACCCTTAAGGGACAATACTTTGGTCACACCAATACCTATTCAAATAAACACTAAAGGGGATGATATTTTTATCAGGATCATATCATAACCCTAAGAGTCAGCCACCAAAATTTTGGGGACTTTTGAGGTCATTAGACCCTTGAATTAAATCATACAATATTTATTAAATTATTACAAAAACTATAGGAAAATGTTTTCCAAAAATTCTCATTTTTGGATATGTTATAGACATAGATAAGAGTGTCCCTTAATCTAAATATCAAGTCATTTGGACAACTGGATTGATGGGGGCACTCAATTTAGTTTCTGGTCAATCCTATATATAAGCTGCACCATTTTGAGTTCTGTGGTCAGACCACATACCCAAATGGGTTGAAATTTTAAATTAAGTAGACTTCAAGGGCTATAATTTTCATGTTGGCCACTTTTTAAGATTTAGCCCCTAAGGGCCTCATTTATTTAATTTAAAGGGGGCACACTAAAGGGTTAAAATAGACTATTTAATCATTTATATAATAACAGATCCAACAACCAAGGAGTCGTCTTCCTCCTCTAGCCTACGGGCGTGATCAGCCCGACCTGGAGCTTCTTCCAAGTCATTTTGTCGGCGATCCAGTCCCCTCCCCGGCCGGCCACCACCACCACCTCCATTGAGGTGGTGGCTATCGCCGGAGGGCGGCACAGCCTCCAGATTGGCGGTTTCCTGCAAACCCGCAAGGTATAAAAACCATGAAAATTTAGAAATTTTTCTCACCTAATCGGGCTCAATTGAACCCAATTTCTCTCCTAATTGATCTAAGATTCTAGCACAAGGGGAGAGGAGAAGCGGACCTGTGTGGGGGGTTGTTGTCTTGCCGGCTGTCGCGTCGCTATTTCTGGTTGTGGAGCTTTTTGGTGCTCCGCAACTGTATAGTGAATGGCTTTGATTTCTTCAGGGGAGGGGTGGAAACGAATCCTCTCAGCCTGGTGAAGCTTTTAAAATAACAAAATGGGGGAGGGGAGGGGTCAAGCGCCAATTGCCATTAATGGTCATTAGAGGAGGATTTCGGCCAAGGTAAGATCTAGTGAATGCAGCCACTGTACAGCCTAGAAAAACTCTTGATCTCCTCAGAACTGATGGGGGAAGATGAATAGAGCCTTTGGAGATGAAGAGGGAAGCCCCTTGGCCTTCCAAGCCATGAATGACCCTCTTTCTCTCTCTTTCTCTCTTCTCCATTAAAGGAGAAGATGGATTTCTCTCTCCTAGTCACCATTTCCAGAAAATGAATGTATTTTTAAGTGATTATAAACCTCATGAGTCTAGTGGGCCACCCAAGTTGGGCTTAGCCCAAGTGGATTAGGCTTGAGGTAGCCATTTAGGCAAGTTTGACCTAATTTTAGGGTGGAGTTGACCTTGGTCAACTTGACCTTTTGGGTTGACCCCAATACGTCCTTGGTGACCCATTGGCCTCCCCTAAGGTCTAGGAAGGGTTGGGTAGGGTTGGTTGGGCACCTTGAAGGCCACTTGACCCTTAGTTAGGGTACTTTGACCTTTTAAGGGCTAGGGTTGACTTGGGTCAGCTTAGCCACTTTGGATAACCCTAATGAGTCCTTGGTGACCCATTGGCCTCCCTTAGGGCTTGGGAAGGTCTAGGTGGGTCCCTTTGGCTAAGGGGAGGTCAATTGGTCATGTGTGAGCTTAGTTTGACCTAATTAGGGTTTGGGTTGACTTGGTCAACTTGCCCCTTTTTGGTTGACCCAATGGGTCCTTGGTGACCTATTGGCCTCCCTTAGGGTTAGGGGTGCCATGGTGGGGTCATGGAACCAAGTTAAAGCCCTATGGCCAAACCCTAAGTCTGGTGATTGGAAATTACTATTTGTAGACCATGGTGATCTTCACATTCATGCCTAAGGTCACATGGTCTCGTGAGCTTCCTAGTGTTTTTTCATGACCTATTCATGACAAAACCACTCTTAGGGGTCTAGTTGGAAATGAGATGTTACAGCCTTCCACTTCTTGGAGGTAAAGTGTCCATCACGATCAGAGACTATCGTCTTAGGTACGCCATGATACCGTATAAATTGCTCCATAAAGAGACGCACTAAAACATCCACATGTGCCTCCTTCTTCATAGGGATAAATCTGGCGACCTTCGTTAGACGATCTACAATCACCCAAACTGAATCGTTCCCAGAGCGCGAGCGAGGTAACCTATGGAAAAAGTCCATGGAGATATCCTCGAGCTTCCACTTAGGGATGGGCAATGATTGTAATAATCCTCTAGGGCTCTTACACTCCACCTTCACCTTCTGACAAGCCTTATAGTGCGCAACATAATACTTGACAACTTTCTTCATTCCGGGCCAGAACATAATCTTTTGCAAGTCACCATACATCTTGGAAATCCTAGGATACACCAAGTACTTGGAGCAATGTGCCTCTCTCAATATGTCTTCCTAGATTTTCCCACCCTTATGGATGTAAAGTCGGCCACGGAAATGCACGAGGCCGTCCTTTAGTGTATACTCCTCAGTGGTTCCATCTTGAATCGACTTAATCGTAGGGGCCATAGCAACATCCTTCCCTTGCTCTGCCCGAATTCAATCTTGAATATCACATACTAGACTCATAGCAGATAGATACTCAATATACTCCTCAGAATGATCTTTATACACCAACGTGATCTCCATCTCCTCGAGAATTCGAGCTAATTCCATACTCATCAACCGAGACTCAGGGCTCGACTCTGGTACCTTTCTGCTAAACGCATCTGCTATGAAGTTTTCTTTTCTGGGGTGGTAGTTCAACGTAAACTCATAATCACACAAAAATTCTAGCCACCGTCGTTGTCTCAAATTTAACTCCTTTTGGGTATAAACATACTTCAAATTTTTGTGATCCGAAAAGATCTCGCAGTGGACGCCGTATAAATAATGCATCCAAACCTTCAAGGTGAACACCACTGCCCCCAATTCCAAATCATGGACTAGGTAATTGGCCTCATGCTTCTTCAATTGCCTCGAAGCATAAGCGATCACATGCCCATGTTGCATCAATAGTTCTCTCATCCCTTGATATGACGCATCCATATAAACTTGAAATCCTTCCTTCCCAGATGGAAGGGCTAGGATGGGTGCAATGTTAAGTCTTTCTTTCAACTCTTGGAATGCAGCTTCACACTGGGGCGTCCACTCGTATGGCACACCTTTCTTTGTCAGAGCAGTGAGAGGAAGGGCTATCTTTGAGAATCCTTTCACAAACTTGCGATAATATCCAGCAAGTCCAAGGAAACTCCGTACATCAGCCAATGAATTCAAGGGTGACCATTATTTCATGGCACACACCTTGGCCGGGTCCACGGCTAGTCCAGCTCCGTTAATCACATGGCCCAAGTAGGCAACCTCTCAGAGCAAAAATTCGCACTTGCTGAACTTAGCAAAAAACAAGTGTTCTTTTAACTTTTTCAAAACCAAGGCCAAGTGTTCCACATGCTCCTCCTCTGTCTTTGAATAGACCAAACTATCATCTATGAAGATGATGACGAAGACATCTAAGTATGGCTCGAACACCCGGTACTAACTTAATTTGAAAGTTCACTTCTCTATGCGGGGGTAATCCTGACAATTTCTCAGGGAAATCCCACACTATTCGCACATCTTTCAAATCAATTACCATCTATTTTAGTTCAAAAATGATCATATATACTTTATCTACTCTCATATGGGCTTTTAAGGTATGAATTGAAGATAATAACATACGAGGTACAAGTCTAATACCTTGAAAGATGACATCAGAGTCCTCATGCCTCAAGGAAATTTGTTTCTCCGCATAATAAATCCTGGCGTGGTGCCAATGTAACAATGCCATACCCAGAATGAGGTCGAATTATGGCATTCTCAACACGGTTGCAGGGGTTTCAAAGAACTTTCCTCCAAGAAGTACCTCTAATTCACACTTTGCGGATGCAGTCATCTCAGAGCCATCCGAGAGGTGAACTCTCCGATTAATACCAGTGAAGTATTGAACTCCTTCTAGGTCTTTAACAAAATCTACCGACACAAACGAGTGTGTGGCGGCTGTATCGAATAGGGTGTAAGCTAGTTTTCCACCAACCATCACGGTGCCTAAGTATCAATTACACAGACTCGAGCTAGACTCTTGGTATATCTTAGACTATTTAAAGGGAATGCTTATAACATAGAAATTAAATCACAACATACCAGTAATCATGTCATGAGGATTCCGCTCCTATACTATGTACAATACAAACACCTGATCCCGATCAGGTCCGGGGTTCCTTCCTCGTGGTGCTCGTCCTTGACCACGCATATATCCCCGTCCTCGTGGAGCTGCCAGAGGAAGAGTAGGGGTAGAATCTCCAGCTAGTTATGGGAAAAAGCGCCAGATGTGGCCTGGCTGATTGCACTGGAAGCAAACTCGCTCATACGGCTCCCTAGGTTGCATGTACAGTTGTTGCGGTGGAGGTAGAGCTGGCTGCAGGGCCGGGCGCTCCATTCTGAAATTCTGGCAGAAGCGACCTTCGCCTATATTATTTCCTCTTCATCTCTTATCATGCCTCCTCTTATAGCTAGGACTTGCTTCCATCACACCCTCAGCGGGTCTCTTATTACTTCCCAAGTGATCTGCCTCTAGACTTTTTGTCATGTTGATGATCTCAGTTAAACTCAAGTCCTTTATAAACAAAAGGGCTTGCCTCACGGGATCCCGCAAGCCTTTGTAGAATTGCTTAACATACCCCTTATCATTCAACTCGTATGCGTCAGCAAACCTAGTGAGATGCTGAAACTCTCTCTGATATTCTATAACTGTCTTGGATCCCTATTTCAGCTATAGGAATCTTACTTCAAGTTCATCCCGAGCGATAGAAGGGATGAAGTGTTCCAAGAAGGCTTCAACAAACTCACTCCAACTAATCTCCGTGTACACCCGACCTTGAAAGATGGAGCCCATGAGGGAATTCCACCACCTCTTGGCATGGGATTCCAATACTAACACGGCTAATATCACAGCCATGTTGGCTGGACATTGGATCCCCACCATAAATTCTTACACTGAGTCAAGCCATTCATCTGTATGCACGGCTGACTCTGTCCCATGATAGGCAGGTGGAGAGAGAGCCCAGAATGTGCTTAACCAATTAGAGCTCGGGGCTTGCTATTGCACCAAAGCTTGTTGAGCCCTAAACGTGTACAAAATAGTCGTGAGCGTCTGTCCTAGCTCGGACTATTGAAATTGAGTTGGTACGGAAGGGGCAGGAGTGCCCCTACTTGCTCTACATTAGCCGGGATATATACAAAAGGTACAAACCTAAGGTCAGGTTGGCTAATCATAGGGTCATGACTCGAAATACTTAGTGTGAATTATATATGGGCACATCACTGCTTCCGCTAAGTCAGTTTGTCTATAAACTGACCAATCGAGCAGGGGTGGCACCATTGTTACTTGAATTCGTTAGTTGAGGATTGTTTTAAGTTGATACCATTTGTAAGACCCCCCTCCCGGAGCATAAGACACGATCGAGGGAAGTCTTATGCCCAGAACAACAGCCTTGCGGTTGTGCCAACACACGGGTCGACCTGTACCACAAGACGCATATCCTGCCGGCTAAAACGAATATCATCAAATAAAAAGAAGCAACCAAATCTTCTATAATATCAGAGTACATCATGCCAAAAAAAGCTACAAAATGAGTCTCTCAAAAACTCACATCAGTCACTAACGGCAGCAATGGTATCATCACTTCAGGCCCTATCACCCTGGCCTGGCTGCTCTCCTACATAACCTACTGCTGTGGGTTTCCTCCTAAAAAGGAAGATATAGCAACCATTAGTCATAAAGACTAAATGGCTATCACATCTGCTCCCCAGACGACTCTCAGGCACCGGGCGGAGAAAGGAAAAAGGGTACAATATATATATATATGTAAGCATTAGTACAAAATAAGTGACAAAGTGCTAAACTATATCAGAGTAATCATCAATATATCAGAGGTAACTACAACAATTTGTACTAGTAGTTCTACCATCAATAGCAATGTACAGTATGAATAAACAACATGAAATAACTCAACTTACATGAATTCTCATACAGACATATAAGTTAAGGATCGGCTTAACAGTAAAGTAACTCATCATATAAGAGTGCCCATACAAACTTATATGATAAGGATCTTGTGTATGTACTGCAATGCATTGTTATGAATGCCTTATGATGACTCACCCATGCTCACACACATGCAATTTCTAGGTCGACACAGACTTATAGTTCCCACTTTTCGAGTAGGTAGCTAACCTCTCAAGCGCCATCCGTCGTGGCCAGACGGTGACCGTGTAATGGGATTTCCACTACTAGGCGGGCATCCACACTACAAAGCCTAGGCCTCCATATGCCTCAACTCTAAGAACAGAATAACGGAGCTCACGTGCATACTATGACTCAAAGGGGTCTTGGGTAGATTGTGCACCAAAAACACACAAAAAAACTGGCCTATCGGTGGGCATGAAAAGGGCCTTGGGAATGAGCACAGAGGACATTGCCAATCCATCCACTTGGCACGGGAGCCCAGGGAATGAGCACCAAGGACCAAGCCCAACAGTTTAAAGTCTATCTGTCAACTCCCGTCGGTGTGACGACTGGTGAGCCCGAAGACCTGGCACACTATCTTTAACCCAGGATTATGACACCGCATGTCAACTCACACTGCATGCAATTTCACATCTAAGGGTTCCATACTGAGTCCCTTTTTTTATTCACATCCCGTGCTCAACAACACGCAAGGGCTCCACACTGAGTCCTTTATCAACACATCATTCTAGTGGGAAAACACGCACGCACTTTCAACCCTTCCATATTTCCATACACACAAGGGTTTGTCATTTACACAGGTGGCAAGCCATTTTATTCAATATTCTAATCCCACACTGCTACCCGTAAGGAGACACAACTCTAGGCAGTGGACTATAAGCACATTCCATTAATCATCCTATCACATGGCCATGCATTAACCTCATCCAATTCCTTCTTAAAGTCAAGCATTCGCAATCAAATATGCTTCCACAAGAATATCATTTGTACAATCAAACGTATCAATTTATTTGTGCATTAGCTTACCCAAATCAATTCTTTGTCAACCTCCTTCAAACCATCGGTACAATCATATTCCATCAAACCATTTGTTTATCACGATTACGTATAGCCTAAGTTTTCCAAAACCTCAACCATATTTACTTTCTTAAGGATCTACACCATTAGTCCTTTGTTTATCACAAACATCCATAAATTAAGATCAGCAAATCTCAATGTTAATTTACTATGACCTCTCTACAAAATCCAAACCCGGATCTACACTAACCCGAGAACAACATGTACTTAAGACTTAACTGTATAGCAACTTCGACGGGACATTCCCGAGTCTACAGGACTCATTATAAAAACATGTAACCATCCGTTGGAAAGGTCTTTTCAAGGGATACGACTTTCGTGTTTAGTCAAAAGCCTAGATTTGGCCATAACATACCCGAAAATGACCTTGAAGTTCGCTGCGCACAAAAAATAGATTTCTGCACGCATCTTAAAGCAATATGAACGACATCGGTTCATCTTCTTCCTTTAGACATTTAATCAAAACTATATGCAGAACTTCGTCCTCCCTTATTCACCCTCATTAGACCATTTCTCTTCATGAAACCAAGTCCACCATCTACATTAAGAAGAGAGGAGAGGTTAAAGACATAAAATATCTAGGGCACAAGCCCTAGCATTGTCTCTACCTAGGTGATCTTCATCTTATAAGTCAAACTCTTTTGAGTCGACATCTCTCCTAGAAAATAACTATAGATCTAGCACTAAGGGAGAGGGTAGGAAGCACACCTCATTTCCGGCCAAAGATCTCGTCACACTCCTTGGCGGCATGATGGCGTCGACCTTGGCTCTCGTTCTCCTCCTTCCGTTCCTTGTCTTCTAAGAAAAGCTTCGTCGTAGTCGTTTTCTCAGAAAATTCGGAGAAGGTAACTGGTGGATAAGACTTGTATGATTATATATTGGGGGTGACCAAATAGAATTAGGGTTTTACCGATCAGGGAGCTATCGCCGTGCAGTAGCCTACTACCGCCGGGCAGTATCCCTAAAAATGACTTCTTCTGCAAGCCACCGTCCGAACCACCCACTCAGGTGTGTCCATCTGTACCGCTATCGCCGGGTGCTAACCTTCTACAACTGTGTGATATCTTCCCGAGCGCCCTGTTAAAATAATTCAGCGAGCTATCCCTGTGGTAACAATAACGCCAGGCGGTAGCTTCCAGAGCCTTACACTGATAATTCAGATGCCTATTGCCATGTGGTATCGCACTATCGCCATGCAATAACACTCAACGCCTTCAGTCTACTCAATTCTCTCAATGCCTGCCTGTCCACTCAACGCTCTCAATGCCTCGGCCACTACCGCCGCGCGGTATCTTGCTATCGCCGCGCGATAGCACTCAACGCCTTTGTCCACTCAACGCTCTCAATGCTTGCCTGCCCTCTCAACGCCTCGGCCGCTACCGTCGTGCAGTATCTAGCTACCGCCACGCGGTAGTGTCCAGACGCTTAATGTCGAGTCGGCAATTCCTCTCCGGCTCAGGTGCAAGCCTATCTGCCAACGCACCCTGAGCCCAAGTCAGCTCTCCTGACTTGAAAGTGCACACAAGGGGCCTAGCGCGAATCAGGACATTACAAGTTGTGCTTACAACTTCAGCCCAAAAGTATTCAAGCTATGAAGAGTCACTCAACATTGTCCTACAAGCCTCAATTAGAGTTCTATTTTTCCTCTTAGTCACTCTATTTTGTTGTGGAGTTTTGAGATAAGAGAATTCTCTTAAGATACCTTGGTATTTGCAGAATTCTATCTTTACTATAGATTGGAATTTTGTGTCATGATCACTTCTAATTTTGGACACAGTATAGTCTATCTCGTTCTGGATTTGTTTGATAAAAGACGCAAATGTATCCAATGTATCATATTTTCTTCTAAGTAAGAATACCCAAGTTAATTTTGAATGATCATCAACTATCATAAGAGTGTAAGACTTCCCTCCCAAGCTGTGAATTAACATAGGACCAAATAGATCCATGTGTAATAAGTACATGCATCGTGTAGGATCCCTATGAGCAATGATCTTAAAGCTTGATCTTGTTTGCTTGTCCACTTGGAATGCATTATAGGGGCCATCTTTGATACACTTAAGACTTGGTCCACCCCTAACTAGATTTTATGAGATTAACTTATTAATTATCTTGTAATTTAAGAGAGCTAATTGATAACTCTATTTTTATTATATTTTTATATAATTTTTATTTAATAAATAATTGATTTTAATTTATAATTTATTAATGATGGCTCCAATTCACTTCTTTTTGCATTTCAGGTGATTTGGGGCTGCCAATAGCATTTTGGAGCCCACAAGTTTTATCAAGAGAATTTTCAGAGCATTTCTGAAAAAATTGCAAGTACACGCCCCTAGGTCACGAGTGTGACCTAGGGGCGTGACCTCAATCACAGCCATGACCCGTCTCTAGCGCTCCAGATCACCCATACACGTCAATTAAAATTACACCCCCATCACGGGCGTGATATGTGGGCATGGCCTTTAGGACATGGACATGATTCAGCAGTTAAATCCTAATGCGCACCGCCTTCCATTTAAGCTTATACACCCTTGGTCACGGACGTGGCCAAGGGTCGTGTCTCCTTCATCAACCGCCAGTTTTACTCCAGATCACATTGTTTCCCGCCATTGCTGACCCAGTCAAGAAACGCCCTAGGTCAACCTCAACTTTTCCAAGTATAAAATCCAACATTGTCCAGAAGCCTAATAGTTTGATTTTGGAGTTTTTTTTTTGTTTTAGTTTACCGTTTTGCTATATTTTCCATTTCTAGTGTAAGCTTTAGTTTTAATAATTTCTTTTCAAGTACTTTTCTATTTGCAATTTTGTCTTTCCTTACCTTTACATGTATTTCCCCATCATGATGAGTAGCTAAACTCCATTTAGAATTTGTTCATGATGAACTTTGGAATAAAATAAATATTGTTTTGTATTTCTAAAATTAGTAAGTTTTCCTCTACTTCGCTTCGATTTATCTTTGATCTAATTTGCTTCAATTTCATTTGTCGCGAGTATGAATTTCGATCTTTGATCTGTGTGCTAGTTGTCGCGAGTGCAAATGAGATCACTCATTGACAAAAGGTGTTGCTTGCACTCCTCAAGAGAGGATGATATAAATCTTCCGGATTGTAATCAAATCCAATAGTGGGGTTCACCGCCTAAAGCAAACTTAGGGGGTTCGACATTCCGAGGGGTCTTAATCGATCAACCTAAGGTTAGTTGTTAGCGATTCTCAAGAGATGTCGTATCATATTTTGAGAACCGTTATAATCCAAGTAAGTAAATTAGATGCTTGCAGTTTAATATTTTATGAAAGTTTATTTTTATTCCAAAGAGATTCTAGATCAAGTGCTGACTTTTAATCATCAATTTTCTCTTAAGTTTAATCCTCTTTTCCTTAGTTTTCTGAAACCAAAACCAAATTTTCGATTGATAAATTAATAACTCTTCTTGTGAGTAGTACTCGGCGAACCTGAAAAAATACGACACTTGATTCTATACTATAAATGATAAGTATACTCGCCTCATAAATTTATTTTTGGAATTGCGTAGTTGTGATCTTAACCATCAAGTTTTTGGCGTCATTGCCGGGGAATATCTTGTTTATATTTTGAAAGCAAGATTCTATTACATTTATCATTTTCCATTTGTCATAAAAAAATATTTTTTTCTTGTTTTTATAACAATTTTATTTAACATTTTTATAATTAAAATTTTTTGCGAAAGGACCATGTTGGGTTTTCATCCCACAAGACCGCCTAGTACCTTGCGAGCCCGTTATTGCGTAGTCCTTGAGAAATCTTTAAAAATTTTATTTTAAAAATTCTATGACCCGGGTGAATCCGTCAAATCTACTTGATTTTAATCCGGAAATCGAGCAAACCATTTGGTAATGCTTAAGATTCTATGACCCCAAATCACCCAAAATCTCAAGATTTGGTAGAGGAATCTGTAGGGGAAACTTGTTTTCCTTCATCTTTACCTTCTTCACCTCTTCTTCTTCTTCTCTTTCTTCTATTATGGCGAAACCAGATCTCAATCCGAATTTGGCCGAACAATGGACTATGTCCTATTATGCTCTGCCAAATTTGGATGAGGCTCAATCGAGTATTGCTCATCCCATTTTTGCGAATAATAACTTTGAATTGAAGTCAAGCATCATTCAAATAATACAATAATATGTATAATTTGATGGACTTCAAGATGAAGATCCCAACATGCATATTCTAACTATTTAGAAATATACGAAACTTTTGAAAACAACGGGGTATCCGATGATGCCATTCGACTTAGGATTTTCCTTTTTACATTGCGCACCAAAGCCAATCAGTGGTTGAATTCTCTACCTAGTGGATCCATCGCCACTTGGGCTCAAATGACGGAATATTTCCTTACAAAATATTTTCAGCTCGCTAAAACGGTCAAATTGCTCAATGATATCACGTATTTCTCCCAAGTTGATTCCAAAACATTATATGATACTTGTGAGCGATTTAAGGAATTGGTTCGTCATTGTACCCATCATGCAATCCCTGATTAGATGCAAGTTCAAACCTTCAATAGTGGCCTTAATGCACAAACAAAGCAACATATCGATGTCTTCGCTAGTGGAATGCTTAACAATAAGACATCAATGGCCGCCCAAGCATATGGCCATGAATATCTATCAATGGAGTGCACCTCGTTCTCGCCCATGTAAACCAGCCGGGTTGTACAAAATTGATACTATTACTAATTTGTCTCTCCAGTTTGAACTTTTTAGCAAGAAAATAAAGGGGATGACTGCTCCCTCCGCTACACCTACCTTGGAGCCTACTCTGATTGCAGCAAAAGAAGTGGAATAAGTGGATTGAATGGGTAATCCAAACCAACAACCCTTCTACTCGAACAACAACTGCGGTAACACGTTCGTTCAGATTGGAGGAATCACCCCAATTTATCTTGGGGGAATCAGGGTAACATGGGTACCGCTCCTCTTGCTCCTCCCAATTCTTTTCCTCCGCAAGCCCCTAAAACACCTTCTCTCGAGAAGGTGGTTAATAAATACATCTCTAAAAATGATACGGATGTCTGCAACTTACAAGGATCTTTGAGGAATTTGGAGAATCAAGTAGGGAAATAATTAAAGACCATCACCTATCTCTCCAAAAAAGCACCGCCGACACTCACAAATGTCTTGGAGGTGACCTTTGCGGGTGATTTGGAAGTGCACCTTGAAAAGGAAAATTTGAATTCTACACCATCTCCTCCTCTTTGAGAATTTAAGCCCCATCTAACATATCCCACTCGTTTGGTGGAGCGTGATATGAATAATTATATTAATTTTAATTTTAATATCCAATGCACTATATAGGAGTCTCATTTTCCAAACGCTTTCGTCAATATTGGCGTTAGTGTTAACAACATCCCTCTAGTTTAGCCCAAAAGCTCAATTTGGGAGAGCCTACCCTCACCGATATAACATTAAAATTGGCAGATCGTTCCATAACGATCCCTAAGGGGGTAATTCATGATGTGCAATTTGAGATTGACGAGTATACCTTACCGGTAGATTTCTTTATCCTTGACATGGAGGAGGATGCCGAGATGCCCTTTATCCTTGGTCGTCTGTTCTTAGCCGCAACGCGGGCTTTTTTCGATGTTGGTGAAGGCACGCTCCTCCTCCGTATGGGGTATGAGGATATCCACATTGAAGCATCGAAGCCCACCGCCTCACAATTTTCCAAGCCCTTATCATCATTTGATGATAAGTTAAAAACGAGGTGGTCTGGCGCGCCACTTTGGTCGTGTTCACCTACCATAACCAAAACGCTTTTGGGAGGCACCCAAAGCTTATTTTAGGTTGCGCTTGGGGGGACTTATTTACACCGGTCAAGAAGTTATGACTGCATGAATCGGACCTTGTCGTGACTGCGCGACAGATGAAAATAAGTCCTCCAAAACGGAGCCTTAGTTTCTCAGTTATTTTTCTTTTTTTCTTTCTTGAAAAAAACTTTATTCAAATTTTTTTTTATTGTTCTCTTTTTAGAAATTACTTTCTATTAAAAAAACAAAGAGGGTAAAAAAAGTAAAAAACAAAAATAATTTTAATACTGTTGTTATTTTTAGTTTACCTTTCTGTAGGTTTGGAGGTGATTTGATGAATGACCATCGGACGGACGCGGACAACGTAATTCGTTTCAACCCTTTAGGTCAGTAATTTTTGTTTTTTTGTTTAATTTTTTTCTTTTCTATTTAACTTTGAAAAAAAATAGAAAAAAATAATAATTCAAATTAAAAACAAAATAAAATAATAAAAAAAACTATTTTTTTGAAAAAAATTTATGTTACACGCCCCTGGCACGGGCGTGACTTAAGGGTCACGACCATGACCAATGGGCGTGTCTGTCCTGGAATGTGGATTTTGGGCGCTAGAATCGAGGAGTGGCAACCACTCCGTCTTCTGTCAAAGTCCCGGGCGTGACCTCTCATGGTCATGCTTATGAAAATGATAGAACCACTTGCGAATCCGAGGAATTGACCGGGTCAAGCCTCGTATTCCCTCAAATATCATTAGTTTAATATTACACTCCCCCAGGTCACGTGCTTGACCTAGGGGCGTGTCCCGCAAACCGACAAGTTTGACCATTTCATCCCCATTTCCCGAGTGTACACAGATTCCCTCACTTTATTATTACACACCCCAAGTCACGAGCGCGACCTCCACATTTTTGTAATTTAAGGCCAATTTTCCCCCTTCTCTTTCCCACTCCATTTCCAACTTCCTTTCTTCATCTTTGCCGAGAACTCCCATTTTCCTTCCTCTTCCAAAAATTTCCCACCTTCGATCTCTTTTCTAACAATACCTCGCCACCAAGCCCGATCTAATGCGTCTTCATCTGAGCACCCCGGGGATCCCGCTGCGGCGGAGGATATGCTCATTTTTGCAAATCTAACCCAACAAGACCGGAGCAATCGACTAACCGTCAAACCCTTTGGAATTTACCGACTTCTTGATTGGGGAATCCTCACCTCCTTTGGCCAGGCAGAGATAGTTATGGAATTTTTATCCACCCCTGGATCGAGTTCCCTATTAGCCATTTCTGAGCCCACATTTATCGAACTCACCGTCGAATTCCTATCTTCCTTTGAGTTTTGATGGGGTCTTAATGACGCCATCTTCACCTTTTGGATGGGGGGCGTGTCGCATCAACTCTCCATCCATCAATTAAATACCAATATGGGTTTTTGCGACCAGGCATTTTCCCTTTCTCCCTCCTACTCAGATCTTCATTCTGATTTCCCCGAGGGCTTCAACCTCCTACAATTTCGGTTGGAAATAAGCAATGATATCGTCCCATGCACCCAAAAAAATCGAAAGGTAGCCACCTCATTCTCCCGCTCTTCGTATTCTCCACAACCTCCTCACATTCACCCACACAGGTCGCGGCAACAACCACGACATGGTGACTCGAGAGGACATACTTGAAAGTTCTTAATTTAAGGCAATTGCAACCTAGAGGGGGGGGGGGGTGAATAGGTTTTCTTCCTCTTTTGATTTCTTTTAGCTTCTTCCTTTAATGTTTAGTGAGTTGGAAGTAATTTACTTTCAGATACCTGCACAAAAAGAACACCACAGAAAAGGACACAATGATTTATAGTGGTTCCCCAACTTTTGGGTACATTCACTCTCCTCCCACCTTGTTAACTTCCTATTAGTCAAGGCACTTGTCCAAAGTAATGCTCCACAGAGCTTACAACTCAGACCCCTCAGGATCTCTCAGTCTCCTCCAAGACCTATAGCTTAGCCACAAGGGTGTACAACTCATTGGTCAGCAGACCACCTACCTCAGGCTGTTAAGCCCTACACTCAGGCTGGGAGGACAGACCTACCTCAGATCCACAAGGGATCCTACACTCAGAGAGATACACTCTCCTATAGCTCAGGCAAGATTTCCCTACCTCAGGACAGTGGCCCTAAAATCTCAGATCCAGTTGGATCCTACAAGATGGAATAGATTTTACATCTATCACAGAGAAATTTCTCTATGACAGCATCTTGAGCTAAGTTATCTCTGCTCAAACTTTCTTCACAGCTACAAGGAACTTGAGTTGGAAGTTACTAGCAGTAAACTGCTTTACTTCCTCTTCCTTCTTAGGACAGAGTCAGCTACTTTAATTTTCCTTCTTCTCAGTTTCAGAAGTAGATCTTGAACTAAGAAGCAACTTAATATGCAGAGACTTCTTCCTTGTTTCTGCTTCTCCCTTAAAAGGAAAGCCTCCCGATCTTGCTGGTGTCGATGAAGAAGACACACTGCTAACTGAACTTTTTACAGGAAGACTTCAAGCTTTTTCTTACAGCAATGATGAGGAAGATGAAGTCGGCTGCTAACTTTTAAAGTTTATAATGCCCTAAAAGTTGTCTTGTGTCTTGGCCCATCTCATCCTTTTGTAGTTCGTTGATCAATGGCTCTTAGAGATCAGTGGGCCCCACCTACATCTTCCAGCTGCGCCTTGCTTTAACGGAAGAAGAAGTACAGTAGCTTCTCGGAAGAGTTTGTCGTGTTCTGTAGCTTCTTTGTACTTGATTTGATCTTAGTTGACTTTGTCGATTTTGCTGACATCAGCACCTGTGGACTTAGCCAAAATCGAGCATCAGTAGAATAGGCGTTGAGTGAATGAGCTTCACTCAATGCCAAAACACTTAGACAAGAATTTTGTCTATCTAGGCGTTGACAGTGTTAAGTGAGCAAGCCCCACTCAACGCTTTTATCCTTAACCAATTCTACAGCCTTTTCTGCATGCCCGGCATTGAGAGCGTTGACTGAGCACACCTCACTCAACGCCTTGTGCCTTAGCTCATGCATTCTGTAAATTTGGCATTGAGAGCGTTGAGTGAGCATCCTTCACTCAATGCATTTTGCATTAGCCAATTTTCTGCGTCTGCACCATCTTTGGCGCTGCGAGCGTTGAGTTAGCATGCCTCACTCAAATCTGAACTCAGTTCGACTCACAGCTTTTTGCTATGTGGCGTTGAGTGTGTCTTCAACACTCAATGTTAAACTACTTAGCCATATATCTGCCTTTAGCTGCATGGCGTTGAGTGAGTAGACTTCACTCAATGCATGTGGACTAAGCCACTTTTCTGCTCTTTTCAACTTAGGCTTTTACTACTTTAGACTGTCTCACAACTTTTTGTTGTATGGCGTTGAGTGAGTTGACTTCACTCAATGCCTGTGGACTTAGCCACTTTCTCAGCTATCTAATGCTTTGGCTTTGAATGTATAGGCTTCACTCAGCGCTATAAGTCATCTGGCGTTGAGTGAGTCATCTTCAATCAACGCCTGTGGACTTAGACAGATTTCTGTCAACCCACATCTTAGGTAAGTGTTTATCTGACTTGGCCACTTAGGCTACCTGTCACACCACTGTCAACTACAACTATATGTATATCATTGATAAGATTGACTTCCTCAAATCTAGGACATTATGGGCAATGGACCCAACAATCTCCCCCTATTTGAGGAAGTCAAAACTCTTAAGAAATTGAGTCAATGACATACATAGTACTATAAAACAATAAGAATAAAAACTATACAACTGAGAAGTGATCTATAGTTACCACACTCCCTTGCTTGCAGCTCGAGTGTAAAATCACTGCACTTGCTTCCCCTGGATGCTGCTATCATAATTGAACATTAATCTAATCATCATAAATCTAATCATCTTTTCCTCCCCCTTTTTGACTTCAGCAAATAGCTAGTAGGGTTCTTATCATCTGCTCCCCCTCAACTAGGCAACAGTGAATTGTTGGAATTGTGCAGGTCATGCTCCCCCTCAATTGGAGAATCTTCATTTCTTTGAAGAACCATTCCATCTGCAAAATACAAAATAGCTTGCAATAAGATGAGGAGCAATTGAAGTTATATCAGGTTTAACATACCCAACTCAAATTTGAAGATGTTAAACTTTGTTTCATCTAGTGGCTTAGTGAAGATATCAGCCACTTATTTGTCGGTTGAGACAAACTTAAGGTTGATATCATCACATTCCACGTGCTCCCTAATAAAATGATATCTAATCTCAATGTGCTTAGTCCTGTTATGGAAGACAGGATTCCTAGCAATTGAAATAGCACTAGTAGAATCACAGAAAAGAGGACTTCTACTTATCTGAAGGTTGTAGTCCTGGAGTTGATGCTGGATCCACATCAACTGAGCACAGCAACTACCTACTGAGATGTATTCTGACTCTGTAGTTGAAATTTCAACACTAGTTTGCTTCTTACTGCTCCATGAAACTAGCCTTTCACCTAGGAATTGGCATGTTCTAGAAGTGCTCTTCCTGTCCTCCTTGCATCTTACAAAGTCTGCATCTGAATAGCCAGTTAGTTCAAATTCCCCATTCCTAGGGTACTATAGGCAAAGATCTGGTGTTCCCTTAAGATACCTCAGAATTATCTTCGTAGCAGAGTAATGAGATTCTTTGGGGCAAGCCTGATAGCTAGCACAAACACATATAATATACATGATTTCTGGCCTACTAGCAGTTAGATAAAGAAGGGAACCAATTATCCCCTATATAAAGTTTCATCAACAGGTTTCCCTGCCTCATCTTTACATATGGACATACTTGATCCCATGGGAGTTCTCATGGTGGAGGAATTTTCCATACCAAATTTCTTTATTAATTTCCTAGTGAACTTTGATTGGGATATGAACAACCCATCATCAGTCTGTCTTACTAGGAGACCCAAGAAGAACTTAAGTTCACCCATACTGCTCATCACAAACTTCCCCTGTATAAGTTTGGCAAATGTACAACCCCGTGTTCGCCGAGTGGGTCCACCAGGCTAGGTGAGTGGACCAGGGAAACCTGCCCGCGCTAGAACAGTGTGCGGGTGAGCTCAAACCGGCCAGTATGCTCTCGCCAAAACAAGGCGGGCGAGCCGCGCGAGCCGGTTCATCCAGCCCGCTCTCCCATATGCGACTTTGCCGCCATCCCTCCTTAGAACGAGGGTTGGCGGACTACATCGACCTAGCTCGCGCTCTCCTAAGGAGGGAAGGCGAGCTGCGGGAGCCAGGTCGCGTCCGCCTCAGCAGGATGGCGAGCTGTGGCGAGCCGACCTCCAAATCCTTGGAGCTTGTCTAGTGGGGGCCCAGCGGCCAAATTACCTGGGTACCCTTGCTAGAGGTGCAAATAGCTGTACAAAACAGCGGAGTTACGCTGTTGGCAGACCCAGTTGGGTTGTGCATAGCTGTTCAGAACATCGGAGGTTGGCTATTTACAGGACGTTTTCAGGAATCTATAAATAGAACCCAAGAGGCACCTCAGAAGGCATGCTCACTTATATCCCATTCTTCTAGCGCTTTTTGAGGTTGCCTTTGCTCGGCTCTTGGCTTGGGAGGGGAAGCGCTATAAGTTCTTCCGGGTGTGTGGTGGGACCTCTGCGCCGAGCCCTTAGGACAGTCCCCTTTTCTTATCATTTTTCTTGCAGGAGAGAAGTAGGTGCGCGATCATCCCTTCCCTAAGGGTGAACTCTACAGGAGACCGAATTTTCGGTTTCAACATTCTGGTGCGGTGAGCGTGGAGCGTGGTCCGCACAAAAAATCTTTGGCGAGTTCGATGACGGGAGGATCAGGACAAGGCTCAAGCAGGTCCGACTCGCCACCCCCTCCCCCTCTCGCCACGGTGGGGATGTTCGAAGAATTCAAGCAAGAGGTACTCAGCCTCATCAGGTTCTCACTCGGCATGCGTGCCGAGTGCTCGACTCCAGCAGTATCTGTACTTGCGGTCCCGACCCTTGGCGAGGACGCTCACGATAGGCGAGCTGGGAAGGAAGTTGTAGAGGAGGGTAGAGGTTGCGAGCTCCCCGGGCGAGTGCTCTTCCCAGTCTCGGCGAGCGGTGGCAGGTTCAGAGAGATGGGGGGTGCGAGACCCTCCAGCTCACCATGTAGGGGGAGGCATCCCCTTCAACGAGTTGGTTTCTTCGGCCCCAATTCCAGAGGGGTTCAGGGAGCCAGAGATGTCTTACTACACCAGGAAGGGAGACCTGGTCCAACACGTCCAGTGGTTTGAGGATGTGGTCTCGATCCGACAAATGTCGGATGGGTTCAAGTGCAGGCTCTTCGCCATCACTCTCAAGGAGAAGGCAAGAGAGTGGTTCCACTAGCTGTCGGCCAACTCCATTTACTGCTTTGAGGACCTGCACCGGGGGTTCATGCGGAGGTTCACCAACTCCAAGAGGAGGAAGAAGGAGTAGGAGTCCCTGTTCCACATCAAGTAGGGGGTGAACGAGACGTTGGGGAGTTATGTCGACTGATTCCAGGAGGAGGTCACCCAGGTTCAAGAGATTTCAGGGCACACCCTGATGATGTCCTTCACCCTAGGGCTGCAGCAGGGTTTCTTCAGAATGGAGCAGAAGAGGGTGCCTCCCCTATCCTATGAGGAACTGATGGAGAGGGTGATAAGGGAATTAGACGGGGAGGCGTCGAACCCGGAGTTTGCCCGGAAGTTGGCCAGGTGGGCCACGGATGAGGAGAAGGGCCAAGAGGTGGCAGAGGTCAGGAGGAGAGGAGAGTTTAGCCCCGACAAAGGGAATAGCAGTAACTAGAGCAACAACAATATCCAAGGTGGGGGTGTCAAGAGCCGGATCGTCGGCTAGGTTGGAGGCCAGAGTGGCAGGACCAGGGGCCGCGGATAGGTTTTCATGGAGGATACAAACGTCGGGGGGGGGTCAGGGTAAGTTTTACGCTCCAGGTGGGAGGCAAGGCCATAGACCACCTCTCCCCAACCAGAACCAGGCTATGGCTATAGCCCTGGGGGAGAGGAGGAGAGCTGCCCTAAGAAGGAGAAGATAAGTTAGGGTGGAGTTTCCCTACTGTGACTTCCACCAAGAGGAGGGGCATGCTATGGCCACATGCCCGTAGTTCCTCGAGATGAGAGAAAATAGGGAGCACCAGCAGCAGTAAGGCCTCCAAGGAGTGCGGATCAAGGATGTCCTGCCTCGGGCAGAGGAGGATAGGTGTAAGGACCGGGCCAATGTTGGGGCCCAGGGAGGGATCAGAGTGATCCATGGGGGGTGGGGGTCGAGGCTTTCGGAAGGCAAGTCTCTACACCATGTACCGCATGAGCATTGGCTCTACATCCCAGACTCCACCCTCGGAGGAGAAGATCACCTTCTCAAGGAAGGACATGCCAGACCATGAGGACCCCTTCTGCGATGCGTTGGTCATCCAGACGGCAGTCGAGAACTTCACCGTCTCTCGGATCCTCATTGACAATGGGAGTTCAGTCAAAGTCATCTTCAAGAAGGCGTTTGATGCGATGAAGGTGGAGGCCAAGAGGGTGCTGGCCTCGGATGGACCTTTTTTTGGGTTCTTAGGGGAGGGGAAGGAGGTTGAAGGAGGAGTGGGACTCCATGTTACTCTGGGGGGCAGTCCCGCACTTGCAGATTCGTCATTGTGGACGCCCCCAGTAGCTACAACGCCATCTTCGGGCGACCCCTCATCAGCTCCTTTCGCTGTGTCCCCTCGTCCTTCCACCAATGCTTGAAGTTCAACACCGAGGGGATCTAGGTCTGGGTCTGGGGAGACCCCAAGGTGGCGAGGGAGTGCTACGTCACCGCCGTGAACTCCATCTCTTGTTAGGAGGGAGATGAGGATATGAGGTGGAGGATGGAGGAGGCAGAGTAGGAGGCCGGTGGAGAGGTGGAGGAGAACCGCACCCGGGTGGAGGTGGCGGAGGAAGTCCAGGAGCCAGCCAAGGCGATGGCCGTGGAGGAAGGTGAGGAAGAAACTCTTGCCCTAGGAGGGGAGGATGTTGGATAATGGGGGGAGTAGTCTTGTCTAGAGGCTACATAGGAGGTGGTGGAGATGGATGTTCTCACCCTCAGAGGCAGGGTAGAGAAGGTTTGCATCAGCGGGGGGATGACCTAGGAGGACCACGGAAGGATGTTGGAGTGCATCAAGAAGAGTGTGGACATCTTTTCCTGGAGCGTCGTAGAGATGTCAGGGATCGATGCGGACATCTCCTGCCACCGCCTCAACCTGGATCCGGAAGCTCGCCCCATCTAATAGAAGAAGAGGTCCATCTCGGACAAGCTGGCCGAGCCCATCAGGGAGGAGGTGGCCAAGCTTCTCAAGGTTGGCTTTGTATCCAAAATACAGTACCATGGCTGGGTCTCCAATGTAGTCATGGTTAAAAAAGGAGATGGCCGGTGGCGTATGTGTGTCGATTTTTATTTACTTAATAAATCGTGCCCTAAGGAATGTTATCCATTGCCTCGAATCGACGCGCTGGTTGACTCAGCCGTCAGTTTTTCTGTAATGAGTTTTTTAGATGCATTTTCAGGTTACCACAAGATTAGGATGCACACCCCCCCCCCCCGACGTCAAAGAGTCTCCTTCACACGGGGGATGGGTGTTATAGCTACAAAATGATGCCCTTCAGGCTTAAAAATGCAAGGGCAATGTACCAAAAGATGATGGATAGGGTCTTCTGAGAACAGAAGGGGAGGAACCTGGAGGTATATGTAGATGACCTCATGATCAAGAGTCGAGACGTGGACTCTCACCTCCAGGACCTAGAGGAAACATTCACCACCCTGCGCAAGTACAAGATGAGGTTGAATCCCCTGAAGTGTGTCTTCGGGGCCAGCAGGGGAAAGTTCCCGGGTCACCTTCTCACCCCCATGGGGGTGGAGCAAAATCCTGACAAGGTCCGAGCGATCATGGAGCTGGGATCGCCTCAGAATGCCAAAGAGGTGCAGCAGTTGACAGGGAAGCTTTCAGGGTTGAGCAGGTTCCTTTCCCGAGCTGGGGAGAAGTGTTCTCCCTTCTTCAAGGCGTTAAGAGGAGGCAAGAAGTTCGAATGGACCAAGGAATACGAGGAGGCATTTCAGGCCTTGATGAGGCAGTTGACTCAGGCCCCCTACTCCAAGGGTCGAAGGAGGGAGAGGACCTGTCTTTTTTATCTTAGGGTCGAAGCAGAGGCCTTGAGCTCTGTCTTTATTCGGGAAGAGGGGAAGAAGCAACTCCCCATATATTATGTGAGTTGAGTCCTAAGGAAGGCGGAGCTTCGGTATCCCATCTTGGAGAAACTGCTCTTTGCTCTGGTCATCTCGGCTCAGAGACTCCGACCTTATTTCTAGGCGCACTCAATCCGAGTGGGGACTGACCACCCCCTCCGCAACATCTTCGAGGGGGTGGAGCATTCGGGCCGGTTGTCCAAGTGGTCGGTGGAACTGAGTGAGTTTGACATCTCCTTTGTCCCCCGCCTCTCGATCAAGGCCTAAGCAATGTCCAACTTTCTAGCTTACTATGTGGTTGAGGTGGCGGAGGAGAAACTCACTCACCCAGTTCCCTGGAAGGTGATGGTAGATGGAGCTTCAGGGAGGCATTCCCTGGGGTTGGGGGTGATCCTAGTCAGCCCCCAGAGGACGAGAATCGAACAAACAGTAGTGGTGCACTTTCCCATTACTAACAATCAGGTCGAGTACAAGGCGGTGATTGTAGGTCTTCGCCTAGCCAAAGAGTTAGGAGTGCATGATGTGGAGGTCCTCACTGACTCCATGGTGGTGGCTTCCCAGATCAACGGGGAGTTCAAGGCAAGGGAGCCTACCCTCCAACTATATTTAGCAAAAGTAAAGGGGGTCATCGGCATGTTCCAGACCTTCTCCATCCGACATGTGCCTAGGGAGGAGAACGAGCAGGTGGACCAACTAGAAAAGCATGGTCTCTAGGTGGGGGTACCATCACCGACCTGTTCCACCCTTCCATTAAAGAAGGAGAGCTGATGGAGGTGGATCAACAACCCTCGTGGATGGACACATTCACAACCTTCCTTTCCACAGGGGAGTATCCGGAAGGGATGGATAAAAATAAATTCAAGTACAAGTCAGCATACTATCTCATCCACGATGGGCAGCTGTACCGAAAGACCACCTCGGGGATATTGGCACGTTGTGTGGTCGAGAGGTAGGCCCGGAGGATCTTAGAGGAGGTCCACTCCGGGGAGTGTGGGAGTCACTCCGGGAGTAGGACCCTGGAAGGAAGGATTGTCAGGCAAGGGTATTTCTGGCCTACCTTGGGCCACGATACGGCGGAGTTTACAAAGAAGTGCCACAAGTGCCAGTTGTTTCCCCCTCCAACTGCAACCGGCCCAGCGCCTTAAAAGTATTTCAGCCCCTAGCCCTTCGGCATCTGGGGAATGGACTTGGTAGGGCCTTTCCCCCAGGCTAGCGGGCAGAGGAGGTTCCTACTTATCATGATAGATTATTTTTCTAAGTGGTTGGAGGTGAAGGCACTGGCTAAGGTAACTGAAAGTATCTAGTGTCGACAAAATCCACCTATGGGGGGGGGAATAGGTGTCGTGCAGTCTTTTGCGGAATAAAATTTACATGCACAAATTAACAAACACAGCACAAAAAACACACAAGAAATTATAGTGGTTCCCCAATTTGGGTACGTCCACTTTTCCCCTTCGACCTATCTCCCACCAAGGGACGACTCAGTCACTTTTCCAAACGGATTGAAATCCAATCCTCACACTACGGAAGGAACCCTTCCAACACAGGAGTCACCACTCCATCACCACGGGTAACACCCAACCCTTACAACTAGGAATAAAAATTCTTTTACAACAAAACAAAAATTGAATGTATAAGAAAATACAAACAAGGATTTTGGAGATTCCGATGTCCTTCTTCGTTCGTTGAAGCTTTCTTGAAAGATACGAAGAGTCCACAACCGGAGTTCTCTCTTGGAGAGGATCTTGTCAAGATCGGCGGCGGCAAGTGATTGCGGCGGCGATACTTTGTAGATCCAAACTTCTTGACAAAGCAAGCAAGGTCTATGAACGATCTCAGTCAGATCAGTCGTCTCAATCGATTCGGAATGAAGAACTAACCTCGTTCAACGAATCGAGAGACAAGAGATCTCAAGAGAGATGCGTGAGACGCACTGCTAGCCTCAGTACTGTCGTCGGAAGATCAAAGAAGCTCTGAGATCAGCGGCAGCGACGAGCTTGCGAGCGGCGTCAGTGATCGGCGATTTTCCGCGATCTGCTAGGGCACGGCGTCGGCTTTTTGATTTCGCGTAAATAGTTTCTGTAGAAGTTCGAAATACGCATGTATATATACCCTGATCCAACCCTAAAAGACCATTGTAGGGCCCACAAGGAAAAGCCCTAGCCCCGGCCGAAACAGCGCACGGTCTCTTGGTTCGGTCCAGCGAACAGACGAAAATTGCCTAAGGCAAAATCGACGAGAATCGTTGGTGATTCCCGTCGAAGTCGGCGGGAATCACTCACGATTCCCGTCGATTCTGCCTTGGCCGAATTTCAGTTGGAAACCTTATCAGCCGGAGGAAATCGGCGGGAATGCAGATTGATTCTCGTCAAATCGGCGGGAATCACTAACGATTCCTGTCGAAATCGGCGAGAATCACTGATTCCCGTCGATTCTGCCTTGGCAGAATTTCTATTTGGAAAATTGATAGCTGTAAGAAGTTGGCGGGAATGCAGACTGATTCTCGTTGAATTGGCGAGAATCACAAGTGACTCTCGTCGAAGTCGGCGGGAATGACTTAGTGATTCCTGTCGATTTTGACTTAGACGATCTTTCTCTTCCTTCCTATGAACTTGGTCTTTGACCCATCTTTGCTCCTTCTTCTGCTCTTGATCTGCCTTAACCCTGTACTTAAAAATAAGTACACTCCAATAGAGAGAGCTCACATGAGTCAACACACTGATCTGCTCAACGAGGGATTACGTTGCACAGACCCGTATATATTGACCCACTGCACCTTGACATTGGTGTGTACTTAGCATGGAATAGCTGCAAGCACAACTTGATAGAAAATCATCAAATACATTGTCAATTCAACTTAGCTTGTTCAGGGGCTTCTTCAAATCAGGTATATTTTGGATATAATACCCAACAATCTCCCCTATTTGAAGAAGCCTAAACCCTACAAGCTAAGGTGAATATAACATATGGGAATGAAAAACATAAAATGAAAATTCAGCTGAGAGTGAAATTCATTACCATTTTCCAGAGAGCATACTTAACCATTGGCAGCCATCTTATCCTTAGCCGAGAGGGTAATAATTCATTACCATTTTCCTGAGAGCATACTTAACCATTGGCAGCCACCTTATCCTTAGCCGAGAGGGTAATCTCCCCCTTTTCGGCTTCTGCAAATCCGGGACTCCACTTGGAGCACAAAGCTCCCCCTCAATTCATGCATCCGTGCCCGATCTTGAATTCATAGCAGATGTTCCCCCTTGATCCAAGATCCTTGAGCCCTTCAGTCTTCAATCTTCATAGTTCAGCATGCCGAGTTCAGTTTTAAAGAGACTGAACTTGGCCTCGTCTAGGGGCTTTGTGAAGATATCTACAATCTGCTTATCCGTGGGGACATAGCAGAGAGAGATATCTTTGTTTTCCACATGCTCCCGAATGATGTTTTAGCGCACTTCAATATGCTTTGTTCTGCTGTGCGGCATAGGATTGTTCGCAATTGCTATTGCGCTCGAGGAGTCGCAATACATAGGAACTTCTCTGAACTGCAAGTCATAATCTTCGAGTTGATTGCTGATTCATAGAAGTTGTGCGCAAGAGCTGCCTGCTAAGATGTACTCAGATTCAGCCATAGAGGTTATAACACAGTTCTGCTTTTTACTATTCCATGAAATAAGCCTTCTTCTGAGGAATTGGCACGTCCCGGAAGTGCTTTTCCTATCATCCCTGCTTCCTGCAAAGTCAGAATCTGAAAAGCCTATCAACTCGACATCATTATTTCTTGGGTACCACAAGCCAAGATTTGGTGTACCTTTAATGTATCTAAGAATTCGCTTTGCAGCGACATAATGAGATTCCTTAGTGTTCACCTGATATCTGTCACACATGCATGTGGAAAACATAATATCCGATCTACTAGTAGTAAGGTAGAGCAGGGATCCAATTATGATTCTGTATTTGGTTTCATCAAAAGGTTTCCCTTTTTCATCCTTGTCCAGAGACACAGTGGATCCCATTTGAGTCCTCATAGAGGTTGCATTCTCCATTCCGAATTTCTTGAGGAGTTCATTTGTGAACTTCATCTGAGAAATGAAAATTCCATCCTCAGACTGTTTCACTTGAAGTCCCAAGAAATACTTTAGTTCTCCCATGTTGCTCATTTCAAACTTTCCTTGCATAAGTTTAGAAAACTTCTTGCAAAGATTGTTGTTCGTTGAGCCGAATATTATGTCATCGACATAGATTTGCACCAGCAGAATCTTGCCTTTGACTTCCCTAAGAAACAATGTCTTATCTATTTTTCCTCTCGAGAACTTGTTCTTAAGAAGAAAACTAGACAGAGTCTCATACCAAGCTCGAGGAGCTTGTTTTAAGCCATATAATGCTTTATTAAGAAAGTAAACATGATTAGGGAATGAGGGATTAACAAAACCTGGGGGTTGCGTGACATATACTTCCTCTTTCAAATTTCCATTTAGGAATGCAGATTTCACGTCCATCTGATAGACAGTGAATCCTTTGGGAGAGTCATATGCCAGGAACAATCTGATCGCCTCAAGCCTTGCAACTGGTGCAAAGGTTTGGTCGAAGTCAATCCCCTCCTCCTGTCTGTAGCCTTATGCAACCAGTCTTGCCTTGTTCTTGATGATGACACTGTGTTCATCCAGTTTGTTTCTGAAGATCCACTTGGTGCCGATCACATTCTGTTTCTTTGGTCTGAGAACAAGCGTCCAGACGTTGCATCGTTCGAATTGATGCAATTTATCTTGCATTGCCAATATCCATGATGCATCTTTGTTCGCTTCGTCGAACTTCTTTGGCTCAACCTGGGATTATTAGGTGTATCATTTGGATCCACAATTTGAAATACAAAGGGTATCATGTACAAGTAGGACACTGTGGTTAGAATTATCTCTTATCCTATATACTTGTTCAATAGCAAGCCTGGAACATCTCTTATCTAAGTCCCATCAGGTTCATGGGTACCTAGACTATCCTGCAAAAAAGAATTACCTTACCTTAGGAACCCAATATGTATTGAGTCCTAGGTTCTTGTCAGCATAAAATACAGCATGCCTTCCTACAGGATTTCTGTCAGGAAGGCTGTCTCTTGCCAAAGAATGTGGACATACCCTTGCCCTTGGCACAGAAGGATTGTGACAATAATCTATGGCAAAGTGACCCACTCTGCCACAGCACCAACACTCATGAATATTATACCTCCTTTTCTTACCAGGTCTATTAACGGAGTTAGTCATGACCCTAGGTCTGAAAGAGGCAAAACTGGAACTGCTCTCAGATTTATCTTTTCCACCGAGACTCAAGGGAGGTTTGATGGTGAACATGTGGTGAGTATCATGAGGCCTGGAGGATGGTGTTTTCTTTTCAGCCAGCACACATTCGGGGGCCCCAGTGATGCTTGATATATTTATGTCAACTCCCTTTTCCTTTGTCTTAGGGTGGGTAGAAGTTCTGCGTGAGCTGGTTCCAGCAATGTCATGAAGTGAGGGGGCTGAGGCTGTAAACACAAACAGATCATAATGAGCCATGTGTATTTTCACATGGGTAGCCATCACAGCACTTGCACTATGGGTGTTTCCACTTGAGGTTTGATCATTCTTACAGTGACCATAGTTGTTCTTATGGTCATACCTGAAGGAATGATGTGTGCCCTTCCTACTCGGTGTGGGGGGTCTAAAAATAGTTCCCCATTTCTCCATGATTTTATAATTTGTGAGATCCACCCGTTTTCTCCCTTTCTCTTAATAGCATCTACCTTGAAAAAGTTAGATACTATTCTCTTCTCGGTCTCTAGAGAAAACTCTAGATCCGAGATCTTTGAGTCCTTCACCTTGATGGATTCCAATTGGAGGTCCATCATGATCCTCAACTGAGCAATTTCCATAGCTTGTTTCTCAACAAGCAAGTTGCTCTTCTGAAGGGCACTCCGAAGGGAATCAAGAGTTTCAATCTTTTGATTGAAACTGTCTATTTCCCTAGCATCAAAAGATGGACAAACCTCTGAACTTCTCCTGTCTTCAGGAGATACAAGAGGAAGGGAGCAAGAAGAGGAAGATACCTGATCCTGATTGTGCTGATCAGGGTTAGAGTTATGGTTTGGAGAGACTGAGGTTTAAGCTTCATCACAACTGCATTCCTCAATCTCTTCTTCAGTCTCAAATAGAGACACTAGAGACCTGATATTGAGAAGTTGTTCTAGACTTTCATCATCAGAGACGAGGACCCCCACATATGCTTCATCTTCTTGCTGGCATTCATTCCAGGCAGTCTTCTTTCCCTCCATGAGGTCAGAGATTGTTTCCCACATGGACTTTGCAGTCTTACACTTGTCCAATCTTGTAAGAGATGATCCTGACCAAATATCAGAGATTATCTGTCGTACCAGCTTGTCCAAGTTGAATAGTGAGAGCTCAGTTTCAGACATCTCTGCGGTACTCTTAAGGATTTTGAGATCTTCTCCAGAGTCAGAAGCCTTCATGGGAATGAAGGGACCCTCTTCCACAATGAATAAAGCACGGGGGTCAATGGCTTCCAGATGAAACTGAACTCTCATTTTCCAGATGGGAAAATATTCTTTTATGCATGCAGGCAGTCTCAGGGGAGAGACATCAGTGTACAGCTCCATGCTTAAGTCTTGTTTTCTTCTTGACACTAGAGACGGGATCTTACTCAAGGTGTTAACCTTATTGATGAGTAACCTCCCTCTGATACAACTTGAAAGTATCTAGTGTCGACTAAATCCATCTATGGGGGGGAAAAAGTGTCGTGCAGTCTTTTGCGGAATAAAATTTACCTGCACAAATTAACAAACACAGCACAGAAAACACACAAGAAATTATAATGGTTCCCCGATTTGGGTACGTCCACTTTCCCCCTTCGACCTATCTCCCACCAAGGGATGACTCGGTCACTTCTCCAAACGGATTGAAATCCAATCCTCACACTACGGAAGGAATCCTTCCAACACAGGAGTCACCACTCCATCACCACGGGTTGCACCCAACCCTTATAACTAGGAATAAAAATTCCTTTACAACAAAACAAAAATTGAATGTATAAGAAAATACAAACAAGGCTTTTGGAGATTCCGATGTCCTTCTTCGTTCGTTGAAGCTTTCTTGAAAGATACGAAGAGTCCACAACTGGAGTTCTCTCTTGGAGAGGATCTTGTCAAGATCGGCGGCAGCAAGTGATTGCGGCAGCGATACTTTGTAGATCCAAACTTCTTGACGAAGCAAGCAAGGTCTACGAACGATCTCTGTTGGATCAGTCGTCTCAATTGATTTAGAATGAAGAACTAACCTCGTTCAACGAATCGAGAGATAAGAGATCTCAAGAGAGATGCATGAGACGCACTGCTAGCCTCGGTACTATCGTCGGAAGATCAAAGAAGCTCTGAGATCAGGGGCGGCGACGAGCTTGCGAGCGGCGTCAGCGATCGGTGATTTTTCGCGATCTGCTAGGGCACGGCGTCGGCTTTTTGATTTCACGTGAATAGTTTCTGTAGAAGTTTGAAATACGCATGTATATATACCCTGATCCAACCCTATTAGACCGTTGTGGGGCCCACAAGGAGAAGCCCTAGCCCCGGCCGAAATAGCGCACGGTCTCTTGGTTCGGTCCAGCGAACAGACGAAAATTGCCTAAGGCAAAATCGGCGAGAATCGTTGGTGATTCCAGTCAAAGTCCGCGGGAATCACTCACGATTCCCGTCGATTCTGCCTTGGTCGAATTTCAGTTGGAAACCTTGTCAGCCGGAGGAAATCGGCGGGAATGCAGATTGATTCTCGTCGAATCTGCGGGAATCACTAACGATTCTCGTCGAAATCGGCGAGAATAACTTAGTGATTCCCGTCGATTCTGCCTTGGTAGAATTTCTGTTTAGAAAACTGATAGCTGGAATAAGTCGGCGGGAATGCAGACTGATTCTCGTCGAATTGGCGAGAATCACAAGTGACTCCCGTCGAAGTCGGCGGGAATGACTAAGTGATTCCTGTCGATTTTGACTTAGACAATTTTTCTCTTCCTTCCTATGAACTTGGTCTTTGACCCATCTTTGTTCCTTCTTCTGCTCTTGATCTGCCTTAACCCTGTACTTGAAAATAAGTACACTCCAATAGAGAGAGCACACATGAGTCAACACACTAATCTTCTCAACGAGGGATTACGTTGCGCAGACCCGTGTATATTGACCCACTGCACCTTGACATTGGTGTGTACTTAGCATGGAATAGCTGCAAGCACAACTTGATAGAAAATCATCAAATACATTGTCAATTAACCTTAGCTTGTTCAGGGGCTTCTTCAAATCAGGTATATTGTGGATACAATACCCAATAGTAACCCCCCAGGTTATCAAGAATTTTGTTTGGGGGGAGATCATCTGCCGGCACGGGTTGCAGCAAGCCATTATCACGGACAACAGACCTCAGTTTGCCAGCGCCGAGTTCATTAGCTTCTGCGGGCAGCTCGGGATTGATCTCAGATTTGCCTCAGTCCATCACCCTAGGAGCAACGAGCAGGTGGAGGCGGCAAACAAAATCATAGTGAACCTCCTGAAGAAAAAAGTTGAAAACTTGAAGGGTGGCTGGGTGAAGCAGCTTCCCTCGGTTCTTTGGGTCCTGAGAACCACTCCCAACACGGCCATAGAGGAGACCCCCTTCAAGCTCTCTCATGGATGTGAGGCAGTACTCCCAATAGAGCTCGAGGTCTCGATTCCTCGGGTGGTTGAGGCGGGGGAAGGCAGGGAAAAATGGTGGGTTGAAAACGAAGAAGATCTATATCTCTCTCTCTTGACATGGTGGAGGAGCTATGTGATCACTCTGCCATCCGACAGGAAGAAGTAAAAATAAGAATGGTCAAGTACTTTGACAAACACGTCAGGGTCAAACAGTTCGCGAAGGGCGACTTGGTCCTGAGGAAGGTGGATGTCGCGGGAAGATTGGCCGTTGTGGGGAAGCTCAACCCCAACTGGGAGGGTCTGTACATTGTACAAGAAATATTGAAATCTAGAGGGTACTGCCTCTGGAATGTGGAGGGCGAGACCCTAGGTCTCACCTGGAGCGGTGATGACCTGAAATGTTTTTACCCTTGAGCCATGTAAGTATTTTTCATTTTTCTAATAAAACTTATTGGTGTGCCGATACTCCTGCCATGATTTATGTGGATAGATGAAGTGTGAAAGTGAGGGTAAATCTATCTAACTCTAGAGGGGGGTGAATAGAGTTTGTTCAAATAAGTTTCACAGGTTTTTAAAATATCAGCATATATAAAATTTAATTTACACTATAGTGTAGAGTGCTAGAAAATAATTAAAGAAGCAAGAAACTAAGAGCACAGCACACAGCAACAATCAAACAAACAATCCAGAAGACACAAGGAAATATAGTGGTTCCCCAAAACCTGGGTACATCCACTCTTCTACCACCCTTGGTAGGAATCCACTCAGGATGAGTTGATCAGGTGTCCTGACACCAATGAGCTTTTGTTAAGGTACTCAAAAACCAAAACTGGATTTTTTGATAAGGTGTCTTGCCACCACTGAGTTTTGACAAGGCTCTCAGAACCAGACTCAAAGCTTTTGAAGGGAGTTTTGAAAACCCTTTTACAGAAGGAAAATAAAAAGGAAAAGGAAATGAAGTTGTCTTCTCTATTCTCAAATCAAATGAGAGAAGACTAGTGGATCTTTGTTGTCAAAGCTCCCCCTGAGATCTAGACTGGTTCAGGAAAAGAAGCTTTGCTCTAGGGTGATAGGTCTTCAGAATTTTGATCTCCAGCAAAAGATTGTTTCAGCAAGAAGGCTGAAGGATGAGGTGTCTGGAGTTCTTGAAATGAAGTTGTGAACACTTTTCAGTAAGCAAGAAGAATTTTTTTTTTCACAGTTCTTCTGTTGTTATTATTCTATATGTGTTCTATGTATTCTTGTGATTGAAAAAGGAAGATCTTATTCTCTGAAAAATTCTGTCCAAAGTAGCCGTTGGCAGTCATAAATGTCTTCCATAAAGAGTCTTGTCTTCTAGAGGAAAGTCCAGCAAACATTCTCTGAATAATACCTTAAAACTTGCTCCAGAATAAAGACAAACGGCTGGCAGATCTTCTTATCATAAATGCTGATAATATTCAAAAACATTCCAAAGAATAACAGCATTTGAAACCTTAAAAACGTCGATCTCTCAGAAGAATCGTCGATCTGAGCTCTACGATCGTCGAACTGAGCTCAGAGATAGAATGAGATAAAGCATACAGAAAACGTCGAACTGAGCTCGAAGATCGTCGAACCGAGCTCAGAGACCTGAAGAATAACTGAAGAGAGATCGTCGATCTGAGCTCGAAGATCGTCGAACGGAGTTCGACGATTAAGCAAAAAGGGCTGAAGGCAAAATAGTCGATCTGAGCTCGAAGATCGTCGACCGGAGTTCGACAATTTATCGAAGTTGAGCTCAGAGAGCGTCGAATGGAGTTCGACGATTCGTCGACCTGAGATCGACGAAAATTGCCTTAGACTTAGCTCTTCAACCTTGATCTTGGAATGGTCCTGGGGGCAGCTTCAAACCTAAGTTCTAAGCCCTAGACTCACTCTAGTGTTGACCTTTACAACTATACAACTAGGTCAACCTAGTTTCCTAAGACAACCATAGTGATCCTTACCCAAATTAGTAATAGGGTGTTCCAACAATCTCCCCCTATTTGGGTTAGGATTACTATTTACAAACAAGATCAGGAAAAAAAATAAGCATACATTCAAAATAAGAGCTAACCTAGCAAAGATATAGCAGCAAGCAGATCACAGATAAAATAGCAGCAATTATCCAGAGGTGGATGAATGTTTAGCTTACATAATTTTACTTCTTCTCAGTTCCCTTTCTAAACAAAATTTCTCTATTAGGATTCAGGGTTTCTTTCTTTGATCTTCTGTCATCCTCTGCACCTAGAGAAGTTTGAGATCTTGGCCTTGGAACTACAGCCTCTGGGTGTAGCTTCATGTAGTCTTCTGGGTTGAAAAACTTTCTTGAAGCATATCTTTCCAATTCTTTCTTCCTTTGATCTGATAAAGTTGTTATATTGGATATGTCCATGCCTTACTCTCTGGCTTTCTTTAATTGATCAAGAGCAGCTAGCTCTTTCATTCTTGCTGTCCAGGATAGAGGATTGTTCTCAGGATCCTCAAAAGGAACAGGAGGTTCATACCTGTTGAGAGATTCAGAAGCAGGAGGAGTCCTGGAAACAACTGTGTCTTTCAGCCTGTAAGGGAAAGGACCTGAAGAGGAGTCAGAGTGGCCTTGTCCTTCCCTTTGATAAGATCTTTGTCCTCTCTAATTTCCTCTGTAATGACCCCTTCTGGATTGATATCCTCTTTGATGTTGTCCCCTTTGATAGTATCTTGGATAAGATTGGGAGGAGCTTTGCCTTGAAGCTGGAGCTTGAGGGGCTGAGCCTGATCCAGAATCTGGAGGAGGAGGAGGAGGCTGATATTATGAAGATCCTTTTTCATATTTATCAAGCTTCCTTCTCTTCTTCATAGCTTTCTGTTGATTCTTGGAGTATTGCATCCATGGCTCAGAAATGGGGCAATCATGCAGAATGTAGTAGGGAATATCATTGGAGTCTTTTGCTGTAGCTGGAGGAACTGACATCATGGCTTTGCTTCTAGCTTTCCTCTTCTTGGCAATGGTATGGGCAGAGTCATCTGATTCAGTCTGGAATTGGACACTATCTGAGCTTTGTGGTCTGTCATACAGATCATCAATGCTTTTCAAGTACTTTTCTTGTAGCTTTAACTGATCAGAGGTCAGAACAGGAGCAACAACAGCAGCAGACGCTTGAGCAGGAGCAGGCATAGCAGCAGGTGTAGGATCTTCTAGGTAGGAAGCAAGTTCTTCATTAGCAGTTTCATCAGCAACAGTTACTGAGATCATCTCATTATCTTTAGCAGCAGCAGCAGGAGGCACAATGGCCTTAGTAGCAACATCAGGAATATCCACAGCCTTCCAGGAATTGATATAGGATTCAATGTGGCTGGGATCACAAACAGATACAGGCACAATGGCCTTAGACAGATCTTCAGTGAGAGGTGCTGGCAGAAAGCTGAAGTGAACTGTATCAAATTGAGATAGCAGGCTCTTAAGATTTAGTGCAAAAGCACATCCACTGCTTTCTGAGTGAGCAGGAGCTGGAGCTGGAGCAAAAATAGGAGCATCCACTGGCACATCCACTTCTTCATAAAGCATCTCCCCCTGCCTTGGTTCAAGGAGAGCTGAACCAAGGCACCCAGTAGAAGGGATTGCCTGGGAGGAGGAAAAGGAAGAAAGCTTGGTAGACAGCTCCTGAACTTGTTTCAGGAGTGGAGCCAGGGAAGTCTCCAACAGAGATGTCAGCCTGGGAGCTAACAACTCATAAAGTCTGTCTGCCAATCTTGGAAGATCTACATGCTCAAGTGGGGCTTGAGCAGAGGTAGGAGTAAAGGTAGATGGAGGGATGTTGGCTGGAGCTGAAGGTGTGGAGATAGGTGGAGTAGGAATGGATGGCTCTGAGGATGGAATTGTGGAGATAGAAAAGGTGGAGGTGGAGATAAGTGAAGAAAGAGAGGGTGTGAAGGATGGTTGGGAAAGAATGTCATTAAGCATTTGTTGAAAAGAGGAGGTAGAGGGTGGCTCAGGAGGAGTGGAGGGAGAATCATCCATGAAGGAATCATCTGCAAGGGAAAAGGATGGTAGGGTGAAGGTTGAATAGGAGAAGAGAGGATGGAATTCCTCTGAGGTGGATATTGGAGGGGATGAAACTGGTGAGGAAATGGTAATTGGGGATGATGTGGTTATGGTTGAAACTGGTGGTGAGGAGGAAATGGCTGGGGTAGATACAGCTGGAGGAGGAAGAGAGGCAGGCAACACTTCTGCTGGTGGAGTGACTGAAGCAGTCCTTGTGCCTGAAGGAAGTGGTGTAGTAGCTCTTGTAGGGTTGATGATTTGCCTGTCCCATTTGCTGAATAGGGCACAGGAGAGCCTCTTGGATGCATTGATGAACATCCCAGAGGAGGTTAACAGTTCAGGGCATCTGTAGTGCAGGTAGACCCCTAAGATTCTCCCAAAACTCACAGCAGTCTTATTGATCTTCTTCTTAATTAAGTTGAAGAAGATGGATCCCCAATCAAGGTGCTTCTTATCGACTAAAGCTCCCATCAAGCAAAGTTGATATCTAGAGATGGTGTCATGAGCTGAGTGCTTGTCCAACAGCACTTTCCCAACTACATCAGCCAGGAATTGATATTCCAGAGACAGATTTTTCTTTAAAAGTTTGTTAGGGTTGATAGCATTATGACCCATTCGATTAAGCATTGAATCATAATCTTCTCCAGATAATTCAATAGAATCTTCTCCAGTACTAAGTTGAAAGACATCTGTTAAGAGAGCCGGTGAAAGATGTACCTGAGTCCCTTTAATGATGCCGACGACAGAGTTCTCAGTCTCGTCTGTCGCTGAATAACACCACTCTTTTATCTCTTCGGAAGCAATCTTCATCCGTGTAGTCATTATTTGAGTCAACTGTTGTTCTATGAACAGATTTAGAATGTCCTTGAAGCGCTGGTCGCTTCCGTCAAACGAGTTCATGTCTATATCGAATCATGTATCAAATTTCATCTTAGAGATAGCAGCACTGGATTCAGCCATTTGCACCTGCAATAGAAAACCAAACGCGACCAAGTGTAGAGGATTTGGAGGGAAAACGAAGAAAGTTGCAGAGTATGAAAGCGCAAAAGGAGAACGACGGCTGAAGAAATGATTTTATATTAGGGTTCGACGGCAAAACGGAAAATCGTGGAGCTCAGTTCGAAGAAGCGTCGAACTCAGCTCGACGATTTGGGCTGCAGAAGGAATCTGAAGAGACGTCAATATCGTCGATCTCCGTTCGACGATGTTGAAAAGCGTCGAGCTCCGCTCGACGGCCTATGAACAGAAGGAGAGAAGGCCTAGTTCTAGCGAAGGCTCTGAACTCAGATCGACGACTTCGGGAACGTCGATCTCTGGTCGACGATTTTTGGAAAATCGTCGATCTTCGTTCGACGATTTCTGGGAAAACGTCGAGCGCAGTTCAGAGACAAAACTTATTCTACAGAAACAAAAAGAATTAATTTTTAGCCTAGTCTTGGTCTGTTTTAGCTTTTCAAAATCTTGTAATTTAATTTAGGCTTCCTCCATCTAACATGCCTAACTGATTTAGGAAGAAACTGTGTTTCTTTTCATCCAAAGGTTTGGTGAAAATATCTCCCCTTTGCAAATCAGTAGGAATATATTGAAGTTCAATTTTATTTTTCTCTACATTATCTCTTAGAAAGTGATGCCTAATTTCTATGTATTTTGTCCTACTATGGAGGACTGGATTTTGTGCTATAGAGATAGCACTAGTATTATCACAGAAAATTTTTGACTTCTCTAGGTTGTAACCATAGTCTAAGAGCTGATTTTGTATCCACAATATTTGTGAGCAGCAACTGCCTGCAGCCATATACTCAGCTTCAGCAGTTGAGGTTGACACAGATGTTTGCTTCTTACAAAACCAGGAGACAAGTCTGTCACCAAGAAACTGACATGTTCCACTGGTGCTTTTCCTGTCTATTCTGCATCCAGCATAATCAGCATCTGAGAATCCAGTTAATTCAAATCCTGAGTCTTTTGGATACCAGAGTCCTAGATTTGGACAACTTTTTACATACCTAAGAATCCTTTTAACTAGAGTTAGGTGTGACTCTCTAGGGCTAACTTGGAATCTAGCACATATGCATGTAGCAAATATTATATCTGGCCTACTGGCTGTAAGGTACAATAGAGAGCCAATCATTGCTCTATATGTTGTCTGATCAACTGGTTTCCCATGTTCATCAGCATCCAATACAGTATTGGTAGGCATGGGTGTTTTCATACAAGATGCCTCAGACATACCAAATCTCTTAACCAATTCTTTAGCATACTTGGTTTGGGAAATGAATATGCCCTCAGCATGCTGTTTTACTTGCAATCCTAAGAAGAAGGAGAGCTCACCCATGCTACTCATTTCAAATTTGGAATGCATTAGGTTGGAAAACTTTCTGCACAACTTTGAATCAGTAGATCCAAATATAATATCATCTACATAAATTTGTACTAGTAGGGTATGGGACTTATGGGTTCTAATAAAAAGAGTTTGGTCTACTCTCCCCCTAACAAAATCATTTTTCAGAAGAAAGCATGCTAGGGTCTCATACCATGCTCTAGGAGCTTGCTTGAGACCATATAATGCTTTATGCAATTTGAAAACATAATCAGGGTGAGTTAGAGAGATAAAACCTGGAGGTTGTCAAACATAGACTTCCTCTTTGATGTCCCCATTGAGAAATGCACTCTTCACATCCATTTGATAGACCTTGAAGCCTTTGTGAGCAGCATAAGCTAGAAATATTTTGATGGCCTCTAACCTTGCAACTGGTGCAAAGGTCTGATCATAGTCTATTCCTTCTTGTTGAGAGTAGCCTTGAGCAACTAGCCTTGCCTTGTTTCTGACAATAATTCCTTGGTCATCCAGCTTGTTTCTGAAAACCCACTTTGTTCCAACAATGGAATGACCCTTTGGCTTAGGCACTAGTTCCCAAACTTTGTTCCTTTCAAATTGATGTAGCTCCTCTTGTATTGCAATGATCCAGTGTGGATCTTGCTCTGCATCTTGAATGGATTGAGGCTCAACTTGAGATAGGAAGCAAGTGTGCATCCGATTCTGGTTGACCTGATTTCTGGTTTGCACACCAGCTGAGATCTCTCCAATTACTTGGGTGATTGGATGATCTCTTGTTGTTACTAAATCAACAGGGGGTGTTGATTGTTCATCAGCCTGTGTTGTTGTCTCCTCTAGTGGAACAACAACTGGCTCTTCAGGATGATTTTCTTCAAGATGTTGCACTTCTTCATCATCACTGCTTTCATTCTTTTGCTGAATAGGTTGAAAGGTTGTGTCCTCTTCTTTAACCTATAATCTGTCCATACTTTCTGATATAGATTGTACCTGCAAGGGTTCTTTGGTAGAAGTAGACTTCTCCTTATAACACATGTTAGTCTCATCAAAAGTAATGTGAACAGACTCTTCAATTTTACAAGATGATTTATTATATACCCTATATGCCTTGCTGATCATGGAGTATCCCAGAAACACTCCTTCATCAGCTTTAGCTTGGAATTTTGCTAGATGTTTCTTGTCATTGTTGTGAATATAACAGATACAGCCAAAAATTTTAAAATAATTTACTTTAGGTTTCTTCCCTTTGAGCAATTCATAGGGAGTCTTGCCATTTAGTTTATGTATCAGGCTTCTATTTAATACATAGTTGGAGGTGTTCACTGCCTCAGCCCAAAAGGATAGAGGTAAGTGAGCATCTGTCAACAATGTAGTAGCAGATTCAATTAGGGTTCTATTTTTCCTTTCAGCTACCCCATTTTGTTGAGGAGTTCTAGGAGCTGAGAAAGTATGCCTGATCCCTTCACTTTGACAGAACTCTTGCATGAGAAGAGAATCAAACTCTGTCCCATGATCACTTCTGATCAGGGCAATGTGAGTGTTGAACTCAATCTGAATGCATTTGAGAAAATCTGTCAAACACTTGAAGTTATCAGACTTCTTCCTCAGAAAGAATACCCAAGTGAATCTTGAGAAGTCATCTACAACTACTAAAGTATAGGACTTCCCTCCTAGGCTTTGTACTGATATGGGTCCAAAAAGATCCATGTGCAACAAATACAAAATCCTGGGTGAATCACTCTTATTAAGTGACTTAAAGCTATTTTTAGTTTGCTTGCCTAACTGACAAGCCTTGCAAAGTCCTTCCTTCTTGTAGGGGCCAGAAGGTAGTCCTCTAACAAGGTTGTCCTTGGATAGCCTAGCAATAGTTCTAAGGTTTAGATGTCCTAGTCTCTTATGCCACAAAATATTAGGCTTAGATATGGAATTGAATAAACAGATATCTACTTTAGAAGAAAGAAAATCTACTAAGTAAATGTTACCTGTCCTTTTACCTGTTAACACTGTTGTGTTGTCCTCTGATTTGATCTTGCACAGGGATTTATTGAATGTCACCTTGTATCCTTCATCACATAGTTGACTGATACTTATCAGATTGTGCTTCAGTCCTTCTATATATGCCACCTTTTTAAAAGTTACTGAGCCTATCTGAGCAGCACCATATCCTTTGGTTTGGCCAAAATTTGAATCACCAAAAATCACTTTGGGTCCAAGTTTGGTTATGAAGGATGATAGGTTCTCCCTGTTCCCTGTCATGTGCTTTGAGCACCCACTATCCAGATACCGTTGTTGGTTAGATACTAGATAGGTCTTCACCTGCACATGAGCAGCTTAATTGTTTTTGACCCAGTTAACCTTGGGCCTAGGTTGATATCCTTTGAATTCAGAAATAAAAGACATCCCAGGTTGACTCTTATATCCTTCAGGATGGTATCTCCTAGGAGGTACTATCCATTCAGTATAGGGGTTAAAGCCTTGGGATGTGGGACTTCTAGGATTGAATCTAGATGTGCCATTGAAGGAATGTTCACAGTCCTGATTTATGTTCGACGATCGTCGAGCTGAGGTCGACGATCTTGGGTCAGATCATCGATCTCTGTTCGAAGATCGATTATACTGAAGTTCAGAGTTTGGATATCGTCGAGCTGAGGTCGACGATCTGTGGTTAGATCGTCGAGCTCTGTTCGACGATCGTCGAGCTCTGCTCGACGCAATCTGTTGAACTGAATTTTTCTCTGACAGATCTGCATTCTCTGACAAATTTGATTGGAGTTGTTAATATTATAGGTTGGCTGGATGAGGCACCTAAGCCCAGTGTACTGTTGAATCTAGAGTTCACTGTGCTTGTAATGTCCATCAGTCTGATACTTCTCCCATTTAGGGATTCTTCAAACTTTTTAGCTCTTGACAGTTCACTTTTCAGTGAAGCTATCTCCTCCCTACAGCATTCTAACTCCTCAGAGAGTTTGAGGTTATTTGAGTTTAGGACATTGTATTCAGATAATTATTTCTGAGAGAGATTATCTCTTTTTCAGATCTTAGTAAATCCAAACACAATGTCTTAAATTCATTTTTGAAGTCCTCAGAATTAAAATCAAAAGAGCTAATTACCTGATCTTCCTCTGGTTAATTTTCTGAATCTGAATCTGATTCTTCATTAGAGTTTTGCTGTGAGGCATTGATAGCCATCATGCAGAATTCTTTCTCATCAGCATCATTTTCATCATCACTGGAGCTAGATGAAGTTTCAGAATCTTCTTCTGTCTCACTCCATGTCTCAGCAACAAAGCCCTTCCTTGTATTTTTGTTCCTGCTAGAGGAGGCTTTGTCTGAGTTGTTCTTTTTGAAATCTTTTTCTTTTCTTCTTTCTCTTCTATCCTTTCTGTCCTTGTTCTTGTTCTCTGGACAATCAGGCACAATGTGGCCTGGTTTCCTACAACCAAAGCATATGATTTCTTTGTTATTATTATTTGACTTATCATACCTTGGTTTGTCATGTCCTTTGTATGGCCTTTTTCTGAAGTCTTTTCTGGCTAGCTTGTAAAATCTTTTGGCCAGTAGGCTGACCAATTCCTCATTGCCTGTGAGTTTTTCTTCAGGCTGATCTTCAATGGCTTTGAAAGCTATTGACTTCTCTTTCCTTGAGGCTGGTGAAGCAGCCTTCTGTTCTTCCTCTCTGTTCTTGATAAGCAGCTCATAAGATTTGAGCTTGCCTAGGAGAGTTTCAGTAGTGATTTCATTTAGACTTCTGGCATCTTTGATTGGCCAGATTCTTGAATCCCAAGTACTGGGGAAGCACATTAGGATCTTGTCATTAAGCTCAGTCAATGAGATTTCTTTATCCAAGGTCCATAGCTCATTGACAATCAGACTCAATCTGTTGTACATATCTGTTACTGACTCAGTCTCTCCTTTCTTGAAATTCTCATATTGGGTTATGAGGTGAGATCTCCTATCTTTCCTTTCATCAGCAGACCCTGAGACAATTTCAGAGAGCTTGTCCCAAATTCCTTTGGCTGAGTTGCAGTCAGCTACTTTCTGAAATATCTCATCAGACATTGTCTGAGCTTAGATGTTCATGGCCTTTGCATCTGCAGTTTTCCATTTCTTTATGTCTGCATCTGTTCCTGAGGGAGGTGGAACAGCATTTGTGCTTGAGCTTGCTGGTGGACTTGGACAAACTGTCAAGACAGAATTGAAAATATCTTCATCAATAGAGTTCATGTATAATTTAATCCTTGCCTTCCAAAGTGCAAACTTAGATAGATTGCACACTAGAGGTCTGGTGCTTGCATAATCCTTGTTCTGTGTCATGTCTTAGAGTAATATATATATAAAAAGAAATAACCCTCTTAAAAGATAGATTTTACCAAGGATCACTTGGTTCAGGTGTTAGCCTGTATGAGCAACCAACCTCCCTCTGATACCAATTGAAAGTGAGGGTAAATCTATCTAACTCTAGAGGGGGGGGGGGGTGAATAGAGTTTGTTCAAATAAGTTTCACAGGTTTTTAAAATATCAGCATATATAAAATTTAATTTACACTATAGTGTAGAGTGCTAGAAAATAATTAAAGAAGCAAGAAACTAAGAGCACAGCACACAACAACAATCAAACAAACAATCCAGAAGACACAAGGAAATATAGTGGTTCCCCAAAACCTGGGTACATCCACTCTTCTACCACCCTTGGTAGGAATCCACTCAGGATGAGTTGATCAGGTGTCCTGACACCAATGAGCTTTTGTTAAGGTGCTCAAAAACCAAAACTGGATTTTTTGATAAGGTGTCTTGCCACCACTGAGTTTTGACAAGGCTCTCAGAACCAGACTCAAAGCTTTTGAAGGGAGTTTTGAAAACCCTTTTACAGAAGGAAAATAAAAAGGAAAAGGAAATGAAGTTGTCTTCTCTGTTCTCAAATCAAATGAGAGAAGACTAGTGGATCTTTGTTGTCAAAGCTCCCCCTGAGATCTAGACTGGTTCAGGAAAAGAAGCTTTGCTCTAGGGTGATAGGTCTTCAGAATTTTGATCTCCAGCAAAAGATTGTTTCAGCAAGAAGGCTGAAGGATGAGGTGTCTGGAGTTCTTGAAATGAAGTTGTGAACACTTTTCAGTAAGCAAGAAGAATTTTTTTTTCACAGTTCTTCTGTTGTTATTATTCTATATGTATTCTGTGTATTCTTGTGATTGAAAAAGGAAGATCTTATTCTCTGAAAAATTCTTTGTCCAAAGTAGCCGTTGGCAGTCATAAATGTCTTCCATAAAGAGTCTTGTCTTCTAGAGGAAAGTCCAGCAAACATTCTCTGAATAATACCTTGAAACTTGCTCCAGAATAAAGACAAACGGCTGGCAGATCTTCTTATCATAAATGCTGATAATATTCAAAAACATTCCAAAGAATAACAGCATTTGAAACCTTAAAAACGTCGATCTCTCAGAAGAATCGTCGATCTGAGCTCTACGATCGTCGAACTGAGCTCAGAGATAGAATGAGATAAAGCAGATAGAAAACGTCGAACTGAGCTCGAAGATCATCGAACCGAGCTCAGAGACCTGAAGAATAACTGAAGAGAGATCGTCGATCTGAGCTCGAAGATCGTCGAACGGAGTTCGACGATTAAGCAGAAAGGGCTGAAGGCAAAATAGTCGATCTGAGCTCGAAGATCGTCGACCGGAGTTCGACGATTTATCGAAGTTGAGCTCAGAGAGCGTCGAATGGAGTTCGACGATTTGTCGACCTGAGCTCGACGAAAATTGCCTTAGACTTAGCTCTTCAACCTTGATCTTGGAATGGTCCTGGGGGCAGCTTCAAACCTAAGTTCTAAGCCCTAGACTCACTCTAGTGTTGACCTTTACAACTATACAACTAGGTCAACCTGGTTTCCTAAGACAACCATAGTGATCCTTACCCAAATTAGTAATAGGGTGTTCCAACAAAGTGTTCATTTGATAGACCCCGAGTAGGTCCTGCTGTCAGGATCTCATCTAGCTGGCAGGGCTGGATGTCACTCGATGGAATCTACCCAGATCCCGAGCAGATCCTGCTGTCAGGCTCTCACCTAGCTGGCAAGGCTGGATGTCACTCGATGGCGTCTACCTAGACCCCGAGAAGATCCCGCTGCCAGGCTCTCACCTAGCTAGCAAGGCTGAATGTAATTCGATGGCGTCTACCCAAACCCCGAGCAGATCCCGTATCTAGGCTCTCATCTAGCTGGCAGGGCTGGATGTCACTCGATGGCGTCTACCCAGACCCCGAGCAGATCCAACTACCAGGCTCTCATCTAGCTGGTAGGGCTGGATGTCACTCGATGGCGTCTACCCAAAACCCAAGCAAATCCCACTGTCAGGCTCTCACCTAGCTGGCAGGGCTGGATATCACTCGATGGGATCTACCCAGACCCTGAGCAGATCCCGCTGCTAGGCTCTCACCTAGCTGGCAGGTCTGGATATCACTCGATGGCATCTACCCAGACCCCGAGCAGATCCTACTGCTAGGCTCTCACCTAGCTGGCAGGGATTGATGACACTCGATGGTGTCTACCTAGACCCCGAGCAGATCCCGCTGTCAGGCTCTCACCTAGCTGGCAGGGCTGGATTTCACTCAATGGCGTCTACCCAGACCATGAGCAGATCCCACTGCCAGGCTCTCACCTAGCTGGCAGGGCTGGATGTCACTCGATGGCGTCTACCCAGACCCCGAGAAAATCCCGCTGACAGGCTCTCACCTAGCTGGCAGGGATGGATGCCACTCGATGGCATCTACCCAGACCCCGAGCAGATCCCGCTACCAAGCTCTTATCTAGCTGGCAGGGTTGGATGTCACTCAATGGCATCTACCCAGACCCCGAGCAGATCCCGCTGCCAGACTCTCACTTAGCTGGCAGAGCTGAATGTCACTCGATGGCGTCTACCCAGACCCCGAGCAGTTCCCGCTGCCAGGCTTTCACCTAGCTGGCAGGGCTAGATGTCACTCGATGGTGTCTACCCAGACCCCGAGCAGATCCCGCTGCCAGGCTCTCACCTAGCTGGCTGGGTCGGATGTCACTCGATGGAGCTTACTAAGACCCCGAGCAAATCCTGATGTCAGGCTCTCACCTAGCTGACAGGGCTGGATGTCACTCAATTACCTCTACCCGGATCCCAAGCAGATCCCGCTGTCAGGCTTTCATCCAGCTGGCAGGGCTGGATTTCACTTGATGACGTCTACCCGGACCCCGAGCAAATCCCGCTGTCAGGCTCTCATCTAGCTGGCAGGGCTGGATGTCACTCGAAAGTGTTTACTCAGGCTCCCAACTTACTAGCAGGAAAGGGGGTCTTAATGAATGTAGTGTCTAAAGTCGGGACCCAGACACTCGAATTACGAAGGAAAAAATCCCAGGGTTTCCAGGATGACCTTAGCAGGTCCGTGAGCCGGAAGTGCCGAGCCGAGACTATGGATCGGTGAGCAACCGGAAAGACACCAAGGAGGCAAGAGCTCAGACCGCGTCGCAACCTCACGGGGCCCAGCTCGCACGGAGCCAAGCGACTCAAGTGTGAGCCGAGTCGGCTTGCCTTCTCTATTTCATGTGTGGCATGAAGAGTCTGGGCATGGGTACGGGTCTCCATTCGCGATTCGACCAAATAACGCCCCTGTATTTCCTGAGCTAAGTCCCGAATGAACACAGGACCTTGCTCGCAAGACGAGGGATGAGAGATAGTGAATGGGAGGACCGAAGAATGCCGCGAATACAGAAGAGAAAGGACAAAGCGACATTACAAGCATCATTTCCAAGAAAATATATTTCATTAATTAAGGACAAAATCACAGGATTTGGGGCTTGGCCCGCGTTCATATTATAATAAACATATAAAAGGCAAAATACGGGGATTCAGCGAGGCGATCCCTCGAGCGACGAGTCCTCCTAAATGGGTCGGTAGGACGCATCGCCTGGCTTGGGTACCGGAAGGAATAGTGTTGATACAACATCGCTCGCGGAAAGGCCCGGACCCTCGCTCTTAATAAGGTCCGCCCGCCGCAACATCTGGAGAGTGTACTTCGCTGCATTGGCAACATTCTTCTGCATCATGACCTCCAGCTCGCACTCGGTATAGTGCGTGAGCTTACAACTACTGCTGAAGGGTGGCAGAGCAGCTGTTGCGGCTTCCAGTTCATGCTCCCGCGCATGTGACGCCTCCTTTTCCTTCTCAAGGATGGCGATCTGCAAGCCTAGACGACTGGTCGTCGCCGCATCCTGCGAAAAGGGGTAGGGTAAACTTGAGAAAAGAAGAGACATCCTTCAAGGGATATGTGCGAGTCAAGGGACTTACCACTCCTCCAAAGTACTCGACAAGGGCGGCATCAGCTGCGTCCGCCCGCTTTTTCTGGTAGTCCGCCTCCTCCTAGGCGAGATGGCGAGCTACCTCCTTTTCTTCGACCAACTTTTTGAGCGACTAGGAATTCTTATCCAGGTGGTTAAGCCGCCTGCCCACCATGTGGTCCAGCTCCAGGCCATGGAGCTGAGCCCGCGCGCTCTCGTGCACAAGGACCTGCGTGGCCTCCTCGTCGTAGACCATAGCATCCTCTCGCGCGTACAGGCCAAACGAGAAGTTGTAGGCATCCCCGCTGATGGGCTCCTGCTCCAGCCAGCTTGGCAACAGGGTGGAGATGAAATCCCGGTTTGCCACATTGTCCCACTGGAGGAGGGGAATTTCGAGCTCATCTAAAGGACGCTTGCCGAGGCCGAAGTTGCGATGCCCTCTAAGCACCGGCCTTACGGCAGGCTGTGTCTCTTCTTGTGGTCTGGAAGTGTCGGCCGCCCCACTGGGGAGCCGCAGGTCGAGGCGGCCGTAGGCGCGAGATCCCCAATTGGTTGACCCGCAAGGGATTTACCTTTTTCCGAAGCTGCGGGAGGTGCGCCGGCCGCGGTCTTCGATTTATTGGGCGGCGGCGGCGGTGGAAGCGATTCGCGGCTAGGACTCTTCGGGGGAACAGAGGCCAGGGTCTCGCGGTGAGCGGCAGCTACGACCTTTGTGCTGGAGATCTCTTTAGAAGCAAGCCGCGCACTCTCATAAGGAGGGTACAAGGGGACGTCCCGCTCGCATGTAGAAAAGGAAAGTTAAGACAGGAATGATAGTAAAGAAAAGGAGATAAGGAAGCACAAGTACTTTACCTCCTCCGGGTGCGATGGGGGCGAGGCTGTCTATGTTCCTGCGGAGGAACGCGACTTCAAAGTTCTTCCTCTCTAAGAAACCGCAGATCTCGGCCTCGTGGCCCCCCAGGGTAGGGGGAGGTAGCTCGCCTCGCTGAGCTGAACCGGCGTGAAAGGGACATTGCCGAATTCTACCTTGACGAAAACAAATTTCTTTAGCCAATTATGGCTCTTGTTGATGGTCTCTCACACCTCAACGTTGTTGCTGGATAAGTAAGCGGTTTCGTCTTTGTTTGCTCGGAAGGAGAACAGCTTGCGGAAGACCGCGAGGCTGAACTCGATCCTCTCTTCCCACAGGAAGCACGTAAATCTGATCACCACCGCGATGGAGTTGGGGGTCATCTGCCCGAGGAAGACCCCAAAGTATTTCAGTATTTGGCGGACCTCCGGCCAAAGAGGAAGCCGGAGACCCGCCTCGAAATGTGTCGTTGGGATAACAAGCTCCTCTGTCGAGAGGTCGTTGATCTTCTCCCCTTCCCCAGGTCTCCTCGCCACGAAGCCTGGCAGTATGTAGTCTCCTATGGCATCAAAGAACTCGCCTTCAGAAATGGCAACATGGGAGAAGTCGTGCTCGGAGAAGGTCCAGGGACACTTGCTTCGCTCATCCGCGTCGACGCTACCACCACCCATCTTACCGGGAATTTGTTAAGTGGTACGAAGTAGTTCTCGCAGGAAGTTAGCGAGCCGGGAGTCGAGGGAAGCAGAGAAAGGGGAAATATTAAATGTGGTGGGTAAGAAAGGATCGGCAGGACCTATTTATAGAAAGGAAAAAGGCAGGAAAATGCTTCGCCGGCGGGAAAAGAGCGGATAGAAAAATGCTCCCCGACGCTTAGACTTCTAGACCCACCATGGATTTGCATCAGCTCGCTGATGCGCCGCCAAGACTACTCGGCAGCAAGCCGCGTTCACCCGCGATCCGCACCCATAAAAAATAGTGGGCGAGCCGTTTAGGCTCGCGATCTGCGAGCAACCAGCTCGCTCCCGTTGAGACTAGATAGGAGAGTTAGGCAAGCTGATTCCATAATCTCGCGCCCACTTAAAAAGGGGTAGGCAGGAAAGGATGCCTCATCTATACCCTCCCAGAGAAAACTAAGCAGCAGCACAATAAAAGTAGCATACAACAAACATGATTGCACTGACGGGCGAAAAGGTCTCGAATTATTACAGACAGATTAAATGTCCCGAGGGAAGAAAGTTTGTGACCTAACTACGCGAATTGATCTAGGATGCAGATGTGACCAGGGCATGGCGATCCATAGCGGGGAGGGGCGGACGGCTTAGTACTATATCCACTTCCACCTGCCCTGCATCCGCGTCCCGGATCGGGGGGCATGAGAGGATAGTGGTACTTACGGACCGCCAACAGCTCCTGCTGGGCCATGTCGATCTGCTTCATGGCATGCCTAAGACCCTCCTCGGCCCACATAATGTGCACCCCTGGAGAAATAACTCCATCCCCGTTAGATGGACGCCTAGTTTCCTCCAGAACTGCGAACCGCTCATCCGCCTCGGCCTTGTCCTTGTCTACCCTGTTGTAAACATCCTGTAATAGTAGTGTGTGTTTTTAAAATACCCATGTCACCTGTCTCTTCATCCTCTCAGCATCCAGCGGGTCACCCAGGTACTCTGAAATATGATCTGTATTAGGGGGAGGCGAATACCCCTCGCTCATGTCGACGTCGGAGGAGGAGATCGCGTTAAAGCCTACAAAAGGAAGAATTAGAAGGAGCGATCAGTAATAAACGGGCAAAAGTGCAAGCTCACCAGGGGTCGGCACGTCGCCCGTACCAGCAGATGGCGAGGAGGAGCCCGGCCGGCCTTGAAAGGGCCCACCTTCAGGAACTACAAAGGATTTCCCCAGCCCAGGGGGAATCGGTGATTGAGAAATTGCCGCAGGGGGGTGCCCCTGGCCCGAAGGGCTAGCAACCCGATCGGTTATCAGTGGGAGGGAGGAACTCCACTGCCCTCCGACTCCTCCATCTCCGTGAGGCATCACCTGCATAAAAAGTAATTATAGGAGAAATGGTGAATCAAGCAGGAGGTTCGCATACCACATGGGCGACCTCGGCACCGACCACCGAGCTGGACCCCGGGAGGTCGTTCGCAGGAGACCGTCTGACGATCTTCCCTTTCACCGGCCTGAAGAGGGGGACAGGAGATCCCCGCGCTAACCATGGTGCGGTGTCAAGAGCCTGCTCCCTAGTCCCCTCCTCCGCGGCCTCTAGGCGCGCTCGCATCTCCTCAGACACAGGCATCATTTAGGTATAGCTCACAGAGAAGGTCAGAAGAAGGCGGAATTTTTCCAAAGGTTCGATGGTATATTTATAGCACGATGGTGGGACCCACCAAAATATTCTATCCAGCTCAGCAAAGCACTCACCGAACACGTGGGTTGGATGATTCTTTCTGAGCTTGGTCAAGCTCAAAAAGAGCGGGGATTGTGTACAACCCCGTGTTTGCCGAGTGGGTCCACTAGGCCAGGTGAGCGGACAAGGGCAACCTGCCCGCACCAGAATAGTATGCGAGCAAGCTCAAACCGTCCAGCACGCTCTCGCAAAAACAAGGCGGGCGAGCCGCGCGATCCGGTTCATCCAGCACGCTCTCCCATAGGCGACCTGGCCGCCAGCCCACCTCAGAACGAGGGTTGGTGGACTACGGTGACCTGGCTCGTGCTCGCCTAAGGAGGGAAGGCGAGCTGCGGGAGCCAGGTCACATCCGCCTCAGCAGGATGGCGAGCCGACCTCTAGATCCTTGGAGCCTGTCCAGTGGGGGCCCATCGGCCAAATTACCTGGGTACCCCTACTGGAGGTGCAAATAGCTGTTCAAAACAGCGGAGTTATACTGTTGGCAGACCCAATTGGGTTGCGCATAGCTGTTCAGAACAACGGAGGTAGGTTATTTGCAGGACGTTTTCAGGAATCTATAAATAGGACCCAAGTGGCACCTTAGAAGGCATGCTCACTTATATCCCAGTTGAAAGTGTAGGGATAGATTTTATCTTTAATCTAGAGATTATATATATATGTATATATACAATGAAAACATTCAACACAGAAATAAAAAGCAAAACAGCAAACCAGACGACACAAAGATTTTATAGTGGTTCCCCTAAACTTGGTTACATCCACTCTTCTACCACCCTGGTAGGAATCCATTACAGGTTTTTGATCAGGTGTCATGCCACCACAGGTTTTTGCTCAGGTGCCCTGTCACTACAAGATCTATTTCAAGGGAGATCTCACAATCCTTTGAACTTTTGACAAGGTGCCAAAAAACCAAACCAAGTCTTTTGATCAGGAGACTTGACAACCAAAGGCTAACTTTTGAAGGGAGTTAAAACCCTGTACACAGTGAATGGAAATAAAGATGATGTTTTTCTCTTTCAACAATCCGAGAGAAGACTAGTGAATTTGATGTTGAAGCAGAAAGCTCCCCCTGATTTGAATAAAGTTAAAGATCAGGTGAGGGAGTCCTTTCTCTTCAAGGTGTAGGTATTTAATGAAAAAACTTCATCTTCCAGTAAGTGTATCTGAGTGATTGAACTTTGTGTCTCAGATTGAAGATCTGTTGCTGGAAGAAAGCTTGAAGCAGATTATCTATCCCTGTATCTTTTTGTATGTGTCATTCTAATCTGTGTCTGGATCAGTCACTATATATTAGCCGTAATCTTCTTGCTCATATATTATCTGATAAGAATTCAAATATTTGAATTCATTAATCATGTGGCTGAGACATTCCCTGAAAGGTAACTGTCTTGGAAATAGATGCTTCCTTCAAACGGTTATATTCATAAAAATATTAAGCATTAATTATCAGAGTTATTAGCTGTCTGCAATCAAGGCTTGAGAATATTCTGCCTTCAGAATATATAGCCTGAAATTAAGCCTGGAATAATCTGCAACTGTAAAGAATACTGCCTAAAATAACTGCACTGAAATCGTCAAGCTCAGCAAGCATTTCATCGACCTGAGCCTAGATTTCATCGAGCTGAGGAAGGCTTTCGTTGAGCTAAGTTTCTGAGTTGAGTTCAGAGTTCGTCGACCGGAGCTCAGCTTTCATCGAGCTCAACTCAGAGTTAGAACTTTGAGTTTCGTCGAGCTGAGCTTGGCTTTCGTCGAACGCAGCTCTGCTTTCATCGACCTGAATTCTGCATTAGTCAAATCTGATTTTTTGTTGGAGTTCTTCTGAAGGAACAATCCTGGAAAAACCTATGACCCTGAACTATACATATTGGGTCAATCTAATCATCCTAAAAGAATAGTGATCCTGACCCAAATCAGAACTAGGGTTCCAATAATCTCCCCTATTTGGGTGAGGATACTATTCAAACAGAAAAAAAAAAGCACAAAGCAAAAAAAATCTGACTGAATTATAAATCTTCAGTAGATATACAAGGGTGCTTTGAAAGATTAATCAAATAACAACAGGATTTAAACTAAAAACTAAGAGTTCTATTTAGGAGCAGCTGAAGAAGAATCTGAACTGATCTAGTAAGATAAGCTTCCTGTTTGGATATTCAGCTTTCCATTAGCTCATCTGAAATTTGAAAACCTATAATTTTCTGGGATGAGACTATAGAAACAATAGCTTCTGGAGACTATCAAATACCAATGTTCCTCTGTGGCACGATAGTTCTTTTCCTGAAAAGAAAGGTTAGGAGTTCTTGACTCAGGATACCTTAAGTCCTATTTTTCTTTCATAATAATAATTTGAAATATAAGAACGCTAAGGTTGATGTTTATATCCTAATGGATGATATCTCATAGGAGGGATTATCCACTGAGTAAAAGGGTTTACAGATTTTTGTCTCTGATTATAATTTTGATAAGAGTTAAAATTTCTGTTTTGAGTATTTGAGTTCGACAAATTAAATTGAGTTCGTCGATCTGAGTTCGACGAAAAGTATTGATCTCATCGAGCTCGGTTCACAGAATAGTAGAAGTCATTATCTATGTTCCACGTTCGTCGATCTCTGTTCGACGAATCATATTGATTTCGTCGATCACCCGTTGTTGAGTAGTCATACCCAAATTCTGGGTTCAGAATTCGTCGATCGTCGTTCGACGAATAATGCTGATTTCGTCGATCTCGGTTCGATGAAATTTGTTGAACATAATTTTTATGAGATTTTTTATTTTGTTTTGATTTTTTTTCTTTTGTAAAACTGTAGTAATTTGATCTATATTGTCTAATTTTTCTTTTCCTTTGGAAGAAATAAATTCTATTGGTTTAGATAAAATGTTTTTCCGAAAAAGGTGAGGTTGACTGGATGAAGCTTCCAAGATAAGTTTACCATTTAGTCTGGCATTGACTATGCTTTTGATGTTCATAAGTTTGATATTTCTCCCATTAAGAGATTCTTCAAACTGCTTTGCCTCAGATAATTTGTTTTCTAAAGAATCTACTGTTCATTAGCAATTTTCAAATTTTCCTTAAGTTCAAAGTTTTCTGAAGATAAATTATTTTGTTCAGTTAATTTTTCTCTGAGAAGTTTGATTTCCTTATCAGATTGGATTAAGTCTTTGCATGGTAATTTGAAATCTAGTCTAAACTGATCTGAAGAAAAAATCAAAGTTAGATATTACCTAGTCTTCTCCATACTCTGATTCAGAATCAGAATTACTGCAAGATGCATTTATTACCATCAGATAGAATTCTCTTGCTCTTGACTATTCTTCATCTTCAGTTATACAGGATGAAGTTTCAGAATCTGAATCAGATTTACTCCATGTTTTAGCAACCATTACAGTGAGGGAGTCTCAGATGACTTTGGCTGAGGTGTATTCAGCAACCCTCTGGAAAATGTCATCAGACATTGATTGAGCTAAAATATTCATTGCTTTTGCATCAGCAATCTTCAGCCTTTTTTGGGCTTCTGTCCATTCAGGTGATGGTACAACACTGGTACTTGTTGTTGCCCGAGCTGAATGTGGTCCTGACAAAATGAAATTATAGATATCTTCATCAATGTAATTCATATACAACCTAATCCTTATCTTCCAAAGTGCAAACTTGTCAAGATTGCACACTGGAGGTCTAGTGCTTTCAAATTCCTTATTCTGTGCCATGGAAAAAAGAACAAACTAAAAAATAAATAGATCTATCAAGGATTTTTTGGTTCAAGTGTTAGCCTGTGAAACCAAACGACCTTACCATCTGATACTAATTGAAAGTGAAGGGATAGATCTTATCTTTACTCTAGAGATTATATATATGTATATATACAAAGAAAACATTCAGCACAGAAATAGAAAGCAAAAAAGCAAACCAGACGACACAAAGAATTTATAGTGGTTCCCCTAAACTTGGGTACATCCACTCTTCTACGACCCTGGTAGGAATCCACTACAAGTTTTTGATCAGGTGCCCTATCACCACAGGTTTTTGCTCAGGTGCCCTGTCACCACAAGATCTATTTCAAGGGAGATCTCACAACCCTTTGATCTTTTGACCAGGTGCCCAAAAACCAAACCAAGTCTTTTGATCAGGAGACTTGACAACCAAAGGCTATAAGGAAGCTTTCCTGACTTTAAAAAATGTAAGAAATAAAACTAGATTTTTTTAAAAAACACAAAGTTAAAATTAGAATTAATTAATGTTACTCCTTCATACTTAAAGATAAACATTATCCCCAATGTTTAAAACAAAGTATGAAAATCACTTTTTTAAGGAGAAAAAAAAAAGAAAGGAAAATAAATAAAACTAGAGGTTATAAGGAAGATTTCCTGAGCACTTGTCGGTGCATCTGTTTTATAACATCGACTAAAAACTGCAAAAATTGTTAGGAAAAAGAAAACAAGCAAAAACAATAGAATGAAAAGAGATAACTATGAGGTGCCTCCCACAAGCGCTTTGTTTACCGTCGTGTAGATTGACGAAGTGGCATTTTTAAAAGTTTGGGAGGTTAAGCGATTCAATTTTTCCGGTTGAGTGGTCCGTCGGGGTGATATAATTTTAATTGGTGCCCATTAACCTTGAATGAGCCGTTTTTCGGGTGTTCTATTAGCATGGTCTTATATGGCCAAATCTCTTTCACGACAAAGGGGCCGGACCATTGGGACTTCAATTTTCCCGGAAAAAGCCTAAGTCTGGAATTAAAAAGGACTAGATCTTCCGGTGAAAAATATTTTGGATTTTTAATATTTTTATCATGTTAAAACTTAGTTCTCTCCTTATAGAATTTATTGTTTTCATAGGCGTTTGCACGTCATTCATCTAACTCATTTAGTTGAAATTTTCTCTGCTCCGAGGCTAAGTTTAAATCTAGATTTAAAAAATTTAGCGCCCAATATGCATGGTGCTCTAATTCCACCGGTAAATGACACGCTTTTCCATAGACTAACCGGTACGGTGTACAACCGATGGTGGTCTTGTACACCGTATGATAAGCTCATAAAGCGTCATCTAATTTTAACGACCAATCCTTTCTATTATTAGGCACCATTTTTTCTAGAATTCTTTTTAGCTCACGGTTTACCACCTTCACTTGGCCATTTGTTTGTGAGTGATAAGCGGTGGAGAGTTTGTGTGTAAAGCCGTATTTTCTTAAAATTTTGGCAAGTTGGTTGTTACAAAATGTGATCCCCTATCACTTATTAGTGCGCGGGGTGTGTCAAATCGTGAAAATAATTTTTTCAAAAATTTTACGACGACTCACGTGTCATTGGTGGGGAGGGCTTGTGCTTCAACCCACCTTGACACGTAGTCGATCGTAATAAGAATAAATTTATTATTAAAAGAAGGTGGTAACGGACCTATAAAATCTAATCTCCATAAATCAAAAATTTCGCATTCTAAAAATATGTTTTGGGGCATTTCGTCCTGGTTAGAAATGTTACCTGACCGTTGGCAACTATCGCATTTACTCACAAAAGTGTGAGCATCTTTGAATAAGGTGGGCCAGTAAAAGCCCGCTTCTATCACCTTTCTTGCGGTCCGGTTTGTTTGATAATGACCACTGGTTGGTCCTTCGTGGCAGTGCCGCAATATTTGGATGCCTTCATCGTCCAAAACACATCTTCTTACCACTTGGTCCGCGCAGATACAAAATAAAAAGGGATCTTCCCAAAAGTAATTTTTCAAGTCCGAAAAGAATTTCTTCTTTTGTTGACTTGACAAATCTTTTGGAAGGACCTGTGCCACTAAAGAGTTGGCAAGATCCGCGTACCAAGGGGTGGAAGAAGTCATTACCTTATTCATGACAAGGAGGCACTCTTCAGGGAATTTGTCATCTATTTCGGACTCCACTAGTGCTCATGCAGCCGGATTCTCCAACCATGAGAGATGGTCAACCGCCAAGTTCTCTTGTCTCGGATCTCCAAATCAAACTCTTGTAGGAGGAGAATCCATCTTAGTAATTGGGGCTTGGCATCCCCTTTATCCATTAGATACCTGAGGGCGGAGTGGTCAGTGAAAACAATAATCTTTGATAGCGTTAAATATGAACGAAATTTATCAAATGCAAAAACAATTACTAAAAGATCTTTTTTGGTCGTAGTATAATTAGCTTGGGCAGATGTAAGCATTTTGCTTGCGTAATAAATTGGGTGAAAATATTTATTCACCTATTGGCCAAAAACTGCACCTACCGCAAAATCGCTTGCATCGCACATGATTTTGAACGGAAGAGACCAATTCGGCGCAATTAGAATGGGCGAGTTGATAAGTTCATTTTTAATTTTATTGAATGCTTTTAAACATTCTTCATCAAAGATAAAAGCGGATTCTTTTTCTAGTAAATGCGTTAACGGTTTTGTAATTTTGGAAAATTCTCGAATAAATAGTCTATAAAAACTCGCATGTCCTAGAAAACTCCTAATATATTTAACATTAGTGGGTGGAGGTAGTTTTTCTATGACCTCGACCTTGGCCCTATCGACCTCAATCCCTTAACTAGAAACTCTATGTCCGAGGACTAAGCCTTCTCGGACCATAAAGTGGCACTTTTCCTAATTGAGCGTCAAATTCGTCTCTTCACAGTATTGAAGAACACGATCAAGATTATTTAAACAATTTTTAAAAGAATCGCCAAAGACTGAAAAATCGTCCATAAAACTTTCATGGCGTCCTCTACTAATTCGTTAAAAATTGTCAACATACATCTTTGGAATGTAGTCAGCGCGTTGCAAAGACCAAATGACATCCTCTGATAGGCGAAGGTGCCGAACGGGCAAGTGAACGTGATTTTCTCTTGGTTTTCGGGTGCAATTGGGATTTGAAAGTATCCCAAAAGACCATCAAAAAAACAATAGTGTGAGTGACCAGATTGACGTTCTAAGATTTGATCAATGAAGGGAAGCGGGAAGTGATCCTTACGAGTTGCATCATTTAATTTCCTATAATTGATGCATACCCGCCAACCCGTAATGGTACGGGTTGGGATTAACTCATTATTTTCATTGGAAACTACCATTATCCCGCCCTTCTTAGGCACGACTTGCACCGAACTAACCCAAGTGTTATCTGAAATAGGATAAATAATTCATGTGTCTAATAATTTTATTATTTCGGCCTTAATAACGTCCTTCATATTTGGATTAAGGCGTCGTTGAGGCCGAATAGTATCGCGAGAATTATTTTCTTAATTTATTTTATGCATGCAAAAAGATGGGTTAATCCCCTTGATATCAGAAATTTGTCATGCAATTGCATGGCGGTGATTATTTAAAATTTTCGTTAATTCAGAAATTTCTGAATCGTTAAGCGCGGATGAAATAATCACGAGCAATTTTGACTCTTTTTCTAAAACTAAATATTTTAAATGTTTCGACATTTGTTTTAATTCTAAACTTTGTGGTGCCTCATAAGATGTTTTTACTTTAAAATTATTCGATTTTATTTCTTCAAATTTATGCGGCCGAGTTATTTATTTTAAACAAAATAAGTTTGCAATATCCGGATTTTCTAATGAAGGAGAGATAATTTCAGAAAATGACGTTATTTCCTATTCAAAATTTGTTTCTAAGGTAAAACAAGAGTCATTGTTAGAAAAAAAAATTTATTGAAGAAATAATGCTAAAAGTAACTTCTTCGCCCCCCACTCCTAGGAGAAGCTTTCTGTTACTTACGTCTATTATTGCCCTGGAGGTGACAAGGAAGGGATGACCGAGTATAAGGGGTACTTCGGCGTCTTCTTCTATGTCGAGGATGACAAAGTCTACCGGGAAAATAAACTTATCAACCTTAACCAGCACATCCTCAACTACCCCTATTGGGTATTTTATTTACTGGTCCGCTAGTTGGATGCTCATTTTAGTTGGACTTGGGGTGCCTAAACCAAGCTTTTTAAATAAAGAGAACGACATCAAATTTATATTAGCTCTTAAATCGGTCAAGGCGTGTTTTATTAACAAATTATCGAACAAGCATGAGATGGAAAACCGTCCCGAATCGTTAAGTTATTCCGACAATTTATTTAATCCGCCGAGCATTCTGCGTTTAAAGAAACACGTGAAATATCCTCAAGTTTCTTTTTATTACAGAGTAATTCTTTGAGGTATTTCGCGTATTTAGGCATATTAGAGATTGCTTTGCAGAATATGACGTTTATTTGAATTTGTTTTAAAATTTCAATAATTTTTTGTATTGCTCCTCATTGCGCTCATTTTAAAATTATGAAGGATAAGACATTGGAGATTTTAAATTATTACGCGGAGCTAGAGTAGAAGACGATAAAGTAGAAGAACTAACTTGCGGAGAAGTAAATTATGGGGATGAAGATGAAATGTTTATCTCGGGTCCAGCCAAATTTATAGAAGTTGCCTCCTTTCCGCCGCGGAGGGTTATTGCGTTGGTACTCTCCCTTGGATTGGGCTCAGTGTTGCCTGACAAAGTTCCTTGTTGGCGCTCAGAGAACAATTTGGCTAGCTGTCCAATTTGATTTTCTAAGTTTTTAATAGATCCTGTAAGATTCTGGATATTGGACTCGTTGGAGGCTACGTATTTAGTGAAGACCTCTTCAAGTGAAGAGGACTTTTGTGGTGGCGGTGGTGCAAATCTGAGAGGATTCACTTGTGGTGGTCGTTGAACATTATTGGGGTTGCTCCATGAAAAATTTGGGTGACTCCTCAAACCAAGATTATAACTATTATTAAACAGAAGATTATTATTCGTGTTATAAGGAGGATAATAGGAGTTCCTCATATAGTCTACTTATTCTTGAATAAAATTATTATTAAAATTATTATTATTATTATAAGCACAATAGGTGGCGGAGGAAGCAGTCATCTCCGCCACTTGCTTTGTGAGCATTTCTACTTGACGTGCTAAGCTCGGGATGGCCTCGACTTCAAAGAGTCTGGTCAGCTTGTTAGGACGCGACTGTAACGCATTTCACTGATAAACATTCATGGCCATCTCCTCAAAAAGCTCTTAAGCGGCTTCGGGAGTTTTGTTATTAAGATTCCCCCTGCTGCTGCATCAATCATTTGCCTTGTTTGGAGATTCAAGTCATTGTAGAAAGTTTGAACTTGTTGCCATACTGGGATGGCATGATGAGGATATCTCCGCAAAAGTTCCTTGAAGCGCTCTCAAGTGTCATAGAGAGACTCCGAGTCTATTTGCGTAAACGAGAGAATGTCTATACGTAATTTAACGGACTTTACCGGAGGAAAATATTTCGTTAAAAACTTCTCCGTCATTTCGGCCAAGGTAGTGATGGAACCTCTAGGAAGAGTACTCAACCACTGCTTGGCCTTAGTTCGTAAAGAGAAAGGAAATAAATGCAGACGGATGGCGTCATCGGTGACGTCATTTATTTTAAACGTATCGCAAATTTCCAAAAAATTAAGCAAATGTAAATTTGGATCTTCATCGGTAAGCCATCGAATACAACCGATTGTTGTACCATCTGAATGATACTCATTTTAATTTCAAAATTATTATTCGCCTCTGCAGGACAAATAATACTAGATTGTGTTCCCTCCAAATTTGGTCTCGCATAATAGGACATGGTCCGTAGAGGGGCCTCATTAAGGTTGGGAACTTCCATTATCCCTCGTTAGTTTCTCCGATAGACCCTTCATGAATTATTGGTAGATCACTAAATCGGTGACGTCGCTGAAAGGTGTAAGACCCCTTTTTTTTTTTCTTTTTAAACACTGGGGTCTTAGTCCCAGAACCGCTGCTTTGCGGTGACACCTTCGCGCCCTGAAGGGTCATCACCACGAAACGCCGATTCTGCCGGCCGATTCGATCACAGAAAAGCAACCAAAGTAGAGTAGACACAAGTGAGGTAAAAACTCTAACCAAAAGTCCACAATAAAATCACATCAGAGTAATAATATCTCCACGAAGGGAGAGTCCACAAAATATAAATGTGCTGAAAATAAGGGCTTAAGCCCGATACATCAAATCCTCACTACATAGTCACTCAAGCGGAAGCAAAATAAAGCACTACAAAGGTTAGGGACTCACAGTCCCAGCTGTCTGAACTCCTGAGCTAGACTGCCCTATCTCCAACGGGCCGACCTCCGGGGCTGCTCCTCCATGTTGGGCTCCACGATCCCCTAAATGATGTGGTCCGAAAACCGTTAGTCTATAATACTAAGTCCTATCATCCCCCACCCCTTCCCCCATGGCTCCTAGGCACTGAGCGGGGAGGAAGAAAAGAAAGGACATGAAGGTGGAGAATAATCAAGTAACAGATGACGGCGAACCTATACTAGCAATTTTATAGTACATGTGGCAGTAAAGTAAACTATGAAAAGTAACCTTAACTTATGTGCGGAAACGCATAAGCCAAGGGATCTTCTACAGGGCTCTCATCATATAAAGAGTCTCATACCAATTTATACATTGGGGTGTCGGTTATTAACAACAATATATATATATAAAGAATTTGACCTTAATTTATAAACTTGCTCACACAAGCTTATAGACCAAGGGGTCGTTTTGCAAGTCCTATTGTGTAAGCGTCCAATACCACTTATACAATAGGTGACAGGGGTTATATGCAATGATTATGCTATGACATGCTAGTGGGTTATGATGCGATCATGCAAGTGCAACTCACCCACCCGACTCTGTGTACACAGACCTTTAGTTCCCCCTTTCTGGAGCCTCACCTCTCAGGATACCTCCGTAGTGGCAGACGGAAGCGGTGGGTTGGGCCTCGCCCATCTCTAAACCAGTAAGTCACTACCGGTCAGACCTATCATACGCCTCAACGCTTGGTGCACGAAGCGGACTTCTGCGTACTCTTGCCGGCTGGCGCACCGGACTTCTGTTGGCAAAGTGCTAACCACACTTACCGAGCTAATGTATTAGCGTTGGTGCATCAACCACTAACACTGAGGGCCCACCACCTTATAACTTATGCACATGCAATATTACTATGTTTCCCACCGAGCCAAAGCTCCCCGGACTATCCCGTCCATTCCAATTATCAACCGGGCCTCCGACCCGCCGGGCTATCCCGCCTGTTTCCACAACCACCGAGCATACCACTCGAATATCCTAGTCAAACTGACTTCCCGAGACACCGGGGTGTGTGAAAGTGAAGCCCTAATTATTTTAGTTGCTCTTTAAGATTTATCACTCCTACAGTTTACGTTAGCCCAGGACTGCCCCCGGTATACCCCATGAAGGGCTCTCAAAGGGCACTAGGAACTATGATGGTACCTGAAGCCCATCGTTCCCTTTCGCAAGGCACTTATTGTTATTGGTTGATTCCCTTACCCATTACCGTTTCATATTACGCTAGATCTATCCTAGGGTGATTTTGACCTTCCCACTCCACGGGATAAGATGATCTTTCGTCGATCCCGAGCACCACCTAACACTAGACAACCTCACACTACTAATCATGTCTTCCAATGATGAACTCCTTTATTTACCAAAACCAGCAACCTTCCAAGGATCCAACTCTTCAAATTCTTTACCTGTTGAAACCAAAAACTTGGTCTTTCGTGGAGTTCGGGGTCCCAAAAGAGGGGTGACCTCACACCTACTACACTCGGGGGAACGTCACGGACCAAAGACTTGGGAAACGAGGAATAGAACCTCAGCTCTAGCGTGGAGGTCCCACCACACACCCGAAAGGTCACAAGAGCACTTCCCCTCCCTCACTAATGGCAGAGCTGGGCACCTTAGAGAGCTCTCTCAACTCAACCAAGAAGAAAACCAAGGGAGGAGGAGGCCAAAAAACTCATCCACTCCAAAGGTACCCAAGGAGATCTATTTATAGTTTTTCCAAGTCTGGGGTCCGAAATGTCCAAAATACCATTAAGGCAAAAAAGGCCTCGAGCCAATAGAAAATCTCCACACCGGGGGGTAAAGAGGTAATCCCCCCTCGAGGGTATAACGGTAAAAATACGGCCCAAAGGGGTCCGGGGGCTGAACCATGCTCACCCACCCCCTCCGAAGGAACCACCCGCCGGGGGCGAGCAGCAGGTCGCCGGCCTGGCTCGCCCGTAGGGCAGGCCTCCCGGGCGAGCCGTAGGCCACGGTCCTGGCTTGCCCGCAGGGCAGGCCGCCCGGGCAAGCTGCAGGCTGCTGGCCTGGCTCGCTCGCAGGGCAGGCCGCCCGGGGGAGCCGCAAGCTGTCGGCCTGGCTCACTCGCAGGGCAGGCCGCCCGGGAGACCATGAGGCCGTCGGCCTGGCTCGCCCGCAGGGCAGGCCGCCCGGGCGAGCCGCAGGCCACCGGCCTGGCTCGCCCGTAGGGCAGGCCACCCGGGCGAGCAGCAGGCCGCCGGCCTAGCTCGCCCGCAGGGCAAGCCGCCCGGGCGAGCAGCAGGTCGTCGGCCTGGCTCTCCCGTAGGGCAGGCCGCCCTGGCGATCCGCAGGCCATGGGCCTGGCTCGCCCGCAGGGCAGGCCGATGTGCCTGTCTCGCCGCTCCTACCTCACACCAAGGCAAGTTGGGGGGGACCGGCCATCTTGCCACACTCACCCAAAAAAGGGACCGGGGGGAGGTAGATTTTCCCTCGCCCTACTAGTATATTTCCAAGACCAAGCCAAAATTGGACACCAAGAGTGCAAGATCTCTGAAAAGCTTAAAAAACTCATAGTTGGTCCTACGTTTGCCGGGAGGGCCCTACTCTGCGAATACGGGGTTGTACACAATCCCCGCTCTTTTCGAGGTTGGCACAAGCTCGAAAAGAAACATCCAACCCAACGTATTCGCTGAGTGACCTCTTCTCGCGGTAGGAAAGATTATAAGGCCTCTTCGAGGGGTCAACCTGTCATGTCAGCTAAAGGGAACCTGGGTGGCGAGACAGCCTCGGGGTGAAAACACTTAGCCACCCGAGGGGTCAACCTATCATGCCAACTAATGGGAGCCTGGGTGACGAGACAGCCTCGGGGTGAAAATACTTAGCCTCCTGAGGGGTCAACCTATCATGTCATCTAATGGGAGCCTGGGTGACGAGACAGCCTCGGGGTGAAAACACTTAGCCTCCCGAGGGGTCAACCTGTCATGCCAGTTAATGGGAGCCTGGGTGACGAGACAACCTCGGGGTGAAAATACTTAGCCTCCTGAGGGGTCAACCTGTCATGCCAGCTAATGGGATCCTGGGTGACGAGACAACCTCGGGGTCGAGGAACTTGGGCTTCCATGAGAGGTACGCCTGCCCTGCCAGCTAGTGGGAACCTGACAGCGGGACCGTCATCGGAGCAAAGGAACTGGGCTTCCACGAGAGGTACGCCTGCCCTGCCAGCTAGTGGGAGCCTGACAGCGGGACTGTCATCGGAGCAAAGGAACTGGGCTTCCATGAGAGGTACGCCTGCCCTGCCAGCTAGTGAGAGCCTGACAGTGGGACTGTCATCGTAGCAAAGGAACTGGGCTTCCACGAGAGGTACGCCTGCCCTGCCAGCTAGTGGGAGACTGACAACGGGACTGTCATTGGAGCAAAGGAACTGGGATTCCACGAGAGGTACGCCTGCCCTGCCAGCTAGTGAGAGCCTGACAGCGGGACCGTCATCGGAGCAAAGGAGCTGGGCTTCCATGAGAGGTACGCCTGCCCTACCAGCTAGTGAGAGCCTGACAACGAGACCATCATCGGAGCAAAGGAATTAGGCTTCAACGAGAGGTATGCCTGCCCTGCCAGCTAGTGAGATCCTGACAGCGGGACTGTCATCGGAGCAAAGGAACTGGGCTTCCACGAGAGGTACGCCTTCCCTGCCAGCTAGTGGGAGCCTGACAGCAGTACCGTCATCGGAGCAAAGGACTTGGCTTCCTCAAGGTAGCCTCAACCCATCTAGCCAGTGAGAGCCTAGCATGGGGAGGTTCTCTTGGGGGGGGGACTAAGCATCTCAACCAAACCTTACCAAATCCAACATCCTCCAAAGGGGAAAACATGATTGGTTACATGACCCCCCCCCCCCCCCGACTCAACTGGTCGGGGGCTGAACTCATTACAACATAATAAAGAGTACAAGACTTTGTCGAGGCGAGGTTTCTTCAGGGGGCCTGGACATGAGGGCCATTAGCCTTCCCCTCAGATACCTCCATCTTTCTCAGGCTCTCCATGATCTTTTCCATCTCCTCTGTCTTGGCTAACCAAGAGATGGTGTTGACGGCCGTGACATAGCATTGTCTTGCCATCCTGGAGTCTCCCTTGACTCTAACCTGGATCCCTCCTGAGCTAAACTTGAGGCACTGGTGGAACGAAGACGGTACGCAACGGAAGGCACTGATGAGGGGCCTTCCGAAGATGGCGTTGTAGCTGCTCGGAGCGTCAACTATGACTAACCGGCAGTTCCTTGATGTCCCTCCCAACTTCACTTGTAGCCCTACTCCACCTTCAACCTCCTTCCTCTCCCCTAAAAATCTGAACAGGGGTCCGTCTGAGGCCAACACCCTCCTTGGCTCCACCTTCATCTCGCCAAATGCCTTCTTAAAAATGACGTTGACGGAGCTCCCGTGGTCAACCAAGATCCGGGAGATGGTGTAGCCCTCGATGGCTATCTTGATGACCAGCGCATCGCAAAACGGATCTTATTGGTCTGGTAGGTCCTTCACTGAGAAGGTGATCTTCTCTTCCAGGGGCGGGGTCTGGGACGTTGAAGCGACGCTCCGTCGGTACATGACATGGAGACTCACCTTCCGAGTGGCGTCGATCCCTACTCCTCCATGGATCACTGATATGCTACCTCGGTGTCCTTTATCGACCCAGTCCTCACATATATCTTCTTCCCCCACTCGGGGTGGAACTTCTTAAACCTGCACCGGCGGCTGCAGCTAGGTAGGGCCTCTCGCCCTCCTCACTTTTAGGAACTCGGGGCAGGTAGCCGTGGCGTGCCCCTCTACCAGGTGGAAGTCGCAGTATGGCAATGCTCCTTCTCCCCTCCTTCGGCGGGCTCGACGGTCTCTCCCGTTGCCTTTTCCTCCTCCACCTATTGTCAAGGCTTGCTGGGGTGGGGGAAGGAGCTGTCTTGGGGCTTGCCTCTGGAGGTTGAACCTCCCTTGGCCCCCGTGAAAGGTTCCCCCACCCTGGATGAGAGCACTTCCTTGACCCTGGGCAGGTCCTCCCTGCTGCCTCCAGACTGGTTCAGGACCCTCCTGTCCCTGAACCCCTGAGCTCTCTGCTCATCTCTTCTTCTTCCTTCCTGATGCCTTGAGCCACCTTGCTCCTTTGGCTCCGACTCCGTTAGCTTTGCCAGCTTCTTGACGAATCCCGGGTTGGCCGCCTCCATGGCTATCTCCTCTACCGCCCTTTCCATCAGCTCCTCGAAGAAAAGGGTGGCTTTCTAAGTCAATCTCATCTTGAAGAAGCCCTCCTTCAGCCCAACGGCGAAGGCCATCTGGAGAGCATACCTCGGCATGTCCTGGATATCTAGGATCTCTTCCTGGAACCTGTCAACATAGTGGGCCAGCGACTCCTCGGCCCTCTGCCTTATCAGAAAGATGGACTCGGGACTCTTCTTCCTCTTCTTGGAGGTGGAGAAGCGGACCTGGAAGCTTCGGCTCAGGTCCTCGAACCCATAGATCGACCTCGGAGGGAGTTGATGAAACCAGTCCCTTGCCTTCTCCTTCAACGTGATCTCAAAGAAGCGACACTTGAAGGCATCCGTCATCGGCCTGATGGAGACGGCATCCTCGAACCACTGCAGGTGTTGGACGGGGTCATCCTTCCCGGTATAGTAAGCCATGTCTGGCTCTCTGAACCCCTCCCAAGCAGGAGCTGAGATGATCAGCTCGCTGAAGGGTGACCCCCTGAGGGGTGCTCTCGCCATTTCCACTCGCGCGACTTGCTCGCTTGGAGGGCTAGCACTCGCCGGGCTGGGGAACAGCTCCCAGCCTGTGAGGTCTCGCTCGACCCCTTCTCTCATCCTCTCCTTCCCAGGTCGCCTACCTGGTGCACTTCCTTCTCCCCCTGCTAGGGTCATCTCTCATGTGCCCCTGAGAGGTAACTCGCCGATACCACTCTAGGTCAGCTCGCCGAGACCCCTGGGAGCCAGTCCCTGGGGGGTGGGGTGTAGCTGTCAGCCCGATGGGCAATGCTTCTAAGCATCTCCATGATGCCTTGGATGGAAGCCATGAACTCCTCCCTTCCTACGAAGGGTCTGGGGTTGGGGAGCTCGCTGAGATCGTCACCACCTCCTTGATCTCCAGCCATGAGTCTCTCCCGAGATCTTATGTGCTGGTCACTCTCCACGCTCACCGCACCAAAATGTTGAAACCAAAAACTTGGTCTCTCGTGGAGTTCGGGGTCCCAAAAGAGGGGTGACCTCACACCTACTACACTCGGGAGAACGTCACGGACCAAAGACTTGGGAAACAAGGAACAGACCCTCGGCTCTAGCATGGAGGTCCCACCACACACTCGGAAGGTCACAAGAGCACTTCCCCTCCCTCACCAATGGTAGAGTATGGCACCCATGAGAGCTCTCTCAACTCAACCAAGAAGAAAACCAAGGGAGGAGGAGGCCAAAAAACTCATCCACTCCAAAGGTACCCAAGGGGGTCTATTTATAGTTTTTCCAAGTCTGGGGGCCGAAATGTCAAAAATACCCTTAAGGAAAAAAGGCCTCGAGCCAATAGAAAATCTCCACACCGGGGGGTAAAGAGGTAATCCCCCCTCGAGGGTATAACGGTAAAAATACGGCCCAAAGGGGTCCGGGGGGGCGAACCATGCTCACCCACCCCCTCCGAAGGAACCATCCACCGGGGGCGAGCAGCAGTCCGCCGGCCTGGCTCGCCCGCAGGGCAGGCCGCCCAGGCGAGCCGAAAGCCACGGGCCTGGCTTGCCCGCAGGGTAGGCCGCCCGGGCGAGCTGCAGGCCGCCGGCCTGGCTCGCCCGTAGGGCAGGATGCCCGGGAGAGCAGCAGGCCGACGGTCTAGCTCGTCCGCAGGGCAGGCCGCCCGGGCGAGCCGCAGGCCGCCGGTCTAGCTCGCCCACAGGGCAGGCCGCCCGGGCGAGCCGCAGGCCGCCGGTCTAGCTCGCCCGCAGGGCAGGCCGCCCGGGCGAGCCGTAGGCCGCCGGCCTAGCTCACCCGCAGGGTAGGCCTCCCGGGAGAGCAGCAGGCCGTCGGTCTGGCTCGCTTGCAGGGCAGGCCGCCCGGGCGAGCAGCAAGCCGCCGGCCTGGCTCGCCCGCAGGGCAGGCCGCCCAGGCGAGCAGCAGGCCGCCGGCCTGGCTCGCCCGCAAGGCAGGCCGCCCTAGCGAGCCGCAGGCCACGGGCCTGGCTCGCCCGCAGGGCAGGCCGATGCACCTTTCTCGCCGCTCCTACATCGCACCAAGGCAAGCTGGGAGGGGGGGACCGGCCATCTTGCCACACTCGCCCAAAAAAGGGACCGGTGGGAGGTAGATTTTCCCTCCCCCTACTAGTATATTTCTAAGGCCAAGCCAAAATTGGTCACCAAGAGTGCAAGATCTCTGAAAAGCTTAAAAAACTCATAGTTGGTTCTGCGCCTGCCGGGAGGGCCCTACTCTGCGAATACGGGATTGTACATTACCCACTCTAGTTCAATTTCCGCAGTTACTATATGCAGACAACCCTATACTATATGAGATGTATAAAGGAGGTACTCCGGATTGTCTTCCAAATCTCCTATAAAATTTACCGGAGGTATATCATAACAAGTTTAGTCTAAAATCAGAGATTCATAATTTTTCTAATTAATTTGATATTTATTGAATTTTCCTAAATGTTTGGCCATGGGCAATTTTGAACATGAACTATATGATCTACTCAAGAAATGGCCACCCAAAAATTTTGATCACTAAATAACAGAGATATATTACTAGATACTAATTTCCATAATTTTTTAGAAACCATTTGACCTCTAATTAATTTATCCAAAATAATTCCCTTAATCATATGTAAAGAAGGAAGTGCCAAAATTATTCATCAAAAAATTATATAAAAGTTACAGAATCTTAATATTGTACATAAAGGGTCATTGTGCAAAAATCATAATTTTACAGTCTTGCTAGACACCAAAATAAATTTAATTAATTTTTCATGGGAAACAATACTTAATGAAGCAACCCTTAGAAATAATCTTCCAAAAATCTCATAAAAATTCACAGAGCTTTAAAACATAATAAAAAGTCCTTTGGCTAAAGTTCATCAATTTCCAGCAAGTAGTTACTTCATAATAAATTTCTAAGTTAATAATACAAATTACTAAATTGATAATGAAGTATCCAAAATAATAATCCTAAATTCATAACAAAATCTTCAGATCTTGTACTAACTTTAAACACTACTCTACCCAAATCTCATCACTGTTCAGTGAGTTTTAGTGACATTTTCTATCACTATAAGGTTTGTGCCCTAAACAAGGATTAGGGTTTTGAGGGACCTATTCACCTTAGAATCTATTTTGGATTTCTTCCAAAGGATTCCACCTACCCTAGAATTCTCTCTCCCAAGTTTCAAATCCTTTCAAGGTCAACTGACCCCTTGCCCTTCACAACCCTCAAAAGTCCTCCCTTAGGGTTTGAGTTTGGATCCAAGGGTAAAACAATCCTAAACCACTCCATATTCCCTAAGAGGGTGATAATTGTCCTACCAAGTCAGTGGTAAAAATCTCAGCCCCTATTGAGATGATTTGCCCACCCAAAGCCAAAGTACACACTTTATTTAAGAATCCTTCACTAAGGGAGAGTTAGGGTTAGGTCATTACCTATCCAAAACACCTTTAAATGAGGTGAATTTTTATACAGAGCCATATCATGATGCCAGGGACCTCTCACCAAAATTTGGGAGGGTTTGGAGGTCATTAGACCACTTAATTAAAATACCCTAGTATTATTAAATAATAACAAAAACTATAGGACAAGGTATCCCCAAAAATTCCCATTTTTGGACTGTCCCTAGGTATGACTTAGGTTGACTCCCTACCCAAATTTCAGATCATTTGGACAAGGGATGAAGGGTGGGCATCCATTTGAATCTCAGGATAGTCCTAGGTATAGGTCCCACAAAAATGGGTTCCCTGGTCCAACCAGAGGTCCAAATTATATCAAATTAATTTTGGATAAAAGTAGACCCATAGGGCTACAAAATTCATGTTGATGACTCTTTCACTAGATGGGCCTAAGTATTTTTAAAAATTAAAACCATCTGTCGGTACCCTAGTTTGATTTGAGTTTAGTCCTCTCCTTTGTGCTCCTTGACCCAAGAAATATCTATGGTCAATGGTTAGTAGTCTAGCTGTAGAGTCCTCACTTTTCCAGATTGAGAATTTGGTTAAGTTGTTTGTTCGTTCGACTATCGTCGAACGCCGCTCGACTATCGTCGATTAATTGTTCGACGATCGTCTATCAGTTGTTCGATTTTCAGTCTGCTTGGATAGGTCGACTATCTGATAGCTCAACTATCTGTTGATAGTTCGACTATCTGTTCTGCGTTGATAGCTCGACTATCTGTTGATAGGTCGACTATCTGTTCTCGCTTGATAGTTCGACTATCTGCTTTGATAGTTCGACTATCTGATAGTTCGACTATCTGTTGATAGGTCGACTATCTGTTTGTTTCTGATAGCTCGACTATCTGTTGATAGCTCGACTATCTGTTTGTTGTTGATAGTTCGACTATCTGTTGATAGGTCGACTATCTGATAGCTCGACTATCTGTTGATAGCTCGACTATCTGTTTTGCCCTGATAGTTCGACTATCTGTTGATAGGTCGACTATTTGATAGTTCGACTATCTTCTGGTAGTTCGACTATCTACTGTGATAGTTCGACTATCTCCTTTGATAGTTCGACTATCTGGATCGTTCGACTATCTGTCCGATAGTTCGACGATCTCCGTGCGTCGGTCGACGATCTCCGAGGGTCGTTCGACGTTTTCTGTCTGCCTTTATATTTTGTATTTATTTATTATATTTAATTAATTAATACATTTTCTGGCAAGTTGTTTTGAGTTTTATGATAATATTTCCAGGCATATCTGCTCTATTCTTTTTGCCTGAGTCAAATCTTTTTAGATAAAGTTGTTTGTCTTATTAGCTGACATTATAAATTACTTTATCTGCTGTCAGCCCTTTATAGCCGTTAGACTGAAAAGTCTTCTTTTTGCTATAAAGAGTTTGTTTCTGATATGACTTTATTTAGTACTTTATTATCAAATTGCTTCCTGCAGCTTCCTAGAAAAAGGGTTATTCCTTTTATAAAATGTTTCTGCTGCAGAGTTTGTTTTGTCTTCTTGATATTTACAGCCCAGGTCTCAAGTCTCAGAAGAAGACAAGTAATTCAAATGAAGAGAGTCGTTGCTTGCTGATGTTATATAAAGGACCCTTTGAAGAAGGATTCAAGCTAGCATATAGCTAACTAGTTACCCAGATATTTTCAAGCATTCAAGCCTTCATCGAGATCAAGCTTTCTGCTCTCAGCAATTTCCATCTAACTGAGAAGTGTTAAGATCTTCTACTCTTCTTCAACTTGAGTTCTCCTGCTTTCAGGAAGTTCAAACTCAGAGTTCTTTTGAAGAAGAAGAAGAAGAAGAAGATAGCTGCTTGAAGATCTTTAATTCTATTATTTTTATCTTCTTGTAGTTTTTCCTTCAGAGTTTTCTGAAGAGTTTTCTGCACTGAAGCAAGACTTCACCTGGACATCTTTGAGCTAGGGGGAGCCTTGATTCTTTAGAGCTTTCTAGCTCAGTGCAAGTTTTTGTGCTTCTCTAACCTATTGTAAAATAGAGAAGACATCTTAAGCTTCTTCCCCCTCCTGTACAGGGTTATTACTCCCTTCAAAAGTATCCCTTGGTGGCAGGGCACCTGATCAAAAACCTGTGCTTGGTTTTTAGACACCTGATCAAAAGTCTAAAGGGTTTCTGGATCTACCTGAAGTAGATCCTGTTGGTGGCAGGGCACCTGATCAAAAACCTGAGTGGATTCCTACCGTGTGGGTAGAAGAGTGGACGTACCCAAGTTGTTTGGGGAACCACTATAAATTTCCTTGTGTCGTTTGGATTCACTTGTTTAATTCCTGCATTGTGGCTGTGAATAGATATAACTAGGATTGCTAGTTGCTGATTAGGTTTTCCAAGCCTTAACTGTAATTACAGTTAGCTTGAGTTTGTGCACATCACTTGTGTTAGGCTTTAAGGTTAAATCAATATCTATAATCTTTCCATTCCGCACTTCACTCCAAGGGAGTTGGGTAGATCATTAAGTTTTGTCTACTGCAAAATTTGATAACTCTATTCACCCCCCCTCTAGAGTAGTATCTATCCCTTCACTTTCAATTGGTATCAGAGGCAGGTTGACTGACTGAATAGGCTAACACCTAAGTCACAAGATCCTGATAGATACCAAAGCTTATAGATATTCACTATCATGGCCCAGTCCAAGGATTATTCTAGCACCAGACCTCCAGCATGCAACTTAGCTAAGTTTGGCATCTGGAAGGCAAGGATAAAATTATATATGAATTCTATTGATGAAAGCATCTTTGCTTCTATTTTGTCAGGTCCCCCAAGAGCACCTGCTGCTGCTTCTGCCTCATCATCTGATATGAGTGCAGTGCCTCCTCTAGATTACAATGATGAATACAAGAAGGCCAAAATAGCAGATGCCAAGGCAATGAACATACTGGCTCAGACAATGTCTGATGAGGTATTCCAGAAGGTTGCTGACTGCTCCTCAGCAAAGGCCATGTGGGATACACTGAACCAGATTGTAGCTGGTTCAGCTGATGAAAGGAAGGACAGAAGGTCCAACCTGATCTCACAGTATGAGAACTTCAAGAAAACTGATGCTGAATCAGTTGAAGCCATGTACACCAGGCTCAGCTCAATCATCAATGAGCTGAGGACCCTGGACAAGGACATATCATTGACAGAGGTCAATGATAAGATTCTTATGTGCTTCCCTAGCACATGGGATCTAAGGATCTGGCCCATCAAGGAAGCCAGAAGTACAAATGAGATCTCCACTGAAGCCCTCCTCGGCAAGCTCAAGTCTTTTGAGCAAGTGCTGAAGATAAGGGAAGCAGAAGCTGAAGCAAAGACCCCCACTCCAACAAGAAAAGAGCAATCTCTAGCTCTTAAGGCTGCTGATGCTTCTGAAGGCAGCCAATCTAATGAGGAACTAATGGCATTATTTGCCAAGAGGTTTCTCAAGATGGGGAGAAAGGAGTTCAGAAAGAAGTCTTCACGCTATGAAGACAAACCAAGGTATGATCGCTCTCCTGCTAAAGAAATTATTTGTTATGGTTGCAGGAAGCCTGGACACATCTTGCCAGAGTGTCCAGAGGAGAAGAACAAAGAAAAGAGAAAAGAAAAGGAACAGCACAGGAAGCACTCCAAGCCATCCTCCTACAAAAACAAGAAGAAGGAGAGAGGTTTCATTGCTGAAACCTAGAGTGATTCTGATGAAGAATCCTCCTCATCAAGCTCCAGTGAGGATGAGGAAGAGAAGAAGGCAAAAGAAGTTTGCCTAATGGCAATAGATGCCTGCAGCAACCACTCTGCTGTAGAGAGTTCTGATTCTGATGAAGAGATGCCTACAGAAGATGAGGTACTCTCTTCTTATGATTTTACTTCAGAAGAATTTAAATTAGACTTTAAATCTTTATGCTTAGATTTGATTAGCTCTGAAAAGGAAATAAAAGAACTTAGAAATAGGTTAGCTGACTCAGAATCAATAGCTACTGAAAATGTTAGGTTAAAGGAAGATCTCACTACTTGTAGTGAAGAAATTAAATTTCTTAAAATAGAGTTAGCTAAGTCTAAGAGATTAGAGGAATCACTTAATGGTAGAAGCCTTAAGTTGTTAGAAATTACCAGCATGACTAACACTAGGTCAGGTAATGACAAACTAGGCTTAGGAGCTTCTCCCAGTGAACCCCCAGTACTTCTTAAAAATAATCTTTCAACTCCAGTAAACTTCATTTCAGCTAGTGGAATGAAGAATACTGAGCAAGTAAATCTAGTTAATAAAACTTTAAATAAAACTAAGAGAGAAAAGAGAAAGAAATTTTTTAAAGAAATGCAAAGAGCGTCGAACGCCGCTCGACGATCGGAAGCTCAATGGTCGAACGAAGCTCGACGATCTGAGCGCCCATCGTCGAACGTCGATCGACGATTTCAACATGATTTTCAAAATCATAATCAGTATCATAGAAACCTAAATGAAAATAGAAACCCTAGGTTTGTTGACCCATCATCTGCATGGAGAATCTCACCTAGGAGATCTCACCCACTAGGTTATCACCCTCAGCCTGTATTCTCATATATTTCTAGTTTTTCTTATGTGAAAAACAAGGGACCCAAGGTTACCTGGGTCCACACTGTCTAAATAAATGTCTTGCAGGTGAAGGCCTATCCAATCACTCAAAATAAGTGGTATTTGGATAGTGGATGCTCTAAGCATATGACAGAAAATAAAGATCTTCTGTCAAAATTCAAAGCTAAGCTCGGCCCAAAGGTTATCTTTGGAGACTCCAGCTGTGGTCAGACAGAAGGCTATGGCAAGATCACAATTGGAGCAGTTACTTTCAAGAGAGTTGCTTATGTCAATGGACTGAAGCATAATTTGATCTCAGTCAGCCAGCTATGTGATGCTGGCTACCAGGTTTCATTTTCTAACTCCTCTTGCAATATTACTTTAAATAATAATGTTGTTTTAGTAGGTATTAGAATATGTAATATTTATTTAGTAGATTTCAACTCATCTCATTCTGAAATCTGCCTGTTTAATGAAGTAACAATTAATAATAATTCTTTGTGGCATAAGAGGCTTAGTCATGTAAACCTTAAAAATATATCTAGGTTATCTAAACACAACCTTGTTAGAGGTTTACCTTCTTGCCCCTACAAGAAGGAGAGCCTATGCAAGGCTTGTCAGCTAGGCAAGCAAACCAAAAACTCTTTTAAATCTGTAAATAAGAGTGATTCTCCTAGAATCCTGTATCTATTACACTTGGACCTTTTTGGCCCAATAAATGTACAGAGTCTAGGAGGGAAGTATTACACTTTAGTAATTGTAGATGACTTCTCTAGGTTCAGTTGGGTTTTCTTTTTGAGAACTAAGTCTGATAACTTCAAAGCCCTTACAGACTTTCTACTATGTGTGCAGACTGAGTACTCTACTCATGTGGCCTTGATCAGAAGTGATCATGGTACTGAGTTTGACTCTCTTCTCATGCAAGAATTTTGTGAGAGAGAAGGTATCAAGCATAGCTTCTCAGCTCCTAGAACTCCTCAACAAAATGGGGTAGTTGAAAGGAAGAATAGAACACTCATTGAAGCTGCTAGCACATTGTTGGCAGATGCTAACATGCCTCTCTCCTATTGGGCAGAAGCTGTTAGTACAGCCAATTATGTCTTGAATAGAAGTTTGATACACAAACTTAAGTGTAAAACTCCTTATGAGTTGCTTAAAGGAAAGAAACCTAAAATTAATTATTTTAGAGTTTTTGGCTGTATTGTTTATATTCATAATAATAATAAAGAATATATTAGAAAATTTGAAGCAAAAGCTTCAATGGGAATCATGCTTGGATATTCCCAAGTAAGCAAAGCTTATAGGGTTTATAATAAATCTACCTGTAAGATTGAAGAATCTGTGCATGTATCATTTGATGAGCATCAGATGTTTTACAAGGAGAAAGAAAATTCTCCTTCCTCTAGTTCATTGCAGGTACCTGATGCCCCTCAAGAAATTCTTCAACTATCAACTCTTCAGATCACTGAATCAGACAGTGATGAAGACATTGCTGAAGTAGTTGTTGTTCCACCAACAGTAGATCAAATTCCTCCTGAGGAATTAATCCCAACTGTTGCTGAAGATCACATCCCACCTGCTGATATTGTCACACTTAGAGATCACCCCACATCTCAAGTGATTGGAGACATATCAGCTGGTGTGCAAACAAGACACCAATTAAGACAGGATGTGATGCATGCTTGTTTCCTCTCACAGGTTGAGCCCCTCACCTTTAAAGATGCAGAGCTAGATCCCCACTGGATCATTGCAATGCAAGAGGAGCTCAATCAGTTTGAGAGATGTAAAGTTTGGACTTTGGTTCCAAGACCTAAAGGCCAACTGATCATAGGCACCAAGTGGGTGTATAGAAACAAGTTGGATGCAAATGGAATTATAGTAAGGAATAAAGCAAGGCTTGTAGCTCAGGGCTACAGACAGGAGGAAGGTATAGACTATGACCAAACCTTTGCTCCTGTTGCAAGGCTAGAAGCAATAAGGATCTTCTTGGCCTATGCAGCCTACATGAAGTTTAAGGTGTTCCAAATGGATGTCAAAAGTGCATTCTTGAATGGTGAGCTTAAGGAAGAGGTGTTTGTTGAACAACCACCAGGGTTTGTTTCTTCAACTCAGCCCTCACATGTGTTTAAGTTACAGAAAGCTCTATATGGACTAAAGCAAGCTCCCAGAGCCTGGTATGAGACTTTAGCTAGTTTCCTTTTAGAGCACAACTTTACTAGGGGAGTAGTTGATAGAACCATTTTCGTTAAGCATCACAAGGACACAATCCTGTTAGTTCAGGTGTATGTAAATGATATTATATTTGGCTCCACTGATCCCAAACTTTGCAAAAGGTTCTCTGACCTGATGCACTCTAAGTTTGAGATGAGTAGTATGGGTGTGCTGTCTTACTTTCTTGGTCTCCAAGTTAAGCAAGATGCTGATGGTATCTTCATCTCCCAATCCAAATATGCCAAGGAATTGGTAAAGAAATTTGGGATGGCTGATGCTTCAGCAATGCCTACACCTATGGCTACTAATGTAGTTATTGACTCTGATGATCACGGCAAGCCAGTTGATCAAAAGAATTATAGGGCCATTGTTGGTTCCCTATTATATCTAACTGCAAGTAGGCCTGATATAATGTTTGCTACATGCCTTTGTGCTAGATTCCAGGTCAACCCCAAGGAATCTCATCTGATTCTTCTAAAGAGAATCCTGAGATACCTGAAGGGATGTCCAGATCTAGGACTTTGGTACCCAGCTGAGTCAGAATTTGAATTAATTGGATATTCTGATTCTGATTATGCTGGTTGCAGAGTTGACAGGAAGAGCACCTCAGGAACTTGCCAGTTCCTGGGAGAGAGATTGGTCTCTTAGTTCTGTAAGAAGCAGGCTTCTGTCTCAACCTCAACTGCAGAGGCCGAATATATAGCAGCTGCTAGTTGTTGTTCACAGATCCTGTGGATTCAAAACCAGCTTGTGGATTATGGTTACTCACACAAGAACACCAAAATCATGTGTGATAGTACCAGTGCTATTTCTATTGCACAAAATCCAGTGCACCACTCTAGAACGAAGCACATTGAGATTCGGCACCATTTCCTGAGAGATTGTGTGGAAAAGAACAAGATATGTCTTGAGTTCATATCCACTGAGTTTCAGAGAGGTGATATATTCACCAAGCCTTTAGATGAACAGAAGCATCTGTTCTTTTTAGTTCAATTAGGCATGATCAATGGACGATTCTAAGTGTGACTATATCTGCCTATGTTGAAACTTGTTTGAAGATCGTCGAACGATGATCGAAGATCGTCGAACGGATTAAGCCTATCGTCGACCTCTGGTTAATGGTAGCTTATCTGTTTGAAGATCGTCGACCGACGTTCGACCATCGTCGAACAAGTCGAGCTCATCGTCAATCTCTGGATGACGAAAGCCTGTTGTTTGTGAAGCCAGAAATAGTCGAACGATGGCTCGACTACTCTGCTTCTGAGCCGATCGTCGAACGGCCGTTCGACTATCGGGTCAAGTATCTTTTTTAATAGATCGACTATTTCCGGTCTAATATAAAGCCGATAGTCGACCTAGGTTAAAAGATCTTTTATTTATCGTCGACGGAGCGTGTCTTTTCGCATTCTGCCTTCCCGCTTGCGATTTTTGGCCGTTTCGTCTTCTTCGTCTTCTCCATCTTTCTCCAGCGATTCTCCAGCAATCAATGGCGGTCTCTCCAACAGTTCTAGTAGTTGTGAAGTTTGATGCTGGCTTTAGTGTTGATTTCGACGCGTTCAGTAGCTGCGATGCCGGGATCGTAGAAGTTCTTCAGCTTTGCCGGGATCAAGGACTCGAGAGGTTAATGTCTTCAAGGATTAAGATAAACATCCCAGAGATCAAGGAATGGGCCTTCACGTCGTCCTCCACCGACGACTCAATGACTGGTACCATCGGCGGAGAAGAGGTAATCCTAACTCCGGCCGTTCTGACTGATATTTTTGGTTTAATAAATGGTGAAGAGGATTATGAGCAAGATGCTCAAGAATTCGGAAGAATGTTAGTTGAGCTGGGACATGCTGAGGGCATTCCCACGAAGCTGCTCAAAGTAAATTTCCCTTTCAAGATCAAGTTTCTTGCTGAGTTGGTAGGAAAAGTGCTCCTCGGTAAGCACTCTGCTCATGATAATATCACAAGGCAACAATTCGCACTGATGTGTGCGATTGTTAATCGGAAAAGGATAGATTGGGCGGGAGTGATGTTTGATTTAATAAGGAAAAAGAATGGCAAGAAGGAAGTTACCCTCGGAAGGGTTATTGGAATCTTCCTGAAGGAAAAATACCCCCAGCTGCTGAGTTCAACCGCAACAACAATTAACGCAAGCAAGAAGATGGATCCTAACCTGTTCTCTAAATGGAAGAGAACTTTTGTGAAACCCGCTCTCACAGGGGTTGCTCCAGCAACATCTGAGGACACCAGGACTGAATCAGTCACTCCTCACCCTGTCGAAGCTGGCTCAGCTCTTCCCTCCTCCTCTTCTGCTTTGTTGTCTGCTTCAGTTGAAGTTCCATCAACTTCAGCTGAAGTACGACCTTCTCCCTCTTCTGCTCCAGAAACAACCACGGTTGTTCCTCTTTCCCCTCCAGCATCTCCTCTTCCTTCTCATCAGACTAGGATATCTGCTCCTAGCTTTGATTTGTTAGGATCTGAGAGGATTCCTACTCCTCCTCAGTCTCCCATTCATTCCCCAGTTAATTCTCCAATTAACTCTCCAGCTCCATCTCCTGTTCAGTCCCCTGTCCACACCATTCTTCATCCCAGCACTACAACCATATCTGCTGCAGCTCCATCCACTACACATCCATCATCTTTTGAGATCACTCCTGAACTTATCTCCCGCATTGTGGAGTTGATTACCCCGTCAATCAAGACCATGATTGAAGAGGCAATCGCTCCCCTTGCATCCTCCATTGATATCTTAACTGCCTCCATCAAATCTCTCTCAAAATCTGCTGAGCCATCTTCCTCAAGGGGCCTGGTTTCAGTCTCCACTGAAATCAAGCAGGGGGAGATGTTCTATGAAGATGCCTCAGAACCTCCTGCCTCCCTTCCAGCTATAACAGATACTGTGATGACATCCCTGGAAGAGTCTGCTCCAGCTGAGAAAGAAGTAGTTCCAGTGTTATCTGATAAGGAAATAGCTGATGGAATCATGCTATCTGAAATTGCAGTAAAAGTCTGCCTAGAAGATCTCACCACTCCCGTGGTTGCTAGATTCCTAGAAGGAATTATAACTTCATATCTAGATGAATCATGGGAGATGGTCAAGTATGAAGGTAATTCACTTATTCGATTTATTGACGAGTCAAATAATTTGCTTGCTAGTGAATACCTTGAAGGAATGATTATTACTTATTTAGCAGATCTGTATTCATAATTCTACAGATTTTATTAGAGAAGATTTATCTGCTCAGATAATAGTAATTATCTCAGAGGCTGCCCCAAGTGTTCCTGATATCCAAGTAGATCCAGAATTGGATTCTTTTCTAAATGATAGAGAAGATGAGTCTGAGAATCAAGATGAAGTCAAAGATGACACTCCTATTCTGAGTGTGGAAGAAGTACAAGCAAGAGCTGCCTGGGATCGAAGAGTACAGTCTTTGTTGAAAGAGAAAGAAAAAGAGCTGCAAGTTGAAAAGTCAACCATTTGGGATGATTCACCAGGGTTGGACTTAGATTCCCTTCTGGCTCTGGATGTCATTGAAGAGAAAAGAGAGAAATCAGATCTGAAGCTTAAAGAAAAGGCTGTTTCTGAAGCCTATGATCCGTATGATAATCCCCCATCATCTCACTCTGATGATGAAGATGATTCTGTCGTATCTGAAAATTCAAAGAGAAAGAAAGTTGTTCAAAAGAAGAGAAAAGCTGCTCCTCCTCCTCCCAGTAAAGACAATGATACTCCTTATTACATTCTGAAGGGCATTGACCCTAAGTCAAAGGAATTTCAGCACTGGATGTGGTTCTCAAAGAACCAGCAGAAAGAAAGGAAAAGATCTAAAAGATATGATAGTCCTGGTTCAAGATGGACTCCCAGAGGTCCTCCTCCTCCTCCTCCAGGTGCAGGAGCTTCTGGTAATCTTTCTGCCAACCCTTCTGCCTCTTCAGGAAAATCTGCTCCATCAGCAAGATCTGCTTCGTCTCAGCATCAATCAAGGAAAAGCTCTCATAGCTCTCATGGAAAGTCTCATTCTGGCAGTCAAATGCATGAAGCAGAAGTGAAAGAACAAGTTAAGGAGGTTGTGTATCTAAAGCCAACTTTTTCACCTCCTCCTTCTCCTAAGAGAAAGGTTTCAACTGCTGCACCAGTTCAGTCTGAGAAAGTTGTTTTAAAAGGTAAGTAGTTTACTTTGTTTTAAAATTCTAGCAAGAACCTTTTGCTAAGTTTGCTCCAATATCTTATCTAGATAAAGAATCCGATGCTGCTCCTCCTGAGCCTGTTTATGAAAGTCCAGAGCTTGATCCTAACTTTAGGATGGCTCGTTTTCTCGAACTAGTTGGAGCAGCTCAAATAAGAAAAGCAAAAGCAGAAGGAAAAGATACTACTGGTTTAACTACCATGTCTGCTTTCAGAAAGAAAGAGTTTGAAAAGTTCCAGGTCAATCCTGATGTATTTGATCCCTCAAAATATATGGAAAAGCATCCTGAAGCAGTAGTCCCAAGAGCTGCAGAATTGAAGATCATTGGTGTGCAGGACTTGAAGCTGTCAAAGAAAGAATCTGATGATCCTCTAAGGAAAATCTCTTTTGTTCCTAGTTCCTCTGCCCCCTTGCCAGACTCTGTAGATTCTTAATAGTTTGATTGACTGCTGTGTTATATTTATTTATTATCTATCTGGTTGATAATCTGCTAGTTATTTGCTATCTATTTCCTGTATTGTTTATAGTGTTCTATAGCTAGCTGTATGTTTTAGTTTTTAAGAGACTTAACTCAAATAGGGGGAGATTGTTGGTACCCTAGTTTGATTTGAGTTTAGTCCTCTCCTTTGTGCTCCTTGACCCAAGAAATATCTATGGTCAATGGTTAGTAGTCTAGCTGTAGAGTCCTCACTTTTCCAGATTGAGAATTTGGTTAAGTTGTTTGTTCGTTCGACTATCGTCGAACGCCGCTCGACTATCGTCGATTAATTGTTCGACGATCGTCTATCAGTTGTTCGATTTTCAGTCTGCTTGGATAGGTCGACTATCTAATAGCTCAACTATCTGTTGATAGTTCGACTATCTGTTCTACGTTGATAGCTCGACTATCTGTTGATAGGTCGACTATCTATTCTCGCTTGATAGTTCGACTATCTGCTTTGATAGTTCGACTATCTGATAGTTCGACTATCTGTTGATAGGTCGACTATCTGTTTGTTTCTGATAGCTCGACTATCTGTTGATAGCTCGACTATCTGTTTGTTGTTGATAGTTCGACTATCTGTTGATAGGTCGACTATCTGATAGCTCGACTATCTGTTGATAGCTCGACTATCTGTTTTGCCCTGATAGTTCGACTATCTGTTGATAGGTCGACTATTTGATAGTTCGACTATCTTCTGGTAGTTCGACTATCTGCTGTGATAGTTCGACTATCTCCTTTGATAGTTCGACTATCTGGATCGTTCGACTATCTGTCCGATAGTTCGACGATCTCCGTGCGTCGGTCGACGATCTCCGAGGGTCGTTCGACGTTTTCTGTCTGCCTTTATATTTTGTATTTATTTATTATATTTAATTAATTAATACATTTTCTGGCAAGTTGTTTTGAGTTTTATGATAATATTTCCAGGCATATCTGCTCTATTCTTTTTGCCTGAGTCAAATCTTTTTAGATAAAGTTGTTTGTCTTATTAGCTGACATTATAAATTACTTTATCTGCTGTCAGCCCTTTATAGCCGTTAGACTGAAAAGTCTTCTTTTTGCTATAAAGAGTTTGTTTCTGATATGACTTTATTTAGTACTTTATTATCAAATTGCTTCCTGCAGCTTCCTAGAAAAAGGGTTATTCCTTTTATAGAATGTTTCTGCTGCAGAGTTTGTTTTGTCTTCTTGATATTTACAGCCCAGGTCTCAAGTCTCAGAAGAAGACAAGTAATTCAAATGAAGAGAGCCGTTGCTTGCTGATGTTATATAAAGGACCCTTTGAAGAAGGATTCAAGCTAGCATATAGCTAACTAGTTACCCAGATATTTTCAAGCATTCAAGCCTTCATCGAGATCAAGCTTTCTGCTCTCAGCAATTTCCATCTAACTGAGAAGTGTTAAGATCTTCTACTCTTCTTCAACCTGAGTTCTCCTGCTTTCAGGAAGTTCAAACTCAGAGTTCTTTTGAAGAAGAAGAAGAAGAAGATAGCTGCTTGAAGATCTTTAATTCTATTATTTTTATCTTCTTGTAGTTTTTCCTTCAGAGTTTTCTGAAGAGTTTTCTGCACTGAAGCAAGACTTCACCTGGACATCTTTGAGCCAGGGGGAGCCTTGATTCTTTAGAGCTTTCTAGCTCAGTGCAAGTTTTTGTGCTTCTCTAACCTATTGTAAAATAGAGAAGACATCTTAACCTTCTTCCCCCTCCTGTACAGGGTTATTACTCCCTTCAAAAGTATCCCTTGGTGGCAGGGCACCTGATCAAAAACCTGTGCTTGGTTTTTAGACACCTGATCAAAAGTCTAAAGGGTTTCTGGATCTACCTGAAGCAGATCCTGTTGGTGGCAGGGCACCTGATCAAAAACCTGAGTGGATTCCTACCGTGTGGGTAGAAGAGTGGACGTACCCAAGTTGTTTGGGGAACCACTATAAATTTCCTTGTGTCGTCTGGATTCACTTGTTTAATTCCTGCATTGTGGCTGTGAATAGATATAACTAGGATTGCTAGTTGCTGATTAGGTTTTCCAAGCCTTAACTGTAATTACAGTTAGCTTGAGTTTGTGTACATCACTTGTGTTAGGCTTTAAGGTTAAATCAATATCTATAATCTTTCCATTCCGCACTTCACTCCAAGGGAGTTGGGTAGATCATTAAGTTTTGTCTAGTGTAAAATTTGATAACTCTATTCACCCCCCCCCCCTCTAGAGTAGTATCTATCCCTTCACTTTCACCATCTACTGCAAATAGTGTGACAGAAATGAAATTAAAATAAAAATGAATTATTAATCCAGCGCACGAATCTTGGCACAAATCCAAGGGCTGTCGAGTCGTCTTCCTCCTCCAGCCAACGGACCTTATTGCTTGCGCCTGGGCCGACTTCAAACCGCCGCTGCCGGCCATCCGGCCACTTCCCTGCCCGGCCACCGCCACCACCACCTTCGTGGAGGTGGTGGCTACCTCCAGCCGACGGCGTGGTCGCCGGTGACGACTATTCCGGCGATCCCACCAAGAAGATTTTCGTCCCAAAACCATGAAAACCATAGATTGGTTCGGGCTCAATTGAGCCCGAACCTTGAACCTAAACATCCCTATGATCTACCCATGAAGTAAGGAGAGGAGGAGGACCTTGCCGGCGGCCTGAAGGCGCGACGATCGTCGGGAAACCATTTCTGATGGTGGCACCACTCGACTTCTGCAACAGTACAGTGGGAGGGCTCGAAATCTTCAGGTAAAGGCTGGGAAACGTTCCTCTTGGGCCACTGGTGGTGTTTAAAGGCTCGGTTGAGGAGGGGAGAGGCCAAAACTTCAATGGCCATTAATGCCATTGAAAGCTTGGCTCGGGTTAGGAGGAGGGGGGGCTGAACCAGCCCCTTGGTGGCCGGGAAATGGCTGGAAATTTCTCCCCTTCCCCAGAGGAGTTGAATCCAGCCATTAAGAGTGGCCTTTGGCCTCCCTTGGCCGGGTTTGACTTGCCCCTTCATTCCCTCTTTTTCTCTCTCCTCCATTACCATGGAATGGAGCTCACTCTCTCTCTCCTAATCATCAAGTTGACTTGGTCAACCTTGGGGTCTATTGGCAGCCCACATATACACCTAATATTCCTAATGAAGCTATATGAGGAGGCTTGAGCTTATGCTAGCTCATTTGGGCTAGGTTGACCCAAAGTAGGCTTGGGTTGACTTTGGTTTTTTTGACCATTTGGGTTGCCCCTAATGGGTACCTGGTGATCCATTGATCTCTCCTAAGGCTTAGGTGGGGTGGCACAAGACTAACTGGGCACCTTGAGGGTCATATAACCCTTAATAAGGGCATCTTGACCAAGTTGGGGTTTGAGTTGGCTTGGGTCAACTCAAGCTTGGGAGTTGACCCCATTGAGTCCCAGGTGACCCATTGGCACCACTTTAGGTCTAGGAAGACCTGGGCAAGGTTGGTTGGGCACATTAAAGGCCAACTGCCCTTAGTTAGGGCACCTTGCCCAATTTAGGCCTATGGTGGTCTTATATCAAATAGGCCACTTTGGGTTGACTCTAATGGACCCTTAAGGCTTTAGTGGACCCTCTAATAGGTTAGTGATGTTGTGGTGGGGTCATGGAGTCATGGTGAAGCCCTAAGGTCCATCCCTAGGTTTGGTGATGAGGTTGTGCCATAGACAGACCAAGGTGATTCTCACCTTGGTCTTTGATCACTTGGCCCTTTTTAGCTTTCTAGGGTTTTGTCATGACCTAGTCATGAACAAAACCACTCTTAGGGGTCTAGTTGGAAATGAGATGTTACAAAAGGTGCGCTCGATTTTCGGATCAAAACCGAATTCAAAATTAGTTGAAGAGTTTACTTGGGTCATAAATTAAAAAGAAGAGAGGGAAGAGACAAAGAGGGAGATAAACGATGAAAAAGAAAAAAATATTATATTATTATAATATTATAATTAATTTTATTTTTTTTGTTCAAAAAGCGGGTTAAGTTAATCTCGGACTTCCCGAGGTCTACCCTGTGAAGGGCTCATAGTGGTACTAGTGGGTGTGCTGGGATGACAAGCCCAAACCGTCCTTTTCGAGAATTTAAGTTGCGCTCTATAAAAAAAAATTGAAAAAGAGGTGAGAAGAAAGAGAACGATAAAATTAATAACTATTTTTTTTTTCAAATTATCGACCAAAGTCCCCGTCAACGGCGCCAAAAACTTAATTGCGCGAAACTATATCCGCAAACGACAACGGCAAGTGCACCGTATCGGAAATGGTATAGGTTTATAAAAACCAAGGTCGTATTAGACTCGGGATGGTTGAGTAATTCTACTTTGAAAATCGTTATTATTTTATCAATAGAAATTTGAGTTGGGGTTGAGAAAAGTAACAACTAGAAATGTTAACGGAATTAAAACGATGTATTAAAACTAGTGTCCGATCTTTGAATCACCTCGAAAATCGAAAATAACGGAATGAAAATAGAAATGCAGTTCTCTTGTTGAAGAGGCTTTGACCGTGGAGGTTCCTGAAACATGAACACCCCTTTTTCGAGGATTAGATTCAACTAAGCTTAGGTATATCGACCGAACTCTCGTTCTCAAATCGCATCGCCTAAGACTTGTTTTAGGTAGTGAACCGCTATTGGATTTTACTCCAATCTGGAAGAGTTATGTCGTCCTCTTTCGAGGGTTGCGTTCTACTCCTTTTACCTATGAGCGATTGTTTCGTCTTACGAGCCTCTCAGCTAACTAAAGAATGAAAACAATATGAAAACTATCTATCAATGATATAGCCTCATAGAAATTATTGATCAAAGGTAAATCATTCGCGTTCAACAGATTGAGAAAAACAAAATTAAAATCATAGTAAAGATTATCTCATTCTCGGATCATCACGATTGAGCACTAAAAAGATTAGCTACTCATGATGATGGGGGAATCATGATTATAAAACTGCCCCTTGACTAAAAAGAATAAACAATGATAAGAGAAAATTTTAAAGCTACGAGAGACAAGATTGGACTATGACAATATTTTAAACGGAAAGAAAAATTTATATTTTATTGCTAATCAAAAAAGAATTACAAGAAATAAACATGCGGCGTTATAAGTTAACGAATATAAAAATGAGACGTACAAAATAATTTGAAGATCAACAAACTAGACTAGACGATAAAAATAAAAATTACAACTTTATTTGAAATTCAATCTCCCAAAAAAATAATCTCCAAAAATGTGTAACTCTCAAACAATTTTTTGGACTAAAAATTCTCTCCCAAAATGATGGTTAACAGTGCCCTTTTTTATCTCTAAAAAAAAATGTGTTTTTCCTCATTCCCGAGGACTTATTTATAGGTTCTGAAATGAATTATCTTGCCGGTGTTAATGGAGGAGCGGAGCTGGCGCTGGAGTTACTTGGAGGTGGCCGGCCTTGGTTGTAACGGCAACAATGATGGCGGAGGTGGAGTTGGCGCTGCATGGAGGAGGTGGTCGCTGCTTGGCGAAGGTGACCGTGCTGGAGCTGGTCGAACTTGCTGGAGGATGTCGGGGATGGCCGGATTCTTGAGGAGCTCGGGTGGCTGGTTTTAGTTGTCCTGTAGTGTGTATATATACGTGTGTGTGTGTGTGTACATACATATTTATACGTACATACATATATATGTAATGAATGGCAGCTCGCATGGGTGGCCGGAACAGCTCGGGTTGCATGCATGGAGGGCCATCGAGAGTTCTTTCATGCAAGATAGTGGCGTTGAATATATCCGGCCGAGCTCTATGTCCACTAATTTGAATCGCATACGGACCTTGGACGTGACAGCGGGATAAAATTCCCTCAGGCCTGTCACTTTCGTAAAAAATAGAAAAAATATGTATTAAATCTCAAAATATTATTTTTCTACAAAATGTTTTATAAAAATCACGAACACGTGCAAATATTTAGAATTTCTAATAAAGATAATAGTCATAGATGATGACTAAATTACTAGTCATCAGCTACCGCCAACGGTAAGGTTACCGCGTGACGGTAGGCTCCATATACACATTTTCTACCAGCTGTCCTATTCTAAGTAAAGAAGGTATATGTGCTTTCCTTGTGAACATCAGTTAGCGCAGAGAGATAGTATAAGTGAGGTGCGGTAAGCATGCTTAATTAGGCGTGTGCACAACTGGTCTTCAATAGACAAGTAAGGTGGTGACACTTTCCTCGTAAACCTTGGTTACTGTGGAGAAATAGGTGCTACCGCGAAGAGGTAGTTTAATTTCCTTCTTTGGCCTCCACCAAGTTCCCGGATTTGAGCTCTCAAATCGATGACATGGACTTACAGGTAGCGTGGCGCATTAACAGGAACACGTGGCGGTAGTCGATGAGCAAGGTGTTGTCAATTCAACTTTTCCATCAACATGCAATGCCGAGTCGATCCTTCCTTGCAGTCGGCATGGCTAGCTCCAGCGGTAATTCACACATCTAGTGGACACGTGCTGTCTCGTCGATCCTTCTCTTCCAGCCAACATAGGTTTTCTAGTAAACTCTTCCTTTCAGTTGACATGGATAGCGCTCGGCGTTAAGGCTATCACCAGCTATAACTGACAAGTCTAGTCGATACATGAAGTCTTGTTGATGTTGTCTTCCAGTCGACATCAACTTTCTAGTCGATATTACATCCCATCGACATACTAGCGCATGGCGTTATCTCTACCGCGCGACAGTAGTCATCGTGACTTGTCTAGTCGATTTGAGTCGTCTGGCCGACATTTGCCTTAAGCTGAGCAAGTCCACTCGATGAGAATAAACAGCGTTAGCGCCCGATGTTATCTCTAATGCAGATAATAACTTACAAACATTCTAGTTCTCGTACGATTTCACACTTGTAAGTCTGCACAATATACCCAACATAAGTATGATCAAATACAATTTGATACTTGTTATTATCAAAACTGATAAATGCAGAACGCATGTTCTAACATCGATTTATTTCTCAACTTCTTATGTATTTGATCCAGAGATAATTTGGTGTATGTGTTGATGCATCACATATGATCAAATACATCACATATGTCTATCATGGATGGAGTTAATGCGAGTATATATCACATATATCCCAGAGCTCGTTAGGGGCAGCGGGTTCTCGAGTGGGCTCGACAACTTGAGCGCATTGCCCTTGATTAATCAACTGGTTGACGAGGCTGAGCAGATGAATGTACTCTGCGTAGGTGATAGGTTGTTGCCCATGGTCTTGCGGATGTAGTGGCTGCCTGGCTGCTATCGGACGGTTTCACCGGTTGACTAGATCTGAAGGTCGCGTGTTCGAACTGTTGGCACAAAATTTGTCACCTAGTTCTTCCACCCTCAACAACTGACTGGGGAATTCGGTGAAGAGATTGGAGACTACAGCCGACCGATTACTTTTCCCTATGGGGCTCAGCGAGCAGAAAAGAAACACAGAAAAGGGGGTGCCCGTGGCCACGGTGAATGGAACTCTTGCGGCGGGCTCTTCTATTACTCCAAGAAAGTTGGCCGGGCTGAACAGGTTCCTCTCTCGGACAGGTTCCTCTACAACTAGATTTATCTCATGATGTCATTTCATGTCAAATTATGCAATGAAAGGGTAAGCAGTTGAGCAATAAAACAATATCATTGGTGAAAATAATATGGAAGAGGTGCTCTATGAAGGAAGCTGCATGGAAATTTTGAGATGGAATGAAAACAAAGTATTTGGAGCTTTTCTGACACAAGGGTATTCTGGCACTCTCCAGTTTTGAGGACAAAATTTTGATAAGGTAAATCAAATGTAATAATATGAAATTTTAACAAAAAAAATTTATCGCACTTGAAAACTTAATTCTATAAACAAAATACAAAAAAATAAACTTCATATTAATAATTAGCATGCCAAAAGCTTTGAAAAATATAATTTGAAAAGTCAATCTAGCACAAAAAGTCAACAAACTATGTGGAATTTTAGAAAACGAAAAGGGATCATCGTTGACACTATTTTTTCCTCAAGCCCTCCTTCCTCCTCCCATTCTCACCCTAGGAAAGAGAAAATCCACGATGGAATTAGGGATTCTCGGCCCTCTCATTACATTAAGCATCTTTGGACATAGTCGTGGTTGTTAGATTGAATCCACATCTTGGATTAAATAAAAAAAAAAAATTCACGCCGACTGCACGGACTTGTGTCTGATGTGCACGGCCATGCACAATTTATGCCACTTGTAGCTTTCTTCACTTACAACTTGGCGCGTGATCGTGTGCCCGCGATCTCAAATAGGACTGTAAAAATGCATCTTTCAAAATAGTAGAAAGCACACAGTCATGTGGATCCACGTACGGTCATGCAAGAAGGAAAATTCCTAGTTTTCTTCATGAGGTTGATTCTTGCAAGTCTCCATGCATTTCATGCATTGAACAAGCATTTAAAAGTCTTAGGGGGTGAAATTTGGGGTGTTGCACATGGTGCCTTCTAGAAGCCTGGGTTCTTTTTTGTTTTATTTTTTGGAGTTATAGACATCAGATTTTGGATCCACCTTCATGTGGAGGTTGATATATGAGACCCAATGATATTATCTTGTGTCAATAGGATCTTTCCATATAAATATATAAATGCATATATCCATTTCTACAAGTATATATTTGGGGAGGTTAACATTAGTCATAGATTCAATGTTAGACTTCAGCAAAGGTGGATTTGCTCAAGTCTATCAGTCATGTTGAGGTTCTTTTGTTGCCAACCTCCATTATTCATCTACATGGAACAAATAACAACAATTACTAGAAAAATAATCTGGGTTATTCGTTTTCCTAAGAAGAAGATGAGAGATATACCCATTCATTCAAACCATATTCGATTCAAAATCTTCCTTAATCAAAAAGGTTTGTCTGTTCACTGAAGGAGGAAAGTGAGAAGATTGGAAATGATCAAAATCCACAGACATAGAAGTATACCATGTTTCCATCAAAACCACAGAATGAACTTTATGGAAAAGCATACATTAAGTATTCGGCAAAAGTTTTATAAGAGTCTTTCTAGCCTCTAAAAAGACTTCAAATGCACAACTCTTCATTGAGTTAGGTGGATGCTGAACTAGAGTCAAGAGTACTGTGTTCAGAGTGCTGGACTAGATAATCAGGAGGATTAATGGAAAATATAGGTGATTGAATTTTTGGTCTAACACCTAATAACCACCTCCAATAACCTAGAAATGTGACTATGTTCAGAGTTTGGTTAGAGATACAGAAATTGAAGGAGAACAAATCCAATCTAATGAATGTTATAGTGTATTTTGGTCCAAACAAAGACCGGATTTTTTATCTATGATCTGGAGCCCGTGATGACTATAAACACTATCCTTCATCAGATTTAGCTGGATAAATTAAGGCTCCGTTTAGCACGGTGGTGGTGGTCATGAACACGGTGGGTTAAATTGTAATTTGTTAGCGCTCATCTAAGGAACTTCATCCACTTTTATGTTCAAACGGATGATGTTTGTTAGGTGATCCTTAACGAATGACGTTTTAACCCATGCGGTGAAGACCGTCACTATCGTGCCAAACAGAGCTTAAAAGATACATAATATAAATGTTCAAAAAAAGGAGAAAGTTTAAGAGTTGTGACTTAATAAAATGGAGCAAATAGTCTGCATAACTTCAAAATTAAATTAATATTACAAACCTGATGAAAGAAATGCTATAGTAGAGTGCAGAAGAGTGGGCATAGCATTGTTTGAGTTCAAGATACCTGAAATTGATTTGCATGTTAATGAGCACAAGTTACTTTTAGTATTTTTTTTCATTCATAAACATTTTATGATATTATTTTCTTTGATAGGCTCTAGAGCATGAGTTTTGTGTTTAAACCACATTATTTATTAATTAATTTACTCATTTTTAATCCAATTTCAATCACTTTAGGCTCCGTTTGGCACGGTAGTGGCGGTCATGAACGCACGTGTTAAACCGGCATTCGTTAAGGATCACCTAACAAACATCATATGTTTGAACATAAAAGTGGATGGAGTTACATAGGTGGGTGTTAACGAATGACAATTTAACCCCCATATTTATGACCGCCACCACCGTGCCAAACGGAGCCTTAGTTGTTGGATTTCTCGTAACCTTCATCAAAGCTCAACAAGAATCTAATACCGAGCTCAGACAGGGTGTAATGAACAAGGTTCACGCAATCATCTAATACCGAGCATCATGGGCTTAAAGTTTGTCGTCAAAGCGCTAAATTCCTTTGAAGCATTTCTCTAGGTTAATAGAGTTATTTGAGTAGTCGAATAATCCAAAGAGAGGATGCAATATTGCTCAAGTTTTCATATATAAGATAGTTCAGCAAAGTTGCCTGCATAACCAAATATGAATAAAAAAATCTACATCGTTTGTCATGAATCACACTTTACTTTTTTATGCATGACAACTTTTTATTATAAGAGGAAAAAAGATACATAGGAGGGAGCAGAAGCTTCTGATATGTTCTGAATTCTGCAGAGAATATAAGAAATTAAGAATATTGCATCCACAACCACTTTTTGGGAAACAAACTTTAGAATTCTTTTGAATAGGAGCTTGATGGAAACCATGTCTTCCAATTTTTAGCATATCTGCTGGGTTGGGGGATGTCTTTGTTAGATACCACCTGAAGTGGATGGTCATTGTCATTCTTTTTTGGCACCAATGTCATCTTTTGGTACAAGATAAGCCTCAGCAATAGTATCATTGTCATCCATTTGAGGGTCTTCATTATCGCTAATATATAATATAGGAGCTTCCTCATTCTCAATCATTCTTTCCTTGAAAGTGTTCATAAATTGCGGAACAGAACCAAAAACAGGAAAACTCACAGCATTATGAGGCTGGTCAAAAGTTTGTCCATTAGCGCAGCAAATATATAACCTTACGCTTGGCTTGCGCTTTTGAGGATCACATTATGCTGCTTTTTTGCAAAATGCCAGATTTATGTATACAATAATTGAGCACTCCTTAGCAAAAGGGGAGAGAAAACATCAAAACCTTGCACAACAAGGGGAAGAGGTGCAAATTGAAATCCCCAAGCCTTGCTATTCTTTGAACTATCTTACTTGACACACGTTCAACGTAATCCAATCTATGTCTAGAACATGACTGGGCTCGATCAGACTGCCTACATTCGAGAAGAAGGCACACATTAACAATGTAAGTCTATCTGAACAAGGCACAAGTATAATACCTTACAATAGTAGATATATCAGATATATGTCCACCAAAATCAAATTGTTATATTGAATTCGAGAGTAACTAATCGAACAAGTTATTTACATAAAGAAATGCTTTTCACACCCACAACATTATAAACATTAGTATTGTAAGAGATTTAAAGCTTGAGCAAGAGTTTCTAAGAAATATTTTCTGAAAAAATATATGATCAAGAACTCAAGAAGAAACTGCGAGATTAAACATCCATTCTTTCCTTCTTTGAAAGTAAGCAAGTTGGATTTGAACCAAAGATCATTAGCTTCAGCACTGTTTTATGGAATGTGAAAGGGGGATTTTGCACCAGGAAAAAGAAGCTTTAGGCGGAATGCATCAACTCCATTCAAGTAGTAACGAAATAGCCTCTTCGCCCTGATAAAACCTAGTCTACCATACAGAGCCAGAGCCCCCTTGTTTGTAACTTCTGCTTCAAGTGTCACCTGCCAAAAACATGGATCAAGATAATGACGAGTAAATTCTTGTGGAGCAAATTAATATTTGTGTTTAAAGTAAATAGAACAATAGTTATGAACTTTATATCTAGTCTCTATCATGTATCTATGATGCATGAATACTTTCCCGAATGCAGCGTACCCGTACCAAATACATATCCGGTATCGGTACGTACCCGATACTGGACGGATACACATATGTGGGCACACTTGGACTTAGCACACCATTCTGCAGATTGTGATAGGAGTTTGTTTTTCTAGAGTAAACAAAAGTTGGCTCTATGCTAGGAAGAGTCGGTACGTCCAATTAAATTATATATCTGTACTGAGTCTGTTTTTGTTACTTGTACGTTTCTTTTACAAGTATGTGTATTGAACGTGTTGATACGACGCAAGTTATTAACAAAACGGCTAACGTGTCTCTAGACTAACCGGAGATTGAAGATGTTGATCTCCAACAATGAAGATGAAGGAAAAAAAAAGCCAGATGAGTATACTTAAGTTTAATTTTATCTATTTTGGTTAAACATATAAGATGTTAAATTTTGTAATATTTAAGGATGCTTAATGTTTGAAAACTTCATGTTATGTTGCATTGATATGTGGATTTGTACTTCAAGTTACGATTTATATTTGATGTTTCGATATTTTGAAAATTATCTATTGCACTTGATATATATATATATAATTTGTTATAACGTATCATGTCGTACCCGTATTCTTATTTTTTTTATTTTTGGCGTACCGCCGTACCGGGTACATATCGTACCCGTACCGGCGCTTCCTAGTCAGGTATGTACTGTAAAACACTTGCATATACTTATGGGTTCTTTTGCTCTACGAATGATGGATGACTTAAATTTAGTAAAGGGTTTGTTACTGCACTAATTGAAATTAAAGGTACAATCACGAGGTATACTCATGCCTAACTTCTGGAGGCTAGTTCATCCAAGAAGCCCTTCTCCAAAGATGTAGATCCAAACCCTAATGATCAAAGATGAAAACAACTCTCCCATACCACTTCCTTATATAGGGAGGGGGCTCACATATCACTAACCATAAAGCAACAAAAAAACAATACAAGATAGAATAAGATACGCGCACGTGCATAACAATACACCCCGCCAGAAAATCAACCTTGCCCTCAAGGTCGGAGTGCCATCCTCCAGCTAGTAGTGAAATGCCCGCGGGTGGGCAGCCGCAGAGGTGCCCGGAGCGTCGTCCGGCGGTACATCCACGATCATAAGAGCATCAAAGTCAGTCGTGTTGATTTCGTTCACATCCTCTCCGATGAGAAGGCGGAACTCCTTCACCGGACAATCATGAGTAGGCGAGTAGGGTTGTTTGCAACAGAAGCATAGATCCCTGCTCCGTAAGTCATTGTACTCATGGTTGGATAGGCGGTGAGTAGGGACATGACAGTTGTTGTGTGGGCCCATAATGGGTGGACGAGGTAGAGGAGGTGGCGATGGTGCTTGTTTAGGAAGGGGAGAAAAATAAGGTTGGTAGGGAGGTTTGGCAGGAGGCAATGAGGAAGGAGGGTCCCCAGACAACGCGAGGAATTCAGCCTCCACGAATGGGGAGAGGTCCATGGCTTGGTTAACAGTTAACGGTTGAAGGGTGCAGAGGCGGGCTCAGATATGGGGTTGTAGGTCGTGCATGAAGTAGACCAAGTAATGGTCGGGCGGAAGAGCTGGAACATGGGTGAGCAGCTCGATAAGAGAATCCACATACGAATCAATGGAGCCGGTATAATGAACTTCGCAAAGGCCCTCGATCATGGAGTCAGAGTAACGGTGATCATACTGCTGAATGAGGGCCTCTGTGAGAGTTGTCCAGGTGAGGGCGGGGGAGGAATGGCGGAGCCAGCGGGCCCAATGGAGGGCGGAGCCAGCGGGCCCAATGGAGGGCGGACCCTTCCATGCCGATGATTGTTGTAGAGACCCGCTGCGCCAGAGGAGTCTGGTGAATATCAAAAAATTGTTCGGAGCGGGCAATCCACCCAAGTGGGTCAGTCCCGTTAAATGTGAGAATGTCGAGGCGTGGAAGCTGTGGAGGTAATCCCGTCAATGCGGGATTTGTGGGGGCCACTGTGCTGGGGGATCCCAAGGCAAAAACAGTAGACCCGGAGTTCTGAACGAGTTGCAGGTTGTGAAGCAAGGTCATAATTGACGTGAACTGCTCAGCGTGGGCCTCGAGACGTGAGTTGATGGAGGTGAGGGAGTGTTTGAGGGCTTCCACGCGGGATTCCATCCGACCCTTTGGAATAAGAAAGAAAGCACAAGAGCTGGAGATTCAGAGGAGTGTCGGAGCCGGCAGAGGCGATCTAGCTGGCTGCATAAGGAATCAAGTCGGCGCGACGGTCGAAGGGGCAGGCGGAGAACTGCATGGTGACCGTGTGCCCTGGAGGGATTCGTGTTGCCTAGCAGGGAGTGGGCGGCAGCTGCCTGACGGGATCGAAGGCCGCTGGCTGGATCGAACGAAAACGAGCGGCCCTGAAGCAGGCGGAGCAGTAAACGACAACTGCGACTCGAGCGGTCTGGGTGCGGGGGAGATCCGAGGGGGAAGAATCAGACGAATGTGGTCGAGATCGGGTTGGACGTCCGGAGGACGCAAACTGGGCAGCCCTGGCAGACGCAGGATCCCGCGAGGCGGAAGCGTCCGATGGAGAAGACGAAACGGCGTAACCCGGCGGCACCCAATGCGCAGGCGGGATGGCTAGGTCGGACCAATGTTACGGGAAGGAGAAAATGCTTGCACTAATTGAAATTAAAGATGCAATCACGAGGTATACTCGTGCCCAACTTCTGGAGACTGGTTTCTCCAAGAAACCCTTCTTCAAAGATGGAGACCCAAACCTTAATGATCAAAGATGAAAACAACTCTCTCACACCGCCTCCTTATATAGGGAGGGGGCTCGCATATCACTAACCATAAAGCAACAAAAAAACAATAAAAGATATAATAAGATACGCGCGCATGCGTAACAGGGTTAGTAAGTGTTCTTTGCAATACAGTCTCTGTGAGACTTTCATGAATTTAGTGCAAAGTTGCAAATGTTGGATGTTGGTTTCTTATCGGCTTAAGTTTGAAATGTTAGATATCGGGTTGCGAAAATATATCCAGAATATTTTAAAATGTTGGCTTTCAATATTATAAATATAAATATATATATATATATATATATATATGCATATAATTATATCTATTAATAATATAAGCAAACACTAGATGACCAGTGGCTGCATAGGCGAATCGCCAACGCAACCACTATTCTTTTTTTTTGAGTTATATATATCTATACTATCTATAAAGAAATATGGATGGCTTTAAAAAGCCATAATTTTAAAAGTCATCAAATTAATTCCAGCCTATGGATCAAGATAATCAGATCTGCAAATAAAAAATTCTCTTGAAAACTTCCTCCCACAACTACAGGAAATTCCGATGCCCCCTCTTCTGATCTCCGCCCGAACTTATCCTTCCCTATGGCGGCGAACGGGAAGGGACACTGGCGGCGGTGGCCCTTCCCGTGAGCCCTAAAATAGAAGACAGAAGACGGCAGGAGAGCGATCTCCAGTTCGTGGTCGGAAAAAGTCCCGAGCAGATCTCCAGTTCGTGATCGTTTGAATATGTGTGGGTTTCGGAGGAGACGACGGCGAGTGAGAAGAAGAGCGGAAATGGGGATTGGGCTCTGTGGAGCCTCCGAGCCGTTGGAAGCAGCTTCGCGGCGTCCGACGACATACTCACCTTCGGCCTCGTCCACTGCCGCCGCCCGCCTCATATTCGATCCCAGACTCTCTCTTTCTCTCCCTCCCTCTCTTTTACTGTTGTCGTCGCTCTCCCTATCCCCTCTCTTCTTCCTTCTCTCTCTTCGAAACCGGGGTAGCAGCGAGGATGGGAAGTCTCTAGCAGGGAGTTGGGGAGGCGATGATGGGGGAGCCGACCTAGCAGTTATCAGGTGAGGGGGAGAGAGGATAGGTTGCGCGAGGTTTTTTTTAAAATTTCAAAATATTGAAGTGATGTTGGATGGCTGAGATGAAAGGGTGGAGATTTTTTTGACGATAACATTTAATGAATAGTTGTTTAGCAGCCTCAGGTGATAAAATATGTATTTTTTATATAATATATATATATATACTATTTTATAAATAAACCCCCTCCCCTTTGGTGCAACATTCATAATACCAACTATACCCCTATTTTTTTGATTTAATACCATATTTGTTTCACTGAAAAAATTTTAAAAAAATTTAAATCAGGGGGCCATTTTCGTCAAATGCATTCTCCCGCCGTACTCAAAACCTGTGTTTCACGTTCCTATACCAAAGGGAAACCTCCACAACCTGGCTTCTCACCCGACACCCTCTTCTCTCTTCAGTACCCCACCTCACCGCACCACTACCGCTTATCCATCTCCAAGCCAAAGAGCTTCATTCTTAGCCATACTGTTTGACATCATCTCGCCACCGTCTCCGATGCTGCAAGATGGTGTAAGAAGTCATATACGCTTCTCCATGCTAGGGCTCCATACGTATCGCAGGGAAATTCCTTCCTCCGCGCATTTCTTCCTCCCAATGAATATTTATTCTCCGATATAGGGCTCGGAGCGGAAAAAACTGTGAGTAATCATCTCCTCCTCCGCCTCCATCGCAAGGGAAACCTTAGCATTACAACTTAACATCTCCTTCCACATCTCGATCTCCACAGTCTCCACCCTCTACCCAGGAATATCTGATGGTCAGAGACCCAGAAGAAGCCAGCATCCACGATCGGCGGCATTAGGCTTTGACGATCTCCTTCCAACTCGCACATTAACCTTTCACAATTTGTTGATTTCAATAGCACGAACCCAACATTTCCAGAGCCGGTGCCAATTTGCTTGAGCGGTATTCACTCCCTTCAGTCTCATATGATTTCCTTTTTTCTCCTTTGGTTGAACGGTTAAAAAAGTTGCAATTGATATTGTTTCCGATCCAGAGTTTTTGATATTACCTGGCAGTTGGGAAAAATATTCACCCGTGAATTTAGCCTCAGGTTTGCTGCACTTTTTTTCCTAAAAAAAAAATTCTTTCATGTGCTTGGTTCATGGGATTTTTTATTTGGTTTGTCATGTCTCCTGATGCAGAGGTAAATTTTTTGTTTCCATAGATGCTTGGGTTTGGTTCGACAATTATGGAAGTGTTTATTCAGGGCTTAGGTCTATGTTTGTAACTTTAAGTAAAATTCATCATCGCTATTTCTAAATTAATTGTCCGATCTCTTACACATGTCTCTCCTGCTCTTCAAGTGTAAGCATGTAATTAGATATAGAAAAATTTCATGGCATCTTAACAATTCTGAGACATATTTATATGATTAGTAATTTGTTGCCTACATTTAAGACATTTTTAAGATGTTTTTGAACATCATAATAAAAAAACATTCTCATTTGTCCATCTGATTAGTAATTTATTTTTTGGCCATCGAATCATTCCCGTTTGTGCTTTGTAATATCTTTCTCAGTATGATATCTAGAATATAATTTATTCCTTTCATAAGAAAAATATTGCATGACATGGCTCATTTCTCACTGAATGATTCTCAAAATCAATAGTCACTTGACAGCGTCAACAATGGACAACCAATCAAATGAGGATGAGGGAATTTGTCGCAAACGCAATAGGGTTTCTGGGTCTGGGTCCGCACATCCTCAACAAATGCATCTACCAACATCCAATTCAATTTCTTCGTTGTTCTCGACTGCAGAAGGTATTAACCAATTTTTCTCTTTAATGTAACACGTCACTTCTACAAATTCAATGTGTTCACATTCCTTGCAACACACGGACCCTTCATTACACCTTGCACCGTCTCGATCAATCGCATAGAGACATTCACTGACGGATGTTCAGCGAAATACACAAAATGCCAGGAGAAGACAGCATCAACGTAATCAACAATCCAACTTCCAAAATGAATTAAACCATGCCACAACGTCTTGAGAGAACTGGCCACAAGACAATCTCATAACACCATCTCATGCATCTTCAAAATTGACTTCAATAAATGTATTTCAATTACCCAACTTTCTAACACAAATGCTTGGTCTATTGAATAGAGGACCTGCCAGATGCATCAATCGAAGCAGAACGTCAACTGCCAGTCGTGGTCCCAAATTTTCGAGCACCGGTGAGAAACTCTACAAGAATTTCTTCTCAAACTACACATGTTACTAGGATGGAACGTCCACCACCGACATTTTGTCGTCATTGCATTGCAAAATTGTTTTATACAGAAATCAAAAAATTTATGTTGCAGCAACGAAAAGGTTGTCAATCCTAGGATTCCTGCTCCGCTTGAACTACTTGATCTCTTTACTCAGCAGGGTTCTCAAGAAAGTCATTTCCGACAAAATGTAAGCGTGTATAATAACATTTTCTCATTCACATCGATGGGTGTCACATTTGATGAATCTATACCGTCCTTCGCGCAAGGAATCTATACTTTCAGAGCACATGATGCATTGTACCATAGAATAGGCTCTCTTTTGCCCACTCCAGGCAATATACATAGGTTTTTACCGCTGTTCATCTATGACACGAACTGTGAAACTAAACATCGCTTGGAAGAGGGATAAGCACTTGACGCGGATACACTACATAAAATTAAAACAATACTTAATATGTATAATCTGTTTGTCCACTGCTTTCTGTTGAAAAATTTGATATAGCGGAAAACGGGAACCAGGCGCAGGAACACTCCAACCATAAACTGAGCTTAATAAACCAGAGACAACAGAAGGCAACAACAAAGTCATGTAATATCAACAATCTTCTTTACAAGACAAGACATACATGGCGAGACATAATTTGTCAATGAACAAAGGGAAAGCATACAAGCAAGCAAGCAAAAACAAGCCGGGAGGATAGCCTCAGAGACCGCCGAGTCCGTCGAGACCGCCAAGCCGTTGCTGCACCGAACTAAGCTACGGAGTCCACGTAGACCGCGGACAAACCGTTATTCTGCCGAACTCCTTGTCCTCTCTCTACAAGCCGCCTAACCGCAGAGGTTGCCTAGCTGCCAGAGTCCGCGAACAAGAGCTGCTGCCGAACTGAAGAACAGAACGCCGAGACCGGCAGACAGGTTATTGAACTGGGAAAGCTGAAGGAGAGAAGACCGGCTGGCCGCAACTGCGACCTGCTGCAAACCGTTGATTGTTAACTGCAAACTCCACTGATTCCTGACCGCAGTCAGAACTAAAAACCTGGCTTCTCAGTGCTAGCCGCAAAACCTGTAAACAGCAAAACGGTTAACCTTCTCAAACCGCGCAGACAGAGAATCTGAGGCCGCAATAATTAACTCAAGTCCAACTTACTGTTCATTCAGTTAGTTATGATGTGACAGGGGAGTCCTATTTACAGGCACAGAGAGGAGTGTGGTCACCGACCTAGTGGATAGAAACTCACCCTAGCTCGCAGCTAGCACCAAGCAGTTCACGCAGTCCGCATGGACAAGGCCGAACACCGCACCAATCCGCAATAAGCAACGTCCACGACCAAAGGCACGAGCCGCCCGGTCAACCAGCGGACATTGCGGACTCTGCGATGAAACTGGACTTGTCAAAGATCGTGACCAAGTCCAGTAACCAATGTACCTCTGGCGCGAGCTCCGCGGACACAAACAACTGTCCATCCAGACCGCCAGCTCCATGTCAGATCGCCTAGCCGCGAACTCCGCGGTTACCTCCTAACCGCACCACCAGAGATCAAGGGCAAAAACCAAAGTCGATCTCAACGACAGTCCGTAACAAGCGGACTCCGCGAACTCAGAGTGAGTCCGCCCTTCCCGCGGATACACCACCTATCTGCACGGTTACACCAGGGAACTAGCCAACTGCTGAACAACAAGCCGATCGGGCTGGTCGTCATCACCAGGCCGAAACATCAGACCGCCCAGGTCGCACCATCAGTCCGCAGGACTGTCCGCCCAGGCCACGCGGTCTGTCTGATCAACCACAACTTTCACTTCACAATTTTCAACACTCTCCCTTGAAAGGAGAAGTGGTGACCAAACCCAGCAGTCCCCGTAACCATGTAAATGGCACCTTCGGCAACGGTTTCGTGAAGATGTCCGCAATGTTGTCCTCACTCCGCACATGTTCAACCATAAGAAATCCCTCCAACACCTTCTCTCGAATGAAGTGGTGTTCAATCTCTATATGCTAGGTCCGCGCGTGACAAACTGGATTATTAACCAGTTTCAGGGCACTCTCATTGTCACCGCGAAGCAGAGTTGGACCGCGCACTTCTTTATAGACGTTCTCTACTATTCTCCTCAGCTAGATGGCTTCCCGAGCTGCCAAGGCCGAAGCCTTATACTCAGCTTCCGTAGTAGAGACAGACAACAAGTCTTGCTTTTTGCTACACCAAGAAATACTGGTTGATCCACACGTGAAGACATAACCGTATGTTGACTTTCGGTTGTCTGAATCTCCCCCGTAATCAACATCTGAGTATCCTTGAACAGTAAAACCCGTGTCTCTCCTATAAAGGAGACCCATATCAAAAGTGAACTTCACATACTTCAGAATATTTCTCGAGGCTACCAGATGAGGTTTCCTGGGTTCCTCCATATACCGACTTACTCGGCCAACCGCATAAGCAATGTCTGGCCTGGTAATCGTCAAGTAAATAAGGCTCCCAACCAGAGCCCGGAACACAAGAGGATTTGGAAGAATCCTACCCTCATCTCGCTGAAGTTTGATGCTAGAATAAAATGGAGTAGAGCTACTCTTCCCCTCCCGCATGCCGAATTGCTGAACAATTCGCTCTGTATAGCCCTTCTGGGAAACGAGTATGTCGCTCTTTTTCCTCTCCACCTCGAGTCCAAGGAAGTGGCGGAGCTCACCCAAGTCCTTCATCTCGAATCTTATAGCTAGCTCTGCCCTGAGCCTAGCTACCTCCTCCTTGGAGTTGCCCGTGATGATCATGTCATCCACGTACAACAGCATCAAGACCATAAGCTCCCTCTTCTTCTTGATGAACAAGCTCGAGTCAGAATTAGAAGCAAGGTAACCGCAGAACTAGAGGTATTCTGCAATCTTCCAATACCAAGCTCGAGGAGCCTGCTTCAAACCATAGAGGGATTTCCGGAGCTTGCAGACGTAGTCCGGATGTTCTTCAGATATGTATCACAGTGGCTGATCCATAAAGATGTCTTTATCGATTTCCCCGTAAAGAAAAACATTCTTTACGTCTAGCTGCCACATCTTCCAACTCTGGCAAGCCGTCAAGGCCATCACCACCCGAACTGAAGTCATCTTCGCCACGGGACTGAACGTCTCTTCATAGTCTTCGTCGTACTGTTGTGAAAAACCAAGAGCTACAAGGCGAGCCTTGTACCGCTCGATGTTTCCATCCGCCTTCTTCTTCAGCTTATATACCCACTTGCAGGTCACGGGAGTAACGTCAACAACCTTAGGCACAAGGTTCCAGGTCTCATTCTTCTTGAGGGCAGTCATCTCCTCATCCATGGCATCTTCCCACTCCTTGACTCCAGTGGCTTCATTAAAGCTAGAAGGCTCCCGCTCATCCAGGGGATCTGCGAAGAAACAGGAGACAAAGATCACCGAGTTTCCTTCGCTATAACGAGCTGGTGGCTTGATGGTCCACTTCGATCTCCGAAGATTTTGACCCTTGCTCACCACCTCCGTTGCTTCTTCGGAATCAGCTTCATTCCCGGGCATACTTGGAGCGTCGCTCCCCCCTGCTTACTGAACCAGAAGTCTCTGCTCCAGAGCTTGAAACATCTGGAGCTCCTGGTAACACAGACAGCTCCACCTGAAGATCTTCAACAGCCTCCTTCTGCCCTTCATCCAACCTGCTCTCTGGTAGCTCCACAGATGAGCTACCTCCATATGACGTTAAGCTCGTCGAAGACCACGTTCCTGGAGACGACGAACTTCCTCGTCACTGGACCCATACACTTACATCCCTTCTTCCACTCGTTATAGCTCACAAAGACAAGCTTCATTGTCTTCGCATCCAACTTAGTCCTGAGAGCATCCGGGACGTGTACGTAGCAGGTTGATCCAAACACCTGAAGGTGTTCCACGCTAGGATTCTCCTTGAACATCATTTCAACAGGAGACTTCATGTTGATCGGACTCAGAGGCATCTGATTGATGACGTAGGTAGTGCAGGTCATTCCTTTCGCCCAAAAGGGCCTCGGAATGCCTTTTGCATGAAGCCAGCATTTGCAGGTTTCCATCAAATGACGGATCTTCCTCTCCACTACTCCATTTTGTTGTGGAGTATGAGCACAAGTGAGCTCTCTCTGGATCTCGTGCTTCCTGCAGAAGTTAGAGAACTCGGATGAAACGAACTCATCTCCGTTGTCCGTTCTAAACTTCTTGATCTGCAGGCCAAGCCGGCCCTCCACCAGTTTCTTGAACTCCACAAACAATCGAAAAGAATCTGACATCTCCTTCATGAAATACACCCAAGTGTATCAGTCATCAATCAGCACCAGCATGCATCTGCGGCCTCCAAGACTAGCGGTGACAGTTGGCCCTATCAGATCACCATGGATACACTCCAATGGTGCTTTACTCCTTGTTTGTGACTTGTCAAACGGAAGGCGATGAGCATTTCCATACTGACACCCCGCGCAAACATGGCCATCGCCGACGGATGACAACCTAGGCAAGCCTCTCACAAGACTTTTATCTGTTAAAGCTTTCAACTTGTCCATCCCGACGTGTCCTAGTCTTTCATGTCATATAGCAGCGTTATCGTTGGCCCCCATCCGATCAACATAAGAGTTTGTTGATAAAACAAACAAGTCTCTAACTTTTCTCCCTACATAAGCAACATCAGCCTTTACTGCTGATATGTTGCGGAGAAATTTCACTTCTGTTGGACTGAACAAAACGTGGTAGCCAGCGTCAACCGCATTGGTCACAGAGAAGAGATTCTTCTTCATGTCAGGTACGTGATAGACACTCCTTAACGTGAGTGAACCCTGAGCACTACCCAAAGACACTACACCCTCCTCTACAGTATGAACAATATCATCAGTGGTTATGATAGCTTCATTACCTGAGAATATTTGTAGCAATAAGAACTTTGACTCGTCTCCAGTGAGGTGATGACCACACCCCAAGTCAACTATTCAGTCATCTTAGTAGTCGACAGTGGAAATAACACGGACACACGTGCCCGGCAGAAAAGCTCCTCCCCACCCGGCTTCCTCAGCACTGGAACTAGCTCCCTCCTTATCTACAACATGCCCAGGTTGCAGTTTGACCTTGCAGTCTCATTTGAAGTGACCTGGCTGATTGCACCTGTAGCACTTCAACTCCTTCCAGTTCTTCTTAGGAGCAGCACTCCTCTCTTGCTGATAAGAAGTTGAAGGCACATCCTCAGCAACAATCTTCTTCTTCTCCCATCTCTTCTTCTTCTTACCTGTGAAAAGAGCCTCACTACCTCCTTCAGAGAGAGTAACCTCTATCATCTGTCTATCCAGGCTCTCCTGTGAAGCCAACAGGTTCTCCAGCTCCAGCAAAGGTGCCTGAGTAGCCCAGCCTTGAACAGAAGTCACGAAGGTCGCATATTCCTTTTGCAAACCACGGATTATGTGCCTCTTCAGTTTGGCTTCAGAAATGGGCTCATCAGGGTCCAGCGCAGAGATTTCAACGCACAGATTCTTCATCTTAAGAAAGAACAACTAGCCAACTCCTTTTCTAAGAACTGTAGCCGCGCTACATTCTTCTTGTTGAACAGTCCATCAATGGACGTCCAAATCTCAGCAGCAGACTCACATCCTAAGATGTGATCAAAGAGTTCAGGTGATATAGCCCGCTTGAGAGCAAACTCTGCTTTCGCATTGGTCTTCCTCCAAGCTCTCACCTGTTCAGCAGTACCAATTGCAGCAGTAACTTCTTGCTTGTGGTCACCACCAACGACTTCCCACAACTCCTCACCCAGAAGATAGTTCTTCATACACGACTTCCACTTTTTAAAGTTAGTCGATGTAAAAAGCTCAATACCACGACCCCTTGTGTAACCACCTTCCATTGCAACAACCACTGATCTATAAGCTTCCAGAAGCGTCGAGCACAACTGAGGTTGATCACTGCTCAAGTCACTGTTCCCTCTGATACCATGTTGAAAAATTTGATATAGCAGAAAACGGGAACCAGGCGCAGGAACACTCCAACCATAAACTGAGCTTAATAAACCAGAGACAACAGAAGGCAACAACAAAGTTTTGTAATATCAACAATCTTCTTTACAAGGCAAGACATACATGGCAAGAAATGATTTGCCAATGAACAAAGGAAAAGCATACAAGCAAACAAGCAAAAACAAGTCGGGCGGACAGCCTCAGAGACCACCGAGTCCGCCGAGACCGCCGAGACCGCCAAGCCGCTGTTGCACCGAAATAAGCTACGGAGTCCGCATAGACCGTGGACAAACCGTTATTCTGCTGAACACCTTGTCCAATCTCTGCAAGCCTCCTAACCGCAAAGGTTGCCTAGCTGTCAGAGTTTGCGAACAAGAGCTGATGCCGAACTGAAGAACAGACCGCCGAGACCAGCAGACAGGTTATTGAACTGGGAAAGCTGAAGGAGAGAGGACCGGCTGGCCGCAACTGCGACCTGCTGCAAACTGCTGATTGTTAACCGCAAGCTCCATTGATTCCTGACCGCAGTCAGAACCAAAAACTTGGTTTCTCAGTGCTAGTCGCACAACCTGCAAACAGCAAACCGGTTAACCTTCTCAAACCGCGCGGACAGAGAATCTGAGGCCGCAACAATTAACTCAAGTCCAACTTACTGTTCATTCAATTAGTTATGATGTGACAGGGGGGTCCTATTTATAGGCGCGGAGAAGAGTGTGGTAACCGCCCTAGTTGATAGAAACACCACCCCAGCTCGCAGCTAGCACCAAGCAGTCCACTCAGTCTGCATGGACAAAGCCGGACACCGCACAAGTCCTCCCAGTCCGCATGGACAAGGCCGGACACCGCACCAGTCCGCAATAAGCAACGTCCACGACCAAAGGCACAAGCCGCCCGGTCAACCAGCGGACATTGCGGACTCTGCGATCAAACAGGACTTGTCACATATCGTGACCAAGTCCAACAACCAATGTACCTCTGGCGCGAGCTCCGCGGACACGAACAACTGTCCATCCAGACCGCCAGCTCCATGCCAGATCGCCTAACCGCGAACTCTGCGGTTACCTCCTAACCGCACCACCAGAGATCAAGGTCAAAAACCAAAGCCGATCTCAACAGCAGTCCGTAACAAGCGGACTCCGCGAACTCAGAGTGAGTCCGCCCTTCCCGCGGATACACCACCTATCCGAACGGTTACACCAGAGAACTAGCTAACTGCTGAACAACAAACCGATCGGGATGGTCGCCATCACCAGGCCGAAACATCAGACCGCCCAGGCCGCACCATCAGTCCGCAGAACTGTTCGCCCAGGCCGCGCGGTCTGCCTGATCAACCCTCACTTTCACTTCACAATTTTCAACACTTTCGACAGTTATCACAGCATCCTCAAATACAATCGTGTCAGCTTCTTATTTGAGACAGGTCAGCTATAGATCGTCAATACATTCTTCCAACAACATCACAAATTGCGGCAGTTTTGGTTGGTGGTGAAGATTTCATGGAGTCAGATGATAGAGACATACTAATATGCACTACATCTACTTGTTGTTAAAGAGTATGTTGGATATTATGATCCAATGCAATACCGGTTATTACATCCACACGAAACCTATGAACGGGACAAATGCTTAGAATCAAACCAAGGCATACATATAAGCTATTGTGATTACTACGCCTCTTTGTTGTAGGTTCGACCATGACATTTTTAAATCAAAAATATCCAAGCTATATTATAACATTATTTTGTCTATATTTTACATAAGTTGCACTCATGCATATACGCAATGGTGATCAGTCTCTTCTTCTTCATGCGAGGAGACTACTACATCAATTAGTGGCCGATAATTACATCAAAATAAAAATACAGAAGTTGCACTCGATTAAACTTAACCAAATCAAGATACATGCAGAGTTGTACCAAGTATTGCAAGATAGCTTCGAAGCGGGTGAAAATGATGCAGGTACACTATTTTGCTTCGTGTTACATACTAAATCTATCATACAATAACTGAAAACTATACGCTAATGAAATATCTATATCCTTTACTTTAGGTGTCGTTGGTCGCCGTACAATTCTTCTTTATTCATTTATTGGGAGCACGGGTGATAAGTACCAATGTTACCAGGATGCAATGACAACCGTGCAACAATATGGGAAGTCGAATGTCTTCTTAACAATGACATGCAATTCTAACTAAAAAGAGATAAAAGATGAACAATATCCTGGACAAGCACCACATGAACGACCAGATTTGTTGGCTAGGGGTTTTCAATCAAAATGTGAAAGTTTAAAAGACAATATCTTCAATAAAGGGGTTTTGGGAATGTGGTTGGACACGTTCATGTCATTGAGTTTTAGAAACGTGGTTTGTCGCGCATCCATATGTTGATAATTTTTGAAGAGGAAGACATGTTAATTAGCCCTAAGGACTACGATTGCATTGTCAGAGCAGAGATACTGCACGCAGATGTTGAGCCCAAGTTACACGAGGATGTGCGTAGGCATATGCAACATGGGTCGTGTGGATGTTGCAACCCTAATGCGCTTTGCATGAAAATTTTCATGTGCAAAAAGAGTTATCCAACATTCTGCATATAGCTTTGGAGGACTATGATTCTGTGAAGGATGGTATAGATTCATCTAATGTGTCACACATTGATATGAATGAGAAAACATGATTATAAGGGCGCACATTTTTTCGGAAATGACATCCTTGAGAACCCTATTGAGTGAAGAGACCAAGTAGTTTGGGCGGAGCAGGAATCCCAGGAATGACAAACTTCTCGTTGCTGCAACACAAATTTTTTGATTCCTTATAAAATATTTTTGCATTGCAATGACACAAAATGTCATTGGTGGAAGTTCCATTCTAGGATCGTGTGCAGTTTGAGTAGAAATTCTTGTAGAGTTTCTCACGGGTGCTCGAAGATTTGGAACCACGACTGAAAGTTGACGTTCTGCTTTGGTTGATGCATGTGGCAAGTCCCCTATTCAATAGACCAAACATTTGTGTTAGAAAGTTTGGTAGTTGAAATACATTTATTGAAGTCGGTTATGAAGATGCATGAGATGAAGATGGTATGAGTGTGCCTTTTGGTCGGTTCTTTGAAGACGTTCAGGCATGGTTTAATTCATTTTGGAAGTTGGATTGTTGATTTCGTCGATGTTGTCTTCTCCTTGCATTTCCTGTATTTCACTAAACATACGTCAATGAATGTATGTGCGTGGTTTACCGACACGATGCAGGAAGGCGTAATGATGGGTCTGTGTGTTGTAAGGAATGTGAACGCATATTGAATTTTTAGAAATGACGGGTTACATTAAAAAGGAACATTAAAGAAAAAAATTGGTTAATACTTCTACAGCCGAGGACATTGAAAAAATTGTATGGGGTGTTGGTAGTATCATTTGTTGAGGATGTGCTGACCCGGACGCAGAAGCCCTAGTGCATTTGTGACAAATTCCGTCATCCTCATTTGGTTGGTTGTTGATTGCTGACGTTGTCGAGTGACTATTGATTTTAAGAATCATTCAGTGAGGAATGAGCCATGTCATGCAATATTATTTTTATGGAAGGAATAGATTAGAGATCAAACTAATAAGGATATTACATAGCACAAATGAGAATGATTCCATGGCCACAAAACAAATTACTAATGAGATGGATTGACTATGATGTTCAAAAACATCTTAAAATTATTTCTTAAATGTAGGTAACAAATTACTAGTCAGATGAATATGTCTCAGAATTGTTAAGATGCCATAAAATCTTTCTATATATAATTACATGCATATACTTGAAGAGCAGGAGAGACATGTGTAAGAGATCCGACAATTAAGTTGGAAATAACAATGGTGAATATTACTTGCAGTTACAAACATAGACCTAAGCCTTGAATTAACACTTCAATAATTGTCGATCAAAAACCCAAGCATCTATGGAAACAAAAATTCTAGCAAAAAAAATACCTCTGCATCAGGAGACATGGCAAATCAAATGAAAATTTTCATGAACCAAGCACATGAAAGAATTTTTTTTTTTAGGAAAAAATTGCGGCAAAACCAGAGGCTAAATTCACCGAAGAATATTTTTCCCTATTGCCAGGTAATATCAAAAACTCTGGATCGGAAACAATATCAATAGCAACATTTTTTTAACCTTTCAGCCAACAAAAGAGAAAGAAGGAAATCATATGAGACTGAAGGGAGTGAATACCGCTCAAGCAGATTGGCACCGGATCTGGAAATGTTGGGTTCGTGCTATTGAAATCAACAAATTGTGAAAGGTTAATGTGCGAACAGGAAGGAGATCATCAAAGTCTAATGTCGCCGGTCGTGGATGTTGGCTTCTTTTGGGTCTCTGACCATCAGATGATCCTGCGTAGAGAGTGGAGACAGTGGAGATCGAGATGTGGAAGGAGATGTTAAGTTGTAATGATGAGGTTTCCCTTGCGATGGAGGTGGGGGAGGAGAAGATTACTCATAGTTTTACAGCGCCGAGCCCTAGATCGGCGAAGAAATATCGATTGGCAGGAAGAAATGCATGGAGGAAGGAATTTCCCTGCGAAGCGAATGGAGCCCTAGCGTGGAGAAACGCCTATGACTTTTGTGCCATCTTGCAGCATCAGAGACGGTGGCGAGATGATGGCCGGCGGTATGCCCTAAGAATGAAGCTTTGTGGCTTTGAGATGGGTAAGCGGTAGGGGTGCGGCGAGGAGGGGTACTGAAGCGAGAAGAGGGTGTCAGGTGAGAAGTGAGGTTGTGTTTCGCTTAGGTATAAAAACGTAAAACACTGGCTTTGAGTACGGTGGGAAAATGCATTTGTCGAAAATGGCTCCCTGATTTACATTTTTTTGAAAATTTCAGTGAAACAAATATGGCATTCAATAAGAAAAACACAGCATAGGTGGTATTATAAATGTTGCACCAAAAGGGAGTTTTTATTTATAGAATAGTATATATATACAATATATACAAAGAAATACTTCTATAGTCCATCGTGTAGCTCTTGATGACCGCTCAACTACTCATCTCCACTGGATCTCTCCATCCTTCTCTACCACCGTCCAATTACTTTTGATTTCAAACACACACTTTAGGGCATCAAACGCGTGAATAGATATCAGGTATAAGATTTCCGATACTTCTTTTTCAGTTCCTTCGCATCTCTATCGGCGCCTCCTCCCTAGGGCATCATCCAAGTGTGCCTCCAGATGCGTCCTTCATCGTCCGCCGACAATCGAGAGCATTGCCCCGATCGGATGCACCTCAAGCTAGTTTTTGAATCTTCATCTCCTTTGTCGCACGTCCGTTGGATTCACTCATAAGACGGGACGGAGGCAGGCCAAACAGCTCCATCACTGGCGTTTCCGTTCTGCATGAAACTTTCTGCAGTTTCTCCAGCTGCATTGTTGCCTTTCGCTATCGACAAGAGCCCGATATTCGAAGAAAGCCTAAATTTAGGTATCAGATGTGTTGATTAAATTCTGCAGATTTGTTAACAAATCAGACAACTATTGACTTCTGATTCTAATCTACGCATTCGCTAAGGTACGAAATACCCTCCTAAGCACCCTCCTAAGCACCCTCCTAAGCACGCATTTTAATCTCATAGGCATTTTCATTTTGATACATACTATTACTCTCAATTTCTAATTTCATTTTGGATTTTTCTTTGCCAAGTAGGTACTAAAGAATTACAGAGTTAGGCAGAGAACTACTACAACTACTCCAACTTATAAATAAGTATTTTCAGAAATCAAATTTATGTATGTGAGATTAAAGTGAACATATTTTTGTTCCATGTATATCTTTTGTAACATTAATTCTCTTTTTCCATGTCAATTGTGTACTTTGAATTTGAAAAATTATGAAGTTTTGCTGTTTAATATTTCATAATATTAATTCTCTTCAAAAATGGAGGGAATGGTATGTTGTTTTATAAAATTTAGTTCTTTATTCTGAGCTTAGTAGATTGTTTTAATGTTCATAATATTTATTCACGTCACTGACTTAACTTTGATAAAAGAAAATCAAATAAGTTTTGAAGACTATCTTAGCAACAATTCACAAGTAAATCCAGGAATTGACCAATTAGTTACTGTCTTAACTACTAGATTTTTTCCGAGCTATAAATCATTTGCTCTCAATCTTCCAGCTGAGATTGTAATGACTTTTAACTTTTTATCCTTCATTAGTTCATTCAACTCTAACTTTACCACACAGATAAATATAAATATGGATATATATGTAGTGCTTTGGTAGACACAAATATATGCTGAGGCCACATGCATATACACATACATATCTACATGATTTAAGTATACTGTACATATTTCAAAAATATATGCTGACTCCACATGTATATGCACATACATATCTATATGATTTAAGTATGCTATATGTTGAAACCGAGAACCGGCTTCTGTGAAGTTCGGATCCTAAAAAAGGGAGACCGCACACTTCTCCTAGTAAGCCCGTTTGACTGAGAACTTAGGATTTGGAACTGACCCGAGGTTGTAGCATGGAGGTCCCACCACACACCCGGAAAATCTTAGAGTGCTTCCCGTCCTTAGTCAGTGTTGAGCTAAGGATACCTCAGAAAGCACTACAAGACTAGAGAATGAGAAAGCTTGCCTTCTGAGGTACCCCCTCGGGTCTATTTATAGACTTCTGAGCCTGGTCTGCAAATAGCGCAACTCCGTTGTTCTAAATGGCTATGCGCAGCCCAAAAAGGGGTCTGCCAACAGCGAAACTCCGCTATTTGGTTTGGCTATTAGCATACCAAATCAAATTATATTAAACATAGGATATCTGCACCCCACCCACGGGGAGAATGCGAGCCATCTTGCCAGTCATCTGGACGGGTGCTCGCCTGCCTCTTAGGCGAATCCAGATTCTTGCGGCTCGCCCGCCACTTATATGGAGGTGGGCTGGCTTCCCCGGCTCGCTCACCCGCTTGGCGGACGCGGGCTGGCTCGCCCGCCTGCCTGGCGGATGCGGGCTGGCTTCCCCCTGGGATCGCCACCCTCCTGCCTGGCGGATGCGGGCTGGCTTCCCCTTGGGCTCGCTCTCCCTCTTGGCGGATGCGGGCTGGCTGCCACCTGGGCTCGCTGAACCCACTCGGCGAACACCGGGTTGTACACAATCACCGCTCTTTTTGAGTTTTTGCAAAGCTCGGAAAGAATCATCCAACACCACGTGTTCGGTGAGTGCGTGCTGAGCTGGAGGGAATCTTTTGGTGGGTCTCATCTTCGTGCTATATATATACTACCGAGCTCAAAGAAATTCCCCGACTTTCTGCTTCTCTTTCTTTTCACGAGTTACCGTAGCTGAGTGATGTCTATATCAGAAGAGATGTGAGCTAGCCTGGCGGGCGCGAGGGAGGGTGCGCGGTCACAGGTTGTTGACGTCGCCCCCTGGCTGGCTCGAGGATCGCTCATCCCTGCTTTCAGGCCAAAGAAGGCCAAGATGGTCAAGCGGCCTTCTCAGGATGTCGCCCCTTCCTCCAGTCCGGTGGCCGGTTCCGAGGCCATTCATCAGGTATGCGGGCCGGGTATTTGGTTTTATATGACTCCGATTTTGATATCTCCTCCTCCGCAGGAGACGCCTCGCGAGGATGGAGGTGAGGAAGTCGATCTGAGACATCCTTCCCCTCGCGTATCCGAGCGGGCCGTCAGCCCCTAGGTTGCGGGATCTTCTTTTCTCGCGATCCCGAACATTCCTCTAACCACTGGTGAGTTCTTGACTCCTCGCCTTTGCCTTCCATCTGATTGCCCCCCACCTTCCGATTGCTTATTTTTGCAGCCTACACCCCAGGAGCCGTCGACCGGCCTCCGCTAGTTCTCAGGATGTCGCCCCTGCCAACCAGGTACTTCTCGCCCGCATGCCAGAGCGGGAGATGTGCCGACCCCGGGTTAGTCCATATACTTAATCGCCCATTGTTGCCCGACTATTCCGCTAACCCTCTCTTTTCAGGTTTCCACCAGCTGTCATCATCTGAAGCCGACATGAGCGAGGGGTACTCGCCTCCCCCTTCCCCGAACCGCATCTCTGAATACCTGAGCAACCCTCGGGATGCTGAGGAAATGAAGAGGCGGGTGACCAAGCTGTTCCAAAAGCACTCCTTGATGCTACGGGAGGTTTGCGGCAGGGTTGACGAGGATAGGGCGGATGCGGAAGCGCGCTTTGGGGTCCTGGAGGGCGTGAGGCGCCCAGAAGACAACGACGGGATGACTTCACCAGGAGCACATATCACGCGGGCAGAGGAACGACTTAGGCATGCCACGGAACAGGTCGACCTGGACCAGCGAGAATTATTGGCGGTCCGCGAGTACTACTACCCTCTCCTCCCGCCTCGCTCCGGAGCGCGAGGGCGGGGTAGGTGGAAGTGGATCCAATATTGAACCACCAGCCCCCTGGCCTCCAGCTCGTGGACCAGGGGGAGTGTCCTCCCTCAGGACCTAAGTCCGTGTGATTTTTAACCAAGAACTCATTTTTTCCTTTTTCTTTTTCTTTGGGAGGGCTTTCCCCTCCCTTTTATTATTATTTGTAACTGAACTCACCCGCTAATGGGCCTTCGTTTGTATATAATTATCTCTTCGCTTGCTGATTTTCTTCGCTACTGCTTAACTTCTCTTAAGTGGGTGCGAGCCAGCCTGGCTCGCTCGCCCCTTAAGATCATGCGGGCCAGCCCTGGCTCGCTCGCCTCTCAGGCGGGTGCGAGTTGGACCTGGATCGCTCGCCTCTTAGGTTCGCTATTGCTTAGCGTTCACAGGATCGTGGCAAGTAGGTAGGAATTGGGGGGCTCGAATATCGAGGCGTCAAAACACATTTTTGCTATCCGCACGCCTCCCGCTAAAAGGTCGTTTTCCCGCCTTTTTCTTTTTCTATAAACAACCCCCTCTGCCCTCATCCACCTACCGCATTAAACTCTTCCTTTGCACTTCATTCGCTCCTGAATTTGATTCCCAGCTCGCCACTTCTCGCGAGGACTCCAGCATCCAGCCCGCTTACTAGATCGCACAATGGGAGGACACGATCGCGACGCTGAGAGGCAAGGCAAATGTGCCTGGACCTTTTCTGATTATGCCTTCTTCTCCGCCAACCTCACCGACGATGAGTGTCTCTCCGTGATCGCCACCTCCATCTCGCCTGGGTTTGAGGCGAGGCGGCCAGAAGAGGAGGAGAGGATCAACGATCTCTCCGATGTGGAGCTAGCGATCCCCATTGCCCACTTCGACACAGGCCTGCGGCTTCCTCTGTGGCCCGAGGTCCGGCAGGTACTGAAAAATTTTGGGGTTGTCCTGGGCCAGCTCACCCAGAACTCTGTCGTCGTCGTGGTCGCGTTCTCCTGCTTCTTGCGGGAGGAGCGGATCGAGTTCAGCCTTGCAATCTTCCGCACGCTATTCTCCTTCTGGGAGAACAAAGACGGTACCGCCTACTTCTCCAGCAACCACGTGAAGGTGCGGGAGACAGTGAATAAGAGCCACAATTGGCTCAGGAAGTTCGTGTTCGTCATGGGGGACTTCGGTAACGTCCCGTTCTCGCCCGTCCAGCTCAGTGAGCCAAGCTACCGTCCTCCCAGCCTAGGGGGTCATGAGGCCGGCCTCTTTGGATTTTTCCAGGGTAAGAACTTCGAGGTCGCGTTCCTTCGAAGGAAAGTCGACTCCCTTATTCCTGTCCCGCATGGGGAAGGTAAGGCTACTCGCACTCAATCCCTTTTCTCCTCATTTTACTTGTTCTAACTCTGTCGCTGCAGGCGAGCGAGACCTCCCTCGGCATCCTCCATACGAGAGCGTGCGAGTTGCTCCTGGCGAGCTCATCCTCGCCGAGGTGGCGGCTGCCGCGCATCGCGAGGTCCCGACCTCCCTTGCTTCTCAAAAGCGAGTCACTCGGAGACAATCTCCCCCGCCTCCGCCGTCCAAGAATTCAAAGACCAAGGGCGGCGAAACTCCCGCATCCCGGGAGAAGGGTAAAATACCCGTGAGCCATCACCCCGAGAAGGCCGCAACCTTGGGGACTTCCACCGGCGGACCCCCTGGCGAGGCGTCCTGCACCTCCAAGGCGCGAGAACAGGAGACCGCCGGCAAGCCCGTGTCGAGCGGGCACCGGAACTTTGGCTACGGCGAGAGGTACCTCGACGAGCTCGGCCAACTCCTCCTGCAGTGAGACTAAGGGGAGAACAGGGCGTCCATCTCAACCCTGCTACCGAGCTGGATGGAGCATGACACGACCAGCGGGGAGGCCTTTGCCTTTTCCTTTGGTCTTTAATCGCGGGATGACGCCTCCATTTTTGACGAGGAGTCTACGCGAGCGCTTGCGCATGAGAGCGCGCGGGCCTAGCTTCGCGGCATGGAGCTGGCCCATATGGTGGGCCGTCGGTGCCTGCAATCCGAAAGGAATGCCGCCGAGCATCAGAAGAACCTCGTCAACAAGGAGGAAGCCCGTCGCCTCGCGCAGGAGGAGGTGGAGACGTGAAGTTGCACAAGAAGAGGGCGGACGCGTCCGACTCCGTTCTCGTCGGGTACCTGGGGGGTGGTAAGTCTCAAACTTAAACAAAATTCTTTCTTTCCTTTAGATCTTTCCGCCCTAACATTTTCGCTCTTTTGCAGGACGCGATGACGGCCAAGCGCCTTGGCTTCCGAATCGCCACCCTTGAGAAGGAGAATGAGGTGCTGAAGATGCAGGTGCGAGAACTGGAGGCCGCGGGCCCCCCGCCGCCCTCTAGCAGCAGCAGCAAGCTCGCCCAGTACACTGAGTATGAGCTCGAGGAGTTGCTGCAAGTGAACTCCACCAAGGCGCGAAGTTCACCCTCCAGACCATGTAGCGGGCCGGCCTGGTGACAAGCGAGGGCGCAAGCCTCTCGGCGAGCGACGTGGTCCCGAAGTTATTCATCCCAGTCCCGAAGCCTTGAAGGACCCGCACGTTGTACTCTTTTCTTTCCACAGTCATGTATTTTCTTTTTGTTATTACTGTGGTTTTGTACATGCGGGCTGGGTCCATATTTTGTAACTTTTGATGATCAAGATTGTGGAGAAAACCTCAAACTTGTATATACTTTCTCAATAATCAAATACAAAATATGAATACACATTTATAGGAGGGAGAAAGAGAGAAGAGATTTCTATACATGATGTGGGACTAAAGAGGAGAAAAGAAGAAAACTAAAAAATGGGCTCCAGCATAGAGCTCTTTAAATGGGCTTTTCCAACACTCCCCCGCAAGCTGGAGCGTACAAGTCGTAGGCACCCAGCTTGGACAGGAACTGATAAAATAGGGTACTTGGCAGGGCCTTTGTGAGGATATCATCAACTTATTCAGTACCCGAAACATGCTTCAATTCTATCTTCTTCATTTGAACTTTCTCCCGGATAAAGTGACAGTCCACTTCAATATGTTTTGTTCTTTCATGGAAGACCGGATTCTTGGCTATGTGTATAGCCGCTTGGTTGTCACATAACAGGATGGCAGTTGAGGGAAGTTTTACTCCTAGATCGGCGAGGAGACTTTCAAGCCATGTAAGCTCAGAGACAACTGATGTCATCGACCGGTATTCTGCTTCAGCTGAGGATCGAGCAACCACGGCTTGTTTCTTACTCTGTCAGGTAACAAGATGACCTCCAAAATAGGTACAAAAACCACTGGTTGACCGCCGATCATCTAAGGAACTAGCATAATCTGCATCAGAATACGCAACCAACGTTCGAGTAGAGGATGAGGTTTTGTATACCAGCCCTTGACTCAGAGCTGTTTTAAGGTATCTTAGGATGCGCTGCACGGCTTAAAGGTGAGATGTTCGAGGGGCATGCCAAAACCGACTGACCACCCCAACAGCAAAGGATATATCCGGTCTTGTGACCGTTAGGTAGATTAATTTCCCAACAAGTCGTCGATAGTATTCCGGATTTTGGAGAGGAAGATCTGTATCGTAAGCATGTGCACACAGCTTATGATTTGCATCCATTGGAGTAGTAGTAGGCTTGCATCTAGAGTAGCCAGCATCTTGAAGGAGATCCAGGCAGTACTTCCGTTGGGAGAGGACAAGTCCATTCGGACATCTCGCGATCTCAAGACTAAGGAAGTATCGAAGATGCCCCAGATCTTTTGTCTGAAAGACGGAGCTAAGGTGTTGTTTGACCGCTTGGATTCTCTTTAAATCGTCTCCAGTGATTAGGATGTCGTCAACATAAACTAACAGAAGAACCATCCCTGTTTTCTGATGACGAGTGAACAGAGAGAAGTCTGCTGAGCTCCGAGTGAAGCCGACTTCCCGAACTGCCTCACTAAACTTGTCGAACCATGCCCGAGGGGATTGTTTGAGACCATAAATGGACTTCTTCAGATGACACACTCGGGACTCCCCCGTGGTCTCAAACCCGGGAGGTTGCTGCATGTAGATTGTTTCCTGGAGATCGCCGTTCAGAAACGCATTTTTGATGTCCAGTTGATGTAAGAGCCATTGGTGATGCACAGCCACGGAGAGGAGGACACGAACAGTGTTGAGCTTGGCTACGGGAGAGAATGCCTCCTCATAATTGAGACCGTGTTGTTGGGTGAATCCACGAGCCACCAGGCGGGCCTTCAGACGGTCAATTGTCCCATCAGGAGCAGGTTTGATGACAAAGACTCATTTACACACAACAGGAGTCTGCCCGGGAGGTAAAGGGACTAGGTGTCAGGCCTGGTTAGCCAAAAGAGCAGTCATTTCTTCTTTCATGGCCGCCCGCCAGTCAGGATGTTGGAGAGCCTCCTGCATAGAGTTAGGTACATAAATAGAGGATAATGAAGGGGCAAAAGTTTGAAGTCGTGGGGATAGGCGATGTAGGGATACATAATTTGCCATGGGACGAGCGGTTGATTCTGGTGCCGAATCAGCAGGAAGCGGAGCGTCAGAGTTTGAAGCCGACTGTATTGGGGCAACGGGCTAGATTAGCGACGAGTGTAAACATGTATAACAGGTGGCTTGGAAATAGTGGGAGGCTGGGAAGGAATGTGTGGTGGGGGAGAAGTGGTAACGGGAATGAGAGGACGTAGGACGGGTGGTGGTAGAGGTGTAGAGTCTAGAGCATAGAAGAAGGGAAGATCCTCCCGAAAGGTAACATTTGCAGAAACAGTTGTCTTGCGGGTAGTAGGAGAATAGCAGACGTAGCCTTTTTGAGTTCGTGAGTAGCCAACAAAGATTTGTTTGGCCGCTCGGGGATCCAACTTGTTCGTGGATGGACCAAGAATGTGAACATAGCAGGTGCACCCAAGGATGCGGGGTATGAGAGAGAATGCCGAAGTAGAGGGGAACAGGAGGCTGAACGGAGTGGCATTGTGGAGTATGGAGGACGGTAGACGGTAAATCGGATAGCATGTTGTTGAAAGGGCAAAATTTCAATAAGTTTTGGGAACCTGCATTTGAAGCATGAGAGAGCGAGCAACATCGAGAAGATGGTGGTTCTTACGTTCGGCTACACCATTTTGTTGAGGGGTATACGCACACGATGTTTAGTGAATGACTCCAAAATCCGAGCAAAGGTTCTCAAACTCGTGGCTAGTGTATGCGCGAGTATTATCAGTGCGAATAGTTTTGATGTTCGTGGAGAATTGTGTGCGGGTCTCAAGGAGGAAAGCTCGAAAGACATGTGGAAGCTCGGAGTGATCCCGAATTAAATATAGTCATGTCATTCGAGAATATCAATAAAAGTTAGAAAATAGCGATAGCCAAAAATGCTAGTGATTTTGTACGATCCTCAAATATCGGAGTGTACTAACATAAAAGGAGCAGAACTCTGAGTACAATGAGATACAAAAGAGGAACGAGCCTGCTTGCCAAAAATACAAGATTCGCAATGAAGAGGAAGAGATACATCTGGTAGAGCCTTCTGGAGGACTGGCAAAGGGGCATGCCAAAGACGCCGATGTCAATCGATGGAGGAGACGGAAGACAAGATAGTATGAGAGTCATCAAGAAGGTAGAGCTCATTCTGCAGTCATCCCTTACCAATGATATTTCGCATCTGTCAATCCTGTATCAGAAAAGAGGAAGATGTAAAGGTTATGGAGCAATTTAAATCAGTAGTGAGGCGACCAACAGAAAGTATATTAAATGGGGATCCTGAAACATGAAGAGCGGGGCGTAGAGATAGAGGAGTGAGAGGGATATCCGCAGAGTCGGAGACCGGAACAGTGTCCCCATTGGCCACTGTGATACACTTAAGATGAGGAGAATCCAGGTACTAATGTGGCCGCAGGGAGGTGATGTGATGAGTGGCACCTGAATCCACTATCCACCGCGGACTAGTGGAGAAACAAGAGATACCTTCATGTGAGATGGAGGCAGTCGAGGTAACAGAGGCAGGTGGGCGACTGAGCAGACCCTGAAGTTGTTGGAGCTGAAGCCGGACTTCTTCAATGTCAGTACGAGTGATCGAGGAGTCGTGGGCAGCAACGGCGACCTGTGGACGAGGAGGAAGCCCATGTTTGCGATAGCACGTGGCCTCAAGGTGGTCATCCTTACCGCAGAAGGAACACTTTGGGCGTGACCGCCCCCCCCCCCCCCCCCGACCTCGAGAGCTGGAACGCCCCCCCCCCCCCCGAGCAGAAGGTGGAAGGGGCAGTAAGGGCGCAGAAGTATGTTGTGCGAGAGCCGGGTCCAGAACTATCAGGAGACGGGGAGACCTTGAGCAACATGGAACATACATCTGATAGTGACGGAGTAGCAGCAGAGGAGAGGATCTGAGCCCGAACACTCTGAAGATGTGGTGGCACGCGAGCCATCATCATGGTCACGCCAACGGCTTCTTTTTGAGCATGTTGTGCAGCAAGATCCATCGTAGGAGGTTGATGTTGAATCTATGCTTCAACCAGAGTTTTGGCCCGAGAGACAAAGGAGGTGAGGTCGGTGGCTCTGTCAACATCAAGAGTCTGAAGATCAGTGATGATGTCATATAAGTGTTGCAGACTGTCTTTCCCGGAATAGAGGGAATGAAGTTCATCCCACATTCCTTTGGCCGTTTCATGATACATGGTCATGCGATACGGTTCTCCATCAAGGGAGTTAAGGAGCCAGGTCTAAACGCGACAGTCATTGCGCAGCCAGTCATCAGTAGGAGGAGCGGGAGCAGCCTGAGTCAAGTGATGTAGGAAGCTTTTGGATTGAAGAACACGGCGAACCGAGTGCACCCACTCCACAAAGTTCTTATTCCCGGCTAATGAGATAGTCGTAATCCGCAGTTCATCCCGAAGTTCAGGAGCAAGAGTCGGGCGGTCTGCAGAGGAGGAAGCCGCCTGTCCGGTAGAGTCAAGAGAAGACCCCATGACCAAGTGGTTAGGAGGCTAGACCGGAGGCAAGAGGAACAGCGGATAGGACAGAAACCACGCGGGTATACAGGAGTAGGCCGGGCGGTTAGCAGGGAAAATGGCGGACTGGAAGGAATTGCTCCGGCGGCAAGCACAGAAGTCGCAGCGACCAAAGTCACGGATCGGGAAGAAAGGAGAAGTCGCCCGGAGAGGAGAGCTGGGGAAGCTGCACGGTCTCGGTGGCAAAACACCAGCGGCAAGAGAAGATGTCGCGACCAAAATGCAGAGGCCGCAAAGACTAACTAACGAAGAGGCCGCTCGAGAAGTCTGCACGGTCAGGGTGAGTACACCAGCAACACGGGAAGATGTCGCGACTAAGATGCGGAGCTCGCGGCGGTTAGAGAAGCCGCAGATAGGAAGAAGTCCGCACGACCCGCGTGAGTAGAACGAGAGGGAAACCGACTGGATAAGAGAGCTCGCAGCGGTTTAGAGAAGCCGCACAGCGAGTAAGAGAGCCCGCAGCGGGTAAGGCACAGAGATAAGCCGCACAGAGATAAGAGATCCCGCAACGAGTAAGGCACAGAGATAAGCCGCACAGCGGGTTAGAGAGCTCGCGAAAACCAAAGGAAACGTTGCGCAAGAAAGAGCAAGGAGAAAAACCGTGCGGGTAGAGAGGAAATTGCGCGGATAGGGAGACAATGGAAAAGGCCCCACCTGTCACAGAGTCCTATAAAGAGGAGAACGGGGAAGCAGTGGAGGCCACGGAATTGGAGGGGAGGAGAGGGAGGAAAGTTTCTAGCCGCAAGCAAGTAGAAACCAGGCCGTGCCCTGCGCGAGAAGAGGAGGCCGGTCGGTTAAACACAACCAGACCGCGCCCTGCGCGAGAAGGAGAGACCGGACGGTTAGCAGATGCTAGCGGCACAGGGAGACCGATTGCCTCTGAAACAATGTGGAGAAAACCTCAAACTTGTATATATTTCTCAATAATCAAATACAAGGTATGAATACACATTTATAGGAGGGAGAAAGAGAGAAGAGATCCCTATACATGATGTGAGACTAAAGAGGAGAAAAGAAGAAAACTAAAAAATGGGCTCCAACATGGGCCTCTTTACATGGGCTTTTCCAACAAAGATATATGTTTTTCTTGGAAGCGGACGATGTCTGTCTTTATTGCTTTTGATAATAACTCTTTCTTTTCCTGTATTTGCGACCTGGCTCAGTCTTTCTCGCTCGCCGCCTCCGAACCCGCGCCTCGATAGTGGGATCCCGTGATCCTTAAGGACTTAGCTTAGAAAGCATCTTGACCTTCGATAGTCGGCCAGCGAGTAGCGATTCCCCCCCCCCCCTTCGCTCAGAGAGCCTTTTTCACGTCGATCGCGAGGTCAGGGTCACCTTCTGATCCGCGCCTAGGGTGTTTGGCTTGCGCGAGCCAGGCTTTATTTGGTCGCGACGCGGCCTGAGAAAGTTAGTGAGCGCCTCGCACCCTTAAACCCTCGCGACCTGGGTCACCTCGCGGGTGCCGGGCGGGATACTTGTTGAGCGAGTGCCTGAGGGGTGAGATCCAGCTCGCTCGCAATGCTCGCCCCTTGGGAGTACTTGCCTCTCTAATTCTTTATCTGGCGAGCCTTTAGGAGTTTCCATTTTTCTTTCTTCCCTTTTTTTGTTAGCTGACAGGAGCCTGACGGCGGGAGATGAGCATCAACCAGGACTTATCTCTTTGGTAAGCCACCGGGCGCTACCACCGGCCCAATCAGCTAGTGGGAGTCAGATGGCGGTTGAGCATCAACCGGACTTATCTCTTTGGCGAGCCACCGGGTGCTACCACCGGCCTAATCAACTAGTGGGAGCCTGACGGCAGGTGTTGAGCATCAACCGGACTTATCTCTTTGGCCAGCCACCGGGAGCTACCACCGACCCAAACAGCTAGTGGGAGCAAACCTGACGGCGGGTGTTGAGCATCAACTGGACTTATCTCTTTGGCCAGCCACCGGGCGCTACCACCGGCCCAATCAGCTAGTGGGAGTCTGACGGAGGGTGTTGAGCATCAACCGGACTTATCTCTTTGGCCATCCATCGGGCGCAACCACCAGTCCAATCAGCTAGTGGGAGCCTGACGACGAGTGTTGAGCATCAACCAGACTTATCTCTTTGGCCAGTCATCGGGCGCTACCACCGGCCCAATCAACTAGTGGGAGCCTGACGACGAGTGTTGAGCATCAACCGAACTTATCTCTTTGGCCAGCCACCGGGCGCTACCACCGGCCCAATCAGCTAGTGGGAGCCTGACGGCGGGTGTTAAGCATCAACCAGACTTATCTCTTTGGCCAGTCACCGGGCGCTACCACCGGCCCAATCAGCTAGTGGGAGCCTGACGGCGGGTGTTGAGCATCAACCGGACTTATCTCTTTGGCCGGCCACCGGGCGGTACCACCAGTCCAATCAGCTAGTGGGAGTCGGACGGCGGGTGTTGAGCATCAACCGGACTTATCTCTTTGACCGGCCACCGGGCGGTACAACCGGCCCAATCAGCTAGTGGGAGCCTGACGGCGGGTGTTGAGCATCAACCGGACTTATCTCTTAGACCAGCCACCGGACGCTACCACCGGCTCAATCAGCTAGTGGGAGCCTGACGGCGGGTGTGAGCATCAACCGGACATATCTCTTTGGCCAGTCATCGGGCGCTACCACCGGCCCAATCAGCTAGTGGGAGCCTGACCGCGGGTGTTGAGCATCAACCAGACTTATCTCTTTGGCCAGCCACCGGGCACTACCACCGGCCCAATCAGCCAGTATGAGCCTGACGGCGGGTGTTGAGCATCAACCGGACTTATCTCTCTGGCCAGCCACCGGGCGCTACCACCGGCCCAATCAGCTAGTAGGAGCCTGATGGCGGGTGTTAAGCATCAACCGGACTTTCCTCTCGGCCAACCAAGACCCATATTCCTTATGTCGCGCAAGCAGACCATCAATGTCAGATAAGAATGAGGAAAAGCAATGTTATACCATTTTCTCAAGGATAGAAGCATTTTAAGTCATCGTCGCTCCAAGCGTGACTGAGGGGCTCCCCTTCTACATTTTGGAGATGGTATCCACCCGACTTCAAGGCCTCTTTAATAACATAAGGACTCTCCCAATTGGGATTCAGCTTGCTGATGTAACCTGAAACCTAAGTCTGTAATTTTTGAAATATAATAAATGCGATCTTTTAAAATATTGTGGAGCGAAGGTATTCGCGGACTATTTTCTAACGAAATAAACGGTCAAGGCGTCGCACACTCGTAAAGCTACCGCACGATTGTAGCAACGTCATGAGACATAATTCCACAAGCACAGGAACTAGGTGTTGACAATAGAATGTAAGGAAATATGATAATTAGGGGATGAGATTAACTAGGGCAAGCTCATAATAATTACTATTCATTTCAACATGTAAGCATAAAAATTACTAGTGTTCGCAAGCGAGGAGATAAGAGGTATACCACGGGGAAGAGAGGCGGAGACTTCCAAGTCCCCTGAAGGTGCAGGAGGAAGCTGTAGGGGCTGCAGGGCTCGGGATTGCCTGGAATCGGGCTACCTGGAAGTGTAGGAGGACTGAGGGCTGGCCGGAACAACTAACTGAAGGCTGGAAGTCGTGAAACAGGTCCATGGGAAGAAGGAGAAATGTCGGAGGTGCACTGAATCCGCCGGAGGAGGGAGCTGGGGCTGTCGACAGTGCCCAAAGAAGGCTCGGGCGGGCTCGACGACGGCTGGATAGGCTTCAGGCAGCATATCTGGTGGCGGGAAGGGCTTCCCTGGAGGTTTTCGACGATGAAGCAGGAAGCTGGAAGTAGCAGCGAGGTTGCAGGAGCTTCCGTCGGGAAGAAGAAGTGCAGAAAGGAGGTGGTGGCTTCAGGGTGTTGCTCGACTGGAGGAGGTGGTGGCTCTGGAAGATCCGACGAGCAGGTTCGGCGCAGAAGGAAGGGCTGGAGCAGTCGGGTTGGAGGCGCTGGGGAAAAATCAACCGAAGAAAGCTAAAGAGGATTTCATTCGATTCAATTTCCCAGCTGCCCGTGAACAGTGGCTACCATAAGCTTTTATAGATGAGTTTAGGGTTTTGATAAGTGTAGGATTTTGGGTTAATTTGGAGATGAGCTTTTATTGCGCTGAAAGGAGACATATGACTTGATAAAAGAGGGGCATGATTTCAGATGTTTTTCATTTAGAATCTCATTTTTTATTTTTGAAAAAAAAAATTATAATAAAATAGATACTTATTATAAGCTTGTCCTAAGCTAATCTACTGCCTAAATACCGGACCTATGCATTTAGGGTCACTTTGGCCGGTTACACCAACGAGCCAAACCAAAATTGCGCGAACAACATGCGCGATACAAAATAAAACTCAAGCGCTCATAACACGCTCAATAAAACTCTACGCTACAAAACAACTCAAAAATGCGTGAAAGCGTGCGCTACAAAAGTAAGAAAACATGTGCGATAATAATAATAATAATAATAACGACGCGACGCGAATTGCATCAATTTTTCTGAGGTTGAAAGAGCTCGACCTTGACGAGACTCGATGCAACCTGCAAGTAGAAAATCCAAGCGTCAATCGGAGAGATGTTGCATATTGTCCTGCTGATGCCATGGCTGCAACCCAAAAACTGCAAGTAACCTCTCATCCCAAAAAACTCGCAATCCATTAGTCAAAATTTCATGCCCAATATTTAAATAAACGGTAAATATTAAAGCTTGCAGAGGGTGACAGGGGCGAGGTGTGGGGAAAACATGTGGCAGTAGGGAAAACAGGAAGCAAGTGGAATCAGCCCGTAGAATCAGTAACTCATAACGCAACATACGCTCGTCCGATAGACACCTATGAACGTCTGCTAGACCCGGATCGAATATCGTCCTAATTTCACCCGTCAACGTCCCACTCGAGTCATAAAATTTCAAGAATATCCCAATTTTACCGCGTAAAATTTTCCATAAAAATCCTTTGAAAAGGGTGTCCCGATGAGGGGTAAAAAATCTAAGTAATGTCTTGACTCCCTCAAAACTACTAAACCTAGAAGTGTCAGCACTCAAACGGTAGTGATGTGGTGACTCAACATGCTGGACTAAAACTAAAGGGAAGTGATGTGGACTAAACATGTGCTCGGCGAACACGAAGTCGACTCGAGTGCCACAGGAGAGGGGCCTCCAAGCACAATGTTTGCGGGCTCAATGATTTGTGGTGGTAATGTGCTAAGAAAGTCAGGACATAAGACGCACGAGTCTGTGTCATCCAAGATGAGGGCCTCATCACTAACCAACTCCTCTAAGAGAAGAGAGAATGATGATGTGGTATCCGAGATGAGTGACACATCCATAATAACTCCTTCTCCCTGGAGCGGGGCCACAGGAAACAACTCGACGACTGAAGGATGTGAGTCAGTGGGGGCAAGTGGGCACACCATGTCAATCGGGAGGAAGGGATAAGGGGGAAACTCATCTTCCTGGAGCAGGGGCTCTGGAAGAACATCCTCAATCGAAGTGGGTGCTAAAATGGAGACAGTTGGAGACACGACTTCAGTCGGGGTGGTAAAAATAGGAAGAAGCTCTTCTTCCTGGAGCAGGGGCTCAGGAAGAACCTCCTCGACAAAAGGGAGTGATGTAGTGGAGACACGTGGAGTCACGACATTAGTCGGGGTGATAAAGATAGGAGAAAAATTTTCTTCCTGCAGCAGGGGCTCTGGAAGAATCTCCTCGACGGAAGTGAGCATCACAGTGGGGGTAGGTGGAGCTAAAGTGCTCGTCGTGAAACTGAGGAGATGTGGAGGACTATCGAAATACCTAACCTCGAGTTCCACTATGTGATATGAAGTGGGGAGGTATGCAGGAGCAGCATAATACGTGCGAGTTGTCACCTCCAGGTTGTGAACAGAGGTGCACAACCCACGCAGATTCTGTCGGACGTCAGCAGTGACGCACTCAACATCTTGCTTCAAAGCTTTAATGCGCGCATCTAAATCACTCATCATTTTTAAACAAAAATTTCTAAACTTAGAAATTCGAAAACGAACGACGCTCGGCTATCACACGATAGGAGTGAGATATCCCAGTAGCCACACCAAATTGATGTAACCTGAAACCTAGGGCTGTAGTTTTTTAAATATAATAAATGCGTCCTTTTAAAATATTGTGGCGCGAAGGTATTCGCGGGCTATTTTCTAACAAAATAAACGGCCAAGACGTCGCACAATCATAAAGCTACCGCACGATTGTAGCAACGTCATGAGACATAATTCCACGAGCACAGGAATTAGGTGTTGGTAATAGCACGTAAGAAAATACGATAATTAGGGGATGAGATTAACTAGGGCAAGCTCATAATAATTACTATTCATTTCAACATGTAAGCATAAAAATTAATAATGTTTGCAAGCGAGGAGATAAGAGGTATACCACGGGGAAGAGAGGCGGAGACTTCCAAGTCCCCTGAAGGTGTAGGAGGAAGTTGTAGGGGCTACAGGACTCGGGATTGCCTGGAATCGGGCTGCCAGGAAGTGTGGGAGGACTGAGGGATGGCCGGAACAACTAACTGAAGGCTGGAAGTCGTGAAACGGGTTCACGGGAAGAAGGAGAAATGTCGGAGGTGCACTGAATCTGCCGGAGGAGGGAGCTGGGGCCGTCGACAATGCCCAAAGAAGGCTCGGGCGGGCATTAAACGGGTGTCTGCAGTAATTGTTGAGTCTTTTTACTGCAGGATCTCAGGTAAACATTAATTATTTAGTGTTTAACGCATCACTTTACATCAAGTATTTACGCTCATGTCATCGTTAATCTTATATATAGGGACCCCCCCCTAAGTCATGTATGAGTAAGAGAAAGAATTAGATAATGTTTCTCTATCTCTCTATAATTGACCACCTCTCTCTTAAGTCTCCTTCTCTCCCTCTAGTTCTTCTCCTCTTCATTCTCATTCTACATCATTCTAGGGTTAGCCTCTTCCTCCGACGTGATCCCGACGAGATCCCGAAATAGGCTATAACAGCTTTGTTATCAAAGCGATCGGCCCTGTTCCTCTGCTCCGCCAACTCTACAGCTGAAGCTGCATCCCCCTCCCTCGTCATCCCTCGATTAATCTTTGACTTATCATGAAAGACCTTCTGTTGGAAGCAACTCCACGCTTCCAGTTGATCGACTCCGCCAGGCCTCGTAGCGACAATAAGTTCAAGCACGAGTAATGTGTCCAAGTTCTTTGGTGTCTTCCAGCGCATCTGTCGATCGGGAATTGTTTGACTCCAGCTCGCTGACGCATCTTAGGTGTTGCAAGCCCATCCAATATCGCTCCAGCTCATCGATCCCCGCTTGTTCTAAGCAAGCTGCTCCTCAATGACTTTTGCATATCGGGGTCCCCTTAACGTGGGTGTCTAAGCACGATGTTATTACGTAAAGTCCGTGTTCAATCGCCTTCTTCATCGAGCAGTACGGCCTTATATGCATGTGTGCTTTACAACGCCTTCATGCGCACCCGGGCGCCACAGTTCTAACGCAGAAATTTCATTTTTCCTAACCGCCTATTTAGAGCCTTTTATATTGTATGCCAGATGTCAGAGTTTGTTGCAATCTTTGAATCCCACCCATTTTTGTCTCGTGTGTGCCCGTTCATTGGTAAGAGTTAGAGAACGCTAGTAAAAATAATTGAGTAATTTGCGATGGCTTGATATCAGACTCAATGTCACGACTTAACGAAAGCATGGACCGATATTTGATGTTGGAGCACATTGAGGTCCCTCTTCCTCTAGTGCAACAGTTGTCCCAGCCAGCACATGATGTCAGTTACTCTCTACGCAGCCTCTGGTCGCTCCATCATAGCCACTAATTTCACTAGAGCAGTCCCCACTCCCACCGGCGCATGAAGAAACTTCACTGCTCTTCGTTGTTTTGGTTGCTCCATTGCTCTCAATCATTTTAGTTGCACCATTTCTCTCGGCCATTGTTGTTGCTCTACCATCATCTCGACGTCTCGCGGTGGTGTCACCACAATTTATGTCGTCAGCATCAATCCCCACGTTGGTGCCGACACAATGTGTCTCTGTGCGAACAGACAAGTAGAAACCGAAAATTGGAATAACAGAAATTTTATTATCCAAAAAAATGAGTATTACAAAGGTATGACCTCCCTTTTATAGAATGAAGGAGATGGGAGAGATTACAAATAAACAATGTGGGACTAAATAATTACAGGTTTAATAGAAACAAGCCGAACAGGCCGCGCGGTTAGACGAATAGGTTAACCGCCAGGCAATCACCAGAAGGAGAGAACAAACCGCCATAGGAGACCGCAAGACCGCCCGGTCTCCAAGACGCCTGAGACAAACCGTCAGATCGCTCGGACACCAAACAGTAACAGTCCGGCTACCAAGCCGCTGGAGACAAACCGCCAGACCGCCCGGTCTCTAATCCGCCAGTGCCAGACCGCCCGGTCTCCATACAGCAACACTCCCTCTCAAGCTGGAGCATATATATCGATCATGCCCAGCTTGTCGCAAATGTGAAGAAAGGAGGCGGACACCGGCTTGGTGAAAATATCAGTCAACTCTTTATCGGAGGTGACGAACGGAGTACAAATTTGTTCCTTCAAAATCTCTTCCCGAATAAAATGGTAGTCGACGTCAATGTGCTTTGTTCTCTCATGGAAGACCGGATTTTTGGAGATGTATATAGCGGTCTTGTTATCACAAAACATAGGTAGAGGATGGTTGTAGACCTCCCCTAGGTCAAGCATGAGAGCCCGTAACCACTTCAACTCACATGTGGTCGACGTTATACTTCGATATTCTGCTTCTGCACTGCACCTGGAGATCACAGATTGCTTCTTGCTCTTCCAGCTCACAAGGTTTCCCCCCACAAATGTGCAAAAGCCCGATGTTGACTTGCGGTCTCCTTTGTCATCAGCATAGCTCGAATCTGAGTACGCTTCAACCCTCAAATGACCATTCTTCTGAAAGAGTGGTCCTTTCTCAGGCGCTGATTTAACATACTCCAATATCCTCAGGGCAGACTGTAGATGGCACTCCCTTGGTGCTTGCATGAACTGGCTAACCTTGCCTACAGCATAGGAGATGTCGGGTCTCGTCACCGTGAGATATATGAGTTTACCAACCAGACGTTTGTACCTCGTAACATCTGAAAGAGGAGGAGAGTCATCCGTCTAGGTTTTATCTTCTCCAGTCGTCATGGGGCATCGGGCAGGTTTAGCCCTAGTCAACCCTGCCTCTTTTAGCAAATCAAGAGCATACTTGCGTTGGGAGAGGACTAAGGAATTGGGTTTCCGAGAGATCTCTATCCCCAGAAAGTATTTTGGAGAGCTCATATCCTTTGTGACCAGGTGTTGACGAAGATGCTTCTTTATCAAGGTTATCCCAGTCTGGTCATCTCCAGTGAGAAGAATATCATCCACATAAACCGCAAGAACTACCAGACTCAGGGAGGTTTTGCAAACGAACAAATAGTGATCCGCAGAACTTCGCGTAAAGCCCACGGCTGCCACAATCCCGCTAAACTTGTCAAACCAAGCCTGAGGGCTTTGCTTTAGGCCATAGATAGCCTTCTTTAGTCTGCATATCTGTGTCTCCCCCTGAGCAACATACCCTGGAGGTTGCTCCATGTAGACATCCTCCTGAAGATCCCCATATAGAAAGGCATTCTTGACATCCAGTTGGGAAATGGGCCAATCCCTATTGACAGCCACAGAGAGGAGGACCCTGATAGTGCTGAGACGAGCAACTGGAGAGAATGTGTCAAAATAGTCAACACCATAAGTCTGGGTAAAGCCTTTGGCAACAAGGCGGGCCTTGTAACGATCCACACTGCCGTCTGGACTGAACTTCACAACAAAGACCCAACAACAGCCAACAACATCTGTGCCGAAGGGAGGAGGAACAAGGGTCCACGTACCCCGTTCAGTGAGAGTAGCAATTTCCTCATCCATGGCAGCCTTCTAATGAGGAACAGTAAGGGCCTCCTGGTAGGAACGGGGGGTGGCAGTGGCAGAGATAGCCAGTGCAAAAGCCCTGCGAGAAGGGGTAAGACGATCATAGGAAACAATAGCAGCAAGCGAGTGTTGGGTACATGCCCGAACCCCTTTGCGAAGAGCAATGGGAAGATCCAGGTCAGCGGGTTCCTCAGTATCTGGAGTGTCCGTGGCGGAGAGAGCTAGCCCGGGAGTAGAGAGCGACGGTGGCGGAGAAGAAGGATATAGCGGAGGAGAGGAGAGAGGAGGAGACGATGAAGACGGTGGAGGTGGAAAAACCTCGGTAGGGGTCGATGGGTTGGAGGGAACAATAGGAGAATCAGAGGCCTCAGGAAGAGGAGAGGAGTCGTTAGAGAAATAGGGAGCATTCTCTAAGAAGGTAACGTCGGCGAAGAACTACTTGCGGAGAACGGGGTCAAAACAACAATAGCCCTTATGAATGGTAGAGTACCTCAGAAAGACACATTTGGTGGAGCGAGGGGAGAGTTTGTCACAGGTGGCAGAGGGAGCGTGCACAAAGGTTGTGCACCCAAAGATACGTAGAGGGAGAGGAAAAGGTTCCTTGCCTGGATAGAGAATGGAGAATGGAGTTTGACCGTGGAGAACCGTGGAGGGAATGCGATTGATGAGATAGCAGGAAATGAGAACCGCATAGCCCCAATAGGAGCGAGGGACCTGCATCTGCGTCATCAGAGTGCGAGCGACATCAAGGAGGTGACGGTTTTTGCGTTCCGTCACTCCATTTTGTTGTGAGGTATAGACACAACTAGTTTGATGGACAATCCCATGTTGCATACAGAAAGATGAAAAAGCTTGACTAATATACTCTTTAGCGTTATCAGAGGGAAAGATTTTAATTGAAACACCAAACTGATTTTGAATTAAATGATAAAAGGATGTCCATACATTGAATAATTCAGAGCGATCTCGTAAGAGATACACCCAAGTACATCTAGAAAAGTCATCAATAAAAGTTACAAAATAAGAACTGCCCCGACCAACGGTGAGGGTAGGAGCAGGACCCCAGACATCGGAGTGAATGAGATCAAACGGACGGGTAGAGCCACGACCTTGCTTCGGAGGGAAGGAGGAACGGTGATACTTACCAAGCTGATAGGCATCGTAGTTGAGAGGAGAACTGTGCGGAGGGAGGTGGGGCAGAAGCTAACGAAGAAGTCGTGGAGGATGATCAAGGCGGAGGTGTCACTGTAGAAGATCTGTAGAGGAGGAGGACAGAGCGAAAATATTGTCGAGGAAGTAGAGGTCACCGCTCTCAGTCCCAGTAGCAATCGTCCGTTGGGAGTTCGGATCCTGAAAAGAACAAGAAGTTGGAGTGAATGTGACGAAGTACTGGAGTTGCTTGCATAAAGAGGTAACTGATAATAAATTACACGGAAACTTTTGCACATAGAGAGTGTTCGTCAAGCGAAGAGATGGAGTGACATGAACCATTCCTGTTCCATGGACCAGGGAGGGAGAGCCGTCAGCAACAAGAATCGGGGGAAACCGATCATGTTTTTCTAGGAGAGAAAAGCACTGAGGATTGCATGTCATGTGATTGGTCGCACCAGAGTCTATCAGTCATTTACCTTGAGTAACCACGTGGGCACTACCTGATGACGTGACCACCGCAGCGGACGGCTTCGAGGAGGTGGAAGAGTCACAAGAGGGGCGAAGATGTGGATGTTTCATCCAGCAGCATTCCACGGTATGCCCGGTGCGGCCACAATGAGAGCAGAGGAAGCAGGAAGGGTCACGCCCACCGGACTGGTGATTGCGGCTACCAGAGCCACTCCGTTGAGTCTGGTGAGCATAGTTGTACGGTGGTGAAGGAGAGGACAGAAGGGGGCGTTGAAGTAGAGAGGTAACTGCGGCAATGCGTGCAGCAGTGGCATCCAAGATAGGAGAGTCCGCCTCGCCCAGAATTTGTTGGCGGATCATGTCATTGGACTCAGGAAGTCGCAGAAGATAGCATACAACTAGAAGTTCCTAGAAGTGCTTGTGCTGCTCGGCCAAATCCGCAGAGAATGGGCGATTCTGAAGAATCTCAGCCCCGAGAGCCTGAACCTGTTGATAAGCGGCAGTAGGAGACATGGAAGGACGGGCAAAGAGGTCCACATATAAAGTATAGATGTGGGACGTCTGAGCCCCCTTCAAGTACAGAGCAACAAGATGAAGTCAAGCCGTCTTGACCGTCTCATCATGACGGATGACGGGAAGACATTCATCCGAAAGGCTGTTAGCTAGCCAAGTGCGCACAAGCGCGTCGCTAGCATCCCAGTCGTCAAACTCAGCGGAATTGAGAGGGGGTGGCTCATCAGTGAGATGGTGGCGTTTGCGTTGTGAGCGGAGAAGGAAGGTGAAAGAGACACTCCAATCTGGATAGTTGGGACCGATGAGTTTGGAGACGGTGCCAAGATTCCCGAAAGGAGTAGGAAGAGGAGGCGGATTGGCCACGGGAGTAGCGGTGGTGGTTGAGGTACTGGAAAGAGCCATGGAGGGAAGACAAGAAGCCGCGCGAGAAGAAGCAACAAGCCGCGCGAACAGTGAGCAGGAAGTGCGGCTAGGAAGGCCGCAGCGGACAAAGAACAGACAAGAAGCCGCGCGAGAAGAAAAAACAAGCCGCGCGATCAGCAAGCAGGACGTGCGGCTAGGAAGGCTGCAACGGACAAAGAAAAGATTCTGCAGCGGTCACCGTGTCAACACACCAGCGGCAAGGAAGGCCACGACCAAGAAGCAGAGCAAAGCAGAGGGAAAGAAGTCGCACGGCTAGAGAGAAGGCCGCGCGAACAGGAGATAGAGAGGACCGCGCGAACTGGAAGGAGTCGCGAGAAAGGCAAGCAGGTCGAGCGAACAGAGCAGAGACCGCACGAACAGAAACGGGTCGCGCGAATCAAAGGAGATCGCGGGGAGAAAAGAAGCAGAGCAACCGCGAAAACAGGTCGCGGATAGAAGAAAAGAGAGGTCGCGCACACAAAGGGCTGCGACAAAGAGAAGAGAAGCGGCGCGAACAGACTGCAAGAAGAAGGGCAAACCGCGCGGTCAGAAGAAGGCACCGAATCAGGTGGAAATGATCGATCGTCTCTGATACCATGTGCGAACAGACAAGTAGAAACCGAAAATTGGAATAACAAAAATTTTTATTATCCAAAAAGATGAGTATTACAAATGTATGGCCTCCTTTTTATAGAATGAAGGAGATAGGAGAGATTATAAATAAGCAATGTGGGACTAAATAATTAAAGGTTTAATAGAAACAAGTCGAACAGGCCGCGCGGTTAGACGAATAGGCTAACCGCCCGGCAACCACCAGAAGGAGAGAACAAGTAGCCATAGGAGACCGTCAGACCGCCCGGTCTCCAAGACGCCTGAGACAAACCGTCAGATCGCTCGGACACCAAACAGCAACAGTCCGGCTACCAAGCCACTGGAGACAAACCGCCAGACCGCCCGGTCTCTAATCCGCCAGTGCCAAACCGCCAGACTGCCCGGTCTCCATACAACAACAGTCTCCACCACCAATCCTCACAGTCTCCATCCAGCAGCATCTGCTCCGACCACCTGCTTTATTGGCCCTCCAGAGCGACTCCTTTTAGCAAATATGCGCCAGACGTCGCCACCGTATTCGATAGCTGCAGCACACATATAGTCTGGTCTTTCGTCGCCCTCGACAGTCCACCAGGCACACTCTCCCCAACTCCAGCGATGCCCGACAGTCTTAGTTATTAAAGGCGCAAGACGCACCAAGCCGTAAAGGGATCTTGGAGCCTAAGCAAAAGGCTCAAGGCGTAGGTGTGCGCCTGACGAAGGCAAGGCGCAACCACATTCATTTCAAAAAATAAGCATCAAACATCAGCTCATCTTTTTGATCAGATTTTTCATTTATTTTATTCATTAATCATTCATTGCTATCATTTATATCTCTTAAAAAATAGAATTAATGTGCTCACTTGCATCTTATCTAAAGTATTAACACTTAATTATGTTTTACAAACACTAAATCATGTAAAAACTTTTGAGCTCTTACATTATAGTTTTTTTCTTTTGAAAAAAAAAATTTGTAACAAAAATTGCACGTAGACGTACATTTATGCTCTAAATGTGCAAAAAAGACACATGAAGGCGCAAGCCTCCGAGCCTGGAGCCTTAAGCGCATCTGAGGCACACCTTTAACAGCATAGCCGACAGTCTTCCCTCGGCAAGTGCCTCTGCCACAACAGCTCATTGCAACTGTTTATGACATGTGAGAACGTGAATGCAACAACCACTATAGTGGCGCGCTACCGGTAGTTGTTCTGGAGGGAAATCAAGAGCCAGATGAACACGTCCTATAAGTCTCGTTCAAGCTTGAGGACAAGCTCGATTTAAAGGATGGGTAGACGGTTATGGATCCATCATTGTCGGCTATCTAGTATTATGAACCTTCGTATTGGAGTCAAGTTGTATGTGTCGAGTTGAATCGAGTCGAGTGGTAGTTACGTGTTATTAGCGTCTTAATATTTAAATGTTTCATGCATCTCTTTATATCAGGTATTTACACTCATGCAATTGTGGGTCATATATATATGACCCTTGAGTCATATATGAATAAGGGAATGAATTAAATAGTGATTGTTTCTCTCTCTCTATCTAATGCCACTCCTCTCTCAAGTCTCCTCTTCATTCCCATTCTAGGATTAGCCTCTTGTATCTCCACCTCCACCTCTACCTTTGACGACATCCCCAAATAGACCCATAACAGATGACCCTATGGATTCTAATGTAAAGTTGATGAAGATGAGGAGTACATATCGGAAGCATTTACAGGCTAGTAGTGGGTAAACTAATTCTCTTATAATCACACGTCCAAAAACTGCCTTCGCAGAGAGTGTGTATGTTTATGACATTGCCTCATCTCAATAGACCACTTTTGAGACTCAGATTGAGTCAACCAGCTTGAATCTATGCTCGCTTCAAACATTACATTGTAAAACTAAAATGTGGGACAACAGTCTTCTAAATTACTGTTTAAAAACAATTATATTTTTCTTATAAATACAACCATTTAATACAATTTGAATATAGATTACAGTCCATACTTAGTACAGTGCTACTGATTTAGCTCAAGTATATTTCTGGAAAATATGCATGCACACATATATGTGATGTGACATAGCAAGTGTCCACCGAGGGATTTCAGTACTGTTGTGTTTTTTTTCATCTCTTGCAGCACTAAGTATTTAGTAGTTATGCTACTAATACTAAAACATAGATATAGTTAACATCTGGGCATATCCTAATGGTAACTAACTGGAGAAACTCCAAATCATACAAAAAAATGTACAAGTCTTCTCTGACTGTATCCAAATCCAAGCCAACATTTGAAAAATTAAACAGAATATTGGAAGATTAATATCTTGAAGTTATTACTGTCTGAACTCATATCATCAGAATTCGTAAGTAGAAAATGATATGAGTTCAGACAGTAATACTATTTCCTAAAAAAAATATGGATTCAATTTAAGCCATTAAAAGATGATCACTGGAATCATCAGAAAAGTTTGCACTTAAAGCTAACCTCTTCACAACCAGATTCCATCATCACACGTATAGCCCTTGCAACAAGTTCAGTGGCTGCAATATCAGAATAATGATATAAACATAAAAAAATCCTAATATCCATAAAGCATGCAAAGTGATTGTTGATAGCATAAAAAGAAGAAATTATTTATCTAGCTTACAATATATCTGAAGCCTAATCAGGAATAACAAATTAAATATGAATATTTCGATCCCCTCAAGAGGTATAATGCTGGTAGTGACATGTACAGAAAGGTGGGTAATAAATTTGTGCCGCAATAGAAAAAAAATCATCACTTGTTGGAAATTGGAGAAGAAAACATAGTTGATTGAAACTGTTAGAGATAAAATGTAAAGGCCCTTTGTAAGGCCTGCTTTGGCCCATTTCTTTCTTTTGGTTTTTAAGTCCCACATCTTAGAATGAGACTTTGACTCCGTTTGGCACGGTGGTGACGGTCATGATCATGGAGGACGCCCACCTAAGGAACTTCAACCACTTTTATGTTCAAACGGATGATGTTTGTTAGGTGATCTTTAACGAATGACGATATAACCCATGCATTCATGACCGCCACCACCGTGCCAAACAGAGTCTTTCTCTCCTCTTCCTATATAATTGAACAAATACATGTATTTAGGTGAATTTCTAAGGTGAAATATATTGCGAAATTTTTTATCTTGTAATCTTCTACATGGTATCAGAGCCAACGATCCTAATTTTTTTTAAAATCGTGCTCTTGATTGCTGACAATCTCTAGGCGATTAGAAAAATCTCTAACCGCAGCTCCTCGTTTACGACCCAGCCTTCCTCCTCTCTCTGCGGTTACAGTTGGCTTAACTATAGCCCTCTCTTTGCTTGCCCCTTCCCATTTCTCCCCCCCCCCCCCACTCTGCTTTTATAGGGATTCTCCCCCCCCCCCCCCGTCGTTGGGCCCCGCTGGTCTGCAGGTTTCTGCGACCTAATCTTTCTTGTCGCGGGTTGGGCGACCTCTCAGTTCGCACTTTCTTGTCACGCGACCTACTCTTTCTTGCCAAAGGTTGTGCGACCTCTCTGTTTGCTCTCTCAACTCACGCGACCCACCTTCTTGTTCGCCTCCCTTTGATTGTTGCTCACCTAGCCGCAGCAGAGGATTTCCAAGCCGTCGATGCCCTCCTAGCCGCCGGTCTTGCTTTCCTTGTCGCAACTTCTTGCAGTCAATCCTTGCCACTGCTCTTACCGCAACACATTGTCACAGCTTCTATCCGCTGACGTTGCTTGCCTGGCCACCTGGCAGTCTCTGCCCGCTTGCCACTCAGCTGCTCCTCTGCCCCTGGCTGCCAATCTTCTGCCAGCTCTTCTAGCTACAGAAACTAGCCGCCAGTTTTTTTCTAAGTGGCCGCTTCTCCTGGCCGCCTGCCCGCAGCCACTGCCAACTTGACCGTTCAGCTACTCCTCTGCCCCTGGATGCAAGTCCCTGGCTGCAAGTTCGTGAGATCGCAGCACTCCTCTCCTGCCATCGTCAGCGCATTGGTGTTTGTATGCAACTTACAGCTTGCACTCCCTTATTGTGCTTCTTGTCGCCTCCCTCCTTGCCCTTTCGATCTCCTTCTCGTCAACATCCTGATTACAAGATCTGTCTCTACCCTGCTCTGCCAGCTTCTGATATGTTTGGCTCTTCACCAATGACTGCACATTCTACTCCAAACAGCATTCAAATTGACATTGATGCCTTGCACACCCAACTCCAACAACTTCAAGGGATGAATGACCGTTCTCCGGGCTCTGTTGTGTCTATTTCAGATGGCGGTACCTCCTGTCTTGTCCAGAGTTCATCTTGTACTCTGGATTCAGGGGTCTCACACCACATTACCCCATGGAAACCTTCAAAATACTTGGACTTTGTGCATCCCAAGTTCATTATTGTTGCTAGTGCGGACACCATTCCTGTCTCCGGCTCTGCTGACCTCAACCTTACTCCATTAAACACCCTTCGCTCAGTTCTTCATGTTCCAGGTCCCCACTTTCAATCTCCTCTCTATTAGCCGTTTCACACAAGACCTTGATTGTTATGTAACATTCTCTCTCACCTCTGTTGTTGTGCGGAATCGGCGGACACAAAATATCATCGATAAAGGGCAACTGTCGAATGGGCTCTACATCCTCGACCCTTCTCCCCCGACAATTCTCACCTCTATTAGGTTTGTCGAGTGGCACCGCGTCTTGGGCATGCTCCTATGCGCATCATCCGGAAAGCACTCCCGGATTTATCCATCAATGACTTCACAAGCGAGTCTTATATCTACGGCAAACAACATCGTTCTACTTTTTCACATCATTGTACTCGGAGCGATGCACCTTTTGTTCTAGTTCATTCGGATTTTTAGGGACCCTACAAAACAGCCAGTGTCTCTGGTTATCATTACTTAATTATCTTTATCGATGATTACTCTCGTAGGACATGGTTGTATTTCCTTCATGATCGCTCTGAACTAACTTGTGTATTTCATACATTTATTATTGAAACTAGTAATCAGTTCTCTACTACTATTAAAACTCTTCGAACCGACAATGCCCGTGATTACACAAGTCATGCATTTACCGACTTATGTACTGAGTTTGGGATAATCCATCTAATCTTGTGTACTTATACCCCCCCCAACAAAATGGCGTTACAGAACGCAAGATCATCACACTTATGAGTTCATACGTTCTCTTATGTTTCAAATGAATGTTCTCACACTTTACTGGAATTTTGCGGTGTCTACGGCCTGTCATCTTATTAACCGCATGTCTTCCACCATTCTCAACTCGTGGTTCCCTTCAACCTTCTTTTTCCCTTCACACCTCACTTTTCAATCACACCTCGTGTCTTCGGTTGCGTTTGTTATGTTCATAATCTCAACCCGTCCACAGACAAGCTGGCTCCACGTGCCACGAAGTATATGTTCATTGGTAACTCACAAACTCGGAAGGTCTATGTCTGTTTCTCTTCCAAGGATCGCAAGGCTGTTACTTCCGCTGATGTCGCATTTCTCGAAGACCATCCCTATCATTCTCAACCAACTGATTTTACAATTCCGCCTCTACTTCCACGGCCTGCTATCCCTGTTACTTCTACCCTTCCACCTCTCTTTCCCACGCCAATCCCACTAAAACTACCTCTGATTCATGTGTATACTCGTACTACTCCTTCGTTTGCTGCTCTATGGGAGATGCCCTCTACCGATGCTCTCTTGCAGCCTGCAGATCCGGCAACCGTCTCTACTTCTCACCCGATGGTAAATTATATCTCCTTACACCACCTCTCTCCGGTGCTCCAGAAATTTGCAACTTCTTTATCCTCTATCTCCATCCCTAATTTTATGCAGGAAGCTCTTCGACATCCAGGGTGGCGGGCGACCATGGACGAGTACATGGTTGCTTTTTAGGCGAACTAAACTTGGGATCTTGTCTCTCTACCTCTCGACCAGACCTGTGTGGGTTGTAAGCGGGTATTTGCCATCAAACATGGCCTAGATGGGTCAATTCAACGTCTGAAGGCTCACCTTGTGGCTAGTGGTTTCACTTTACAACAAGGTATGAATTATGATGAGACCTCTCCGGTCGCAAAATTCAACACAGCTCGTGTTCTGATCTCTCTCGTTGTTCATCGACATTGGTAGTTGCATCAATTAGATGTCAAAAATGTCTTTCATAATGGCGATTTACAGGAGACTGTCTATATGCAACAACCTCCCGGGATTGAGACCACGGGGGAGTCTCTTGTATGTCGTCTGAAAAATCTCTTTATGGGCTCAAACAACCTTCTCGAGCTTGGTTTGACAAGTTTAGTCATATTATTCGTGTTGTTGGGTTCACTCGAAATTCAACCCACTTCTCTTTATTCACTCGTCATCGCCCAACAGGCACAGTGATTCTCTTGATACATGTTGATTCTCACAGGAATACACATGATCAAACAACATTTGGCTTCTGTTTTTCAAACCAAGGATCTGAGAAATCTCCGGTACTTCCTTGGTCTCAAGGTGGCTCGACATCCTGATGGACTTGTTTTATCTCAACAGAAGTATTGTCTTGACTTACTTCGTGATGCTAGCTACTCTGGATGCAAGCTGGCTGACACTCCTACGAATATCAATCACAGGCTCTATGCTCATACCTCAGACTCAGATCTACTACTTTCAAATCCAAAGTATTATCGTCGTCTTGTGGGAAAACAAATATATCTCACTGTTATAAGACCAGATATATCATTTACAGTTGGAGTTGTTAATCGATTCATGTATGAACCTCGAATCTCTCATCTCTAGGAGGTTGAGTGTATCGTTCGATACTAAAAGACTGCTTCTGGTCAAGGACTTATATACAAGCCTTATTAGTCTCACTTATCACTTATTGCATATTCAGACGTTGATTATGCTTGGTCTCTAGATGATCGCTGCTCCACAAGTGGAAACAGTACTTACATTGGTGGACACTTTATTACCTGGCGTAGCAAGAAGCAGTCGGTTGTTGCTCGCTCATCTGCCGAAGCTGAATATCGATCGATGGCCTTTGTTGTATCTGAGCTCACTTGGTTGGAAAGTCTTCTAAGTGACCTTGGTGTTACACTTTCCTCACCGACCATTCTCTATTGTGATAGTCAAGTTGTTATACATATTGTCAAGAATCCTAGTCATGTTGCTATACATATTTCCAAGAATTATGTTTTTCACGAACGTACTAAACATAGTGAAGTTGACTGTCACTTTATTCGGGAGAAGGCTCAACTGAAGAAACTAGAATTAAAACATGTTCCTACTGTTGGGCAAGTTGTTGATATTCTTACAAAGGCATTACCACAATCATTATATTATCAGCTCTTATCCAAGCCTTAGTGCATACGATTTGTATGCTCCAGCTTGCGGGGGTGGTTAGAGATAAAATACAAAGGCTAATTGTAAGGCCCGCTTTGGCCCATTTCTTTCTTTTGGTTTTTTAGTCCCACATCTTAGAATGGGGTTCTCTCTCCTTCTTCTCTTCCTATATAATTATGCAAATACATGTATTTAGATGATTTTTTAAAGTAAAATATATTAAGAATTTTTTCCATCTCGAAAGCTTCTAGATAAACAAAAGTCATCTCCTATAGATGCTAAATGCTAACACTCATCCTCAAGTTGGGTTGTTGAGATGTTATTCATGCCCAACATGCAGATAATTTCCACAAACGTATTTCCACTCAGACCCTTGGTGAGGGCATCTGTGAGTTGTCCTTCAGAGAAAATATACGGAATACAAATAATTCCTTTCTTGATGTTCACCTTGATAGAGTGTTGGTCAACTTTAAAATATTTAGTTCGATCATGTTGGATAGGATTATATACGATGATAAGCCGCCTTGTGGTCATAGGATAGTTTGAAAGGCCCCTCCTCATGTTGGCTTGTCCCTCATCAACAAACACAGTCATAGCCCTTCACAAATCCCGTGAGCCATAGCCCACAACTCAGCTTCCGCACTAAATCAAGCAACGACTTGTTCTTTCTCCTTCACGTGACCAGGTTCCACCAACCATAATACAATACCTAGAGGTAGAACATCTCTCATCAACGGACCGAGCCCAATCTACATCAGTATACACTTTAATCATTAACATTGTGTATGGGTGTACAATATGTCCCTTAATAAGCTCTTAGGTATCTCAAAATCCTACAGGCAGCATCAAGATGCCTGATCCTCGACAAGTGCATGAACTGACTAACTGCACCAACAATATATATAATGTCAGGTTGGGTGTGTAATACGTAGATTAGACATCTCACCAACATTGTAGTAGATATCGGTCGACATGTCTGACATGTCCGACATGTTGACCGACATAAAGGTTTGAGACCTAAAATAACGTTACCGGGTTTTTTAGACGTAATGTTTTGAAAAAATAGACCGATATATCAGTCCAATAAAACACTGCATATCACGTTTTATCAGTTACAGTTTTTTATTTTTTTTCCTTTTATTTAAGAATTCGATTGACAAAAGATAGGGCATTATGGTGACAAAGGATCCATATAGCCAACCCCATTATAGTCGGATAAAGGCTTGAGTGTTGTTGTTGTTGTTGTTTAAGAAATTGATTGTTTTAACTCCCCCCCCCCCCCGCACGTCAGTTCATTTCAATACAACGACTCCCAGTCATTCTCCTACCCTAACTCTCCTTTGCACTCTCAGCTGGTGCTCTCCCTCGACTCTCTCACACTTGTCGGTTGTTATCTCTCTCTCTTGGGCTCTCGACACTCTGGCTTGTTGGTTGTTCTCTTTGGTTCATTCTTCTCCCTGTCGGTTCTCCCCGGTGCTCGCTGCTTGTTCTTTTTGGTGTTCTCAATTCCCTCGGCTGGTGCTCTCACTCTAGTTGTTTTATCTAGTGTTCTTGATTTCTTCGTCGGGGCTCTCACTCTTTCGGGCTCTCGACTCCATCTGTTGTGCTCACTCTTTTGGCTGGTGAATTCTTCTCTCTGCCTCTCCCTCTCAATATCCCACTCAGTATTCTTCTCCCTACCTTAACCACTCATTCTCTCCCTCCGCACTCTTCGTTTTCTCATGCTTTCCTGGCTGCCTTTCTGGTTGTGGTTGTTTTGCTGCGTTATTGCTCTGCTGCCCTGCTGTATTGATGTAGCATGGTGGTTGTTAAAATAGGTTACTTTGCTACCTTGCTGTGTTGCAGCCTCACTGGTGGTTATAGCCAGTTGACCGTGGATTGGTGGCTGCATTGCTCCTTGCTTCGTGAATGTGTTTCTGCTATTTTATTTTGATGTTTATGATTTTATTGGTCAACAAATGATTTGAAATACCTCTAACTATTTATTCAACTTCATTTTGCAATCGATAATGCATGTATATCCAACTCATGTTCTAGTTGTCTTATTGCTTTGTGCCTTTTAATAAATAAAATGTTAGATACTTGGATGCTTTGTTTCTTTTGAGAAATTATTTGACAAATAGAATGTTACTAATATACTACTGAGTACTGATACTTTGAATGATAATTAGGTAATAGTCTATTTTGATGCTTTGTTGGATACTTTGAATGATAATTGAATGCTTTGTTCCTTTTGATACTTGAGTTCTCTACTTTGAATGATAATCATAACTTTGTATACTAGTATACTACTGATGATGCAAAATAATGTTGGATAAATAAAATATTGCGTGGATAATTTGAAAGATGACTGAAGATCTAACGTTCTAATAAAGTTATGAGGGTTTTTCTGATATTGATTTTTTTCAACTAATCAAGTAATTTTGGTTATTTTTCTCATGATGTACAACAACAAGCCTTTATCCCACTATATTGGGGTCGGCTATATGGATCCTTTGTCGTCATTGTGCCCTATCTTTTGTCATAATCTCACTAATGCCTAAGTACATCATGTCTTTCCTTACAGTTTCATTCCAAGTCTTTATTGGTCTACCCCTCCCTCGTTTAACATGCCTAGTGATTAGACTCTTACAACACCTAACAAGTGCCTTTAATGGTCTCCTTTGTACGTGTCCAAACCATCTTAGACGAGCTTCTTGCATCTTCTCTGCAATTTGTGTTACTCTTGTCTTATCCCTGATACTTTCATTCCTAATTTGATCCAATCTCGTGTGTCCACACATCCACCTAAGCATTCTCATCTCCGCAACTCCCATTTTTTGCTCATGTACACAATTCACTGCCCAACACTCAAAACCATAGAGCATCGCGGGTCTAATTGCAGTACAGTAAAACATGCCCTTCAGTTTTAGTGGTACTTTATGATCACATAAGATCCCTGACGCGCCTCTCCACTTCAACCAACCTGCTTGGATTCTATGTGTCACATCTTTATCAATACCTCCGTCTTTTTGAACTATCGATCCAAGATATTTAAAATACTCACTACGGGTAATATCTTGATCACCCAACTTAATAACAAAGTCACGTGTCCTTCTTGTAATGCTAAATTTAAGCTCAATATACTCTGTCTTTGCCCTGCTCAACCAAAAATCCTTATTTTCTAAAGTATCTCGCAAAGATTCAAGTTTTGTGTTTACACTCTCGCACGTCTCATCAACCAGAACGATATCATCCGCAAACAATAAACACCAAGGTATTGCTTGTTGGATATGTCTGGTGAGCTCATCTAAGATAAGGGTAAAGAGATAGGGGCTTAAAGCTGAACCTTGATATAAGCCAACAGTGATAGGGAATTCCTGTGTTAATCCTCCAAATGTCCTAACCCTTATCACTAAATTTGTATACATATCTTTGATTGTGTCAATATATGATATATTTACACCTTTCTTTTCTAAGACTCCATAAGATCTCTCTTTGAAATCCATCATAATGGTCTTCTCAAGATAAATAAACAACATATGCAAATCTTGTTTTCTTTCTCGATAGTTGTCAATGAGTCTCCTCAAGAGATGTATAGCTTTCATGGTCGACCTCCCTAGCATGAATACAAATCGATTCTCTGAGATGTTAGTCTCTCGTATTAATCTTCTTTCTATTACTCGTTCTCATAGTTTCATAGTATGACTCATCAATTTAATTCCTCATTCATTAACACAATTTTATATATCTCCTTTATTCTTATACAAAGGTACCAAGATATTTTCTCTTCATTGGTCTGGCATCCTCTTTGACTTCAGTATCTTATTGAAAAAACATGTAAGCCACAAAATTCCTTCATTTCCTAGATAATTCCATACTTCGATGGGTATATCGTCTGGCTCAACCGCCTTTTCATTTTCCATCTTATTTAGAGCATCTTTTATCACTGATACTTGAATTTTATGATAAAACGTTATGTTATTATACTTATATGATTTACTTAACTCTTCCAAGCTCAATTCATTATCCTTTGTTTCATTATAGAGTTGATAAAAGTACATTTTTCATCGCTCTTTAATTATATAAAATATTTATTTCATTTTATATAACTAGTTTTTTTCATTCCATATTCCCTAAAATGGCTTCTTCTGCTAGATCTAGTAAGGTGTTCGTATCAATTGTACCAACCGGTAGAGATCTGTTCTGGGCATTTGATAAGAAGTTGGTTGCAAATGACACCAACAAAATCAAATGCAACTATTGTAAGCAGACAGTGAATGGTAGAATTACACATTTCAAGTATCACTTGTGATTTCTTTTATCTTTTGCATTTTGTAACGTTTTTAATAATTATTAAGAAATTAAAAATGTTTTGCTTTTTTCAGTTTTTCTTCTTCAGGTTGGCTTGGTGATAATTTCTCTCTCTAAATAGAAATTTTCTCTTTTTACTTGCACTTTTGCTTTATCAAACATTGGGGACAATGTTTCTAATTATGTGGTGTTTTTCTCACTAGCCTAAAAACTTAAAATATAAAAAATATTGAAAAATTACAAAAACTTTTATAAAAAAACCTTGCGAATGAGCCGTGTTGGGCTATCATCCCATAAAACCGCTTAGTACTATTGAGAGCTCATCATTGGATATTCTTGGGGAAGTCCAAGAATTTAAAAAAATTAAAACTTTATTTTCTTTTATTAAAACTAAAAGAATTTACAAAAAAATAAAAAAAAAACCTTATAACAACTTTATTTGCATTATTTAAATACTCTATATTTTCATTTTTTTTCAATTTAACTAATTTTAAAATATTAGTATTTATCAGCATTTTAAAAGTTTTTTTTTACGTAATCTTGTTTAATTATAATCTTTGTCATAATTTGCTTGATTTAAGTTTTAGAAGAGTTTGATTTAATAAATAGTTTATATTTATGATTTGCTTAGAGAATTTCTTAGTTTTAACTCTTTTTAAAACTAAATTATGCTTACATATCAAGATTTTAATTATATTTACGTTTAACTCAAAGGTTTCTTTTTGAATTCTAATATTATTTTTTATGCTCTCAACACAAAGTTTTGGAAATTCATAGCTTTTAAACTCAAGCACTTCCCCTATCTTTTAGTTAACCCATTGATAGGCAATATAAGAAAAAGATTAAAAAAGATCATATATTATGGAATGAGATGATAAAATTCATCATTTCTAAACATATGCACCCAAAATTTTAAAAGATTGTCATGAAGATGAGATGATAAAATTCATCACTTCTAAATATATACATTTCGGAAAAAGAAAATTAAAAAAAAAATCTTAGAAGATTATATGTCATGTAAATGACATGATAAAATTCATCTTTTTGAAAAATATACAAAATATTTTCTTCTATACCAATTTTAACCCTTTCTAGCAAATATCAATTGCATATCCAAGATATTTATGAGAAAGCTTAGTTAATATTTTGTAGTTTTCTAAAAAGTGTCTAATGAACTAAAGTTTATATAATTTTAGTCTTAGACTCTTAATGTGTTTTGCAAAATTTAATATAATTTAGTTTAGGAAGATTCAATTAAAGAACTATGAACTAATTTTTATTCAACTCATTTCATGATCTACGATTTATTTCTTATAGTTCTAAATTTTTATTTCAGAATATAATTTGATAAGATTCATATATAATTAACGATGCATAATTAGAAGTAATTCTTCTTAAGATGTTCTGTAAATACTTCTTATGCTTATTGTAAAAAATGAGAGCAATGAACCTTGTGGGTTGTATTTCTTGCATAAACTTTAAGTATGAGTACATATATATAGAAAGAGAGGAAGAGAGAAATCCCAAAAATATAATGTGGGACTAAACTTAAGACAAACTTGGGCTCATAAATGGGCCACAATTACAATGGGCTTTTACATACTTTTCTACTATCTTCTAACACTCCCCCGCAAGCTGGAGCATACAAATCGTAAGCACCAAGCTTGGATAGAAACTGCTGATACAATGGCCGAGGTAGAACTTTGGTAAAGATGTTTGCAACTTGCTCGGAGGCTGGAACAGGTTCCAATTCAAGTTTCTTCAGTTGGACCTTCTCCCGGACAAAGTGACAATCAACCTCAATGTGTTTTGTTCGCTCATGGAACACAGGGTTCTTCGCAATATGTATAGCAGCCTGACTGTTGAAGAATAGATTAGCAGGTGAGGAGAGTTTGACACCCAAATTACAAAGAAAGCTCTCTAACTAGGTAAGTTCAGACACGACAGCAGCCATAGCACGATACTTAGCTTCAACAGAAGAGCGAGCAACAACCGATTGCTTCTTGCTGCGCCATGTGATGAGAATCATGAGATTTCCTCCAAAGTAGGTACAGAAACCAGTGGTGGATCGTCGATCATTAAGCGAGCCTGCATAATCAGCATCAGTGTACGCAACAAGGGATAAAGAGGCGGATGGCTTGTATACCAACCCTCGTCCCGGGGCAGCTTTCAAGTACTTGAGGATGCGTTCGACAGCCTGTAGATGAAATATTTTTGGTGAATGCATAAAGCGACTAACCACTCCAACAGCAAAAGAGATATCGAGCCTTGTAACTGTTAGGTATATCAGTTTTCCCACAATGCGTCGATAATATTCAGGATTTGTAAGTAGAGAATCTGATTTGGTTTCATGAGCACTTAGCTTGTGGTTGGCATCCATAGGTGTTTCCGCGGGTTTACATCCGGAATAACCAGCATCCTGAAGAAGATCAAGACAATATTTCTGTTGAGATAGGACCAGGCCATCAGGTCTTCGAGCAACCTCAAGTCCAGGGAAGTACCGAAGGTTTCCCAGATATTTTGTTTGGTAGACAGAGTTTAAGTGTTGTTTGATCTATTGTATCCCGGTAGAGTCATCGCCAGTTATCAAAATATCATCCACATAGACTAAGAGAATTACCATCCTGATCGATGACGGGTAAAAAGAGAGAAGTCAGCCGAACTTCGCTGAAAGCCAATATCATGAACAGTCTTGCTAAATTTTTCAAACCAAGCTCGAGGGGACTGTTTGAGACCATAGATAGCTTTACGCAGTCGGCACACCCTAGACTCCCCCGTGGTCTCAAACCCGGGAGGTTGGTTCATGAAAACCGTCTCTTGAAGATCACCATTAAGAAATGCATTTTTAATGTCCAGTTGATGTAGTGGCCAACGGAGGTGAACAGCAAGTGAGATAAGAACCCGAATAAGAACCCGGACAGAATTTAGTTTGGTGACAGGGGAGAAAGTCTCCTCATAGTCCAAGCCCTGTTGCTGAGTGAACCCACGAGCCACAAGACGGGCTTTGAGGCGATCGATAGTCCCATCCGGAGCATGTTTAATGACAAAGATCCATTTACAGCTAACGCAGGCCTGGGCAGACGGAAGAGGTACCAAATCTCAAGTATGATTAGCCCAAAGGGCTGACATCTCAGCTTCCATTGCCGCACGCCACCCAGGGTGTTGGAGAGCCTCCTGCACAGTGTTAGACAGAGAAATAAAGGAAAGAGCAAGAGCAAATTTGAGCAGAGTAGGAGAGAACCGATGTAGGGAAATATAGTTGGTCAGAGGATGAGCCGTAGAGGCGGGGGCAGGGTCAGCTGGCCGCAAGATAGTACTGGTAGACGGTAGCGGTAGCTGGGCTCCGAAGTTCAGACTACGACGAGTGTATACACGGATGAGAGGTGGTTTGGGTGTTGGTGGTTTCACGTGGGGTGTTGGAAGTAGATGAGATAGAGAAGTCGTGACTATGATAGCAGGACGAGGCACAGGGTGCACACTTGGAGGCACTGAAGTGGATGATAGAAAGGGTTGGTCTTCCAGAAAAGTAACATCAACGGACACAACCACTTTCCGGTCGACAGGAGAGTAACACATACCTTTTTTGAGTGCGAGAGTACCCTACGAACATGTATTTGGTTGCACGGGGGCAAATTTATCTGTAGGTGGACCAAGGTTATGGACATAGTAAGCACACTCAAACACCTGAGGTGCGAGAGGAAACAGAGATTGAGAAGGAAAGAGGAGGCTAAACGGAGTGACAAAGTTGAGAATAGAGAAAGGCAGACGATTGATGAGATGACACACAGCCAAAACTGCAAAGTTCCAGTATTCGATGGGTACCTGCATCTGAAGCATTAAGGAGCGGGCAACATCCAGAAGATGCCGATTTTTGCGCTCAGCAACACCATTTTGCTGAGGAATGTAAGCACAAGATGTTTGATGTATAATATCAAATTCAGCACAAAGTGAGGGGAACGTTCGGCTCATATATTCCTGCGCATTGTCAGTGCGGATAATTTTAAGCAGGGAAGAGAACTGAGTACGAAGTTCAGTAACAAACGCACGGAATATAGAAGTGAGTTCGGTACGATCCCGTAGTAAATATAACCATGTCACTCGAGAGTAATCGTCAATAAAGGTAACAAAGTAGCGGTACTCAAATACACTAGGGACTTTATAAGGGCCTCAAATATCAGAATGGGCAAAAAATAAAGGAGTACAACTCCTATTACAGACAGGATTAAAAGAAACTCGATGTTGTTACCAAAGATACATGACTCACAAGTAAACTCATTCAAGAAGACATCCGAAAGAGTTTGTTTTAGAATCTGGAGGGGAGCATGTCCAAGATGACGATGTCACTCAACTGATGAGACGACAGAAAGGGTAGATGGAAGGACATCAAGAAGATAGAGCCCATGAGACAGTCGTCTGCTACCAATAATATTTCGTGTTTGCCAATCCTGCACAACAAAAGAAGATGATGAGAATGTAGCATGACAATCAAGATCCTGTGTAAGTCGACTAATAGAAAGTAAGTTGAACGGGGAGCCCGGAACATGAAGAACCGAGGTTAAGAAGAGGTTGGGTGTGAGATGGATATCAGCAGCTCCGGAGACAGGGGTGGAGTCACCATTAGCGACAGTAATGAACTTGGGATGAGGAGAGGCCAAGTATTGTGGCGGCTTCTGGCAAGTAATGTGGTGGGTGGCACCAGAGTCCACAATCCAATGGGAACTCCGATATAGACAGGTTATACCTTCATTGGCGATGGAAGCCACGAAGTCCGAGGAGCGAGCAATCACCACTTGGAGTTGTTGAAGCTGGGTGCGGATAACATCAATGTTAGACTGAGCATTTGACGAAGTCGAAGAAGAAGCCAAGGGCGGAGACTCGGCCTTCGTAGAAGCAGCAAGGTGGGGTGGCAGACCATGCTTACGATAGCAGGTAGCCTCCAGATGATTTTCCCGACCGCAGAAAGTGCATTTAAGGGGGGGTTTCCAGTACGTCCTCGTCCCCGAGACGAATGGCGCCCCCACGGGTTGAGGGACCACGAGTGGAGGGATGTGGTGAAGGTAGCTGGAGAAGAGCTGGAGAGGGAGGCAGAGGAACGTCGGGTGGCGGAGTGACCTTCAAAAGCATTGAGCAGACATCAGAGAGAGAGGGAGTAGTGGCAGAGGAGAGTATCTAAGCTCGAACACTGTGCAGATGCGGAGGAACCCATTCCATCATCATGGCAATCCTGACAGCTTCTTTTTGTGCCCGTTGGGCAACCAGATCAATAGTAGGAGACTGGTATTGTATCCATGCCTCAACAAGTGTCTTGACCTTGGCAACGAAGGAAGTCATATCGTCAGGTATCCCGGGATCAAGGGATTGAAGATCAGTGATGATGTCAAACAAATGTTGGAGGCTGTTTTGGCCAGAATAGGAGTGGAGTTTCACCCACATGGACTTAGTCGTGTCATGATACATGGTCATCTTGTATGTCTCGATATCCATGGAGTTGAGAAGTCAGGATTGCACACGGCTGTCATCACGAAGCCACTCGTCAGTAGGAGGGGTAGGAGGAGCCTGGGTCAAGTGATGAAGCAGTCCTTTCGTCTGAAGTACCCGACGAACTGAATGTACCCATTCCATAAAGTTCATTTTGCCAGTGAGAGATATAGTGGTAATCCTGAGTTCATCCCGAAGATCAGTAGCAGAGGAAGCAGCCTGAGGTGGCAGAGATGAAGCACCAGCGGACTCGCCGGAGGCAGTGGTAGAATCCATGAAGCTGCAGGAAGAAGGTAGCCGCAGCGTACAGAAGACAGCAGCAGGGAGAAACCGCAACGGACAGAACTAGTCACGCACGAAGAGGTAGCCGAGCAAGAGGAGGCAACCCGCAACCTTAAAAAAGCGGAGCGGAAAAGAAGAGAAGCCGCACAGTCTCGATGTCACTACACCAGTGGCAAGAGGCCGCGACCAAGATACGGAGCCCGCAGCAGGTAGAGAGGCCGCAGCGGCTAAGAGAGGGTCGTGCGGGAAGCCCGCAGAGACCAGGGAAAAGACAGGAGCGGGAGGGAAAGTCACAGCGGGTAGGAAAGCAGCAGTGGGAAGGGAAGCCGCAGCGACACAGAAAGGTGTCGCGACCAAGATGCGGTGCTCGCAGCGGTTCGGAAAGCCACAGCGAGAAGAAGAGGTCGCAGCGACAAGGGAAGAAGTCGCGCGATAAGAAAAGGAGAAAGGAGAGACTGCGGGTAGAAGAAGAGACCGCAAAAAGAGGACGGGAAGCCGGGCGAGGAGATAGAAGAAAACCGCTCGGTTAGGGAGAAGGGGGCCCACCAGACCGAGAGGTTTATAAAAACGGCGGGGGGGTTAAGAAGAGGGGGAAGCCACGAGAGAGAGCAAGAGGAGCGACAAGAGAACAACTGAACGCGCGGGAAGCCATGGTTAGAAACAGGGAAGGCCGCAAGACCGAGCAGATAAACCGGAGACCAAACCGCTCGGTTAACAGGAGAACCAGGCGGACAGAAACAGACAGACCGGACCGTATCCCTCTGATACCATATAAAAAATGAGAGCAATGAACCTTGTGGGTTGTATTTCTTGTATAAACTTTAAGTATGAGTACATATATATAGGAAGAGAGGAAGAGAGAAATTCCAAAAATACAATGTGGAACTAAATCTAAAACAAACTTGGGCTCATAAATGGGTCACAATTACAATGGGCTTTTACATACTTTTTTACTATCTTCTAACACTTATGAATTATTTTGCTCTAAAATAGTAAAAGCTTAAGTATGAGAGTATTTGATAATATAATATTTATTTATATGTTATTACAATATTTATGTATTAAATAATTATTTTAAATTTATATTTTATATAAATAATGGTCTAATTTCTTCTTTTTTGCATTTTTAGGTAATTTGGGTTGTTAATAATAATTTGGAGCTCATGGCCAAGTTCTTGAGACTTTTTAGAGCATTTTGGCAAAATTTCAATATTACACACCCTGAGACACACCCGTGTACTCAAGCCGTGTACATATTCATGCTCCCGGATCAATCTAACATGTCGTGACCACATCAACACCACTTTTAAGATTACACACCCTTAGGTCATGGCGCGACATAAGGCCATGTAACCTTGTCACGGCTTCCCCCAGCCTTTCCTGCCCGTGATCCAGCTATCAGCTCAATTAAAATTACACACCCATGGACACACCCCTGACCGAAGGGCGAGACTTCAACGATTAATACAAAACGGTGGCCATTGACTCTAGTTCACACCCATTTCTCTGTCATTCCAGATCCAGCTAGACACGCCCGTGTACCTAGGGCGTGAAACATCAACTTATTGCAGATTTTGGTGGTTTTTCTCCCAAATGTTCTCAGGCCTTTATTTAGCAGTTGTTCACCAAGTTGCGTCGTCATGCCAGGGTTGTTCAATTTTGAAGTTGTTTTAGGAAATAGTTTACTTGTTTTAGTTATAGTAGCTACTTTGTCCTTCCATTTCAAGTTGTCAGCTTTTCTTTTTCATTTGCAATTTCAATTCAAGTTTAGTAATTTTATTTTCTTCAATCATGTCTCTTTTTACCTTGACTTGTATTCTCTCCATCATTATGAGTAGTTAAACTTTATTTAACACTTAATCATGATGAATTTTGAAATGAAATAAAATATACTTTGATTATTCTAAATTAACAAGCTCTCTTCATAATTAACTTTGATTTACTTTGTTTTGATTTCAAATGTCTAGAATATGTTTTCAATCCATGATCCATATTCTAGATGACCGAGAGGTCCGTGTAAACGAGGAGATCGCTCAAACATAAAAAGAGTTGCATGCACTTCTCGAGAGAGGACGACATAAATCTTCTGGATTGGATTCAAATCAATAGCAGGGTTCGCCGCTTTAAGCAAGCGTATGGGTTTCGACTGGTTGAGAGATCTTAATCGATCAACCTTAGGTTAGTTGGTAGTATTCCTCTAGCGAAGTGCTATCATGTTTTGGGAACCTTCACGGTCGATGTATTTTTATTAGAAACTTGTGAATTTATCTTTTATAAATTTTTATTTTATTCCAAAAGAATTCTAGATCAAGTGCTAATTCTCTTAATAATCGAATTCCGTTTTAGTTAATTTGCTTATTTACTCTTCTTTTTCTAAAACAAACCCAATATTTTGATCGATAAAATAATAGCTCTTCTTTGTGTGTAAAAGTACTCAACAACCCGGAAAGAATACGACACTTGATTTCAATATCCTATAAAACGATAGGTATTCTTTCCTAATCAAATTATTTTTGGATTGCCCTTCCATTTTATTCATCAAATTTTTAAATTTTTGATGTCATAGAAACAATATAGAGTTCCAAACTACTTAAAATTACTAGTTTTATAAATTTCATATGATTAAAGTATTGTATGTTAAACATTTTATATAGCTTTTAAAATTTTGAAGTTCAAAAAATTGTAAAATAGTTAGTATTGTGACTTGCATTAAAAAAATAACATTTAACTATATATATAATTAATTAAATATTAAAATCCGATATATGAAATATCTCTGATATATCCCTCGATATATTAAAAAACGACATGAAAATCCAAACTGAAGTGTCCCTGACATCTGCAATGTTGCTCATCAGTCTCTAATATCAAGTAATACCTATATAACTTCCTTATTCTCCCTTCCTGATTTGTGAAACCTCGAAAGGCGTATCTGCATGTCTACACCCACTCAATTTGCATTGCTCAAGGAGGTCAATAACATACTTTCCCTTGAAAATGAAAAACTCATATTTTGATCTTGTCACCTTAATACTCAAGAACAATATTAGAATCTCAAGGCCTTAAACCTCAAATTCTTCTGTAAGTTGTTTCAATATTTGTCTTTCTTCAGCATCATCATCAGTAATCACAATGTCATCAACACAAAATGAAAACGATCATTTTGTCTTGTGTTCTATGAATAGGAGATGATCAGTATGGTTTTGTTTGTAACCAAACAAATGGATATTGCTTTATTCTGTAGAGAGCTTTCTTTAACCTGTGGAGAGTTTTCTTTTAACTTGCATACTTTATCTTCTGATACTTTAGGATCAAAACTGTTGGTAGAAACATATACATTTGTTCTTCCAAATCACCATGCAAAAACACATTTTTCACATTTAACTGGCTGAGATCCCACCCTTTACAAGTGGCATAGGACAGTAGGACTCTAATCGAGTTAATTTTGGTTGTAGTTAATTTCATGGGTTTATGTGTACCCTCTGGAAACTAGTCTAGCTTTGCACTTTTCCATAATTCCATGTGATTTTTGCTTAACAAAGTACACTCATTTACACTCAACCGACGTCTTTCCTCTAGGAAGAGGGACAAGATCCCAAGTTGAATTTTTGTTGAGAGATGTCATCTCCTCAATAGTCGTATGTTTCAATTCTTGTGACCAAGTGCATCCTACCAACATGAAGGAATATAAATCGAGGATAGGGATGACACATAAGCTTTATATGAAGTGATGATGGAGTCATATGAAACATAATTAGATAAATGATATTGGGTACAAAATAAAATACCTCTTCTGAGAGCAATAGGATGATCAACAGGCTTCAAAGGCTGTGCTAGTGATAACATAGTAGTCGTGGGTTGTGTCTATGTATTTGTCCTTCTGATATAGACTTGCAATTGTTTTTATTATGGAAGCAAAATTTGAGAATAGTCTTCCCTTAATAAATTTTTTTGTTGCATGAGGATATAAACACCTGTAACCATTTTTGGCAGGTGAGTAATGAATGAAAACACATTTTAGTGCACAAGGATCAAGCTTTGAGAGGTGAATATGTTGTATATGGACAATTCGAAGGCAATCAAGGTGGCAGCTGAAAATCCTGGACAATTTTTTGTTGTTTGTAGCTCGTTTCTCTTGTACCCTGATATTTTTCTCTTGAGCCTGCCCTCTTGGGATAACGAAAAATTTCAGATCGGGCTCTGTTTTCAAATCTAGGTCCGGGTTTTATTTCAACACGACGCGTGGCGCAATCCTGGAAGGCGGGTATTTTAATTTTAATATTTAAAAAAACGAACATTTCCGTCTTCTAACACCGTGCTCTCCTAGGAGATCAGTTGGGTGCTCGATTTTCTCAAGCAATTCTCTGACGATATCTGTGAGAAATGCTCTAACAACTTTTTGATTCGTCATCTTCATCTAGAATCGTTAGCATTCATCATCCTCCAGAATTGCTAGCATTCATCATCCTCCAGAATTGCTAGCACTCATCTTCCTCCAGATTGTTTAGAGAAAAGTGCTATTTTTTTGTTTATGGTTTTTTTCTTTTTTGGTTGTAAGTGCAGTCTGATGGAAGCGAGTAAGCTGCATCGGAGATCAAAATGCTCTCCACATTGTAAGAGATCATTGTTGATCTCCTAGGAGTTCATCGTTAATCTCTTAGAAGATCATTTTGGATCTTTAAAGAGATTACTTTGGATCTCCATGGAGATAAGGATCTCCTAGTTCTTTGTCAGGCTCTTAGGAGATCATTGTGGATCTCCTGGGAGATCATTGTGGATCTCCTGGGAGATCATTGTGGATCTCCTGGGAGATCATTTTGAATCTTCTCGAAGGTTATTTTGAAACTGAAGGACCTGGCATATCTTTTTTAGCATCTTTTTGTTTGTGCTTCAGCAACATTCATCAGTAGCTAATCCTATACAATTTTTTTCTAAAAATTTATTGTTTTAGTTGTGTCAACACTCAACAGCATTTTACAGCTTTTTGGTTGTGTACTTCAACAGCTTTTTTTCATATTTTTTCCTTATAGAGTTTGTAGGCATGGTTCTAAATCAATATTTGTAACGTAGCCATTTCAGATTACATTTTCTGATATTTTTGCTTATCTGACATACAAAACAATGGAGAAAAGCAAGATTGGGAATAAAAATTATCTCAACTCTAAATGCTATTTCTCGAACTTTATTGGGCAAGTTGCAAATATATTTACGCGACTGAAAGAGAACCATAAACAAATCTTTAAGGATTCTCATGTTTGGTCCTTATTCCAAGCTCCCAAGGCCCCACAAAATATACCTCTATTGTATGCCTTTGTGACATGGTATGAATTATGATGGAAGTTGAGATAAATTTTTATTGGTCCGAGGGTGCTAACATTCACTCCCAATGATGTAAGTCTAATATTGGGTTTGCCCAATCATGGGGAGGAAGTTAAATTTGAACTCAAACAATACGCCACTAGGAATAAAACTGATTTGAATAATTAGTTGATTGAAATGGAGAAAACAGTTGCAGTGTAAATCTGAAATCTCTTTTCTTACATATTTTGCGCAAGTTTTTCTTTCTCTCTAGTCTTTAGGAGTTGTGCGAGCCTGAGAACTTCAAAAAATATAATTGGGCTCAAGCTATACACTCATTTTTACTGAGCAGTGTTAGGAGTACAGCGAGTAAGCTGCCTCCTATTCTACCCGGCCGAATTCATGAAGTGTCAGAAGCCTCATTGGGATATATATACACACACACACATGATGTACACATGTTTTGATTGTGAGTGTATTATATGTTAGACTCATGTTTTATATCTTCATTGTATTGTTACTAACTTAACCTTAATTAAGTTTATAGATTTGGTTCTTGGAGCACACTACTCACATTCCTCTGCATTTTTCTTATCAGAGACCACGACTTTTGAGATGGTCCTCCAAAGCATCGCTTAAAGTGAAAGAACTGTCGATCACCGTACCTTCCATGACTGATGAGCAGGTTAGTAGTTATGCTATTTCAATTAATAGCTCATGGTGAATAGTCGGTTTATATCACAACTTATCAATGTTTTAATTGCTCTTGTAGGTATTGGACGAGATGGAGGACATAACTCCTAAAGAGTTGGAGTTATGTTCCGATGATAGTCATCAGCCCTCCTTTCTCAAGTTTAAGAGAAAGCACCTCACTCCAATTTCTCTGCGACAAAAGAGGTTGAAGTTATTGGAGGGGTCACCACATCCGTCATCACCTCCTTCAAAAGCCACTGCACAACAGCCACCATCGCCACCTCCAAAAGAGCCATCATTACCTCATCGACCACAACCATCGTCACCTCCGCAAGAACAACCCCTTCCACCTTATGTTAATTTTTTTGTAGATTTAGAGCATAGAATAGATAGTAAAATTAATGCATTAAGTGATGGTTTACATAAAAACTAGCATGCCTAGATAGTCAAGTTGATTCATTAAGTGATCGTGTCGACAAGCTAATATGTAGGCCGCAGTCACCTTCTAGCATGCCTAGCACTCCCACAGGTCATGGTGGTATTGTACATATGGAAAAATCTCCATATAAAGTTGTAAAGATTTCTACTTATAAAAATCAAGCACTTGATGGTTATCTTGAAGATTATCCAGGCAAGATGCTGTTGACTCAACAGCAGAAGAATTTCATCCACTCTAGAATGAGGGACATTTCGTCTAAGTATGCTAGTTAACTCGATCTTACATTTGTACTAATATTTTGGGAACCAGGTTGCCTTTATAGGGCGGAACATAGTGGGCTTTACAAAATCAATGGATGATCTTCATATATTCGGATGTGTCTAATTGTCATGTCGATACATTCAGCAAAATTTTGGAATTACAAAGAGACAAGGACCACAAATTATGCAGGTAATTTCTCTATGTTAGTCCAAACCTTTGAGTATATTTTCTATCATGACCATCTATATTGTGATTATTAATAGAGAAAATTTCTAACTATTATTAATTTTTGTAGCTATATTGTCAAAATTCCTCGAATGAAATTGAGTCTTCCACGATAAATCTTTTGTCTCCCATATTACAAAGGCAAACTTGGAGCAAACACCCGTCATATTATTGCCAGTGTGCATAAGTTCGCACTAGTTTTTATTGGTGGGTCTCATCAAAAAGGAGACATTTGTTTTACATAACTCCCTTCATAATCCGCAACGGAAACACACCTCAAAATCCCAAGTGACTCAATGTTTATTATTGGTGGGACTTAAATAGGTTTTAAATGACTCAATGTTTGTTATGTTCTCACATGCAGATTGAAGTTTTGCATAATACTACTACAAAACCGACAAATACTAACTCAACCAAGTGGAAAGTGACACTACCTAAGCATGTACCTCAACAGAGCAATGCAGTAGATTGCGGTGTCTACATTATTAAGTACGTGGAGCACATTTTCTGGCCTAGAGTAGAAGACTAGAAAGATTGTGCGGATTGGGTAGAGAAAATGCAATTACTTTTGGCTGAGATAGCCTATGAAATCTTTAAGGATTTTGTGTATATTGATGGTTAACATTACAGTTTTACAGCTAGGAAATGTTAGTGTACTCGGCCTAATTAACATTATAGTTTTACAGCTAGGAAATGTTGGTGTACTCTGCCAAATTAACATTTCAGTATTACAGGTAGTTAACATTACAGTTTTACAGCTTTTGAAATGATAGTGCACTCCGCCTAATCTCCTAGGAGATTAATATTGATCTCCAAGGAGATTAGTTGGTTGTATCCAGAGCTTTTGACATGATAGTGTACTCGGCCTCATCTCCTAGGAGATTAGTGAGTTGCATCCAAAGCTTTTGAAACGATAGTTAATTTTTTCCAGAGCTTTTGATAGTTAGTTTTCTCCAGAAACAAGTATTGGGAAACAAAATCAACAAAAACATTTATTCAACATAATCAAAGTATTAAGAGTCCATGGATTGAAAACAAAACTAGTACAACTGAATCACATTGGATAATCTTCTTGGAATGCAATGTGCTCATCAAGATGTTGCATTGATTCAGTCATGATGTCAATAGATCCTTCCTGATTCACATCTTGGTGTAAGCTAGTGGTATCATGTTCTTTTACTTTTTGTTTTTGTTTTCTTCCTGCATCTAACCGAACAAAATGAATCATCACTTAATACGAGTGAATAAAAGAAACATACTTGGCTTTTTCCCAATGATTTTTAACTGAGCATTGGAAACACTGTTAGGCCGACGGGGTGGATCTTTGATGGAGAATTTTTTTTCTTCATGTTAACACCTTCAATGTTAGCATGGTTCTCGGTAATTTCATATTTTTCTACATGGAGAGCTAAGTCAAAGTAGAATGACACATATGATTTCTAAATGCAAGGCTAGAAACAGATTCACATCTTTTCAAATTGTCATGACGATAAATGCTTTTTTTTGTATGTACCATCCACCTTCTAAGTCGATATTGTTCAGGAATGATTGTTATATTCTTATGAGAATAAGCTTTGAGAGCATGACTAAACAAAATCCCATTAGTTTCAAACTTTCAGCAAGAACAGATTCGCATCTTTTCAAATTGTCATGACGATAAATGTTCTTCTTTGTATGTACCATCCACCTTATAAATAGATATTGTTTAGGAATGATTGTTATATTCTTATGAGAATAAGCTTCGAGAGCATGACTAAACAAAATCTCATTAGTTTCAAACTTTCAGCAAGAACAGCGTACATCCGATGTTTGTAAGCCCAACATAACCGTCCAATGATTGTTAGGATCAGCTCGATCACACCATCGTATCTCCATAATGCAAATGCTTTTGCATGTCAAGTACTCTTTTCCAATGAATAAACTGAATGCCTCGTGTTTAATGCTCTCGTGAATTTACCATACATAGTTCTAGTATACAACTTTGAAACTTATTTTAAGATTGGACAATTTTTAACATCAACGCGAACACTCCCCTGCTTATATCTAAAATCCAACTCTTTTCTTTATCACGACAATTGGTTATCATTTTCTCCATTTGAATGAAACAATCAACCAACGTTGAAGTAGCCTCTATGATCGTATGACAAACATTGTTCATGGACTCGCTCCTCTGCATAGACAAAATATCATGATTAAGCATAGTTTTATTGAATGTCGTGGACCATTTTTCATTAATATTATATAGATTATTCAACCATTTGTTCTCCTGTAGATTCCCACGAACAATCACATTTGCAAAGACGAGTGTAAAACATAGCAAGTATATTATCATCCGCATTGAAAAAGTGGACTTTGGAAGGGGCCTTTTTTGCTATATGTCATTGACCTAAACGATGTCTGCTTTGACAAAACACTCTCAATTGCAACAGTTATCGCTTGATCCCGATATGATATTATTAATGGCTACTTGTCGGAAATAAATTTTAAGAATATTTCAAATAGTCATGTGAATATTTCTATAGTTTCAACATCAATAAAAACTATCGTAATAACTACATTCTATCAATGATGATTTACTGCGACAAACGAAACATAAGTTAGATTATATATATTCATTCTATATGTAGTGTCGAATGTAATCACATTGCCAAAACATTTGTAATCTATTTTACTTTTACCATCAATCCATAAAAAATTTGTCAAACAATTCAGGTCATCAACTTGAACATCAAAGGAGAACATGTTATCCATAAACACTAGCTGTGTCACCACCATCGATTTTCGATCTTCTTCCCTTGTCAATAAAATTATATGCATCACGTTTAATGAAACCCAAAATTTGAGATTTGCCTACTTTGTCGGCTAGGTAAGAGTACGCAACTGATGTTCTAATGCCGGCTTCAGTCATTGATTTCAGAACACTGCCATTTTCTTTACTTACACTTCACTGTGATAGTAATATGTGCTTTTCATTTTTAGTGGCAAAAGGTTATTATGTTCTTCCATAAACTTACCAAGAGTCAAACTTTTACCTTCTTTGTATGCATTAAATATAATAACAGCCAGACAATTTGTCTCTGTGTCTAACCACCGAAATTTAAATTCTAAATCTGGAACAGTTGACACTTTTTTGATCCATCGTTACAACAAGAAAATTCACGTGACTTTAAAATTCTTGTACCAGGCTAATGATCGATGTTTTTCGCGTACACGAAATCCTTTCGTAGTAGCATATTGACAATACATTTCATAAGTTTTCTCTTCATTATGGACTACTAGAAAGACTTGAGCTCCATCGATATATCAACAATATCATACCAATAAAAAAATAACACATATAAGATCATTTCTTCTTTTAATCTTCTAGGTGATCACAACTGATCTCCAAGGAAACCACAACGGATCTCTAAAGAGAGCAGGAAAGATCTCCTAAGAGATCGGGAATGATCTCCTAAGATATCTTCTCTGCTTGTGATCTCTTAAGAGATCAATTGTCATATCCTAGGAGATCAGTTGCGATCTCCTTGGAGATGACAAGCATAGAAAATTTATTAGGAGCTCAATACTGATCTCCTATAAGATCATCTCATTTCCGGTCCAAAAAAATTATACTCGGCAGAAAGGTATAGAAAGCAAAGTTATAGCACTTGCATTCCATTGAAGAACCGACACTAGGAATGGATCCTTCTATTCTTCTTCTCGAACTATCTCTCCAATGGCAAATGAGAGGCGTGACTTTTGAAGAACCAACGAAGAGAGCTTTGCACTTCGCTCCAGGAATAATTGCAAAAGGAGTCTGGTCCGAAATTGCAAAAGGATCCTGGCAGAATGGGAAGGGAAGTCTCGGAACCCTACTGAAAATGAAACTCGTGCCAAACTAAGATGAAAATACCTGCCTTCCAAAATTGCACCATGTGTTGTGATGTAATAAAACCCAGACCTAAATTTCGAAACGGAGCTTGGACCGAAATTTTTTGCCTTAGAATAAGGGTGAGTAAGTACTGTGAGAGGCAACTAAAAATCCCACGAAATTGTCTGCATTTTTTTTGGCAAGCTCAATTTTTACCCTCCGCAATACAAACTCTATTTTATTATAGAGTTTCAAAATGCAAACTCTGTAATTGTTATGTCAATCGATAAAATCACGCACAACTAAAGGTTAGAGTTATGCAACACTTGGCCAAGCCGTCCTTGACAACCTTCTCATGTCTGTGGATTCATAACTTGGAGTATTCTTCCGACCACAACACCCCCTCCTATCTCACAATCTCTTGGGTATGGAGTTGAAGCACTTTTTTCCCCAACAAAACGAACATAGACCTTCAGATCTTGAATGATTGGCGAATAGGCATGTTATAATGATTGGAAGAGATGCAACAAGGAAGTCGTCAGAGTGTTCTCATGGCAACTTTGAGAGAGCAATTAGCTGGAGTGAATCCAACATGCTACTGCCCGCAGTTACTCAACTTTCGAAGATGGTTTAGTCTCTCACCTGGGGTGCGACAACTCTTGATATTTCCCACCTGAGGTCCAAACCACGCTCAGGCTGCGTCTTGAGGATGACGAGTTCACTCGCACCAGCATTGTTCATCATTTGCAGGCTTTTGAGCCGACAATTTCTCTATGGAATCTTTCTGACGATATCCACTGCAAGTTTTTGTCCATTTCCATTAATGGGAAGACCATGCACTGGTTTTACAAGCTATACCCTCCTGGTTCATCAACTTTTTTGGATAGATTAGGGAGAGAACATCTTCTGAGATTTGATATCTCGAAAAAGTGAAAGAGTGGCCCAAAACAATCCTTCAAATAAAATAGAGAGTGTTTGAGACCCTTAGCTGCAACGACCGATCCAGAAGGAGATTCTTGGTATCCATGATGTCAATCAAACTATATATCAGATGGCACTGATGTGTGGGCAGACCTGTTTAAGTTCAAAGCCAAAAGGAAGCTGCCAAGTTTCTATGAGGACTTGAGCAACATGTAAAATCACTTCATTGAGGGGGAGACGACCAATCCTAAGTTTGTCTCCTCTCTCACCCAACTAGTACAACCATGGAGAGAGGGAGAATTCACCCCCCCCCCAACTCTCGCTAGTCATCCCTATCGTGGTCCGAAGCACCGCACTGAGTTCATCCCGCTTATGTCGCAGTGTGGCAAGAACTTCCAGCATCAACATCCACCTCCACCTCACCACTTTCAACAAATGAGACTGTCATGACCTCGTTTCCCTCATCGGAATAAGCTTGTGCATCCCCCATCGCAAAATATAGCACCAACACCACTGCAGGCTCGTCCCATCCATGCTTATACTCCTCGTGTACACAAATATGACGATGCTCAAGAGTACATTAACTTAATTCATCCCATGGAGGAGGTCGTCCAGATTATCCAAAAGAAGTTAGGCTTCATGAGACCTCCCCCTCTGAAAGCTGCAAACAGGAACCACAACAGGGCTTCTTTGAGTTCCACAAGGATGTCAACCAAGAAAAGTAGAGTTGTTGAGCTCTTTGGGATCTGGTAGAAAAGATGTTGAAAGAAGGCAAGCTTAAGAGTGCATTACCCGGAAATCTGACGAGAAGCTTGTCTCCATAAAGGGCAAGGAAGTAGCAAAAATACATCTCCCTCTGCAATGGGAGTGCATCGAACAAGAAGATGTCGGTGCTCAAGGAAGCATCAACTGTGTCAGTGAATGCATCAAGCTAGGTGATGTTGGCCTTCTGGGCCAAATCAATTGCATTCATGGTGGAGTTGGCCTTGAGTCTTCTAAGAGGGCCAGTGTGGGGCAGTTCTATTAGTATGAGGTCGATTCCACCATTCAGACCGCCCCATTAAGGGGAGATGTCATCTTTAAAGAGGAATATTTCACATATGCCAATCATTTTAATGATGTTGTTTTCATTAAGTCGGTACTTGATAGATATTTGGTGTCTCGAATTCTCATCGACATCAGTAGACCATGAACACTAAAATAAAACTTCAGGCCTGTGACGAACCTCTCCATTGGTTCGCTAGGGAGAGGAAGGAAATCGAAGGGAGCATCTCTCTTTCCATCACCATGTGCAACGTTACCTGCCAACGTTACCTGCCAAGAAATTTTTGTGTTGATGGACGCCCCAGTAACTATAACGACATCATCAAGCGACCTATCCTGACTGAATATAAAGTCATTGTCTCTACATATTATAGAGTTTTGAAGTTTAGCAAGAGAAGAAAGAAGTTCAGGGTTCACCCTGTCATGGTTGTGGAGGCCTTCTTACTTCAATATGGGTCAAGAGAGATCAGGGACATGTTGGTGCGTCCAACACACCTAGTAAAGCGTATGGCCTTCCATATAGATAGTTGTAATGGGAACCTTTTGGTTGGCTTGTGTGGACTAGAGGTCAAATAATTGTTCGGCCCTAGTAACTATAACGACATCTTCAAGTGAAGGAGGGCCAGGTGGATGTCCTCAACGGGGTAGAGGAACCTCACGTACATGGTGGCAGGCCGATTAGGGGAGCAGTGGAGGTGTCTGAGGTGCTAGTGGACGGTGGACAGTGAGGGTCGCAATCTTGCGGGGGACAATGAAATCATCAAGTCAATCCAAGTGAGTGGAATCGATGGAGTCCGAAGTGTAATCCATGTCTGCAGGGAAACGTCATGTAAGGATGGCTCGAAGTAGATAATGGAGTGACGGACGTGCCAAAGGAAGCGAACTATGGATGCCAAAGTAGAGTTGGATTGCGGATGTTCGAATTAAACATGTAAGGCGCTGGACTGCAGGTACGAGATGCACGGAATAACATTAGGTGGGCTAGAATTAGAGATGTGGTTGGGAGTCGGCGGCCTAGCAGGATGTCAGCTGGGGTCGTCGCCTCATCGGGGAGCGAGGGTGCTGGGTCAGAGAAGTGGCTAGGGCCGACGGCTGAACTGTAGGTTTCGCTGATAAATCTCTAATGCGAGGAGAATGGTCGTGCGAGGGATAAGTCCTGGAGGCGACTCATGGGGGGTCACTGAATGCGGACAGCTGGCATGCTCTTAGAACAACAATTGGAGGAGAATGCGTGACTAAAATAACGAGCAGGGGCATTGGCAGATCCCTGGAGCAATGTCGTGTTAGAGCGGGGTTGCCGCTAGCAAGGGGTTGTGCAGAGGATAATGAGCTAGCTCGGCAGGAGTGGTGGAACCAACAGACGGACTTACGGTTGTGGGGAACCAAAATCAAGAGGAATTTGGACTCTGAAATGAACCCTAAGTGGTAGAGCAGGTCAGAACATTTGATAGTTATGGTTATTGTCGATCAACCAATACTGATTAATACGAATGAAGATGAAATATATTGAGGTATACTCGATATCCAACTCTTGAGGGTGGGATTCCTCTAAAAGCCCTTTTCTCCCATCAGAGCGTGATCAACTAAATGAACCAAGATGCCCTAACGACTCACTACCACTCTCGTATATAAGTGGGAGTGGGACATGCATAATTACGGAAATGCCCTAAGGCTACATAGATAGATAGGGGTACGTGTGGTCGGCCCGAGGAGTTGTCTTCGTATCAAAATATCCTTTTGCACAACATGATCTAGAAGTAAATAAACAGGCAGGATATACAAAAGAATAGATGGAAAACTGAGGGAGGGTGGTACAGAATATAGAGGGATCATATATATGGTATATTTAAAGGTAGTTTGAAGGGTACATGGATGCATATTAGGAAGGAAGAAAAGTTAGATCGTTGGATGAAAAGTAGTAAGATGCATTAAGCATCTATCATGAAAATGCATTGCATATGCTCAAATAACATGATCAAATTGACAATAACAATATTAAAGGAAATAAAGGGAATCTAGTAAAATTTCCATCAAAAATATAAGGAAACTGGCACGCAGAGTATTTTATAATAAAGGATTTGAATAATATAGAAGACGGGATATTGGATGGATATAGATGGGCTGCAGAAAGGACAAGATTAAGAACATGATAGATTGTGTTTTGATTTGGGAAGTTCTTTAAGCTGATGAAGCAGATAACATACAATCATGCTAAGCTAGATAATAGGAGTGTTGGGTTGGAGCGATAATAGCAGACAACAGGTCAATGTTAGCAAGCACCATGATGACTATAGAAGGTGAGTGCTACACACAACGAACATCAGATGTAGCAACCGAGCGCCGGGGTGAAAATGGTCAAGAAGCGACGGAGTGATGAATCCCTACAAGTGACGGAGCATTGCGAGTGATAGAGGAGAATATCGGGGTGGTGCTAGCTCTGGTTGACCCATTCTTATGAATTTTTAAAGCGAAGGAACCGTTCTTTAGGAGGATCTACACCTGATGAGGAGGCTGCAAAAAATTCAAAGCCGGACTAATATGCCAAAATGGTTGAAGGAAGCACTACCAAACCTAAAGCCAATTTTGGTTTTGTAATTATGTTAGGTAATTAAGGTTACCTATATTTTTTATTTGTACTTTTTTACTTTCATTATAATGGAGATTTATGGTCTTTATCCCCCACAATGTAAGTGTATATAAATATACCTCCTTAGTTTAATGAAAATCAAGCATTTCATATTTCCTACATGGTATCAGGGCTTTCTCGTAGGAATTGTGTGTCCTAATCGACGACCTCAGACCTACTACCTTCATTGCACTGCTCGACGAGATCGAAGAGGCAACTTGCATGGCCGTTGTCTGTTGCCTTCATTGCAGTCCTCGGCGACAAAGAAGCGGCATTTTTTGTTCGACGATGAAGGGGAAACCCGTGCTAGCAACTAATTCCAACATCGATCCCATCAGCAGTCGATACAGATGACCTTGTCGATGATCCATACTTCTATGCACATACAATCCCATCTGCGGTTGTTATTCCCTTCTTTTGCCTACGTCAACCCTATCGACGGATGATCCTGATGCTCCTCCGTCTGTTTCTCGACGAATCCACCCAGTCGACTCCCTGTTCTCAACCAAGCGTCCTAGTCTTCCCTGACGCTAGCCTTCATTCTCCTAAGGTGGTCCTTTTTTATGGTGTTGTTGTTGTTCCTGTTGACTTTCTCTATTGTTCCAGTCAAGGGTGCAGATGTCGGATGTCGGACTCATGTCGGTTTGAGTTTTTTATGTCGGATGTCGGATTGCAGGGGATATATCGGGGACATTTCAAAATGTCGGATTGTATTGTTATATATATATATATATTTCATAATATTTTCATATATTAATTAGATGGTAATTATTTTATCTGATTAAATGTAAACTAAAATTTATTAGAGAAAATTAAACTACTAACGAGTGTTAAATCGTATTTGATTGGTTTCATTTGGATTCACCTTCTCACCAAATGCCCAACATAGATCTCTACATGTTATGAAAGAAGCACTAGGTATCTTGTTAGAACCTTCTGATGAATTCATTCTATAAAAAATTATAAATTTTTTTTGAACAAAAAAAAACCCGCAATATTGGACCGACATTACCCAACATTAGACGACATTTGCCGCAATATTGGGCCGACATGTCTGACATGTCGGCCGCAATACTGGAAAACGCCAGAATTGTCATATGTGGCGATAACGTGTCGTTTCCCCCTCAAAATTGACATGTCGGCCGACATGTCGGACATGTCGGCCGCAATCTACAAGCTTGGTTCCAGTGTATTAGAATGGTGGACCACTCTAAATCAGTTGCTCTATTCATCAACTACAACGGTATCACGCCTTAGCCTCAATGACCTTCGTGTCCTCCATCATAGTTATTATGTCAATGGAAAAAAATGCCTTCAATGGACCTAAGTTATCTGCACTACTATGAAAGGATGAAGAAAGTTAAATCACATTGAAGGAACTATCCTTCAATGTGATTAGAATGGTGGACCACTCAAAATCAGTTGTCTATTCATCAACTACAAGGTATCACACCTTAGCCTCAATGACCTTCCTGTCCTCCATCATAGTTATTACGTCAATGGAAAAAATTGCCTTCAATGGGCCTAAGTTATCTGCACTACTCTGAAAGGATGAAGAAAGTTAAATCACATTGAAGGAACTACCCTTTCGAACACTGATGTCGTGTTTCAAGATTGGGATGATGAAGATCCACTTATCATGTCTTGGTAGTGGAATTCCGCGACATTCGAGGAACCAAAATTGTATGTTCTCACCCACATCACGGAACATCTGAGAAAATTTACGTCAGATCTACTCCATGAAGCAAGATATTGCAACCTACTATGAGTTGAAGACAAATTTTGTCTACAAAGCAAGGGAACCTCTCTGTTACGGATTACTTTGGGATATTAAATGGACTATGAATCGAACAGGACTAGTATCAAAATTTGAAGAAGGAAGGTCATATGGATGCCTCTGCTTTAGCTACTTTTGTTCAAAAGATAGTATCTTTGAGTTCCATTTAGGTTTGAACTCTGAGTTTGATCCAATCCTTGTGCAGGTTCCAAGGAAGGAAAGACTTCCAGCCATATATGAAGTATTTTATTACTATTAGAGGTGAAGAGAGTTGTAAGGCCATTATGATGGATTACAAGCCCAACATGTCTGCTCTTACTACAAGAATGCTAAATCCAGCAACATCATTCCATATCATGCTCCCCGAACTAATAGAGACCATCACCGGTATACCTAATGCAAAGAAAATTTGGACACAACAAGGAGAATTACTTTAAACTATATTGGAAGGAGCAAGTTTTTGGTCGTACAAGGGGGCTTTAAAGGGATCCAATGAAATTAGGCTTATTGGTTCTCTCAGTAAGTCGTCTAGTACTTGCACTCTTGATATGTTTGGTAAGAACCTGATGTAGGGGTAGGCTAGTGGTGCACAACCTAAAACGCTAAGTGTGAGTGCACGGGTGACACGCTAACCCAAACCTATATGCGATGCGATGAGCAAGATTTTGACAAATAAATATAAGCAATGAAAAGTCAGCACCACACAGATATTAAAATGGAACAAGCAAATATTTATTTTGGGCAATATTATAATGGTTTTCCTCCGCTCGTAGGGCCAAAGCAAAGCACGCGGCGATTGTCTCCTCCTGCAAGTTATTAAAGCAACAAAACAAAATTCTACAAACAAGAATCGCAGCAAACTATAATGAATCGCCAAATGAAAATGCTGAATCAAGAGTACAACACTACAAAAACTCAGAAAGCAGAGGGCTGAACCGAGGCACTGAAGATTTGGAGGGACGGATGTGTAGATCGGCGATCTGTGATGGAACCGGTGGCGAGCCGATGGTGGTGGTGGCTGTCATCGGCAGAAAACGGTGGGAATGGCAATAAAGCGGTAGATCCGGACACGAATAAGTAGATCCGGACCGGGGATGGGTAGATCCGCTATTTAAGGTCGGATCCGGGCAAAAGTGGAAGGTATGAGCGGTGGAAATAACGGATCGGGAGGCGATACCCTATATTTGGGCTGATCACGAGTTTTGGGTCTATTAGGATGGTGGATCCACGGAGGGAATTTAAAAGGAATGGTCGGCTATGGTTTGTAGAGAGTCCGAGCGGTGGGGAGGGAGGAAGGGTGGTCGGCTGGCTGAAAGGGCACAGGGGAGTGGTCGGCCGGTTGGAAGGAGGCGGAAGGCACAGGCTGGCGGTGGAGGTGAAGAGTCGGTACAGGAAAAATTTAAAAAAAAACTTTGGAGATGAACAGTAATATGTATTAATGAACAGTACCTAAAACAGGAAATGGCCGGTGGGGGGTTTCAGCGGGCTGTAGGGGTGATTCCGAGTGGTTGATGTAGGATTCGAGGTGGGGAAAACGAAGGTTGAGGTAGGGATTACCTTGGGGAGGAGTTTGGCGACCTAGGAGTCATCACCTAGGTTCCACGGCGTAGGCACCGGGGAGGGATCGCTGGAATCCGGGATTAGAGTTCTCCAAATTCTGCAATGGTTCAATTCAGCCCTCTAGCCTCCTATTTAAAAGAAAAGCAAAGCTAGGGTTTTCCCATCAAGGGCTATGATTGGTCGGTGGGTTCGGCCCTTAAAATATATCAATAATAAACTGAAAAAAATAAACTAATATAGTTTTTGACTCGCGGCGATGTCCCGGACGCAACTGCGGAGTCCGATCGGCGATACGATCAAGTCTTCCTGCGCGAATAAATGGGTCCCGCCTTGCGGCGAACCCCTCCAGGTGCATGATTCAATGGATTCCCATCAACTCCCCCCGACTGAAAAGCCTTCATCTTCAATGAATGGAGATGATCGTGTTGAGGTCGAAGTCCAGGGGCAAGTCGATCAAGCTCTGTCGGTAGTATCCAAGTGTCGTCTGTGTCGGGGCAGCCCTGCCAGTGTACCAAATAGCGGATCTGTGGTCCATCCGTGGTGGGAACAAACTGATGGTATCTAATCTCTGTGATGCACTCATCTCTCATCTCTCGAAGGGTGGGTCCCGGTGCGATCGGTGCCTGCGGTGAAACCAAAGAGGACGAGTTCCCAGGTGGGTGGATGTCAACAGTGGGTGGACTGGGGTGGCCATCAGACGGTGGAGACGCGTGAGGGTGGTACGGTAATGACAGTGAGGGTGGGGGTGGCTGGGTATCTCCACTGCTCGGGTCCACATACTCATGAGGTTCGTAGTATGGAGTCAGATCCACAACATTAAACACCGGGTGAATGCCCATACTAGCCGGGATATCGAGTCGGTAGGCATTTGTCCCAATACGACTAACAACAGAGTACGGACCCATTCACATGACGCTTAGCTTCTTGGCAGGTTCCGAAGGGAGCCTCTATGGGCGGATTCGTACCACTACCTTTTCGCCTTCAGTAAATATTTGTTCTCGTCTTCGCTTATCTGCATGGGCTTTATAATTTTCATTGCTTGTTAATATTCGTCGGCGAACCGACTTATGTAACTCATGCAAATGTTGTGCAAATGACTCAGCAGACTCACTAGGGTGCGACTCTAAAAGACTCGGGACGAGGTTTATAGGCTTCCTAGGATCATATCCTGATACTACATGAAATGGACTCAACCTGGTAGACCTATTGACTAAGCTATTGTAGGCAAACTCTGCAACAGGGAGATCTAAGTCCCAACTACCTTCATGCTCTCCTACCAGACAGCGCAAAAGATTCGCTAAACTCTGATTCACTACCTCGGTCTGTCCGTCCGTCTGTGGGTGATATGTCGAGAAAAACCTAAGAATAGTGCTCGTCTTATGCCACAGGGTCTTCCAGAAATAGCTCATAAATCTCACATCGCGGTCTGACACGATCGACTTGGGCAGGCCATGCAGTCGAAAGACATCCCTTATGAACATAGATGCAACGTGAGTCGCATCTGCCGTTTTGCGGCAGGCAATGAAGTGTGTCATCTTCGAAAACCGATCGACCACCACGAAAATGGAGTCGTGTTTCAGTAAGGTGCGGGGAAGTTCGAGAACAAAATCCATGCTAATGTCCTCCCAAGGGCGGTGTGGAACAGGTAACGGCGTGTATAGACCTGTGTTTTGCTTAGTGCCCTTTGTCGTTTGGCAGATACGACAGTAGCGAACAACGCGAGCTACGTCCTTCTTAAGGCCGGGCCAGTAGAGGCGGTCCTCGACAATGGCAATGGATTTATCTCGCCCGAAGTGGCCCGCGGCTTCGCCCGCGTGCAACTCCCAAATCAAATAATCACGATAAGATGTCTGGGGAATGCACAGGCGGGAGCCCCGATACAGATATCCCTCATAGATCTGGTATCCCTCAACAGGGTCGGGTGGGTCTCGGGACAGGGCGGTGTAAATCTCGCCAAAATCATGGCATGTCGGATAGTCCAACATCAATCTCTCTAATCCCTCTACGCTCGCAGTCATCGTCTGCAACAGGGATACGCGGCGACTCAACGCATCAGTCGGCTTGTTCTCAACACCAGCGCGGTGCTTGAGAACATAATGAAAGTCCTGCAGATATTCGACCCACTTCGCGTGTCGGTGTCCCAGTTTGCGTTGCGAATCGAGATAACGTAGCACCTGGTGGAATATAATACAAACTCCCGGGGAAGGAGATAGTGTCTCCAGTAACGCAAAGACTGGACTATGGCATATAACTCTCGATCATAATTCGAGTATTTCTACTTAGCTTCGTTCAGCTTCTCACTAAAGGAAGAAACTGGGTGTCCCTCCTGACTCAATACGCCACCTATACCAACCTCTGACGCATTGCACGGGACCTCAAAGGCGCGGCTAAATCCGGCAATCGTAGGATAGGAGCCATCGTCAGCCTCTCCTTAATTTCTTCGAAGGCTCTAGTGGCTGCGGGGGTCCACTGAAACTCTCCCTTCTTGAGACAGCTTATAAATGGGGTCATGATCGTACTGAATCCCTGGATAAACCTCCTATAGAAGGTGGCAAGTCCGTGAAAACTTTGGGCCTCGTGAATATTTGCTGGCACAGGCCAATCCCTAATGGATTTGACCTTCTAGGGATCTACGGATACTCCAGTAGACGATATAATAAACCCCAGAAAGTGAACAGACTCGAAAAGGAACGAGCACTTCTTCATATTCACATACAGTTTCTCTTGGCGGAGGGTGCCAAAGAGAAGTCTCAGATGATCGAGGTGAGCAGTCTGGGTCTGGCTATAGACCAGTATGTCATCGAAGTATACTACCAGAAACTTGCCCATGTAGGGCCGCAACACATGCGCCATAACTCGCATGAACGTGCTAGGGGCGTTAGATAGCCCAAATGGCATGACTAGCCACTCGTACAGACCATCCTTGGTCTTGAATGTTGTCTTCCACTCGTCTCCCTCACGAACTCGTATCTGATGGTACCCACTACGAAGGTCGATCTTGGAAAAGATCTGGGCACCGGACATAGTATCCAGAAGGTCATCGAGTCGTGGAATGGGAAAACGATACTTGACCGTGATTTTATTAATGGCGCGGCTATCGATGCACATACGCCAACTACCATCCTTCTTAGGGGTAAGAAGGGCGAGAATCACACACGGACTCATACTCTCGCGAATGAACTGCTTCCGGAGAAGCTCATCGACCTGTCTCTTGAGCTCGGCGTGCTCATCTGGATGCATACGGTAATGGGGCAGGTTCGGGAGGGAAGCCCCCGGGACTAAATCAATAGTGCGTTGAATGTCCCGTGGAGGTGGCAGCTCGTCGGGGAGCTCGTTAGGCATGATGTCCGCAAACTCGCCTAAAAGGGGACGCACCGCAGGTGGGTGGTCAACAGGGGTGTCCTCAATGACCTGAGTAGTGGCGACAACGTAAATAATATCCGACTCAACACTGTCTCGCAAAAACTCACCTCGCCTCAGAATATGCAGTGACCTCGAGGCGCTCGTACTCACAGATGGCTCAACCACACCCTTGGATTTATCTCGGGGCTGGGTGGGCGTCAACTTAATCTTCCGCCCCTTGTCATAAAAGACACACGTGTTCGAGCGGACGAAGCACGTGACATCTCGATCAAATAGCCAGGGGAGGCCGAGCAATACATGAGCGACGTCCATGGGAATAACATCGCACCAGACCTTATCCTGGAAGGATGCAATAGTAATCGGGACTAGACAACGCTGGGTGACCTGAATCGCCGTCTTGTCTACCCAGACGACACGATATGGGTGGGGGTGAGGCTCTGCCTTCACCTGCATACGGTCAAGCCCCTTCTGGGCCAAGATGTTCACACAACTCCCACTGGATAGCCAACTTGTAGGGACTGCCTGAACTAGGGAAGTATGTGTAAAATATGGTGGTGCGTCGCCAATCCTTATCTACACGAGGGGGTGTAGGAGGCGTCTAATCACTCCCACCTCTAAAGATCTCTCGACGTCACTCTCCAAGCCTTCCTCAACAGTGGTCTTGACTTCTTCCGCACCCTCTTCTTCCTCTAAATCCTGCTCCTCGCCCTCAACTAGCAGGTTCTGTGTGGGGCACTGCTCCGCCACGTGTCCCCTGCCCGAACATCGATAGCACACAATACCCCCAGACCGCGGACCATCAGTGGCTATGGCTTTTCCCTTCGCATCTGCGGGAATACGTGAGGGTGCAATCGTGGTGGTTTGGGGCGGGGCGGGTTTCCTAAAAGTCGAGGACTCAATCCGAGAGGTGAACTTCCTCATGCTAGAAGATCGGAGGTACTGCTCGTACTCAAGAGCGAGCTGAAATATCTGGTCGACAGTCTCTAGGCGATGCGGAATCAACTCTCGCCGAATCTCAAAACGAAGGCCCGCCTTGAATCGGGAGGCGGTGGCGATAGGCTCCTCCGAGACGTCGCTCATAACAACTAGCTCGTCGAAGCGATCCATGTACTCAGCGACAGTAAGTGACCTCTGTCATAAGTTCTACAACTGCTCAAATAACTGGTCTCGGTAAGAGGCGGGGAGGTATTTCTCGCTCAACCTTTGCTTCATCTCCCCCCATCTGGCGATGGGATAATACCCATCTCGGCCCAACGCTCTCTCGACGCTAATCAAGAACACCTTAGCTTGTCCAATCAGCTTCATTTTTGCAAAGCGGACACAACGCTCGTCACTCATGTCATACCACTCGAAGTAGTGGTTCGTGTCCAAGAGCCAATCACTGAAGGCTTTCGGACCTAGGCGACCATCGAACGAAGGGGCGTCGAGTCGGATGCGACGAGTGATGTCATGGTGGTGGTCTCCTCTCCGTGGGTCAGGATAATCCTCGGGATAATCATCATGGGCATAGTCGTATCGAGCGGGTGGGGGACCTCTCCGACCCGGGGGATAATATTCATCGTGGTGATGGCCACGGCGACCGTGTGGGGGCACACGATCTCTGGGGTCAGGCTGAGGCTGACGTGGCATATGGTACTCATCGCGCTGATGGGGAAGTCTATCCCGCGCTGGAACTTGCCTATGATCTATCGCAAAATCAGGATTTTACCTTACCGGTGGGATTGGGGCTCGATGAAGAATATCACGATGGTGGCGGTCTGCTGGAGGCGGACCATCCCTCGGACGTTGGCCCTGACGTGGAGGAGCATCAAGGTCATCCTCAAGTGACTCGTCACGCTGTGTCGGGGTGTCCTTGGTATTCTCTAAGTGTTCTAAGCGAAGGTTCACCTCGGCAAGATCATGACTCACATCGTTGAGCTGGGCACCTAATGCGTCAAAACGGTCTAGGACAAGGCCAGGGGTGTGCATAAAAACCGGGCCCGGGGGGCCGGCCCGAGCCCGGCCCGGTAAAAGCCCGGCTAGGCCCGGGCTAAGCCCGCCCCGGGCCCAGGCCGGGCTATGGGGCCTAACAAGGCCCCATATATGAGCATTTGCCCGGCCCGGTGCCCGGCCCGGGCCAGGCCGAGCAAAGCCCGGGGCCGGGCCCGGGCCGGGCAAAGCTCGGGCCCGGCTCCTACGCTCTTTTTAAAACTGCGTCTTCTAGGTGCATTTTCGGGAGAAGTGTTCAACATGAAAGTTGTAGATCTCGACGATATCTACAACTTTCATGTTGAACACTTTTTGATTTGAAGCCGTTTAGGCCCCCGATTTGGCCCCCGAAAAAAATCACACGGAACACGCGTGATTTTTTTGGGGGGCCAAATTGGGGGCCTAAACGGCTTCAAATCAAAAAGTGTTCAACATGAAAATTGTAGATATCGTCGAGATCTACAACTTTCATGTTGAACACTTCTCCCGAAAATGCACCTAAAAGACGCAGTTTTAAAAGGCGTATATTTCTTTTTTTTAAAAAAAAAAATTTAAAAACAGGGCCCGGGCTAGGCCTGGGCCCGTCCCTGGGGGCCTTAGCAGGCCCCCTCCCGGAGCCAGATGCCCGGCCCGGCCCGGCCCGGCTGCAATCAGGGCCCGGGCCCGGTTCGGAAAAGCCCGGGCCTGGGAGGCCCGGTTTAGGCCCGGGGCTGGGGGGCTTTTTGAACACGACTGGACAAGGCGTTGGAATTCAGCAAAAGCGGCCCCGAATTCGAGCTCGACGGGCGGTCGTCGGTGACTTAAGGCTCTATCATGCTTTCTCTAAATGTCCTACCACTACGAAGCATGCAAATGGCCAAACCTTGCCTCTGATAGCAAAATGATGTAGGGGTGGGCTAGTGGTGCACAAACCTAAAACGCTAGGTGTGAGTGCACGGGTGACACGCTAACCCAAACCTATATGCAATGCGATGAGCAAGATTTCGACAAATAAATATAAGCAATGAAAAGTCAGCACCACACAGATATTAAAATGGAACAAGCAAATATTTATTTTGGGCAATATTATAATGGTTTTCCTCCGCTCGGAGGGCCAAAGAAAAGCGCGCGGCGATTGTCTCCTCCTGCAAGTTATTAAAGCACCAAAACAAAATTCTACAAACAAGAATCGCAGCAAACTATAATGAATCGCCAAATGAAAATGCTGAATCAAGAGTACAACACTACAAAAACTCAGAAAGCAGAGGGCTGAACCGAGGCACTGAAGATTTGGAGGGACGGATGTGAAGATCGGCGATCTGTGATGGAACCGGTGGCGAGCCGATGGTGGTGGTGGCAGTCATCGGCAGAAAACGGTGGGAATGGCAATAAAGCGGTAGATCCGGACACGAATAAGTAGATCCGGACCGGGGATGGGTAGATCCGCTATTTAAGGTCGGATCCGGGCAAAAGTGGAAGGTATGAGCGGTGGAAATAACGGATCGGGAGGCTATACCCTAGATTTGGACTGATCACGAGTTTTGGGGCTATTAGGATGGTGGATCCACGGAGGGAATTTAAAAGGAATGGTCGGCTATGGTTTGTAGAGAGTCCGAGCGGTGGGGAGGGAGGAAGGGTGGTCGGCTGGATGAAAGGGCACAGGAGAGTGGTCGGCTGGCTGGAAGGAGGCGGAAGGCACAGGCTGGCGGTGGAGGTGAAGAGCCGGTATAGGAAAAAAAAAACTTTGGAGATGAACAGTAATATGTATTAATGAACAGTACCTAAAACAGGAAATGGCCGGTGGGGGGTTTCAGCGGGCTGTAGGGGTGATTGCGAGTGGTGGATGGAGGATTCGACGTGGGGAAAATGAAGGTGGAGGTAGGGATTACCTTGGAGAGGAGTTTGGCGGCCTAGGAGTCGTCGTCTAGGGTTCCACGGCGTCGGCACCGGGAAGGGATCGCTGGAATCCGGGATTAGAGTTCTCCAAATTCTGCAATGGTTCAATTCAGCCCTCTAGCCTCCTATTTATAAGAAAAGCGAAGCTAGGGCTTCCTCATCAACGGCTATGATTGGCTGGTGGGTTCAGCCCTTAAAATACATCAATAATAAACTGAAAAAAATAAACTAATATAGTTTTTTGACTTGCGGAGACGTCCCGGACGCAACTGCGGGGTCCGATGGGCGATCCGATCAAGTCTTCCTGCGCGAATAAATGAACGTGGGTCCCGCCTTGCAACGAACCCCTCCAGGTGCATGATTCGATGGATTCCCATCAAAACTTAAGTTTAAAATCATTTAGCGCTTCAAGTACCAATGTTGGTCTTTCACGGGTCATTGACTCGGGAGTTATTGATCGCATGGTTTCTTGTAAAACTTATTAATCATTTTTTTACTTTCTTTTCTCACCGCAATTCTATCATTGATGCTAATAGATCCAAATCATTGTTACTCGAAATGGAATCATTGAGAGCTATCTTCATCCCTTCACCTAAGTAATGTCATCTATGTACCTAAATTATCCACCAACCTTATTTATTTCCAAAAGGTAATTTCCGAGCTAAATTGCATTTGACAATTTTTTCCTTCTCATTGTGTTTTGTGGTCTAGCTACGAGGAGGATGATTGGAATTGTTGAGGAGAAAGAAGGGGATGTATCACTTCCTTCAAAAGTTTTGATGGGACTGCTAATCAATCTTTTTATTCATGCCATCAATTTGAAGATACTTCTATGATCAAGCTCCACCGTAGAAGACTAGGACAACCTTCATTCTCTCTTTTAAAACAATATTTCCTGCGTTGTTTCATAAATAGTTTGTTGAGTTATTTCATTATGAAACTTGTGAACTGGCTTAACATTGTCGTGATTCTTTTCATCTTAGTCATTATATAAGTAGTGAACCATTTAATCTCATTCATTCTAATATTTGGGGTCTTGTTTCTTCTACTAGTATTTATTGTACTAAGTGGTATGTTACTTTTATTGATGATTGTACTAGAATATTTTGGTTTTTTAAAGAAAGACAAGTCTAAATTTACAAAATTGATTACCTAACTTCATCGTATGATCCATACTCAATTCAACAAATCTATAAAGTGTGTTTATTTGGACAATAGGAACGAATATGTAAAAAAATATTTTTTTAAGTTCATCATTGAAAATAGCATCTTCCATGAATTCACTTGTGTTGATACTGGTCAACAAAATGGCATCTCTGAACGCAAAAATCATCATCTCCTTGAAGTTACTCGAGCTCTGCTCTTTCAGATGTATGTCCCTACACTTTACTAGGGTGAAACCCTTCTTATTGGCGCTACCTCATCAAATGACTTAGCTGAAAACAAAGTAGGAAGAATGATGGATATAGGAGGCCCATGACCGTGCTCATTGAAGAGCACAATCGTTCACCTTATATAGAACTTTAGAATATCTTCTACGTCCTGAGTGTAGGGAGAATCATCCCTTTAACTTCCAGATGTTCCATATAGAAGAAAACATGAGAAATCAGAGAAGAATCATGTAATTAGTGGTAAAAACAATAGTAGATTGGAGCAAAAGGTATGCCAAAATTGATGTATAATTTTCACTTATCAGCAAACATTTACTTCATATCATGCACGACTGTGCACCTCATTCCACACGACTGTGTGCCTCATTCCGCACGACCGTGCATTCTGGCTGATCGATGCTCGCTAACTGCCTATATTATTAAAGGCGTGTCTAAGGCTCCAGGCTCAATAGGATCAAAGATTTGCACCTTTTTTGAGCCTTTGAAGCATAAAAGACGCGTCTGAGTGCAATTTTTGTTGCAAACATTTTTTTCAAAAAAAAAGAAAAAATGTAAGAACTCAATAAGTTTTGCATGATTTAGTGTTTATGAAACATAATCGAGTGTTAAGATTTAGATATTATACAAGTGACCACATTAATTCTATTTTTAAAGAGATATAAATGATAGTAGTGAATAATTAATGAGTATAATATATGAAAAATCTGATCAAGAAGATGAACTGATGTTTGATGCTTATTTTTTTAAATGAATGTGGTTGGGTCTTGCCTTCATCAGGCGCGCCTGCGCCTTGAGCCTATGCTCTTCAATTTCTTTGCACCTTGGTGCGCCTTGAGCCTATGCTCTACAATCTCTTTGCACCTTGGTGTGCCTTGAGCCTATGCTCTACAATCTCTTTGCACCTTGGTGCGCCTTGCGTCTTTAATAACTAAGCTAACTCCTTGCTACAACCGGTCGTTGTTCATTTTAGCATGCGTTATGCACTTCATTGTGCACGACAATGCATGAACAATCTTTATTTTGAACCATTTTTCAGAGTTATCACTTTTCCTGTGCGTATCTACATGCATGACAGTGAGCATAGGCCGTGCGCCGATCGCCGTCCATTCGCACAACTGATCGTCGATAGTTGGTTGATCGTTGATCGATTGGGTGGTATGCATATTGTGGGACACTCGTGAGCAGCATGGCGCACAACCATGCGACTTTCAGACGCCCAGCCATCCTTGACGTCCCTGTCGTCTTCCCCTTTTATCCTAAATTTTCACGCCAAAATTTTCATAGCCGCACATGATCGTGCACGACTCTTTCCTGCAGCATGGCAAATGATCGTGCCAAGATTATGTCATATTGAAAGGGGGATTAAAGATTCCATTTTCTTTTCCAACCTAGCCGTTTTCAGAGCTTCAAGTAGATATCCAAAAACTACAAAGAGGAAAAGGAGAGGAGCGTAGAGGCAAGAGAACATAAAGAGAAAATGTCTAACATTGAGAGGTTGGTGACAGCTTCACCTCGACCCTGGACGCATCCAAGGGTTGGAGAGAAGTCGGAGTGATGACCCGCAACTCTTTTCTCCATACATGAGAAGTCTATTTTTCTCCTTTGTATTTGTTTCTCCCTCCGTTCAAATTCTTGATGGTTTGCTGGTTCTCTATCATTTTGTATGGTTATAAGCACGTCTTGTTTAATGTTTTGTGATCATGCACTTTCATGTTCTTGATGCTGGTGAATGTGTTTGATTCTCTCTTAAAGGATGTATGTGGTTTGGATTTGATAAAAGTTGTATACCATTTTTAGCTTTTTGTTTGTGTTCCTCGTTGTTAGCAAAACCAACTTTTCAATTACCTAAATAGCCCACGATATAGTCCTGGGCATTTTCGCTTTGTGTTCCCTAAGATGCGGTAACTCACTCATCCCTTTATTATTTGCGATTGATACACTCTCGTAGTATTTCCTTCGAGATTTGCAGCATGTGCAAGTTGTGCGTCAAGTTTTTGGCACCATTGCTAGGGAACACAGCAGATTCTTTTGGGAATACCATAATGAAAATGTTGTAGGTAATTTGAGTGTGTTATTTTTCCTTCATTTTGCTACTCTACTCCTTTACATCTTTTTTTATCCATCATCTAGCAGTTCTTCCTACAATATTCTTAGCTCCATCCTTAAATCTCAAGTGATAGAAACAATGTATGATCACTCAATCCCATATAGAAATTTTTCGCCAATCATACAATTGGACGGGAAATCGGAACAATTTGAAATTCCACCAAAGCTCGTCTACTTGATCAGATATTCAGTGCAATTCAGTGGATCACATCTGGAAGATCTAAATCTATAATACATTCAAATACGACACTCCTAATGATGAAGTTATGATATGGATATTTCCTTTTTCTTTTTACAATAAGGTATCAATTCCCTCGGGGATGAAAGAACACTACAATGCTGTGAAATCGCAAAAACTTGCAATGGAAAGATCCGGGTGTAGACGTCGTAACATGGTTCCAATGGCTATAAGAAATGCTTTGTCCTTTCCAAAATACAAAATAACATTGATAGGTCCTTGTGCGCGTCTGAAATTCCCGTACATCGAATATCCGCTCAATCTCCTCAAGGGTAGGTGTGGGATATGGTAAAATAGGGGGTTGTGTTATTAAAAGCGCAAGACGCGTCGAGGCGCAAAGGGGTCCTGGAGCCTAGGAGTAAGGCGCAAGGTGCAGGCGCGCACCTACGGCACGTGAGGCGCAAACATGAATTGGGTGCTCAATTCACTGATTTTCAGTTAATTGGGCACCTAATTCACTGAAAATTGGTGAATTGGATGCCCAAGTGCGCCTAGCGGTGTCTCGAGTGCGTCTGAGATCATGTTTTTTCCCACCTCACAAAACAACAGGTTGAAGAAAATACCTTGAAAGGCACAGGCGCGCCTTTGGTGCGCCTTGGAGCTGGTAAGGCGCGCCTGGAGCACATCGTCCGCCTATTCCTTACAGAGGCGAGGGGGAGTGCGCCTGGTGGGCCCAATGCCTCATGCGTGCCTAGGCGTGTGCCTTAATAACACAAGTAGGGGATGAGGTATCATCGAGAATGACGTCAAGAGGAAGAGGTGGATAGGCTGGTGGGCTACCAAAAAAAGAATGAGGTCAGCCATATTAAAGATGAAGTTTCGTATTTAGCGGGGAGATCAAGGAGATGCACATTTTTGCATGGCCATGTTTTCACCTGAAAAGGACCAAGCCTTTGTTATCGTAGTTTGTGATGCATGCCATGGGAAATCCCACTTTCCTGAAAAATATAAGAACTCACTCTTCTTCTGAGAAATTCTCGAGATATGCATTGGTCATAGCATTATATTTCTCAAAAGTTTCTAGCAAATTGTTATTAAAAAAATTATGCAACGATTTTAAGTGATCAATGTAAAAAATAACATCGAAAGAGATTTGTTCAAAAGAAGAGAAAGTGTGACGATCAAGTAAAAATGGAATAGGATAGCCATAAACATTTCAAATGGAGATTTGATGGTAAAGTGATTTTTTGAACTATTATATGCAAATACTGCTTGTGAAATAGCCAAGTCTCATTGTTTTAGGTGTTCCCCAGTCAAAAACTTACAAAATCACTTATGCTTCGATTTATGACCTTTGCTTGCACATCTGTTTAGGGATGATTGGCACTGCTATAGTAGAATTTGGTACCCATTTTACCTCGTAGTGTTTGCCTAAAAAAACTCATGAAACAATTATCTCTGTCAGACATCAAAGTTCTGGGAACTCCATGTAGGCACACAATCTCCATAAAAAAGAAGCTGTGCTAAGATTTTCTACAAGGTATAAGTGTGAACTTTTTAAAAATCTATTGAGTACTACAAAAATTGAATCAACTTTCTTTTTGTGAGGGTAATTCTCTACATAATTCATGGACACCACATCCCATAGTTTTTTTGGATGAACAGGGGAGTATAAAATCAGGTGTTTTGTGCATCCCTTTATATAATTGGCAGGTGGAACAACTCCTTATCAAATTAATGATTCTTCACTCATTTTGTGCATGCCCTTTATAATCGTAAAAAGATGAATGACATAAAAAGAAGATGATTGGAGAAAGATAAAGAAAGAACAATGTGAGAAATCTCCTTTGCGAAATTCTTTGCAATCATCATACATAATAGGTGTAAAGCTTCTTCCTAAGGTTTGTCGCACATGAACCACAGTTGTCTATGATCTTCTATTCAACGCGATCAATACAAACTCGTGTTTGACCTACATTTGAAGATGCACCACCAATCCCCTTGGGGAAGTTGACCTTTTTTCATTAATTGGAGGCTTGGACAGTATTAAGGGGAGGATAACTTGGCTTAATTTATAAGAAGAGGCACCCTTAGGTGCACGCAGCTTCAGGGGAGTTTAGATCAGTCTAAGGCTCCATTTGTTTGGGCGCTTCGTTGCTCCGTTTTGAGCAAACGCCGCCGGAAGGAGGAAAAACAAATGAACCTCCGGCGGCGTTTGCTCCGTTTCCACCCTCCCCCCTTGAGAAACGCCCCCAAAAAGCTCCGTTTGGAGCAGCCACCTCCCTCCTCCGGTTCGAACACTCCGTTTCCACCCGCCGGATCGACCCGCCACCGCCGAACCAAATGAAGCCTAAGTCTTTCAAAATTAATATTAGGGAGTTCTTCAATGTTACATACATCTCTAAAATAGGAAAAAGACAAACAAATGGATAGGTATGAAGACCTGATTCATATCAGAGAACCGATGTGTATGAACAAATAGGACGCTCATTATAGACTGAAGGAAAGTGTTAAGCACTAACTAGGGGAAGAACTAAGAGAAGAGAAAGTAGAGAGAAAGTAGAGAGGAATTAGGGTTAGGGTTGGGAGAGAAGAGAAAATAACCTGAATAATCCTTGCATAGCCTCCAAAAGAGAGGGGTCCGGGTATTTATACCCCCGGACCCAAGACCGGCCAGCCAAGGGGGCCGGCCGGCCCCAATGGGGCTGAACCCGGCGTGGTTCAGCCCCCCCCCCCCCCCCCCCCGAGCCCATATATTCAAGAGGAGGGGGCTGAACCCATTGGTTCAGCCCCAATATTGCCAGCCCCGTGCCGTTGCCGCCGTTTGTAATGTTGTCCGAATAGTCTAGCCTCGTCCGGGGGCGTAACATTCCCTGCCCCATCAAAAGTCAGCTTGTCCCCAAGGTGATAGTCAGGGTAAAGCTCCCGGAACTCCAATAAATCAACCCAAGTATTATGCTCCGCAGAGAGATCCTTCCACTTGACTAACAGCTCTGGACAGTACGCCGTGCCACGGCGTTTCCATTTGATCAAGAGAACAGCCTCCGGAATTGGGCGAAGCTCGCCCCCACTAGTAGCCTCGGGCAAAACGGGAAAAACCGGAACAGCAGCCCCCAACTTCCGCTTCAATAAGGAGACATGAAAGGTAGGATGAATCCGGGAGCTCGCCGGTAAGGCCAAGGTATACGCCACCGGAACGACGCGCCGCGTGATCCGAAATGGTCCATAGTAACGGGGTGCCAGTTTCTGATTAGTCCGCTGGGCCACCGACAACTGGCGATAAGGACGAAGTTTGAGGAAAACCTCATCCCCCACCTGGAACTCTCGCTCGGTGCGATGACGATCGGCCTGAACCTTCATACGATCCTGTGCCGCCCGAAGGTTCTCCCGCAAGGTGGCGAGGGTCCGATCACGATCACGAAGAGCCCGATCCACTGCGGCAACTGCGGTACTGCCGGGCTCATAACTGCTCAAGGAAGGAGGTGGCCGCCCATAGACGACCTCAAAGGGCGTGAGTTTACTAGCCGAGTGATAAGAAGTGTTGAAGCAGTACTCCGCCAATGTAACCAGCTAGTCCAGGTCCGCGGCTCATCCATGACAAAGCAACGAAGGTAAGTCTCGACGCCCCGATTTAATACCTCTATCTGGCCGTCAGTCTGGGGATGGTGGGCCGTGCTGAAACGTAAGGAAGTCCCCTGCAAGCGGAAGAGCTCGGTCCAAAATCGGCCAACAAAAGTAGGATCTCGATCGGAAATGATCGCCCGGGGAACCCCATGCAACCGAACAATCTCCCGCACAAATAAGGCCGCAACCGACTCCGCTGTGTAGGGATGGCTCAGAGCAAGGAAGTGCCCATACTTGGACAACTTGTCCACCACTACCAATATCACTGTTTTACCCTTCGACTTGGGCAGCCCGTCGATGAAGTCCATAGAAACCGTATCCCAGATCTGATGCGGAATCTCCAAGGGAGTGAGTAGGCCAGCCGGAGAAGTAGTCTCATATTTCTGCCGTTGGCACACCTCACACGTCTGCACAAACTCCTGAATGTCACGGCGCATCCCCTTCCAAAACACGTTGGCCTGATCCCGCTGAAGGGTGCGAAGAACGCCAGCGTGACCGCCGGTCGGCGAAGAGTGAAACTCATGCATCATCACCGTGCGCCATGCTGATTGAGCAGGAATGACCACTCGCCCTTGATGATACAGCCGATCATTCTGTAAATGATAACCTGGGGCTACCTCATGACCTTGCCGCAGGTCCTCCACAATGGCCCGTAACTCGGGATCGTGCTGCACCGCGTCCTGAATCTCTTCCATCGAATCCAATTGAGGCCCGGAAATGTGTGTCAAGGCCCCCTCGGGTAAGCGAGACAGGGCGTCAGCCACCCGATTGTCCTTCCCGGGTCGATACTCGATCGCATAAACATATCCCAACAACTTGGTGACCCACTTTTGTTGCAGGGGGGAAGAAATCTGCTGCTCCAAAAAATGCTTCAAGCTCTGATGATCGGTCCGTATCGTAAAGCGACGCCCAAGGAGGTAGGGCCGCCATAGGGCCACCGCATGAATAACCGCCAGCATCTCCTTTTCATACACTGAGAGTCCCAGAGTTCGGGGAGCCAAAGCCTTACTGTAGAAGGCGATCGGCCGCCCCTCCTGCATCAAGACCGCCCCCACGCCCACGCCAGAAGCATCTGTCTCTACCACGAACTGTTTGGTGAAATCCGGAAGTGCCAGCACTGGAGTCGTCGTCATAGCCCGCTTGAGTGCCTGGAAGGCGGTCTCTGCCTCAGCGTGCCACTCGAAAGCATCCTTTTGTAGCAGCTGTGTAAGCGGCCTAGCAATCTTCCCATAGTCCCGTACAAAGCGCCGGTAGTAACCAGTGAGGCCTAAGAACCCCCGCAGCGCCCGAATGGTCAGAGGTCGTGGCCAAGAAAGCATATTCTCGATCTTCCGTGGGTCGGCCTTCACCTCGTCAACGGAAACTAGATGCCCCAAGTACTCCACCTCAGTTTGTCCAAAAGAACACTTGGACCGCTTAGCATATAGCTGATGTTGCCGGAGAGTAGAGAAGACCTGAGCCACATGACGTAGATGATCCTCCCAAGTAGCACTGTATATCAGAATGTCGTCAAAAAAGATCAAGACGAAGTGTCGCAGGAAGGAGCGAAAAATCTCATTCATATTGGCCTGGAAAGTAGACGGCCCCCCGTCAATCCATTGGCCATCACCAAGAACTCATAGTGACCGTCATGAGTCCTGAAGGCTGTCTTATGCACATCCTCCTCCTTCATCAGAATCTGGTAGTAGCCTGACCGCAGATCCAGCTTCGTGAACAGGGTCTCCCCATGCAACTCATCCAGCAGCTCCTCTATCACGGGAATCGGAAACTTGTCTTTCACAGTAACACTGTTCAGGGCACGGTAGTCCACGCAAAAACGCCAAGATCCGTCTTTTTTCTTAACCAGAATAATCGGTGCGGAGAAAGAACTGGTACTAGGCCGTATGATACCTGCATCAAGCATCTCTTTCACACTGCGCTCAATCTCTGCCTTCTGAATGTAGGGGTACCTATACGGACGGATGTTGGGCGGTTCCGCCCCAGTCTGTAACACAATCTGATGATCACGGAAACGTGACGGTGGAAGTGTACTCGGCTCCTGGAAGATGTCATCATACTCCTCTACTAGCGCCCGCAACTGGTCCGGAACCTGTGTCGATCCCTCCTCGTCCGACCGCACCCCCAACAGAATCGCCATCAAACTACTGGATTCCTCAAGCTGCTGCAAACTGCGAAGGGAGATCTCCTTAACCGGAGAAGATCTGAGCCCTGTCAAACAGAACTGTCGCCCGCCTTGCCTGAACTCCATCGTCATCTGATCCCAATCAAAAGTAACCCGCCGCAACTGCTGTAACAACTGCACTCCCAGTACCATATCTGAGCCCCGGATCGGTAAGAGGTAGACATCCGTGCACCCCACATACTCCTGCATCTGAAGCTCTACCGCCTTCAACACTCCTTGGCATTGTAACTTGCTGTCATCCGCAACCATGACCTGAAACGCTGCGCCCGTATCGATCCCCTGCCCCACCCTCCTTGCTACCTCAGGGTGGATAAAGTTGTGAGTACTCCCACTGTCTACCAGAATCGTCACCCTCTCTCGCCGAATCCGTCCAGCCAACCGCATCGTAAGCGGAGGGGGACTGCATCCCTCCATGGCATGTAGGGAGACGCCCAACTCCGTCAAGTCTAGGTCTCCCCCAGACTCCAATTCCTCCTCCGGGAACACGTCCTCCTCGAGCTGCTCCTCCTGGTGCAACATAAAAACCTGTACCTTCTGGCACTTGTGACCCGGCACAAACTTCTCATCACAATTAAAGCATAAGCCTTTCTCCTTCCGGGCCGCCAACTCGCTCCAAGACAACCGAGTCACCGTTGGCTTGGTACCCGTGGGTGGCTCCCGTCGTGCTGACGTCGCAGAGCCCAAAGCCGATCTACTCGTGATACGCGCCCGCTGCCTGTTGAACCTCTCATCCTGAATACGTGCCAACGTAATGGGGTTCAAGGAACGAGGCATGAGTGCCTGCACCTCATCCCGAATATGCTCCTTAAGACCAGATATGAAACAGCTGTAGAGCGTCCTTTCCGGCCACTGCACCCGATTTGCCAACTTCTCGAACTCAGTACGATACTCCATAACCGACCCTTTTTGACGAAGCTTCTGAAGGAGGGCCTCGAAGTTCTCGTACTCCAGTGGACCAAACCGGGCCGTAAATCCATCCACGAACTCCCCCTAGGCACGTACTCCCGTCCCCGCAGGAACCACTGTGTCCATTGGAAGGCATCGTCCTTCAGATGGAAGGACGCTAGCTGCACTCATTGCCCTTCAGGCACCTCCTGGTACTGGAAGAATAATTCAGCCTTGTGAATCCATTCCAAGGCGTCGCCGCCCTCGAACTCTGGAAAGTACATGCGCGTTAATCCGGGGGTCAACCGTTGTGTTCCTGGACCCCCGTCCCTCCTTGCGTGTTCCCCATGCTCAAAACCACCGTACCCGTGAGGCTGTCCCGCTCCCCAAGGCGGAGGCTGCGGAGGTTGCGGCTGGCCGCCCCACCCTGGGCCAAATCCGACCCCCCCCCCGGTGGCCCGAACCCGCGTGAAGGAGGAAGGAGCCCCCCCCCCTTTGCTGTCCCGCCATGTCGGGTGGCCGCCGGAGCCCCCAAAAGCTCCTCCCCGCCTCGGCGCCACTCTTCCGGGCCTGATCCCAGTCCGCCGAAGGCCGCTGCAGCGGATCCGGGCGGAAACAGCCCCGTCGGACCCCCGTACCCTGCTGCCGAGGTCGCAGGCAGCCCGTATACCGCCGATCCTGCACCCCCCGTCCATCCCTGCCACGCCGCGCCGGCCGGAGCCCCTCCCGAAGGCCGCACGCCCGCGACCCCTTCCGCAGGCCGCGCGGAGGCTGAGCCCGCTGGATCGGCTCCCGATCCGGCCGAATCATCGCTGGCCGGGCCTTTCCCCTTCAGTAGAGTCTTCAACTCCTCCAACCGGCCCTCTAAACGCCCTTCCAAAGCCGCCATCGAATCGGTGAGGCCAACAACATTCTCCTCTAGGGTTTCAATCCGCGAGGATTCCTCTTGATTGCGAGTATTCACCATTGCGAAAATCGAAGCCTCTGATACCAAATGTTAAGCACTAACTAGGGGAAGAACTAAGAGAAGAGAAAGTAGAGAGAAAGTAGAGAGGAATTAGGGTTAGGGTTGGGAGAGAAGAGAAAATAACCTGAATAATCCTTGCATAGCCTCCAAAAGAGAGGGGTCCGGGTATTTATACCCCCGGACCCAAGACCGGCCAGCCAAGGGGGCCGGCCGGCCCCAAAAGGGCTGAACCCGGCGTGGTTCAGCCCCCCCCCCCCCCCCCCCGAGCCCATATATTCAAGAGGAGGGGGCTGAACCCATTGGTTCAGCCCCAATATTGCCACCCCCGTGCCGTTGCCGCCGTTTGTAATGTTGTCCGAATAGTCTAGCCTCGTCCGGGGGCGTAACAGAAAGTTTGTAGCATTCCTTCACCTTGATACCTGGAATGAACAGGAGGCCAATATCTATCAGAGGCCTGACTATAGTCGTCTGATCAGCATGGACCATACTGGAGACCTGATAAAAAATATATGCATGATTCATTTTCTCTAAAACGAACCGAATATATGTTCCAATAAGACATGTGGTTCATTTTACCTGGGTTGGATCCGGGACTCGATAGGAATCATTAATACGGTCCATTTTCTCTGAATTGGATGGACCCAAGAAGAACCGGAGGTCTGGTCCATCCATTGTTGTCACGGCGACAAGGCAAACGAAGACGGGCACTGGGCTCCTGGACGCTTAGGCGATAAGGCGCAAGTCAAGGCGATAAGGCGCAAGTCAAAGCGACAATAAGACGAGAAGTCGCAAGGCGACAACTAGACATTTTAAAAATAAACTAAGACAGATTTAAGACTGCAGTTTTTATAAAACCGCGGTCTAAACTCTGCCTTAGGTGATGTGAGTTAACGGTTATTATAAAAACCGCAGTCTAAGGCAGACTTTAGACTGCGATTTTTATAAAAACCACAGTTTATAAAAACCGCATTCTATAGATAGAATTGACTGCGATTTTTATAAAAATCGAAGTATATTTTTCTTTTCTTATAAAATGGTCAAGGCGTCCAACGCCTTTTACACATTCGAGCACTTGGACGCCTAGGCGACACCATGATAAGCTTGGGTCCATCCCTTGTGACCTTTGTACACGGGGCTTATGCAAACATCAAAATTTCATCAAAACAATAAATCAGACTAGCATTTTTTATCACTCAAACCCGAGGAAGTCTAAATCAAATTGTTGTATTCATGGCCTCCTGAACTAAGTTGTTTTTATCTACACAATTCACTCCTAAAATGGCATATGACTTTCAAACCACTAAAACCAATACAGTTCAACAAGGAGCGGTTGGATCTATGAAGCACTGTTACTTCCTTGAGGGTCATGTACCCGCACTAGATACGTATCTGATACAGGTACGTACTCGATACTTAGCAGATACACATGTTACTCAAGTTTGTAGATACACTCGGACTTGGTAAATCGATTTGCATATGGCGATATGAGTATGTTTTCTAAAGTAAACAAAAGACTTTTGCATGTCTTTTAGAAAAGAAAATTATGTGACACATAAATACAACTAGCAGTGTTTAATTAGATTTAAGTATCATTTTTTCGTGAAAACAATAAAAAAAATTATTAAAATTTTATTATTTTGTTTTTACTATATACATGTGCATATATACAGGCCTAAGAAGCACGAATATGACAAATTGAGGCATTTACCCATATCGAGGGCATTTCTGGTACGGGTATGTGTACCGGACAGGCGGATACTTATTAGCTCTTATTCGTCGTGTGCGTTCTCATTCTGCTATGTTGTTCCGATCATTCTTCTTGTCATCTCCCGATCGTAAGCTTGTTGCCCTCATCGATCATTCTTGTCGTCTGTTGCATTTGTCGATCGTGTTGCGTTCGTTGATCATGCTGCGTTCGTCGATCATGCTGCGTTCGTCGATCATGCTGCGTTCGTCGATCATGCTGCGTTCGTCGATCATGCTGCGTTCGTCGATCATGCTGCGTTCGTCGATCATGCGTTTTCACCTATTTCTTACAGTTTGTTGTTTTGTCGATCTCGTGATGCGTTTGACGATCGATCGTTCTCGCCATCTCGCAAATGTTCTTGTTGTCTCCCAATCATTTTTGACGTAAGTTGTTGCGCTTCTTCTTCCTCTCCCATCTTCTTCTTCATTTTCCCTCTTCTTCTTTGTCCACCTATTATTCTTCCTCTTCCTCTTCTTTTATTGATTTCAGAAATAGACTATTTCCTGTGCTACTTTGCAAATTCATCATTTGCTGATTCTAGAAACATAATGTTTCCTGTTATTTGTTGATTTGCAAATTCATTAATTGTTGATTTCATAAACATATTGTTTCCTATCATTTGTTGATTTGCAAATTTATTATTTGTTGATTTGCGGTTTTCAAAAACTGAAACAAATTGTTGCATGCTATTTGTTGATTTGCAAATTCATTATTTGCTGATTTCAAAAACAAAAACAGATTATTTTCTTTTAATTGTTGATTTGTTGTATTCAGAAACAGAAACATATTGTTTCATGCTGCTTCTTTGCTGATTTCAGGAAAAAATGTGAGATATACATATATATTTATTATATTTAATACAACGTATCCCAGTGTACTTGTATCCTTAGTTTTAACACTTTAGCGTACCGCAGTACCGGATACGTACTGTACCCGGTACTCGTACCCGTATTGGTGCTTCCTAGGGTTGGATTTGATTCATGCAAATTAATGGATGTTGGATGCACTAATGTTAGGTGAAGCACAAAAAGATGTCAAACAATTGAAAGAGAGGTAGATGCCTAAATCTCACTCAACCATTTAGATCATAGCAAAATCAAATTTTGTGGGGATGTGGTGAAAGAATTAAGAAGTAACAAAATTTATTGTTGCGTAATCGACAACACAGAGAACACAATATCTTTGAGATTCATTGAGGTTCATCTCACAACAAGTTACGTCCATGAATAGTAGCGAGTCGTTTCACTAGATGAAGAACTGAGACAGTTGCAAGATAGGAGGCGCTCAAAAATTTGTGTGACCAACATTAGAAATAGAGCAGATTTATAAATAGCTCCGTACAATAGAAATCCCCAAACTCCCCAAAAATATATAGTGAAAAATTTCGTCCATGGACCTCTTCAAGTGCAGTGTCAACCGATGCGCAGGCACAAGGAAAATGCAAGACAGGTTTGAACTCGAGGTATATAAATAGCAATTACGAAGGAAGTAAGAAAATTGGTATTAGTTCTACCATGCTCATCATGCTGCTACCAACTAACTGATAATGGCAGAAAGATGGCTCATTTGAGTCAGAACAGAGCCATAGAAGTTTGCAAACTTCAATAAAACAGGTGGGCGAATATTTTCGTGATCTATTGGGTATTTACCAATGCCTTTTCCTCTGCAAGGTTTGACGACAACGAGCATCGCGATGTATCCTCTGAAGGTATTGCGGTGCTCCCCCATCTTGCAAACCACAGTGCCCACGCACTTGCCCTCGTGAAACGCCTGCAATGCCCAATTTTTTGGCAAATAAGCACAAAATTATCATGTAGACAGAGGCCGAAAACGAAAATGGACAAAATCTCCTAGTAACCAGTGGGGCTGAGTTGGAAAGAATAAAAGCGTACGAGGAAGGTGAGGTTAGGCCAGAGGTAAACGAAGTAGCGGTAAGTGAAGATGGAATAGGGCTCGCTAAGTTCCTTGTCTACGAGGTTCATTATGAGTGGGAGATGGTGCTCGCCGCCGTAACTAACATACTCAACCTCCCATGGCGAAAACTGTAACTCTGTCTCCGGGAATGGCTCGCTAGGAGCAGCGTCTTCCATTTGCTTGTTTGCCCCTCCGTTCTTCTGATACACTGATTGACTGCGCCCGTTTTATAAGTTCTAAAAAAATATTAGGCATTCAATTATAAATTTCAATTGTGGTTGTTCGGTATGCCCAAAATAGCGTTGGAATCGGAAATCAAAATCAATTCTGTAGGAATTCGATATAAGGTGTATCCCATGATATCATTTTCGACCTCGCTAGGTCTGCATTCGCGATTCCGATCCCGCTCCCCGCTGTCGCTCCTTCTCCTGATCCGGCTCCTTCTCCCGATCCGCTCCTGTCACCGCTCCCTGCTCCTGCTCCGGCTCCGGCTCCCGCTGTCGCTCCTTCTCCCGACCCCGCTCCTTCTCCCGATCCCGCTCCTTCTCCCGATCCCGCTGTCGCTCCTTCTCTTGACCCGGCAGGTACATCTTCTTCTTCTTCTGCAGGTACATCTTCTTCTTCTGCAGGTACTTCTTCTTCTGCAGGTGCATCTTCTTCTTCTGCAGCTACATCTTCTTCTTTTACAGGTTCTTCTCTTCTTCTTCAGGTACTTCTTCTTCTGCAGGTACTTCTTCTTCAGGTACTTCTTCTTCTTCTTCTTCAGGTACTTCTTCTTCTTCTTCTTCAGGTACTTCTTCTCCTTCTTCTTCTTCAGGTACTTCTTCTTCTTCTTCTTCAGGTACTTCTTCTTCTTCAGGTACTTCTTCTTCTTCTTCAGGTACTTCTTCTTCTTCTTCAGGTACTTCTTCTTCTTCTTCAGGTACTTCTTCTTCTTCTTAAGGTACTTCTTCTTCTTCTTAAGGTACTTCTTCTTCAGGTACTTCTTCTTCTTCTTCAGGTACTTCTTCTTCTTCAGGTGCTTCTTCTTCTTCAGGTACTTCTTCTTCAGGTACTTCTCCTTCTTCAGGTACTTCTTCTTCTTCAGGTATTTCTTCTTCTTCAGGTACTTCTTCTTCAGGTACTTCTTCTTCTTCAGGTACTTCTTCTTCTTCTTCAGGTATTTCTTCTTCTTGATGATTTTTGGTCCAGAAAGGCCCAGAAATCATCTAGTTTTCTGGATGATTTCTGGATCAGAAATCATCCAATTTGCTTGGTGATTTTCTGGGTTCCAAATATATTGCAATGTTATGTTATGTCATAAACTATGTTTTTAATTTTGTGAACTTTGGTGATGTGAGATATTATTTGTTGATGTTGGTTTTATTTTTTTTAAAAAAAATTGTCGTTTTCAATGTTATACAATTAAAATTTCAATTCCAACCGTTGAAATCAGACATATAGCAGAACATCGGAATTATCAATTCCAATGTTGATGACAGAATTCCTGTAATTAGTCGAACAGCAGAATTGGAATTGACTTGAATTCCAATTGCTACAGGTAGTCAATTCCAATTCCTGCATCTCAATTCCTGCGAAACGAACAGAGCCTTAGAGCAATCTTAAATTGACACACCAAAAACCATCTACAAAACCAAAAAAAAACTCAAATACTCCAAGTTTTAAGCGCATATCTACAGCAAATCCCGCCTCTTCCTTGTCGTATTGCAACGCAAGCCACACCCGTATCAATCTTCCCTGCCAAATGACATCGTCTCTCCTAGAGGAAAATGTAACACCCTGATACTTAAAAGTGAAACGGGCGGTTTTCGAACCAAGTTCGGGTCTTGGTAGGGTGACACGGGTGTGTCACATGGCCGTGTCGTGTTCGGGTCGTCGAGTTGAGGTCGACGGGCGTTGAGTGCTCGAACATGGCCTGGGGCACGGGCGTGTCCCAGGGCGTCTCAGGCACACGGCATGTGACACAGGCGTGTCACATGGTCGTGTACTTTGGAAGTTTGGTCCTGTGTCGACTTGGGACACGGCCCGGAGCACGGGCGTGTACTGTATGACACGGGCGTGTCGGATTCAGCACAGGCGTGTGGCCACCAGTGTCCACCAAGGGTCGTGACGATTGGTGTGGTGGTTATTCATGACACGCCACTGGTCACGGGCGTGTCGATGACCTGACACGGGCGTGTCAGGTTGGGACACGGGTGTGTCCTAACCCATGTGCTTTTCTGTACTCGACAATCGTGTCTGGAACGAGGCACACGACCTGAAACACGGCCGTGTGCAAAGCCGTGTTCAGCCCAGGATTAAGAGTTTAGGCAAATCTGAGCCGTTAGTTTTCTTAAAACAAGATTTGACGGCCCAGATTAGTTCCTGCTTTCTTAAGTCCGGGAATAGAGGATTAATTCCTCATTTCCTCTTAAGTTTTCTCTTTCTAAGAAGTTAGAGAGAGGAGAGAGCAAGGAAAAGGGAAGGGGAGGAATCCGGCCGCCGGCGGAGCATCGGAGCACGAACTTGAGAACCGAGACCAGATCCGTAGAGAGAATTCCCTTGTGAAGCCTTTCATCCGGCTAGTTCTTCATGACACCAAAGCAGACTTCAAGGGTAACGATTCTCAACTTGAGCATGTGAAGCTCTTCTTCCTTTACATAGGAAGACCCTCTCACGCGAGTGTGCAGTGAGTTTGCGGTGTTCCTTGGGGTAGATATGTAAAGTCCCCCTTATTTAGAGTCCGGAATCGTAGTACAGACATAAGCATTGTGTGTGAAGCCTATCCGGACATGTTTGCCTGGATCAGTGATGTTGCATTGCATGAGTAGTTGGAGAAGACTCCGTGCCTTTGATTGTTTTCGGGTTTCTACGTGGTAGATTGCAGCATGGATCCTTGGGGATTAACTCTAAGGCGCACCCGGAAAACTGGGTGGAAATGTAATTTTGCTAACTTTGCAGCCGGGGAGCCAGCCTTGAACATAACTGGGTTATGTGTTGTTTGAGAATGAATTAGGATCCGGGTGAAGCTTGGCTCGCGCGTACGTCTTAAAGTGACTAGGCGGAGTGAGCAACGGGCGGGTGGAAACGGACCTGGGCTTTGCGGTTCGGTGCTAAAGGCCGTAAAGTGGAACTGGCCGTTGGCATGGTCGAGAGTCTTGGACTACGGTCGGAAAGACTCAAAAATGCTCACAATGGTTGTCGTCCCGAGGATGGTTGTGAACCCACGGAATTAACCAGATTCACCGAGAATGTGCCCTGAGTGCACAGGGTGTTTGGCCGAGCGAGCCTACACTTGTGGCGAATTATACTTATGCACTTAATTGTTTAGTTGAGCTAATGAAATGCAGGGAAGGAACACTGCAATCCCGAGTAAGGGGCGGGGTCGTTATAATTTGGTCAGCCTTAGCTGACCATTGCATTGTTTCCCACCGTGCGGTGGAATGTTGCTTGCAGGTACTGCGGAACCAAGCGCCAAATAGCGGTCTGAAGCCCAAGTTACTGAGCAGGCCCTCGAAGGCCAAAGCGAACTGTTGTTTTACTTTTGTCATGTGTGGACGGCCTGTGAGCCGATGTATGTAAACCATTATATTGTCAAGTGAACGTTTGTAAGGCCATAATGCCAAGTTCTATTTTGTGTATTTGTTGTATTTCATTCCTGTGGTGTATAGTGGAGATTCATGCAATTGTTGTGCAAATTTTGGGTTCTCTTAAACTATTTAAAAGCTTCCGCTAGAATGCTCTGTATTAGGACGAGTAGTTGAGTTTTTTATATTATTCTATAACCCTTCCGACTGTCCGTGGTATATGGCGTCGGGTTCCAGCTGGACCTTCTGTTATATATCATACGACGGATGGGGGTGTTACAATTTGGTATCAGAGGGAGGTGTCGGTCGTCTGTATTTGAATTCATGGGCGAATTCTTTTAATGGGTGGTGAGCACATGTATGTGCGTCATCGTTATAACATAAAAGAACCCATGAATGTCCACTTAGGAATGGAAAAATACACTTGTTTTGAGGAACCTGAGTGTTCCAGTGATTGCTTTTAGCAATTTGTGTGTCGCCTAATCAAGTGTTTATGCTATTATAGGTAACTAGGAGCAGTGCTGGGAAATCGGAACGTCCGCAATCGGCGGAAAGTAGTGCACCAAGTGACGTGCCTACAACACCTCCTTCAGCAGAAACCATCAGATTGGTGGTTGAAGCAGTCTTTGCCATGATAAATGCCTAACAAGTGCAGCACGCACCACCTACTAATGAGCAAGAACCGATTAGAGTTGCAAAGTCGAGAGTGGTAGAGCATGGGGCAGTTGATTTGGTAGCACCGAGGAGAGCCACGGAGAAACAGCTCAAGCATGTGATGATCTTTAATCCTCCGGTGTTCGATGGGATGGGAACGCCAACTCAAGCTGAGGATTGGCTCTCTACGATGAAGAGGGTATGACTGTCACAGAAACTGCGGAGTGGCAGAAGACCACAATAGGGACCTTCCTATTGGATGGTGAGGCAAGGATGTGGTGGGACGAGCTGGAGGTTCATCTCTTAGTGGGAAGGCAGCTTGCCGAAGTACCGATGGAGGAATTCTCAAGGTTGTTCTTGGCCAAATACCTACCTTCTGCCCAGAAGCTTGAGATGGAGAATAAGTACCTCGGTTTGACTCAAGGAGAGAGAAGCGTGGATGAGTATCTCCACAAATTTACTCGATTTAGTCGTTATGTTGGTGCTATGTTTACTAAAGAGGAGCGGAAGACCAACTGATTTTATGAAGGCCTACGAGGCGACCTACAGCTACTCCTCGTTGGGCCTAAGGCGCATGGCTTCCTAGCCTTGGTAAATGCGCCTCGGTCATTGGAAAGGGTCACGAAGAAAGTTCAAGAGAAGAAGAACCCAGGGGATAAGAGGTCAGAGTTCAAAGTGTCGAGTTCAAAGTCGGGTTTCCGTAGGTGGAACAAGAAGCAGAAGACTTCGAGTTCAACACCTTTGTCTGGTGCGACGGGGGCAAACTCAAGTCGAGACCCAGGAGCGTGCTATAACTGTGGAAAGGTGGGGCATTTTGCACGAGAGTGTTGGAGCGGGCGTGCAAAGTCCGATAAGAGGCATGAAGCAACATTTGAAGAAAAAGGGAAGGCGGCGGAGTCAACTGCATCCCACCATGCTCCAGCCCAGTCTAGAGTTTATAATCTTGGCCTATAAGAGGCCATTAAGCAACCTGACGTGGTGACAGGTATGAATTAAATTTTAACAGTTTAGTTTTTTTTAAGTTGTTACCTTTTTACATGTTAGCTTATGAATGTTGGTGCTAGGCTTTATGTTAATTTTTGACTGTCCGGCGAGAGCCCTGTTTGATACGGGAGCTTCGCATTCCTTCTTGTCCGAAAGATTCGTATCGCGCATCGGAGTTCCTTCTTCGATGGCAAAGGACAAGTTGGATGTGTTGCTGCCCAATGGGTGCTCAATGCGCGCGGATAGAGTGTGTGTGGTAAAGATACGGATCGCGGATCAGGAGTTCATTTTGCAAGCGTCGGTACTGCCGTTAATGGAGTTCGATGTAATCTTTGGTATGGACTGGCTCTCGGAGCAGCGAGCATGCATTGATTGCAACCGAAAAGAGGTTAAGTTTGGACTGAATACTGATCAAGAGACTACGTTTGCGGGCATGAAAGGGTCGAGCAAGATTTTGATGTCGGCTCTTCAGGTGATTAAGGCAGTTCGGTCTGGGGCAGAACTGTTTGTCGCATTAGTGCGGGCTTCAAAGCCTAAACCTAGTCTTGACAGTATTGCAGTTGTGTCAGAGTATCCTGATGTCTTTCCAAACAATCTCCCAGGAGTCCCTCCTCAGCGGGAGATTGACTTTACAATTGAGCTGGTGCCGGGTGCCAAACCGGTGTCACGCCCTCCGTATCGGATAGCGCCTAAGGAGATGGCGGAGCTGAAGGTGCAACTGCAAGAATTATTAGAGCAAGGGTATGTGCGTCCAAGTTCGTCGCCTTGGAGCGCACCGGTCCTCTTCGTTAAGAAGAAAGATGGGAGCTTGCGACTCTGTATCGACTATCGGGAGTTGAACAAGCTTACGGGAAAAAATAAGTATCTGATCCCAAGGATTGACGATCTATTTGATCAGTTGGTTGGGTCAACGGTATATTCAAAGCTAGATCTGAAATCTGGATACTACCAACTAAGGATAAGGGAAAGTGACATCCCAAAGACAGTGCTCAACACGCGGTTTGGGCATTACGAGTTTACAGTCATGCCGTTTGGATTGACCAATGCACCATCCGTGTTTATGGATTGGATGAACAGGACGTTCAGAGAGTACCTGAACCATTTTGTGATAGTATTTATCGACGACATCTTGGTGTACTCGCGGTGTGAGGATGATCACTACAAACATATGCATATGGTATTGGAGACGTTGAGGAAGAATCAGATGTATGCTAAGTTCTCCAAGTGTGAGTTCTGGTTATCCTCAATCACGTTCCTTGGTCATATTGTTAGTGGTGAAGGCATAATGGTGGATCCGACGAAGATAGCGGTGATTCAGGAGTGGCAAGTGTTGACTACGGTGGCGGAAGTCCGGAGCTTTCTGGGGCTTGCCGGCTACTATAGGCACTTCGTAGAGAACTTCTCGCGGATAGCGCTGCCACTCACGACGCTGACAAGGAAGGATCAAAAGTTTGTGTGGGCGCTGGAGTGCGTGCAGGCTTTCGAATAATTGAAGAGGCGGTTGGTCACGACGCCTATTTTGCGTTCGCCGAGTGGGTCCGAAGGGTTTGAAATTTATAGTGATGCTTCGGGCAGTGGTTTGGGATGTGTTCTACTATAACATGGGAGCATAATAGCCCATGGATCACGATAATTGAAGGTTCATGAGAGAAATTATCTGGTCCATGACTTGGAGTTAGCGGCCGTGATATTTGCTCTAAAGCTGTGGAGACACTATCTGTACGATGTGAAGGTCAATATTTACACCGATCATAAGAGCCTGAAGTATTTGCTAGATTATAAGGACCTGAACATGAGGCAGTGGAGGTGGATGGAGTTCCTGGGGGACTTCACTTTCGAAATTCATTATGTGCCCGGGAAAGGAAATGCAGTGGCGGATGCGTTGAGTCATAGGGCACCGGCGCAAGCCAACTGGTTGGCGGTGCATGATGAGATTTTGGTCCGTGATTTGGAGGCATTGAAGATCTCTTGTGTTGAAAAGCAAGCTAGTGCCGAGGCAATATTGTGGTGGACGGAGGTGCAGTATGACCTAGCTGATAGGATTCTGCGGGCTTTGGTTCAGGATAACAGTATGAAGAAGATCTTGGATGAATCATTGGATGGGTCAAATTCCCAATTTGCAGTTGAAGATGGACTGCTAAGGAAGTACGGTCGCCTATGCATCCCTAGTGCGGATAATATTCGGGAGGAGTTGATGTACGAGGCTCATCATACCAAGTACTCAATCCACTCGGGGAGCACGAAGATGTATAGGGACATGAAGAAGTTGTTTTGGTGGCCAGGGTTGAATAAGGATGTAGCACTTTTTGTGTCGAAGTGACAAACTTGTGCCCTGGTGAAGGCGGAGTGCCAGAAGCCCGGAGGTTTCTTGAAGTCCTTGCCTATCCCGGAATGGAAGTTCGACGACATTTCCATGGATTTTGTGCATGGTTTGCCAAGGTCGCAGAGGGGAAACGACGCCATCTGAGTGGTCGTAGATAGATTGACAAAGGTGTCGCACTTCATCCCGAATAGGAAGAAAGATCCGGTGGAAAAGTTAGTCAAGCTCTATGTGGATAATATTGTACAGTTGCATGGTGTGCCACGCAGTATTGTTAGTGACCGAGACGGACGCTTCACGTCAAATGACTGGAGGCTGGTGCATAAGTTGTTGGGAACTAAGCTGAGTTTCAGTACAGCCTTTCATCCACAGACGAATGGTCAGACTAAAAGGGTCAACAGGACGATGGAGGACATGCTTCGCATGTGCGTCTTGGATTTCGGAAAGCAGTGGGAAGATCACATGTACATGGTAGAGTTTGCATATAATAACCGTTTTCAAGCGAGTATTAGAATGGCGCCTTTCGAGGCCCTGTATGGGAGAAAGTGTCGCACACCGTTGTCTTTGTTGGAGACAGGCGAGTCAAAGTTATACAAACGTCAGGCAGTGGAAGATGTCACTTCAAGCATAGGACAGGCAGGCAAAATACTATAATGCCAAGCATAGGAATGTGAAGTTCAGTGTTGGCGAATGAGTGTATTTAAAAATCAAGCTGTTCAAGGGTGTCTCACGGATTCGACGCTTGAAGAAGCTGAGTCTGAGATACCTTGGACCGTTTGAGATCCTGGAGCGGATTGGCGAAGCAGCGTATCGGTTGAAGTTATCAGTGGAATTGAGTAGGCTACATGATGTATTCCACGTTTCGGTATTGCGGAAGGTGGTACAAGAGCCTTCTCAGGTTGTTGCGATCGATCAAGTGTCGATTGATAATGGGTTGACGACTAAGGTCAAGCCAGTTCGCATTGAGGACTTTGAAGTCAAATGGCTCTACAACAAGGAAATTCGAATGGTTAAAGTCCGATGGGATAACTGCGGACGTGAGGAGCTTTCTTGGGAGCGAGAGCAGACTATGTTGAAAGCATACCCCGAATTATTCCAAGCAGGTAATATTTAAATTATTTTGTGTACCTTTACATAATTTCGTGGACGAAATTCTCTAAGGGGGGCGGGAGATTTGTAATGCCCCGAAACTTAAAAGTGAAACGGGCAGTGTTCGAACCAAGTTCGGGTCTTGGTAGGGTGAATACGGCCTGTGACACGAGCGTGTCACATGGCCGTGTCGTTCTCAGGTCGTCGAGTTGAGGTCGACGGGCGTTGAGTGCTCGAACACGGCCTGGGGCACGGGCGTGTCCCAGGGCGTGTCATGCACATGACATGTGATACGGGCGTGTCGCATGGTCGTGTACTACTCTGGAAGTTTGGTCCTGTGTCGACTTGGGACACAGGCCGGAGCACGGGCGTATACTATATGACACATGCGTATCGGATTCTGCACGGCCGTGTGGTCACCCGTGTCCACCAAGGGTCGTGACAGTTGGCGTGGCAGTTATTCATGACACGCCATTGGTCACGGGCGTGTCGATGACCCGACACGGGCGTGTAAGGTTGGGACACGGGCATGTCCTAACCCGTGTGCTTTTCTGTACTCGACAATCGTGTCTGGATCGAGGTACACAGACTTAAACACAGCCGTGTGCAAAGCCGTGTTCGGCTCAGGATTAAGAGTTTAGGCAAATCTGAGCCGTTCGTTTTCTTAAAACAAGATTTGACGGCCCAAATGAGTTCCTGCTTTCTTAAGTCCGGGAATAGAGGATTAATTCCACATTTCCTCTTAAGTTTTCTCTTTCAAAGAAGTTAGAGAGAGGAGAGAGAAAGGAAAAGGGAAGGGGAGGAATCCGGCGGCCGGCGGAGCATTGGAGCATGAACTTGAGAACCGAGACCAGATCCGTGGAGAGAATTCCCTTGCGAAGCCTTTCATCCGGCTAGTTCTTCATGGCGCCAAAGCAGACTTCAAGGGTAACGATTCTCAACTTGAGCATGTGAAGCTCTTCTTCCTTTACATAGGAAGACCCTCTCACGCGAGTGTGCGGTGAGTTTGCGGTGTTCCTTGGGGTATATATGTAAAGTCCCCCTTGTTTAGAGTCCAGAATCGTAGTACAGACATAGGCATTGTGTGTGAAGCCTCCCCGGACGTGTTTGTCTGGATCGGTGATGTTGCATTGCATGATTAGCCGGAAAAGACTCAGTGCCTTTGATTGTTTTCGAGTTTCTACGCAGTAGATTGCAGCAGGGATCCTTTGGGATTAACTCCAAGGCGCACCCAGAAAACTGGGCGAAAACATAATTCTACTAACTTGGCGGCCGGGGAGCCAGCCTTGAACATAACTGGGTTATGTGTTGTTTGGGAATGAATTAGTATCAGGGTGAAGCTTGGTCCGCGCGTACGTCTTAAAGTGACTAGGAGGAGTGAACAACGGGCGGGTGGAAACGGACCTAGGCTTTGCGGTTCGGTGCTAGAGGCCCTAAAGTGGAACTGGTCGTTGGCATAGTCAGGAGTCTTGGACTGCAGTCAGAAAGACTCAAAAATGCTCACAATGGTTGCCGTCCCGGGGATGGTGGTGAAGTCGCGGAATCGATCGGATTCACCGAGAATGTGCCATGAGTGCACGGGGTGTTTGGCCGAGCGAGCCTACACCTATGGCGAATTATACTTATGCACTTAATTGTTTAGCTGGGCTAATAAAATGAAGGGAAGGAGCGCCGCCGTCTTGAGTAAGGGGCGAGGTCGTTATAATTTGGTCAGCCTTTGCTGACCGTTGCTTTGTTTGCCACCATGCGGTGGAATGTTGCTTGCAGGTGCTGCGGAACAAAGCGCCAAATAGCGGGCTGAAGCCCAAGTTACTGAGCTGACCCTCGAAGGCCAAAGCGAACTGTTGTTTTACTTTTGTCATGTGTGGCTGGTCTGTGAGCCGATGTATGTAAAACATTATATTGTCAAGTGAACGTTTGTAAGGCCATAAGGCCAAGTACTCTTTTATGTATTTGTTGTATTTCATTCCTGTGGTGTATAGTGGACATTCATGCCGTTGTTGTGCAAATTTTGGGTTCTCTTAAACTATTTAAAAGCTTCCGCTATAATGCTCTGTGTTAGGGCGAGTAGTTGAGTTTTTGATATTATTCTGTAACCCTTCCGACTGTCCGTGGTATATGGCGTTGGGTTCCAGCTGGACCTTCTGTTATATACCATACGACGGATGAAGGTGTTATAATTTGGTATCAGAGGGAGGTGTCGGTCGTCTGTATTTGAATTCGTGAGCGAATTCTTTTAAGGGGTGGTGAACACATGTATGTGCGTCATCGTTATAACATAAAAAAACTCATGAATGTCTAATTAGGAATGGAAAAATACACTTGTTTTGAGGAACCTGAGTGTTCCAGTGATTGCTTTTAGCAATTTGTGTGTCGCCTAATCAAGGGTTTATGTTATTATAGGTAACTAGGAGCGGTGCTGGGCAATCGAAACATCCGCAATCGGCGGAGAGTAGTGCACCAAGTGACGTGCCTACAACACCTCCTTCAGCAGAAACCATCAGATTGGTGGCTGAAGCAGTCTTTGCCACGATAAATGCCCAACAAGTACAGCACGCACCACCTGCTAATGAGCAAGAACCGATTAGAGTGGCAGAGCCGGGAGTGGTAGAGCGTGGGGCAGTTGATCCGGTAGAACCAAGGAGAGCCACGGAGAAACAGCTCAAGCATGTGATGAGCTTTAATCCTCCAGTGTTCGACGGGATGGGAACGCCAACTCAAGCTGAGGATTGGCTCTCTACGATGAAGAGGGTCATGACCGCTAGAAACTGTGGAGTGGAAGAAGACCATAATAACGACCTTCCTATTGGCTGGTGAGGCAAGAATGTGGTGGGACGAGCTGGAGGTTCATCTCTTAGTGGGAAGGCAACTTGCCGAAGTACCGATAGAGGAATTCTCAAGGTTGTTCTTGGACAGATACCTACCTTCTGCCCAGAAGCTTGAGATGGAGAATAAGTACCTCGGTTTGACTCAAGGAGAGAGAAGCGTAAATGATTATCTCCACGAATTTACTCGGTTTGGTCGTTATGCTGGTGATATGTTTACTGAAGAGGAGCGGAAGACCAACCGATTTTATGAGGGCCTACAGGGCGACCTACAACTACTCCTCGCTGGGCCTAAGCGCAGGGCTTCCTAGCCTTGGTAAATGCGGCTCGGTCATTGGAAAGGGTCGAGGAGAAAGTTCAAGAGAAGAAGGACCCAGGGGATAAGAGGTCGGAGTTCAAAGTGCCGAGTTCAAAGTCGGGTTTCCGCAGGTGGAAAAGAAGCAGAAGACTTCGAGTTCAGCCCCTTCATCTGGTGTGATGGGGGCAAACTCAAGTCTAGTCCCAGGAGCGTGCTACAACTGTGGAAAGGTGGGGTATTTTGCACGAGAGTGTTGGAGCGGACGTGCAAAGTCCGAGAAGAGGCATGAAGCAACATTTGAAGAAAAAGGGAAGGGGCGGAGTCAACCGCATCCCACCATGATCTAGCATAGCCTAGAGTTTATAATCTTGTCCTACAAGAGGCCATTAAGCAAGCTGACGTGGGGATAGGTATGAGTTAAATTTTAACAGTTTAATTTTTTTTTAAGTTGTTACCTTTTTGCATGTTAGCTTATGAATGTTGGTGCTAGGCTTTGTGTTAATTTTTGACTGTTCGACGAGAGCCCTGTTTGATACGAGAGCTTCATCTTCCTTCTTGTCTGAAAGATTCGTATCGCGCATCGGAGTTCCTTCTTCGATGACAAAGGATAAGTTGGATGTGTTGCTGCCCAATGGGTGCTCAATGTGTGCGGATAGAGTCTGTGTGGTAAAGATACAGATCAGGGATCAGAAGTTCATTTTGCAAGCGCCGGTACTGCCGTTAATTGAGTTCGACGTAATCTTTGGTATGGACTGGCTATCAGAGAAGTGAGCATGCATTGATTGCAACCGAAAGGAGGTTAAGTTGGGACTGAATACTGATCAAGAGACTACGTTTGCGGGCATGAAAGGGTCGAGCAAGATTTTGATGTCGGCTCTTTAGGTGATTAAGGCAGTTCGGTCTGGGGCAGAACTATTTGTCGCATTAGTGCAGGCTTCAACGCCTAAACCTAGTCTTGACAGTATTGCAGTTGTGTTTGAGTATCCTGATATCTTTCCAGACGATCTCCCGAGAGCCCCTCCTCAGCGAGAGATTGAATTTACAATTGAGCTGGTGCTGGGTGCCAAACCGGTGTCACACCCTCCGTATCGGATAGCGCCTAAGTAGATGGCAGAGCTGAAGGTGCAACTGCAAGAATTGTTAGAGCAAGGGTATGTGCGTCCAAGTTCGTCGTCTTGGAGCGCACCGGTCCTCTTCGTTAAGAAGAAAGATGGGAGCTTGCGACTCTGTATCGACTATCGAGAGTTGAACAATTTATGGAAAAGAATAAGTATCCGATCCAAAGGATTGGCGATCTATTTGATCAGTTGGTTGGGTCAACGGTATATTCAAAGCTAGATCTGAAATCCGGATACTACAAGCTAAGGATAAGAGAAAGTGACATCCCAAAGACAGCGTTCAGCACGCGGTTTGGGCATTACGAGTTTACGGTCATGCTGTTTGGGTTGACAAATGCGCCATCCGTGTTTATGGATTTGATGAACAGGACGTTCAGAGAGTACCTGGACCATTTCGTGATAGTATTTATCGACGCCATCTTGGTGTACTCGTGGTGTGAGGATGATCACTACAAACATCTGCATATGGTATTGGAGACGTTAAGTAAGAATCAGCTGTATGCTAAGTTCTCCAAGTTTGAGTTTTGCTTATCCTCAATCGCGTTCCTTGGTCATATTATTAGTTTTGAAGGCATAATGGTGGATTCGGCGAAGATAGCGGCGATTCAGGAGTGGCCAGTGTTGATTACGGTGGCGGAAGTCCAGAGCTTTTCTGGGGCTTGCCGGCTATTATAGGAGCTTCGTAGAGAACTTCTTGTGGATAGCACTGCCACTCACGACGCTGACAAGGAAGGATCAAAAGTTTGTGTGGACGTTGGAGTGCGCGCAGACTTTCGAAGAATTGAAGAGGCGGCTGGTCACGGCGCCTATTTTGCGTTCGCCGAGTGGGTCCGAAGGGTTTGAAATTTATAGTGATGCTTCGGGCAGTGGTTTGGGCTATGTTCTGCTACAGTATGGGAGCGTAATAGCCTATGGATCACGACAGTTAAAGGTTCATAAGAGAAATTATCCGGTCCATGACTTGGAATTAGCGGTCGTGATATTTTCTCTAAAGCTGTGAAGGCACTATCTGTACGGTGTGAAGGTCAATATCTACACCGATTATAAGAGCCTGAAGTATTTGCTAGATCAGAAGGACCTGAACATGAGGCAGCGGAGGTGGATGGAGTTCCTGGGGGACTACACTTTCGAAATTCATTATGTGCCCGGGAAAGGAAATGCAGTGGCGGATGCGTTAAGTCGTAGGGCACCGGCGCAAGCCAACTGGTTGGCGGTGCATGATGAGATTTTGGTCCGTGATTTGGAGGCATTGGAGATCTCCTGCGTTGAAAAGCAGACTAGTGCCGAGGCAATATTGTGCTGGACGGAGGTGCAGTATGACCTAGCTGATAAGATTCGGTGGGCTTTGGTTCAGGATAACAGTATGAAGCAGATCTTGGATGAATCGTTGGATGGGTCAAATTTCCAATTTGCAGTTGAAGATGGACTGCTAAGGAAGGACGGTCGCCTATGCATCCCTAGTACAAATAATCTTCGGGAGGAGTTGATGTACGAGGCTCATCATACCAAGTACTCAATCCACCCGGGGAGTACGAAGATGTATAGGGACATGAAGAAGTTGTTTTGGTGGCCAGGGTTGAAGAAGGATGTAGCACTTTTTGTGGCGAAGTGCCAAACTTGTGCCCTGGTGAAGGCGGGGTGCCAGAAGCCCGGAGGTTTCTTGAAGTCCTTGCCTATCCCGGAATGAAAGTTCGACGACATTTCCATGGATTTTGTGCATGGTTTGCCAAGGTCGCAGAGGGGAAACGATGCCATCTGGGTGGTCGTAGATAGATTGACAAAGGTATCGCACTTCATCCCGAATAGGAAGGAAGATCCGGTGGAAAAGTTAGCCAAGCTCTATGTGGATAATATTGTACGGTTGCATGGTGTGTCATGCAGTATTGTTAGTGACCGAGACGGACGCTTCACGTCAAATGACTAGAGGCTGATGCATAAGTTGTTGGAAACTAAGCTGAGTTTCAGCATAGCCTTTCATCCGCAGACGGATGGTCAGACTGAAAGGGTCAATAGGACGATGGAGGACATGCTTCGCATGTGCGTCTTGGATTTCAGAAAGCAGTGGGAAGATCACCTGTACATGGTAGAGTTTGCATATAATAACAGTTTTCAAGCGAGTATTGGAATGACGCCTTTCGAGGCCCTGTATGGGAGAAAGTGTCGCACGTCGTTGTCTTTGTTGGAGATAGGCGAGTCAAAGTTATACAAACGTCAGGCAGTGGAAGACATCACTTCAATGGTATGTACGATTCAGGAATGGTTAAAGATCGCTCAGGACATGCAGACAAAATACTATAATGCCAAGCATAGGAATGTGGAGTTCAGTGTTGGCGAATGGGTGTATTTATAAATCAAGCCGTTCAAGGGTTTCTCGTAGATTCGACGCTTGAAGAAGCTGAGTCCGAGATACCTTGGACCGTTTGAGATCCTGGAACGGATTGGCGAAGCAGCGTATCGATTGAAGTTGTCGGTGGATTTAAGTGGGCTACACTATGTATTCCACGTTTCGGTATTGCAGAAGGTGGTACAAGAGCCTTCTCAGGTTGTTGCGGTCGATCAAGTGCCGATTGATAATGGGTTGACGATCAAGGTCAAGCCCGTTCGCATTGAAGACTTTGAAGTCAAACGGCTCCGCAATAAGGAAATTCGAATGGTTAAGTCCGATGGGATAACTGCGGACGTGAGGAGCTTTATTGGGAGGGAGAGCAGACTATGTTGGAAGCATACCCCGAATTATTCCACGCAGGTAATATTTAAATTATTTTGTGTACCTTTACATAATTTCGTGGATGAAATTCTCTAGGGGGGGGGGAGATTTGTAATACCCCGAAACTTAAAAGTGAAATGGGCGGCGTTCAAACCAATTTCGGGTCTTGGTAGGGTGAACACGGCCTGTGACACGGGCATGTCACATGGCCGTGTTGTGCTCGGGTCGTCGAGTTGAGGTCGACGGGCGTTGAGTGCTCGAACACGGCCTGGGGCACGGGCGTGTCCCAGGCGTGTCAGGCACACAGCATGTGATACGGGCGTGTCACATGGCTGTGTACTCCTCTAGAAGTTTGGTCCCGTGTCAACTTGGGACACGACCCGGAGCACGGGCATGTACTGTATGACACAGGCGTGTTGGATTCGGCACGGGCGTGTGACCACCCGTGTTCACCAAGGGTCGTGACGGTTGGCGTGGCGGTTATTCATGACACGCCACTGGTCACGGGCGTGTCGATGGCCCGACACGGGCGTGTCAGGTTGGGATACGGGTGTGTCCTAACCCGTGTGCTTTTCTGTACTCAACAATCGTGTCTGGATTGAGGCACACAGCCTGAAACACGGCCGTGTGCAAAGCCGTGTTTGGCCCAGGATTAAGAGTTTAGGCAAATCTGAGCCGTTCATTTTCTTAAAACAAGATCTGACATCCCAGATGAGTTCCTGCTTTCTTAAGTCTGGGAATAGAGGATTAATTCCTCATTTCCTCTTAAGTTTTCTCTTTCAAAGAAGTTAGAGAGAGGAGAGAGCAAGGAAAAGGGAAGGGAAGGAATCCAGCCGCCGACAGAGCATCGGAGCACGAACTTGAGAACTGAGACCAGATTCGTGGAGAGAATTCCCTTGCGAAGCCTTTCATCCGGCTAGTTCTTCATGGCGCCAAAGTAGACTTCAAGGGTAACGATTCTTAACTTGAGCATGTGAAGCTCTTCTTCCTTTGTATAGGAAGACCCTCTCACACGAGTGTGCGGTGAGTTTACGGTGTTCCTTTGGGCAGATATGTAAAGTCCCCCTTGTTTAGAGTCCGAAATCGTAGTACGGACATAGGCATTGTGTGTGAAGCCTACCCGGGCGTATTTGTCTGGATCGGTGATGTTGCATTGCATGAGTAGCCGGTGAAGACTCCGTGCCTTTGATTGTTTTTGGGTTTCTACACGGTAGATTGCAGCAGGGATCCTTGGGGATTAACTCCAAGGCGCACCCGGAAAACTTTGAGGAAACATATTCTGCTAACTTGGCGGCCGGGGAGCCAGCCTTGAACATAACTGGGTTATGTGTTGTTTGGGAATGAATTAGGATCCGGGTGAAGCTTGGCCCGCGCGTACGTCTTAAAGTGATTAGGCAGAGTGAGCAACGGGTGGGTGGAAACGGACCTGGGCTTTGCGGTTCGGTGCTAGAGCCCCTAAAGTGGAACTGGCCGTTAGTATAGTCGGGAGTCTTGGACTACGGTCGGAAAGACTCAAAAATGCTCACAATGATTGCCATCCCGAGGATGGTTGTGAAGCCACGGAATTGACCGGATTCATCGAGAATGTGCCCTGAGTGCACGGGGTGTTTGGCCGAGCGAGCCTACACCTATGTCGAATTATACTTATGCACTTAATTTTTTAGCTGGGCTAATGAAATGCAGTGAAGGAGCACCGCCGTCCCGAGTAAGGGGTGGGGTCGTTATAATTTTGTCAGCCTTAGCTGACCGTTGCTTTGTTTGCCACCGTGCGGTGGAATGTTGCTTGCAAGTGCTGCGGAACCAAGTACCAAATAGCGGGTTGAAGCCCAAGTTGCTGAGCTGGCCCTCGAAGGCCAAAGCGAACTGTTGTTTTACTTTTGTCATGTGTGGCCGGCCTGCGAGCCGATGTATGTAAAAAATTATATTATCAAGTGAACGTTTGTAAGGCCATAATGCCAAGTACTCTTTTGTGTATTTGTTGTATTTCATTCATATGGTGTATAGTGGACATTCATGCCGTTATTATGCAAATTTTGGGTTCTCTTAAACTATTTAAAATCTTCCGCTAGAATGCTCTGTGTTAGAGCGAGTAGTTTAGTTTTTGATATTATTCTGTAACCCTTCCGACTGTCCGTGGTATATGGCGTCGGTTTTTAGCTGGACCTTTTGTTATATACCATACGACGGATGGGGGTGTTACAGAAAACACCGGCGAGCACCTCCGAAAAAACACTGACTTGTTGGCTCCCTTGTTGGCGCTAGAAATTTTCGTCCTTGGCCATAAATCCCGCTTTACGGACAGGGTGGATGGGAGTCGGCCCTTGTTGGCGCTGGCGGTTGCTAGTGAGGGCAGTAGTGGTGTGTGGCAGGTAAGTGAAACAAGTGGTGGGGCGTCGACCATTTGGGTTGCGGGGAAGGTTTTGATTCTTCTATGCGAGTTTGTTGTCGTTGGATGAGCATACGCCCTAGGGGCTGCCGAAATGACAAGGAAAACAAAAATGCCAGAGTGGTTGTTGGTTATCGGTAACCCCTGCCCCCTTTCGAATGTAAAGCTGGATTGAAATGTGTTGTCTACAGGTGAAGACTCCTCCCCGAGCCAGTTGAAAATGGTGAAGTGAAAGTGGGGGATTGGACAACCTGGGCGACCTGTCCGCGCGGTCTATGTAGACATGACTGGTGGTTTGCCAGGTCGACAGAGCTAGTTCAGACAGCTTGTTCCTTGGCGGCCTGGGATGTTTGTTCGCGCGGTCTGTGCAAATAGAGGCAGCGTCTAGCCAGGCTGGCTTATGCTCAGCAGGCAGTTGGATCCTAGAAGGTAACCGGGCGGATAACATCTCTATCCGCGGAGTCCGGCAAGATGTGGACTTGGCTGGAGCTCGGCAGACCGGCATGGTAGATGCCTTGGTCTAGCTCTGCTGGTGTGGTTGGTGGAAGCCGCAGGGTTCGCCGGTTAGAGCGGATAAGTGTTAGAGTTCATCAGGATTAGCGGACTGGGTCTAGTGTCTGCCCGTAAGCGCGGACTGACCCTTGTTGCCGGTGGTGTGGACTTGGTTGTTCTAAACCAAGTCCAGGTTTGACTATGTCCGGGGAGATTGCGCAGTTAAGAGCGGACTGCTTCTCAGTCCACCAAGCTCGGTAACAGTTGTCGCGTGCCTTGGTTGCGAGCTTGGGGAATGTGGACTGGAGTTGAGTCAGCAATGCGTGCAGACTGGTGCAGTATCCGCCAAGTTGGGCAGCTTGGTTGTTGTGCCTTGGTTGCTAACTTGGGTGTGCAGACTGGTGCTGTGTCTGCAGGGCACGCGGACTGGAGCAGTGTTCGCTGATAAGCGGACAAGGTGTTGCTGTAGAGTTCTGCTGGTGGCGGCGTCCTAGCTTGGCCTTTGGATACAAGGCGGATAGGTTTACTATCCGGCCTTGGTAAAGCTATTGGCGGTCTGGCTATCCTGCACAGGTCGCGGCGGACTGGTTGTGTATCCGCGGCTTGCGGATACACTTGGTGTTTGCCGCGAGATGGGGCGGTTATCCTATCGTCTAGGGCGGTGACCACACTCCTTATCGTGTCTATAAATAGGACCCCCTGTCACATCAATATGTGAGCGAATGAACAGTAAGTGAACTCGCGGATAGTTGATGCGGATTGGATATTGCATCTGCGCGGTTTGAATATTGACTGGGTTGTGCAGTGCAGGTTGTGTGGATAGCGCTGGAAGGTCAGGACTTGGTTCTGTCTGCCGTCAGATATAGTGCGGACTCTGCGGATAGCAGCCAGCGGTTAACAGCAGGTCGCAGGTTGCGGCTAGGCGGTCTTCTCTTCTGCAACTAGTTTCCTAGTTCAATAAGCTGTCCGCTTCTGGCGGCGTGTTTAGTTCGGCAGCAACAGTTCGTGCGGTCAGGCAGCTAGGCGACCTTGCGGTTAGGCGGCTTGCCGATCGACGAGTAGAGTTCTTTCTTGCATTGGAATAATTGGCAGTTCGCGCGGCTTGGTTTGCGGTCTGGCGACCTGGCGGTTTGTGCGGACTCCGTAGTGCAACAGTAGAGCCGACAACTAACTCTTTGAGTCCGCGCGGTTAGGTTTTGCCTTGTAACTGTTTCTGCTTTCTCTTTGGTTACTTTGGCGAGTCATGTCTCGCCATGTATGTCTCACATTGTAAAGATTATTTAGTACACGATTCTTGCTCTTCTGGTTTGCATCTGGTTTATTTGGGCTCGGAATTGGTTGAGTGTTCCTGCGCCTGGTTTCCCATCTTCCGCTATATCAAATTTTAACAGAGTCATTGCTCCTCCATGTTTGTTGATATAGGGGTAAAGCCGGACTCTCCAAAGGACACTTTTTTTTCCTCCGACAAGAGTTCTAGCTCTAGTGTCGTCTCCTCTTCTATCTGATTATCTGTGTATCAGCCTCCTCACAGGAATCTGCATCTTCTCGAGTATAGAATGCAAGAAAAACATATATGCAAAGTTGCAGACAAACTGTCTGTGAAAATGCTCTATTAACTTAACCTGTAATTTCCAAGTCTCGGGGTAAGTTGCAATTGAAAATATCGGTGGAGTTTTGTATGCCCAACATTTTGATTGTATTTTTGTGTTTTCATTTATATAAGATTTGATATATAATTTTGATGTTTTTTTTATCTACTAATTGATTATTAATCATATAAAAAATGGAGAGCCAAATATTAACTAAAATATTTTCATTTTTGTAATAGTAATTTTGGTGTGTTATAAACATTTTGGTGTGAAAATACCATATAGAAAAGGAGAGAAAAACCATAGTTATTTTTCTGTCAACGACGATTTTAAAATTTGATGTGACAATAACGTGTTTGTGTGAAAATAAAAAGTTTGATATGTTAATATGATTTGCCTGTCAATATCAAAAATTGATGTGTTTTTAACATTGCTCAAATATTATTCTCCTACTAATATTCATTTTCTTTTTAAGCACTAATTTTTTTTTACCCCTCCAGTGAGTGAGATATTTGATCGGGACTAGCAAACGGGTAAATCTGGATATACTTGATTAGTCACATTGACTTTTTTTTTCATACTCAGTCACTTCACATTTAATGAAAAAATGCTCATCTTTTATTAAAGCTCAAAGAACAAATGAAGCGCATTTCTAGCTGATTGTGGTGTGCAATGCATGTTGCTTTCCTCGTCATCTTTATTTATGCATTTGTTAATATTCTGCACATTTTTGGTGGTTATTCGCCTCAGCAACTTTACTTTGAGTGCACGGGAAGAGCATTTCAATTACATTTAAAGTCTTATTAACACGCATGGTCGTGCACTAGTCCTTGTCGCACGGTTGCTTTACCGTACATGTTCATTTTATGAAAATGTTCTATTTATAGGTTTCTTCATTGCCCATGCAATTTGTTCTCGCACTTTATGAAGCACGGTTATGTTCCTACTCGTGTGAGAACAAAACTTGCAATTACCCAGTATTTATGCTTTTTTTTCTGCACCCGTGTGATTTCTTCGTGCACATGCTACTTTGATTGTGCATGAGTAAAATGCACTGGCACCATATTTACTTAAAAATCAATATCCTGCGACGAATTCAGCGACAAAATTTTATATTTTAATATTTTTCTCGCACGGTTGTGTGCCTGCCACTATGAGAACTACTCGCTGTTTTTCTTCCTCTGGGCTTTGGTTTCACTCCATAGTGATTTCCCGTCATCCTACGCTCTCAAAAAAGTGATATCTACTCCATATTATCCGTCAAGAAAGGAAGAACGAAGTAATTGACTTGGACTTTGCAGACACTCGAGAAGATGGGCTAGAGGTGGTGAGAGCTTGAGTGACCCTGGCCGCAACCATTGAATGTGTGCAAGATAAAGATTGACAACCCAGTGATTTCCTCGCCTTTATACGAGATAGAATCAGTCATCGTTTGTATCTCTACCAGTATCTTCCGCTCTAAAATGTATGCCAGAAAATCACTTATATTTTGATGATGAACCTTTCATGAATTTGTTTTAATTGTAACTCGCTTTCATTGGTTCTCTATAAAAGTTCATTTTTTATGTTTGATGTGTGGAATCACTATAATTGGTTATGCATGTGATATTGGTTGTGTTGTGATCGCTTGTGTTGTGAGTTGTTATGGAAACGAGTGAAGAGAAAGAAGATGACCCACGAAGGCGTGATATGGAGGAAGGTGACTCGCGGATGTGTGATGTGGTGTCGGCGACCCACATAGTTATAGTTTTTTATTTTTATTATTCACAAATCAAATCCACTCATCGAAACCATTCAACTAAATAACTTCAATCTCAAGTCTTTTCTTGATAGATAACAACACCCCACCGTGTTCCACATGAGATCGATACTTTGAGGGTAACTCTTTATTTTATATTACTTGTACGACTAGTGCACTTGTTGAGATCACATCAACCAACAGTCCCTCACAAAGTAACTTATCTTCCCACAACACCAAAAGTCATACAAGTTATATCTTCTATTTTGGTTCACCTTATGAATAGAGTGTGGGTGTCAGTGAATAGATGAGTGAGCTTTAGAATTCATTGCCACTTTGCTTTTGATCTTATGGTTTTGTGCATGAATGGATTGGGGCATCATAGTCACAAGCCTTTTCTTGGCAATAGGTTTCTGAGTTATAGTGGGAAGATAGGTCGACTAAATCCCAAACACAGCACAGAAAACACACAAAGAATTATAGTGGTTCCCCGATTTGGGTACGTCCACTTTCCCCCTTCGACCTATCTTCCACCAAGGGACGACTCGGTCACTTCTCCAAACGGATTGAAATCCAATCCTCACACTACGAAATGAACCCTTCCAACAAAGGAGTCACAACTCCACCACCACGGGTTGCACCCAACCCTTAAAACTAGGAATTAAAATTCCTTTACAAAAAACCAAAATTGAATGTAAAAGAAAATACAAACAAAGCTTTTGGAGATTCCGATGTCCTTCTTCGTTCGTTGAAGCTTTCTTGAAAGTTACGAAGAGTCCACAACCGGATTTCTCTCTTGGAGAGGATCTTGTCAAGATCGGCGGCGATAAGTGATTGCGGCGACGATACTTTGTAGATCCAAACTTCTTGACGAAGCAAGCAAGGTCTACGAACGATCTCAGTCGGATCAATCGTCTCCACCGATTCGGAATGAAGAACTAGTCTTGTTCAACGAATCGAGAGACAAGAGATCTCAAGAGAGATGTGTGAGACGCTCGGCTTGCCTCGGTACTGTCGTCGAAAGATCAAAGATGATCGAAGATTAGCAGCAACGATGAACTGCGAGCGGCTACAGGCGATTGGCGCTTTTCGCGATCCGCTAGGTCACGCTCGGCCTCTTTTTGATTTCCGAGAATATCTCCATTGTAGAAGTTCAAAATACGCGTATATATATGCCCTGATCCAACCCTAAAGACCGTTGTGGGGCCCATAAGGAAAAGCCCTAGCCCCGGCCAAAACAGCGCAAGGCATCTTGGTTCGGTCCAGCGAACGAGGAAAATTGCCTAAGGCAAAATCGGCGGGAATCGTTGGTGATTCCCGTCGATGTCGGCGGGAATCATTCACGATTCCCGTCGATTCTGCCTTAGCAGAATCCCTGTCTGGAAAAATGTCACCCAGAAGAAGTCGGCGGGAGAGGCTAACTGATTCTCGATGAATCGGTGGGAATCACTAACTATTCTCGTCGAAGTCGGCGAGATTCACAAGTGACTCCTGTCGAAGTCGGCGGGAATGACTTAATGATTCCCGTCGATTTTGACTTAGAAGATTTTTCTCTTCCTTCCTTTGAAGACTTGGTCTTTGACCCATCTTTGCTCCTTCTTATGCTCTTGATCTACATTAACCCTGTACTTGAAAATAAGTACACTCCAATAGAGAGAGCACACGTGAGTCAACACACTGATCTACTCAACGAGGAATTACGTTGCGCAGACCCGTGTATATTGACCCACTGCACCCTGACATTGGTGTGTACTTATCATGGAATAGCTGCAAGCACAACTTGATAGAAGATCGTCAAATACATTGTGAATCCATCTTAACTTGACTGGAGTCTTCTTCAAATCCAGGTAATTGTGGATACAATACCCAACAATCTCCCCCTATTTGAAGAAGCAAAAATCCTACTAGCTAAGATGAATTACACCAACCAAAAAGATATATATAAAAGTATGCGAGACAAGAAATCAGAATAATAAAATTTCACGCATTCAAAACAAAAATTGAATAAGCATATGATTATATATATATATATATATATATCCAAAGGGTTGTCCATTTATAATTACAAGAGTAGAAGTACACGCATATTGAAAATAAAGAGTTTAGATTCCAAGACTATCCCTCCTTTGCCTCAGCGTCTCTTAGTTGTTTAGCCAGGAACTTCTTGCTTTGTCTTTAAAAATATTCCTTTGGCTTCGGGTAGTACCGGGGGGGGGGGGAGGAGCTTTGTTCTCCACTGTGTTTGACCTGAAGAATATGTTCCTTTTAGCCTCATATTCTTTGTGCATTTTCCACTCATACTGACTATATACTTCATTTCTATTAAGCTCTCCCCGCTATTGTAGCATGAATGTATCCAGTATGATGTTCCTAGACACAAGACTCCATCGTTCATTCTTAACTTCACTTTCCTTCCTTCTTAATTTCCTCTCTGCTGGAGTTTCTTTAGAAGTTCCTTCTTGAAGCTTTCTTTTCCCTTTCGCAATCGCTTCTTGATCAAACATTGCACTGTGAGCAGCTTTGGAAGCGGCTTTAGCAGCCTTTCTGGCATCAGCTTCACTTACGGGAAATTCCTCAGCAATAGCAACCTCATCAGCAGCAGCAGTAACATCATCAGTAGGATTAACAGGAATATGTATACCTGAAGCTTGCTGAGCTAGCCAATGACAGCTTTCAAATACATATTTGTTTGATTGTTTAAAGTTGTCGACCATGATTTGCTCTAACCCTGCCATCTTAGCTGCATATTCCTTCTCCCCCTTTTTGGCTTCTAGGGCAATTGAGTTTGCATAAGAGTGCAGTGACTGATCTATATGCTTTACATTCTGAGTGAAATTAGCCAGCAAGGTATTCTGATTCGTGTTGAGGGTGACCATGTTGGCATCGAACAATTTGATGTTGTTGGCCACAACATGAGCATTTTGATTTACCACTGCCAGGTCAGCTGTATTTTTCTTTAGCCCTTGCATCAGAAGATTGACGGCAGTGCCGACCTCAGCATACTTATCTTCAAACTTTTGTTCCATCTTATCCAGCTTGTGATTTATCTCCACCATATTCTTTAGCATCAGATCCTCTGATTGCTTAATTCGTTTAAGTACCCTGTTGTGAGATCGTTTAAAGGAGGTCTTCAGTTCATCTACTATACCTTGAATGATATTTACAGTGTGATTTGCCAGATTAGGTCCTAACGGATGATCCTGATGTATGGCCTGATCGTGCTCTGGGGGGATAGGACTCTGTGAGTCAGGATTCTCCTCTTCAGATACACTTGTGGAGCTTGATAAATTTACGGTCTCCTGTGGGGGAATTGGGGCAGCCTCTGTCATGTTTCCATATATACTCATCACCCCCTTCAGCATAGTATCAGGTTGTTCCTGAGGCCGGGAGGTCTCCCCCTCAACTGATGCGCCAGATACATCAGGAACTTTTACCTGAATCTGTTCCTCAGAAGGGAGGTCAACATCAATCTCCCTCATGGCCATATCATTTCCAGCTTGCTCATCATTAAAGTCCTCAGCAACATGCTGTTCAGGGGAATCCACATCATTCTCATCAGCAGCGGCATTCTCCACATCATCCTCTACTTCCTCCTCGTCAGTCTGATCAGTAGCGAGGGTTTCCACTGCAGCCTTAGCGATGAGGGTAATATCAGTAACAACGTCTACTTGATCTAAGACTGAGGCTTCCATCCTGATGGCAGCTGAAGGACTGGGTAATGACTCCCCCTCAGTTCCTGCATTCAGCAGATCAGGAACTTCACTGGGTTGATCCGAAGGATTTGTAAACTCAGGTGCTCTGTCTTCCTCATCAACACGTGTTCCAGACGCACCCCCTTGGACAATTCTTCTTTCCCACCTATCAAAGACGCTGGAGTCCATCTTCATTAGGTAGTGAAGGGGAACTCCCTTAGTCATATCAAATCTATCTCCGTCCATCTGATTCAGGTAGAGACTGATGATTCTCCCGAAGTTAGGAGTACGTAGGGTATCTTTTATTTTCTCAAATAACATGGCCCCCAGTTTAATTTCTTTCTGCACACTATAGCTATCAGGATCTTAAACATGTCACCTGAAATGTGATCATGGGAGCCAGGTTTACAGATCAGAACCTTCCCTATGATATCTGAGAGAAGCTTTCCTTCTTCGTTCATGTCCTTGCGTTTAATAGCCCTGGTCTCTCGAGCCAATCCACAGAAAAGTAGTGTCCTCGTACGATCATCTTCATCTAGATAGTCCTCTTGTTCAGAGCTGGAGAGCTGGAGATGATGTGACAGTTTTGCAGCCATCATCTTTATCCTTAAACCTGCTATCTTACTCTTTATCAGTGTGTCCTCGTGACGCAGCTTGGATTATGCGTAAAACTCAAGAACTTCCTTATCTAGAACCTTGCACGGGTGCTCGAGAATGAAGGAGAGCCCGACTTGTTCCAACATCAAGATGATGTTTCTGAATTCTTCTGAAGCATGGGCAAAGCCTGTCCTAACCAACTCACTTCCAGTGAGGAGCCCGACCGTTGTTCGAGGAGCCATTATGAACCTAAAAGAGTTACACTCAAGGAATTAGCACTATCTAAATCTAGAGTTTGTAGGAACTGAACTAGAAGGAGGGATGATCCTTGAAAATGGAGAATCTCAAGGAAGCAACTGAAGTTACCTTTCACACGGAGGGTGCAAGGAAGGAGATGCGTAGCAGGCAGTGAGAGGAGAGTAGCCCTAGGCCGATGAGAAGCTTGCATCGGGACTGAAGGCTGGCGGTGGATCGGCGTGACACGTGCGTCGAGCAGATGCCGATGACCGGAACGCAGATTCGACGGGCTACGATCGACGAGAGCGACGGAAGGTATACTCGAAGGTTGCGGAAGTCGATGAACTATGGCTGGAGAGCGACGGGAGGCTCGTTTCTGCAAGATCTGTTGAAGGGATTCAGCGAGGTTTCCGCAGGGTCGACGGGAAATGGCGAGGTTTCCGCTGCTTTCTGCAGGAAGCTGAAGGGTCGACGGGAAGGTGATCGGTCGGGAGATTTCAGTTCTTTTCGTTCGATTAAACAAACTTCTTTCACGATGGTAAAATTGTAATGTTAAGCAATCACTTACCACGGTCGGGAGATTTCCGCTCTTTCCGTTCGATTAAAATGATCGACGGGAATCCCTGTACATTTAAACCTTTGAGGCGACGGGAATTCCTGCTAATTCAAAACTTTTCCCTTTTAAATAATGGATAAAAATTTTCAGGTCAGAATAGCTACGCCTAGTCGATGGAAGGATAACACTAGAAATAATCACTGGCTATTTCTTGGTGAGTCAAGATTTAAAAAATATTAGTTGAACCTACTGGCACAAGTCCCTTGAGATTCATCGGACCAATTGACACCCACTCTCACACATTATCAAGATATAGAAAATTTATCAGATTCTAAAATAAGGATCATATGGTTATTGGCTTGCGTGTCCCTCCATTTCAGGTGTGTATATATATATCTTGAAAGAAAATCTACATATATGTCTATATATATATATGTATATCTATGCAATACGATTCAATTTTTCGAAACTGAATGCGCGTACCTGGGATTACTAGGTTGATCATTCGGATCCACTATTTGAAGTACGACAGGTATCATGTACAAGTAGGACACTGTAGTTAGCATTATCTCTTATCCCATATTCTTGTTCCAAAGCAAGCCTGAAACATCTCTTGTTTAGGTCCCATCATGTTCATGGGTACCTAGACTATCCTGTAAAAAAGAATCACCTTACCTTAGGAATCCAATAGGTATTGGGTCCTAGGTTCTTGTCAGCATAAAATACAACATGCCTTCTCACAGGATTTCTGACAGGAAGGCTGTCTCTTGCCAAAGGATGTGGACATACCCTTGCCCTTGGCACAGAAGGATTGTGCCAACAATCTATGGCAAAGTGACCCACTCTGTCACAGCACCAACACTCATGAATATTTTATTTCCTTTTCTGACCAGGTCTATTAACGGAGTTAGTCATGACCCTAGGTCTGAAGGAGGCACAACTGGAAATGCTCTCAGATTTACCCTTTCCACCGAGACTCAAGGGGGGTCTGATGGTGAACATGTGGTGAGTATCATGAGGCCTGGGGGATGGTGCTTTCTTTTCAGCCAGCACACATTAGGGGGTCCCAGTGATGCTTGCTACATGTTTGCCAACTCCCTTTTCCTTTGTCCTAGGGTGGGAAGATGTTCTGCGAGAGCTGATTCCAGCAATGTCATGAAGTGAGGGGGCTGAGGCCGTAAATACAAACGGTTCATGATGAGGCATGTGTATTTTCTCATGGGCAGCCATAACAGCACTTGCATTAGGGGTGTTTCCACATGAGGGTCGATCATTCTTGCAGTGAACCTTGTTCTTATGGTCATACCAGAAGGAATGATGAGTGCCCCTCCTACTCGGTGTGGGGGGTCTGTAAACAGTTTCCCCATTTCTCCACGATTTTATAATTCGCGAGATCCACCAGTTTTCTCCCTTTCTCTTAATAGCATCTATCTTGGAAAAATTTGATACTATCCTCTTCTCGGTCTCTAGATGAAACTCTAGGTCCGAGATCTTTGAGTCCTTCACCTTGATAGATTCCAATTAGGGCTGATATCGAGTCGAGTTCGAGCGATTTTGGCTCGGCTCGAAATCGAAATTTTCGACTCGAACTCGGCTCGAAATCGACTCGAAATCGAAATTGATTTATTTCGATTTCGAGTCGAGCCGGCTCGACTCGAAATGGCTCGATTCCGAGTCGGCTCGAAATCGAATCGAGTCGGCTCGAAATCGAATCGAATCGGCTCAAAATCAAATTGAGTCGGCTCGAAATCGAATCAAGTCGGTTCGAAATTTAACAGCTTTTTGCTTTATTCCTAGTTTGCTCAAAATAAAATTTGGCAACCTATAAATTTAAGAAATGAAACACTTAAAGCCTTTATTCTTTTTATTTAGGTTTAAATTTTGTCATTTTTAATCTTAAAATAAGAATATATTAATAAATACATAATTTTTTTAATTAATTCGAGTTGATTCGAATCATATTTCGAGCGATTCAGGGCTGGCTCGAAATCGATTCGAAATCAGATTCGAGTTAAATTGAATCGACTCAAATTGAGTCGAATCAATTTTAACCGATTCCGATTCGACTCAATTTTCGAACGATTTTCGAGCGATTTTCGAGTTTCGAATAATATGCTCGGCCCTAATTCCAATTAGAGGTCCATCATGGTCCGCAGCTGAGCAATTTCCTTAGCTTGTTCCTCAACAAGCAAGTTGCTCTTCTGAAGGGCTCTACGAAGGGAATCAAGAGTTTCAATCTTTTGATTGAAGCTGTCAATTTCCCTTGCATCAAAAGATAGACAAACTTCTGAACTTCTCCTGTCTTCAGGAGATATAAGAGGAAATGAGCAAGAAGAGGAAGATACCTGATCCTGATTGTGCTGATCAGGGTTAGAGTTATGATCTGCAGAGACTGATGTTTCTGCTTCATCACAACTGTATTCCTCACTCTCTTCTTCAGTCTCAGATAGAGATACGGGAGCCCTGATATTGACAGGTTGTTCTTGACTTTCATCTTCAGAGATGAGGACCCCTACATATGCTTCATCTTCTTGCTGGCATTCATTCCAGGCAGTCTTCTTTCCCTCCATGAGGTCAGAGATTGTTTCCCACATGGATTTTATAGTCTTACACTTATCCAATCTTGTTAGAGATGATCCTGACCAAATATCAGAGATGATCTGTCGTACCAGCTTGTCTAAGTTGAATAGTGAGAGCTCAGTTTCAGACATCTCTGCGGGACTCTTAGGGATTTGGAGATCTTCTCCAGAGTCAGAAGCCTTCATGGGAATGAAGGGACCCTCTTCCACAATGAATAAAGCACGGGGGTCAATGGATTCCAGATGAAATTGAACTCTCATTTTCCAGACGGGAAAATATTCTTTTGTGCAGGCAGGCAGTCTCAGGGGAGAGACATCAGTGTATAGCTCCATGCTTGAGTCTTGTTTTCTTCTTGACACTAGATGCATGATCTTACTCAAGGTGTTAACCTTATTTATGAGCAACCTCCCTCTGATACCACTTGAAAGTATCTAGTGTCGACTAAATCCACCTACGGGGGGGGGGGAATAGGTGTCTTGCAGTCTTTTGCGTAATTAAATTTACCTGCACAAATTAACAAACACAGTATAGAAAACACACAAAGAATTATAGTGGTTCCCCGATTTGGGTCCGTCCACTTTCCCCCTTCGACCTATCTTTCACCAAGGGACGACTCGGTCACTTCTCCAAATGGATTGAAATCCAATCCTCACACTATGGAAGGAACCCTTCCAACAAAGGAGTCACAACTCCACCATCACGGGTTGCACCCAACCCTTACAACTAGGAATTAAAATTCCTTTACAACAAACCAAAATTGAATGTAAAAGAAAATACAAACAAAGCTTTTGGAGATTCCGATGTCCTTCTTCGTTCGTTGAAGCTTTCTTGAAAGTTACGAAGAATCCACAACTGGATTTCTCTCTTGGAGAGGATCTTGTCAAGATCGGCGGCAGCAAGTGATTGCGGCGGCGATACTTTGTAGATCCAAACTTCTTGACGAAGCAAGCAAGGTCTACGAACGATCTCAGTCGGATCAATCGTCTCCACCGATTCGGAATGAAGAACTAGTCTTGTTCAACGAATCGAGAGACAAGAGATCTCAAGAGAGATGCGTGAGACGCTCGGCTTGCCTCGGTACTGTCGTCGGAAGATCAAAGATGATCAAAGATTAGCGGCGGCGATGAACTGCGAGCGGCTACAGGCGATTGGCGCTTTCCGCGATCCGCTAGGTCACGCTCGGCCTCTTTTTGATTTCCGAGAATATCTCCACTGTAGAAGTTCAAAATACGCGTATATATATGCCCTGATCTAACCCTAAAGACCGTGGATGGGCCCACAAGGAAAAGCCCTAGCCCCGACCGAAACAGCGCAAGGCATCTTGGTTCGGTCCAGCGAACGAGGAAAATTGCCTAAGGCAAAATCGGCGGGAATCGTTGGTGATTCCCGTCGATGTCGGCGGGAATCATTCATGATTCCCGTCGATTCTGCCTTAGCAAAATCCCTGTCTGGAAAACTGTCACCCAGAAGAAGTCGGCGAGAGAGGCTAACTGATTCTCGATGAATCGGCGGGAATCACTAATGATTCCCGTCGAAGTCGGCGGGAATCACAAGTGACTCCCGTCGAAGTCGGCGGGAATGACTTAGTGATTCCCGTCGATTTTGACTTAGAAGATTTTTCTCTTCCTTCCTTTGAAGATTTGGTATTTGACCCATCTTTGCTCCTTCTTCTGCTCTTGATCTACCTTAACCCTGTACTTGAAAATAAGTACACTCCAATAGAGGGAGCACACGCGAGTCAACACACTGATCTACTCAACGAGGGATTACGTTGCACAGACCCGTGTATATTGACCCACTGCACCCTGACATTGGTGTGTACTTATCATGGAATAGCTGCAAGCACAACTTGATAGAAGACCGTCAAATACATTGTGAATCCATCTTAGCTTGATTGGAGTCTTCTTCAAATCCAGGTAATTGTGGATACAATACCCAACATAGCCTTTCATCTTGGTGTTGGAGCAAAAGATACAATAACAAATGGTCCATCATCTTTCATATTTATCGCTTCATGAGGTGCCTTGAATGCACTCATTCCAATATCTCTATGATTTCTTCAATTTCGTGGCTTTTTAGTTTCACTGGTAGAGCATTCATTTGATAGTTATCCATATGAAAGATCTAGATCATATTTATTTGTTGGTTGTATGACATTTTTTTGAATAGGGTCTGATCCTGTGAGGAATTTTCTTATCATTTTTTTAGTGTTTCCAACACCTCTATAAGGTTCAGAAAATTTTTCAATGATTGGTAGGAATGTTTGCAGCTTAGATAATTTATCCACGAGCTTTCTTTTAATCAAAAACTTATCCTCCAAATACTTGATGATTTTCTCTTATTGTCTTAGTTTATCATCTTAGACTTCAAACTTCTTTTTAAGCACCATAATATTGAAACTGAAAATCGTCTCTTGTAGAGTTTGGACCCTAGAAAGGGGAGGTCGCACACTTACATCTCCTAGTATGCCGGCTTGACTGAGAACTTAGGATTCGGGACTGCCCCCAGGCTACAGCACGGAGGTCCCATCACACAACCGGAAGATCTTAGAGCGCTTCACCTCCTTAGCCAGTCCTGAGCTAAGGATACCTTAGAAAACACTACAAGACTAGAGAATGAGAAAAGCTTGCCTTCTGAGGTACCCCCTTGGGTCTATTTATATATTCCTAAGCCTGACCTACAAATAACGTAGCTCCGCTGTTCTAAATGGCTATACATAGCCCAAAAGGGGATTGTCTGTAACATCCTATTTCCAACTAGACCTCCCCAAGTGAATTTGTCATGACTAGGTCATGACAAGGCCTTGGTAGCTTAGGAACCCCTTGGACTTAGACAAAACTAGGGGTTAAAACACCTTGGTCTTCAAATAGTAATTTCCAAATATCTAACCTAGGGTTTGACTTAAGGGTCTTAACTTGACTCAGTGCCCCACCACAACATCCCTAGGCAATCTAGGAGCCCAGGGGGACATTCAGGACCCATTGGGGCCAGTCAAACAGGTCAAGTTGACCAAAGTCAACCCTAACCCTAATTAGGGCAAAATGATCAATTCCCCATCAATTGACCTAACTGACCATCACCATATGGAATTGACTTCACTTCTAGGTCTAAAACATCATAAGAGACCTAGTAGACAAAAAATCCCCACCCTAGGGTCACCATAGGGCAAAATGACCAAAATACCCCTATTAGGTTAAAATGGTGATTTTCCATTAAACACCCCTATTGACCACAACAACTTCAAATTGATCACACCCATAGGGTCATAACCTCATAGGGGACCCAATGGCACAAAAATTTTATGGTTTTGTCAACCCTAGGGCCCAGTTTGACCAAAAGTCAAACTAGGACAAATTTGGTCAAATTACTTGGACCTAGCCACAACCCTTTGGGCTAGGCCCTAATTGAGTGGTCAACCAGCATAATTGATTGATAATTAACATGGGAGAGAGTGGAAATTCGGCCATGGTTATTAGGAGAGAGAAATGGGGGTTTTCCCCAATTTTGAGGAGAGAGAAAGTGGCCATTCATGGCCATTAAGGTGATACACCCTTTGGTATCACCCAATAATGCTCCCATTCATCTTCCCTGATGAATTAAAGGGAATTCCAATAGTTTTCAGAAGGAATTGAGGGAAGGGGGGGTGCATGGGGTGGCCGGCCATGGAGGAGGTGGAAGGTCCCCTTAGGATCTCTTAATGGAGCCATCCCCCACTCAATTAAATCCCCTCATTAGCTTCCAAAGGGGCCAAGCTTTCGAAACCCCCTGTTTCCAGTGAGATTAGGGTTTGCTGTGCAGAGAATCCATGGCGCCGAGAACCTTGAGGAGGAGCAATGGCGGCCGACGATCGGAGCAAGGGAATGCCCCAAATGAGGTCCAATCCTCTCCTTCTCTACCTGTGCTAGATCTATGACATTTTAGTTGAAGGATCGAGCTCGTTTGATGCTCAATTGGTGATAAATTTCTCACTGAAACTCCATTAAAATCACCCTATCGGGTCGCCGGAAATAGCCCTCTCCGGCGGCCGTGCCGCCGCCAGGCGATAGCCACCACCTCGACGGAGGTGGTGGTGGCGGTGGCCGGCCGGGGAGATGGTCGGGTGGCCGGCAAATGGAGGTGGAAAGCCTCCCAGGCACGGCTTATCTGAGCCATAGGCTCAAGCTTGAAGATGACCCAGAGCCACAGATCAGGCTTTAAGATTTGTGCAGATCTTAAGTATTAATTTATTTTTATGCTATTTTCTGTCGTAGAATTAGGGTCACCTTAGGAAATTTCTTAAAAATACTTAGAGGCTCCTCCCAGAAAAATATCCAACATCAAAGATGTAACTCTAGGAGTCTACTTAATTTTAAATTTTGTTTCATTAACTTGGAGCCCTGGATAGACCTCAGCACTCATTTTGGTGAGGTCTATCCATAGGGCTGTCCAGAGCTTAAATTAAATGCCCACTCCAAACTAGACATCCAAATGATCTGAAATTTGGGTAATGGTCTATTATTAACTATATCTAGGACATATCCAAAAATCAGAATTTTTGGAAAATATTTTTCTATAGTTTTTAGAAAAATTTAATAATCCATGTATAAATTAATTAGGTGTCATAAACACCTCAAAATCCACCCAAATTTGGGTAGGTGGTCTTAGAGAGCATGTTAGGGCTTTGATAAAAATTTAATATCCTTTGGAGTTGTTTTGATTAGGTATGACACACCCTCCAATGGAATTTGGGGTGGTTTGGAGTAGGGTATCCCTAGAACCATAGGGTAGGTCCCTTAATGAGGATTTTTAGGGTTTGAAGATCATGGGATCAAATGACCTTGGAATGACTTGAAAATTTGTGAAGAGGACCATAGGATTAGTATAGTCATCTGCTTAAAATTTTAGGGAATTTGGAAGCCTTTAACCCCCTCAAAACCCTAACTCTAGTTTAGGGCACTAAATCTAATTGGGAGTATTAGGCTATCAAATAACTTTAAAATCACTTGAAATTTGGGAAGGGTAGTTATCTGATAGAAATATTCCTAAATTAATTTTGGTGGAATTTTTGGGCTAATAAAATCAGTACTTTCTTTTCAACCCTAGATGTGCCCTTAAAGATTATTATGTTGATTGTGAAGTTTTTGTTTATTGCAAAATTATGAAACCTTGGAATAGGACATTTTATATCATGATAGAGCCCTCTGTACTTTTGTTTAAATTTTTAGATGACTGTTTCAAGTAGTTACTTCATAAAAATTATGATTTGTGATTTCTGATCAAAAATAGAAACAGAGCCCCAATATTGTCAAGAAAATTATGAAATTAAGTCAGTGAGTGTTTTTGACCATTATAATTATCCTGTAATTTTTCCCTGATTTTTAGATGGATAAAACCATTACTTACTTCACAAGTCTGTATTTTGGAAGTTTACATTTAATTAGATTCAGAGCCCTTCATATTTGAGAAAAAATTTAAAACTTGGTTACTATTGATTTTAGATTATTATCAGATTTCTGGAATTTTCTTATAATTATTAGATGAGTTTTTACTGTACTTGCTTCATTAACCAATGGTTATGTAATTAATGGTTATAAATTAAATTAGGGGCTACTATTCACTGTAAAAATTATGAAACTACTTCTAGGGTGTTTTTAGGCCATGATAGTCCTACTGAAATTTTATTATAATTTTTAGAACAATATTGCTGGCCTTTTCTTCATTAGATGGTATTATTGACCTTAAGTTTTAAATTATGAAAGGCAAGTCTAATCTCCTCTTAAAATTCTCAAACCTTGGATTTACTGTTTAAATGTCTTTTAGTATTTATTATAATTTTGTGGTGATTTTTTTCAGACTTTAGAGAGCACTTCATGTTCAAAGTAGGGCATTTGGAGTCTAGGGTTAATTAAATTAAATGCCCACATAATTAGGAAAATTATCAGACTCTGGATTTAGTCTTAATAGGTCATTGTAGACTCCCAGTAATTGTTAGAGATCTATTGGAAGAGTAATTAGAGTACCCCCTAATGAGAGCACCATGTAGCTTAGCATGGTTTGCATATAGTGGATAGGTCTGAAATAGTCGGAGAGCTTAAACACACTTAGGGTAGTCACACTGAAATAAAAGAGAGGTTTGATCAAGGGTAGAAATCAATAACATTAAGTGCCTTGGAAAGGGAACTTTGGGCTTCATCCCATCGTAATTCCTAGTACCACTGCGAGCCCCTCACCGGGTAGATCTCGGGAAGTCCAGGGTTAAGCTTAAACCTTAGGAATAATATGGGCAAGAGTAACCCTAATAATAGTTCCACCTTACACTCACACTTGTACACGAAGGGAGATAAATTTGTAGTGAAAGGATAGCGTAGGCCCGTGGCCTAAGGGCCTACTGGTAGAGTTAAATGAACTCAGTATTGATTTGGAAGTCCGGGGAGCTGGATGCTCGGGGACTGGGTATAGACTTGGAAGTCCGGGGAGCTGGATGCTCGGGGACTTGGAAAAAGGAGACTTGATTAGTTCAGGGAGCCGTGGGCTTGGGAACTTGGTAAACTAGTAGACTCGGTAGTCTAGAGAGCTGGAGGCTCAGTACTACAATTAGATACAAACTATCATGGTTGCATGTGCATAACAGTGGTGGGTCCTCGATATTGGATGATCGAACACACCGTCGTCAGTACGTTGACTCGGGGAGACTAGCTGGTTTGCTAGGATTAGTACGGGAACGTACTAGAGGGGCTAGGCTGAGTAGTGTGTTTACCAGTTTAGGAGTGGAGAGGCCCAACCCACTGTCTCCGTTTGCCACGGCGGAGGCTCTTGAGAGTTTAGCTAACTCCAAAAAGGGGAACTAAAGGTCTGTGCGCATAGAATCGTGTGTGTGAGTTGCACTTGCATGTGCATACCATAATATACTTGCATGTCATAGCATAATCATTGCATTTAACCCCTGCCACCTATCGTATAAAATGGTATGAGATGTTTTATACGATAGGCCCTGCAAAACGACCCCTTGGTTTATAGGGGTAATCCCTATAAATCAATGGTTACTTTTCTTGTTGCTCTTACTTACTCTTTTTACTGCTTTTACTTACTTGTTACTATTTACTTTTGTTACACACTTGTTTACTCATGTTTAATTATTGTGATACCCCTGCCATAGTTTATTATTTTATTCCTTAGGGTAGATGTCACCTGCTTGATTACGCCCTGCTTTTGGTCCTCCTTTTCACTCCTTTCCGCCCGGTGCCTAGGAGCCACGGGTAGAGGGGTGGGGGATTGTTGACTGAGTCTAGTTTGACTGACGGTCGTTTGACCACCATATTTTAGGTGCTCTGGATGGGAGACAGGGAACAGCCGCAGGAGACGCAGCACCAGCAAGGTACGGTGCAGATGGAGATGGGCCAGTGTAGCTCGGGTGGACAGGCATCCGAATCCGTGAGTGGAGCCGAGTATTAGTAGTTTCACTTTTATGAGTGGATTGTAGTGAAGTTATCATGTACCGGGCATATGTATTTCACGATGTGGAATCTTTATTGGCATGTGATTTTTCCTCTTTCTATTATTGTGGACTTGATTGTTTTAGTTTTTTTCTCAATCATTATACATTCTATCGCAGGTGATCGAGATGGCCGACAGGATCGGCATTTCGTGGTGTCGACCATCCCGGAGGGTGGTGTTACCGCAAAACGGCGGTTCTGGGCCTAAGACCCGGTGGTTATTGCAAAAAAAAGTGGGGTCTTACATTGTCAACAACAAAATTCCGCTATTTGGTGAGGATACTAGCAGACCAAATCACATTAAACTTAGGATATCTACACCCCACTCATGAGGAGAATGCAATCCAGCTCGCCAGTCTCTGGGACGGGTGCGGTATGGCTCCCATAGCTTGCCTCCCTTTCAGGCGGGTGCGGGTTGGCTTCCTGCGGCTCGCCTGCCCCTTATACGGAGGTGGGTCAGGTACCCGAGGTTCGACGACCACTTAGGCGGATGCGGGCCAGTGGACCTGGTTCACTCTCCGGTCAGGCGAACACGGGCTGGCTTGCTCGCTTTCCAGGCAGGCGTGAGCTAGCCCGCTCGCTTGCTAGGCAGGCGCGAGCTGGTTTCCCGGCTCTCCCGTCTGGTCGGGCGGGCGCGAGCTGGCCTATATCGAGGGACCCTCTTCTGTCTTGTTGTACCCACTCGACGAACACTGGGTTGTACATAATCCCAACCCCACGTGTTCGGTGAGTGCCTGCTGAGTTGGAGGGAATCTTTTGGTGGGTCCCACTTTCGTGCTATATATATATCACCTGGATCAAAGAAATTCCCCTATTTTCTGCTTCTCTTTCTCTTCATGAGTTACAGTAGCTAAGTGATGCCTATATCAGAAGAGATGCGAGCTCGCCTGGCAGCTGCGAGGGAGGACACGCGATCAGAGGTCATTGATGTCACCCCTGGCTGGCTCGAGGGTTGCCCAACCCTGCTTTCAGACCAAAGAAGGCCAAGGTGGTCAAGCGGCCTTCTCAGGATGACACCTATGCATCCAGTTCGGTGGTCGGTTCCGAGACCATTCATCAGGTATGTGGGACAGTTATTTGGTTTTATTATTACTCCGATTTTGATCTCCTCCTCCCCAGGAGATGCCTTGCGAGGATGGAGGTGGGGAAGTCGCTCTGAGACATTCTTCCCCTCGTGTATCTGAGCGGGCCGTCAGCCCCTCGGTTGCGGGATCTACTCTTCTCACGATCCCGAATATTCCTCTAACCACTGGTGAGTTCTTGACTCCCCGCCTTCTCCTTTCGCCTGATCACACCTCACTTTCTGATTGCTTATTGTTGCAGCTTCCACCCCGAGGGCCGCCGCCCTGCCTCCGCTAGTTCCATAATTGCCGACCTGCCATGGGTTGGGAAAATATTTTGCGACTCTCGAAGGCTAGTTCTTCTAGGGTCAACCAGATACTTCCTTCCCGCATGCCAGCGCGAGAGCTGTGCCGACTCTTGGTGAGTCCATATACTTACTCGCCCATCGTTGCCTGACTATTCCGCTAACTCTCTCTTTCTCAAGTTTCCACAAACTGTCCTCATCTGAAGTCGACATGAGCGAGGGGTACTCACCTCCCCTTCCCTAGATTGCATCTCTGAATACCTGGGAGACCCTCAGGATGCTGAGGAAATGAAGAAGAGAGTGAACAAGCTGCTCCAAAATCACTCCTTGATGCTACGGGAGGTTTGCGGCAGGGTTGATGAGGATAAGGCGGATGCGGAGGGGCGCTTTGGGGTCCTGGAGGGTGTGAGGTGCCCAGAAGACGGCGATGGGATGACTTCACCAGGAGTACATATCACGCGGGCAGAGGAATGACTTAGGCACGCCACGGAACAGGTCGAATTGGCCCAACAAGAACTACTGGCAGTTCGCGAGTATTTCTACCCTCGTCTACCGCCCCGTTCTGGGGTGTGAGGGAGGGGTAGGTGGAAGTGGATTCAGTACTAAAACTTATGCCTCCTCGCTGTCGGCTCCCAGGCCCGGACCGTACATGCTTTCTAGACATCAGCTCGCGCAATCCAATTACAAACTTTATCATTTATTTTTTCTTTCGGAGGGCTTCCTCCTCTTTATTATTATTTGAGACTACTCGCCCGTTCATGGGCCTGTCTTTATGTAATTAACTATTTTTCTCGCTTGCTGCTCATTTTGTTACTTCTTAGCTTCTCTTAGGTGGGTGCGGTATAGCTACCCTAGCTCGCCCACCTTCTACTCGGATGCGAGCCGACGTGGCTCGCCCGCCTCCTAAGCGGATGCGAGTCGGCATGGCTCACCTGCCTCCTAGGATGACGCGGGCTGTCGTTGCTCGCCCGCCTCCTAGGCTCGCTATTGCTTAAGCTTCATAGGATCATGGCGAGTAGGTAGGGATTTGGGGCGGGCTCGAGTATCGAAGAGTCTAAACACATTTTTGCTATCCGCACACCTCCCGCCGAAAGGACGTTTTCCCGCCCCTTTCTCTTTCTATAAATATCCCCCTGCCTTTCATCCACCTACCACATTTAACTCTTCCTCTGCATTCCCTTCTCTCCCGAGTCTGATTCTCAGCTCGCCACTTTCTCATGAGAACTTCAGCGCCTAGCCCACTTACCAGATCACAGGATGGGAGGAGATGGTGGCGACGCTGAGGGGCGAGGCAAGTGCGCGTGGACCTTCTCGTATTACACTTTCTTCCCCGCCAACCTCACCGGAAACGAGTATCCCTCGGCGGTCGCGCTTTCCATCTCGCCCGAGTTCAAGGTGAGGCGTCCTGGAGAGGAGGAGAAGATCAACAATCTCTCTGATGCCGAGCTCGCGATCCCCATCGCCCATTTCGATGCGGGCCTGAGGATTCCCCAGTGGCCCGAGGTCTGGCAGGTACTGAAGTATTTTAGGATCGTCCTAGGACAACTGACCCCCAACTCTGTTGTCATCGTGGTCGCGTTCGCCTATTTCTTACACGAGGAGCGGATCGAATTCAACCTGACAGTCTTCTGCAAGCTCTTTTCCTTCCCGACGAATAAGGATGGCACCGCCTATTTCTCTAAAAACCACATGAAGGTGCGGGAAACAGTGAATAAGAGTCATAATTGGCTCAGGAAGTTCGTGTTCGTCAAGGGGGACTTTGGCAACATCTCGTTCTCGCCCGTCCAGCTCAGAGAGTCGAGCTACCGTCCTCCCAGCCTGGGGGGCCATGAAGCCGACCTCTTTGTATTCTTCTAGGGGAAGAACTTTGAGGTCGTGTTCCTCCAAAGGAACGTCGATGCCCTCATTACTGTCCCGCCTGGGTAAGGTAACCCTATTCTCACTCTCCTTCACTTCTTTACCTTGCTTTAGATTCTGACCATAGATTGTGAAAGAAAAGGGATAGATACTACTCTAGAGGGGGGGGGGGGTGAATAGAGTAATCAAAATTGCACTGGCAAAGTTGACTGTCTACTCAACTCCCTTGGAGTTAATTGCGGAATGAAGGTTATAGATATTTGAGATGAAACCCTAAAGCCTAACACAAGTGTTGTGCACAAAAGGGAGCCAACTGTAATTACAGTTAAGGCTTGGAATCCTAAACAGCAACTAACAACCTAGTTAAGACTAATCACAGCCAATCAGCACAGAGAATTAATTAAACAATCCAGATGACACAAGAAATTTATAGTGGTTCCCCAAACAACTTGGGTACGTCCACTCTTCTACCAACAAGGTAGGAATCCACTCAGGTTTTTGATCAGGTGCCCTGCCACCAACAAGATCTGCTTCAGGTAGATCCAGAAACCCTTTAGACTTTTGATCAGGTGTCTAAAAATTAACACAGGTTTTTGATCAGGTGCCCTGCCACCAAGGTATACTTTTGAAGGGAGTAATAACCCTTCACAGGAGGGGGAAAGGAGGTTAAAATGTCTTCTCTATTTTACAATAGATTAGAGAAGCACAAGAACTTGCACTGAGCTAGAAAGCTCTAAAGAGTCAAGGCTCCCCCTGGCTAAAAGAACGTCCAGGTGAAGTCTTGCTTCAGTGCAGAAAACACTTCAGAAAATCTGAAGGAAAAAGCTACAAGAAGATAAAGAATATGAATTGAAAATTTCTTCTTCAGACAGCTATCTTCTTCTTCTTCTTCTTCAAAAAGCTCTGAGTGTAAATCTTCCTGTAAGCAGGAGAACTCAGGTTGAAGAAGAGTGAAGAGCTAAAACTTCTTCTCAGTTAGATGTGAATGAACTGAGAGCAGTTGTAAACTGTAAGTTGTAAGCTTGAATGCAGCTGTTAGCTTTTGAACTCCTTTTTCCTGAATGAACTGGTTTTTGGCAATGTGAACTAGTTGATTTCTTTCTTTAAAGAATACTTTATATAGTAGCAGCAACAACGTCTCTTATTTGAGTTTGAATCTTGTCTTCTACTGAAATCTGCAAGCTGGGCTGCAAAAAGCATAAAGCAAAACAAATACTGCAGACAAATATCCTATAAGAGGATAAAGCTTTCTAAGAAGCTGCAAATAACTCTGATGAAATAATACTAGAGAAAGTCACATCAGAAGAGACTCTTTACAGCCAGAAAAGACTTTCTGAGTATAACGGCTATAAAGGACAGCCTGGAAGATAAAGCAGAAATCATATCTCAGCTAATAAGACAAACAACTTTATCAGAAAAAGATTAGCTCATGCATAAGGAATGGAACAGATATTGCATGGAAATAATATCATAAATTTATTCAAACAATCTTTTATAAAATATGCCAAAATAAATATGAAATAAATCACATCATAGAAGATGACAAAATTACTCAAAACATACAGCAGAACGTCGAACAACCCTCGGAGATCGTCGACCGAAGCACAGAGATCGTCGACCTATTAGACAGATAGTCAAACGATTCAGATAGTCGAACTATCAAAGAAGATAGTCGAACTACCACAACAGATAGTCGAACTATCAGGACAGATAGTCGAGCTATCAGATAGTCGATCTATCAGGACAGATAGTCGAACTACCAAACAAAAAAGATAGTCGACCTATCAAACAGATAGTCGACCTATCACAGAAAACAGATAGTCGACCTATCAACAGATAGTCGAACTATCACAGAAAACAGATAGTCGACCTATCAACAGATAGTCGAGCTATCAACCAAGACAGATAATCGACCTATCAACAGATAGTCGAACTATCAGATAGTTGAACTATCCAAGCAGATAGTCGAACTATCAAAGAGAATAGATAGTCGACCTATCAAACAGATAATCGAACTATCAAAGAAGACAGATAGTCGACCTATCAACAGATAGTCGAGCTATCAACCAAGACAGATAGTCGACCTATCAACAGATAGTCGAACTATCAGATAGTTGAACTATCCAAGCAGATAGTCGAACTATCAAACACAACAGATAGTCGACCTATCAAACAGATAGTCGAACTATCAACGCAGACAAAACGTCGACCAACTGATAGACGATCGTCGATCAGTCGATAGACGATAGTCGAGCGGCGTTCGACCATAGTCGAACGAAAAACAACTTAACCAAAAATACATCTGGAAAAGTGACGCCTCTAAAACTAGAGCAACAAACTAAACAACTAACCTTTGACCATAGATAAATCTTGGGTCAAGAGACAGAAAGAGAAGACTGAACTCAAATCAAAACTAGGATACCAACAATCTCCCCCTATTTGAGTTAAGTCTCTCAACAATTAAATACAAAACTAAATACTGAAAAAATAAATAAAAAGCATGAAAAGAAATAACTAAGCAGATAGCATCAATCAATCAGATAAGCAATTAACTGTCAATCAATGAAATTTTAAGATGCTTCAGAGTTAGATTTAGGATCAGAAGAACTATTAACAAAATTAATCTTTCTAGAAGGATCTAGAGCTTCTTTTCTTGACAACTTCAGGTCTTGTTCTCCAATGATTTTCAATTCTGTCGCTCTTGAGACAACTGCCTCAGGATGTTTTTCCATGTACTTTGAAGGATCAAATACTTCAGGTCTAACCTAGAATTTATCGAGCTCCTTCATTCTGAATTTTGACATCGTGGTCAATCCTGCAGTGTCTTTCCCTTCAGCTTTAGCTTTCTTAATTTGAGCTGCTCCAACAAGTTCAAGAAAACGAGCCATCCTGAAATTAGGATCAAGCTCTGGGCTTTCATACACATTTTCAGAAGATGTATCAACTGGTTCTTTATCCTGAATAACTTTTGAAACATCCTTCACAGAATGATCTGGCTTAGGAGAGGTTGAGCTTTTGAGTTCTTTGGAATGAGGAGGAGAGAAAGTTGGTCTTTGATACACCACCTCCTTTACTTGTTCCTTAACATCATCAAGTCTTTGATAGCCAGTTTGAGTTTTACCTTGATATCCTTGAGAGCTTCTCCTTTGCGATGACTGAGATGGATTGAACCTTTCAGACTGAGCAGCAGGGTTTGCAGATAAGTTTCCTGAGGCTCCTGCACTGGGAGGTGGAGGAGGAGGACCTCTAGGAGTCCATCTTGGGACAGGACTGTCATACCTCTTTGACTTCTTCCTTTACTTCTGCTGATTCTTAGAGAAAGCCATCCAGTACTGGAAATCTTTTGATTTAGGATCAATTCCTTTCAGGATATAATAAGGAGTATCATTATCTGGATTTGGAGGAGGAGGAGCTACAACTTTCCTTTTCTTTTTAGCAGATCTTTTTCTTTTAGACTCATCAGATTCATCAGAATCGATTTCTTCCTCAGAATTAGAAGAAATGGGCAGATCATATGGATCAATTCCTTCTTGCACAGCTCTTTCCTTTTCCTTTAGAGCAGCTTTTTCTAATTCTTCTTCCATGGCATCCTGTGCCAGGAGAGTATCTAAATCCAAACCCGAGGAATCATCCCATACAGTAGACTTTTCAATTTGAGCATCTGCAGCCTTTTCTTGTTGATCAGAAACTGTCATGGTGACCAGTTCTACTTGCACTGCTAGCTGAGCTGGCTGAGCAGCCTCAGAAACTTGAGCAACTGGTTCTGTTTCAGTTTGAACTTCTGTAGCTGGTAGGTGATCAGGCTCTTGAACATCTAGTACTTCTTCCATATTATCTGTAGTATTATGAATAAAATTTTGCTAAATGACATCTAATCATCCCTTCCAGGTATTCCCATACAAGCATATCAGTTATCAAGTCTAAAAAGTAAGTAAAAGGGATACCTTCAGAATTGACCTTTGTGTGTCCTAACTCCCATAATTCATCTAGAAAGGAAGTGATAACTCCTTCTAGGTACAGGGCGACCAGGGGAGTAGAACATTCTTCCAGGCAAACTTTGACAATGAATTCAGACTTCAATAAGGCATCAAAAATTTCTTTTTCAGATAAAGGAGGAGGAGCTGAATCTTCTATTTCTTTCTCTGTAACTGCAGGAGGATCTGCTGGAGGGGAGGCCAAAGGCAGCTCAGAGACATCTTCATTAAGCATCTCCCTCTGCCTGATTTCAGTAGATACCGAAACCAGGCCCTTAGAGGAAGAGGGCTCAGCAGACTTTGAGAGTGCCCGAATGACAGCAGTCAAAGAAGAGATGGATGAAGCAAGGGGAGCAATTGCCTCTTCAATCATGATTTTGATTGAGGGGGTAATTAACTCCAGGATGCTAGAGATGAATGCTGGAGTGATTTCAAAGGATGATGATGATGATGGGGGAATCTCAGAGGATGGATGATCAGCAGGGATGATGTATTCATGATGATCTGGAGAGTGAACTGGAGATGGAGAGTGAGCTGGAGTTGGATGAGAGGATGCAGGGTGATCAATGTGATCAGAAGAAGGAATTGGAGAATGAGGAGGAGTAAAAATCTCAGAGACCAACAAATCAAAACTAGGATGAGATATCCTAGCAAGATGAGACGGGAGAGGAGATGCAGGAGGTGATGCAAGGTGAGAAGCAGAAGGTCGTACTTCAATTGAAGTTGATGGAACTTCAACTGAAGTAGACGGTAAAGCAGATGAAGAAGATGGAAGGGAGAGATTTGCTGAGCCAGCTTCTTGTAGGGGAGGAGTGACTGAGGCAGTCCTGGTGCTCTCAGATGTAGCTGCAGCAACCCCTGCTGGAGCGGGCTTCAGAAAAGTCCTTTTCCACTTGGCGAATAAGGTTGGATCCATCTTCTTGCTGGCATTGATGGAGGTAGCAGCTGAAACTAACAGATGGGGATATTTTTCCCTCAGAAAAATCCCAACTACCCTACCCAGGGTAACTTCTTTCTTGCTGTTCTTTTTCCTGATCAAATCAAACAGAACTCCTGCCCAATTAATCTGTTTCTTATTCACAATTGCACACATCAGTGCAAACTGCTGCCTTGTAATATTATCATGGGCAGAGTGCTTTCCCAGTAGCACTTTTCCGACGATTTCAGCAAGAAACTTAATCTTAAACGGAAAATTTACTTTAAGCAGCTTAGAGGGAATGCCTTCGGCATGTCCCAGCTCTGTCAGCATTCTCCCAAACTCTGGGGTATCTTGCTCGTACTCTTCTTCCCCATTTATCAATCCAAATATTTCAGTTAAAATGGCGGGAGTCAAAGTTACCTCTTCTCCGCCGATAGTTCCGGTCATTGAATCATCATTTGAAGACGAAGTAAATGCCCATTCTTTGATCTCTTGAACATTTATCTTTATCCTGGAGGACATGAGCCTTTCTAAACCTTGATCTTTGCATAAGGTGAGAATTTCCACAATTCCGGATTCGCAGCAGCTGAAGGAATCGAAATCCACACTGAATCCTGCATCGAACTTCACTACTGTCAAGAGAGCTGGAGAAATCGTCATTGAAGGGGCTGGAGAAGACGAGGGAGAGACGGCGAGGACGAAGCGGCAGAAAACGCAAGACAAAGAGCAAGCGGGAAGACGGAATGCGAAAAGACGCTCTCCGTCGACGATAAAAACAACGATCTCTTAACCTAGGTCGACCATAGGCTTTATATTAAAACAACGATCGTCGATCTATTTAAAAGATACTGGAGACGATGGTCGAACGGTCGTTCGACGATCGGTCCTGAAGCAGAGTAGTCAATCAATCGTTCGACTATTTTTGTCTTCACAAATAACAAGCTGTCGTCAACCATAGATCAACGATAGGCTCGACCTGTTCGACGATCTTCGAACGCCGGTCGACGATCTTCAAGCAGATAAGCTATCATCAACTATAGGTCGACGATAGGCTTGATCCGATCGACTATCTTCGAGCGTCGTTCGACGATCTTCAAACAGGTTTCAACAAGGCAGACGTCACACTTAGTCTCTTCCATTAATCATGCCTAGTTGAACCAAAAAGAACAGATGCTTCTGTTCATCTAAGGGCTTGGTGAATATATCACCTCTCTGAAGGTCTGTGGATATGAACTCAAGGCTGATCTTGTTCTTTTCCACACAATCTCTCAGGAAATGGTGCCGGATCTCAATGTGTTTCGTTCTAGAGTGGTGCATTGGATTTTGTGCAATAGAGATAGCACTGGTACTATCACACATGATTTTTGTGTTCTTGTGTGAGTACCCATAATCCAAAAGTTGGTTTTGTATCCACAGGATCTGTGAACAACAACTAGCAGCTGTTATATATTCAGCCTCTGTAGTTGAAGTTGAGACAGAAGCCTGCTTCTTACAGAACCAAGAGACCAATCTCTCTCCCAGGAACTTACAAGTTCCTGAGGTACTTTTCCTGTCAACTCTACAGCCAGCATAATCAGAATCAGAGTATCCAATTAATTCAAATTCTGACTCAGCTGGGTACCAAAGTCCTAGATTTGGACATCCCTTCAGGTATCTCAAGATTCTCTTGAGAAGAATTAGATGAGATTCCTCGGGGTTGACCTGGAATCTAGCACAGAGGCATGTAGCAAACATTATATCTGGCCTACTTGCAGTTAAATACAATAGAGAACCAACAATGGCCCTATAATTCTTTTGATCAACAGGCTTTCCCTGATCATCAGAATCTATAACTACATTAGTAGCCATAGGTGTATGCATTGCTAAAGCATCAGCCATCCCAAACTTCTTTACCAATTCCTTGGCATATTTGGATTGGGAGATGAAGATGCCATCAGCATCTTGCTTTACTTGGAGACCAAGAAAGTAAGACAGCTCACCCATACTACTCATCTCAAACTTGGAATGCATCAAGTTAGAGGACTTTTTGCACAGTTTGGGATCAGTGGAACCAAAAATAATGTCATCCACATACACTTGAACTAACAGGATTGTGTCCTTATGGTGCTTGACGAAAAGGGTTCTATCAACTACTCCCCTAACAAAGTTGTGCTCTAACAGAAAACTAGCTAGAGTCTCATACCAGGCTCTGGGTGCTTGTTTGAGTCCATAAAGAGCTTTTTGCAACTTGAAAACATGTGAGGGCTGAGTTGAAGAAACAAACCCAGGTGGTTGTTCAACAAATACCTCTTCCTTTAGCTCACCATTTAGAAAGGCACTTTTGACATCCATCTGAAAAACTTTAAACTTCATATAGGCTGCATAGGCTAGAAAGATCCTTATTGCCTCTAGCCTTGCAACAGGAGCAAAGGTTTGGTCATAATCTATATCTTCCTCCTGTCTGTAGCCCTGAGCTACAAGCCTAGCTTTGTTCCTTACAATAATTCCATTTGCATCCAACTTGTTTCTATACACCCACTTGGTGCCTATGATCAGTTGGCCTTTAGGTCTTGGAACCAAAGTCCATACTTTACATCTTTCAAACTGATTGAGTTCCTCTTGCATAGCAATGATCCAGTGGGGATCTAGCTCAACATCTTTAATGGTGAGGGGCTCAATCTGTGAAAGGAAACAAGCATGCATCACATCCTGTCTTAACTGATGTCTTGTTTGAACACCAGCTGATATGTCTCCTATCACTTGAGATGTAGGGTGATCTCTAAGTGTGACAACATCAGCAGGTGGGATGTGATCTTCAGTAATAGTTGGGATTAATTCCTCAGGAGGAATTTGATCTACTATTGGTGGTGCAGCAACAGCTTCTGCAAGGTCTTCATCACTATCTGATTCAGTGATATGAAGAGTTGAAAGATGGAGAATCTCTTGAGTGACATCTTTGCTAGATTCTGGTACCTGTAATGAACTTGAGGAAGGGGAAGTTTCCTTCTCCTTGTAAAACATTTGAGATTCATCAAAGGACACATGAACAGACTCTTCAATTTTAGAAGAAGATTTATTAAAAACCCTATAAGCTTTGCTTACTTGGGAATATCCAAGAAAAATTCCCATTGAAGCTTTTGCTTCAAACTTTCTAAGGTATTCTTTATTATTATTATGAATATAAACTACACAACCAAATACTCTAAAATAATTTATTTTAGGTTTCTTTCCTTTAAGCAACTCATAAGGAGTTTTACACTTAAGCTTGTGTATCAGACTTCTATTCAAGACATAGTTGGCTGTACTAACAGCTTCTGCCCAATAGGAAAGAGGCATATTAGCATCTGCCAACAATGTGCCAGCAGCTTCAATCAGGGTTCTGTTCTTCCTTTCAACTACCCCATTTTGTTAGGGAGTTCTAGGAGCTGAGAAGCTGTGTTTGATACCTTCTCTCTCACAGAATTCTTGCATGAGAAGAGAGTCAAACTCAGTACCATGATCACTTCTGATCAAGGCCACATGAGTAGAGTACTCAGTCTGCACACATAATAGAAAATCTGTAAGGGCTTTGAAGTTATCAGCCTTAGTTCTCAAAAAGAACACCCAAGTGAACCTAGAGAAGTCATCTACAATGACTAGGGTGTAATACTTCCCTCCTAAACTCTGTACATTTATTGGGCCAAATTGGTCCAAATGTAATGAATACAGAACTCTAGGAGTATCACTTTTATTTACTGATTTAAATGAATTCTTGGTTTGCTTGCCTAATTGACAAGCCTTGCATAGGCTCTCCTTCTTGTAGGGGCAAGAAGGTAAACCTCTAACAAGGTTGTGTTTAGATAACCTAGATATATTCTTGAGGTTAACATGGCTAAGCCTTTTATGCCATAAAGTATTGTTATTTGTTACTGCAATAAATAAGCAGATTTCAGAGTGAGTTGAGTTAAAATCTACTAAGTAAATGTTACATTGTCTAATACCTACTAATACAACATTATTATTTAAAGTAATATTACAAAGAGAGTTAGAAAATGATACCTGGTATCCAGCATCACATAACTGACTTACTGAAATGAGTTTATGCTTCAGTCCAGTTACATAAGCAACTCTCTTGAATGTTACAGCTCCAATTATCATCCTGCCATAGCCTTCAGTTTGACCACAGCTTGAATCTCCAAAGATTACCTTTGGGCTAAGCTTGGCCTTGAACCTTGACAGATGTTCTTTATTTCCTGCCATATGCTTGGAGCAACCACTATCCAAATACCACTTATTCTGAGTGATAGGATAGGTCTTCACCGGCAAATAAATCAATTAAACATTGTGGACTCAGGTAACCTTGGGTCCCTTGTTTTTCACATAAGAAAAACTGGAAATAAATGAATAAGCAGGTTGAGGGTGATAACCTAACGGGTAAGATCTCCTAGGTGGGATTCTCCATGCAGATGATGGGTCAATGAACCTAGGGTTTCTATTCATATTCGGGTTTCTAAAGTTCTGGTTGAAGTTTTGAAATTCATGTTGAAAACGTCGATCAGCGTTCGACGATGGGTGCCCAGATCGTCGATCTCCGTTCGACCATTGGGCCTGCGATCGTCGAGCAGCGTTCGACACTTTTTGTATTTCCTTAAATTTTTGTTTTCTTTTCTCTCTCTTAGCTTTATTTAAAGCTTTATTAACCTGATTAACTTGCTCAGTGTTCTTTATCCCATCCGCTGAGATAAAGTTCACTGGAGTTGAAAGATGGTTTTTAAGAATGATTAGGGGTTCACTAGAAGATGCTCCTAAGCCTAATTTATTATTGCCTGATCTAGTGTTAGACATGTTGGTTATTTCAAGCAACTTAAGGCTTCTACCATTCAGAGATTCTTCTAACCTTTTGGACTTAGCTAATTCATTCTTAAGGAATTTTATTTCTTCACTAGAATTAGTGAGTTCTGCTGTTAACCTAATGTTTTCATTAGAAATTAATTCAGATTCAGCTAGTTTATTTCTAAGCTCTTTTATTTCCTTTTCAGAACTAATTAAATCTAAACATAAAGATTTAAAATCTGATTTAAATTCATCAGATGTAAAATCATAAGAAGACAATACCTCATCTTCTGTTGGCATTTCTTCATCAGAATCTGAGCTCTCTGCAGCTGAGTGATTGCTGCAGGCATCAATTGCCATCAGGCAAACTTCCTTTGCCTTCTTTTCTTCCTCATCCTCACTGGAGCTTGAGGAGGAAGATTCCTCATCAGAATCGCTCCAGGTTTCAGCAACAAAGCCTCTCTCCTTCTTTTTGTTCTTGTAGGAGGATGGCTTGGAATGCTTCCTATGCTGATCCTTGTCTTTCCTTTTATCTTTATTCTTTTCCTCTGGACAGTCTGGAAGAATATGTCCAGGCTTCCTGCAACCATAACAAATTATTTCTTTAGTAGGAGTGCGATCATACCTTGGTTTTTCTTCATATTTTGAAGATTTCTTTCTGAATTCTTTCCTTCCCATCTTGAGAAACCTTTTGGCAAATAATGCCATCAGTTCCTCATTGGACTGGCTTCCTTCAGAAGTGTCAGCAGCTTTGAGAGCAAGGGTTTGCTCTTTTCTTGTAGGAGTTGGGGTCTTTGCTTCAGCCTCAGCTTCCCTAGACTTCAGCACTTGCTCAAAAGACTTGAGCTTGCCGAGAAGGGCTTCGGTTGAGATTTCTATTGTGCTTCTGGCCTCCTTGATAGGCCAGATCTTCAGATCCCATGTGCTAGATAAGCACATAAGAATCTTATCATTGACCTCTGTCAATGAAATATCCTTATCAAGAGTCCTCAGCTCATTGACGATTGAGCTGAGCCTTGTGTACATTGCTTCAACTGATTCAGCATCAGTTTTCTTGAAATTTTCATACTGGGAGATAAGGTTGGACCTTCTGTCCTTCCTTTCATCAGCTGAACCAGCTACAATCTGGTTCAGTGTATCCCACATTGCTTTTGCTGAGGAGCAGTCAGCAACCTTCTGGAATACTTTATCAGACATTGTTTGAGCCAGAATGTTCATAGCCTTAACATCTGCTATCTTTGCCTTTTTGTATTCATCATTGTAATCTGGTGGAGGCACTGCACTCATATCAGTTGATGATGAGGCAGTAGCTATAGCAGGTGCTCTTGGTGGTCCTGTCAAAATAGAAGCAAAAATACTCTCATCAATAGAGTTCATATATAATTTAATCCTTGCCTTCCAGATGCTAAACTTAGCTAAGTTGCATGCTGGAGGTCTGGTGCTAGAGTAATCCTTGGACTGGGCCATGATAGTGAAAGTGAATGTCTATAATCCTTGGTATCTATCAGGATCTTGTGACTTAGGTGTTAGCCTATACAGTCAGACAACCTCCCTCTGATACCAATTGAAAGAAAAGGGATAGATACTACTCTAGAGGGGGGATGAATAGAGTAATCAAAAATTGCACTGGCAAAGTTGACTGTCTACTCAACTCCCTTGGAGTTAATTGCGGAATGAAGGTTATAGATATTTGAGATGAAACCCTAAAGCCTAACACAAGTGTTGTGCACAAAAGGGAGCCAACTGTAATTACAGTTAAGGCTTGGAATCCTAAACAGCAACTAGCAACCTAGTTAAGACTAATCACAGCCAATCAGCACAGAGAATTAATTAAACAATACAGACGACACAAGGAATTTATAGTGGTTCCCCAAACAACTGGGTACGTCCACTCTTCTACCAATAAGGTAGGAATCCACTCAGGTTTTTGATCAGGTGCCCTGCCACCAACAAGATCTGCTTCAGGTAGATCCAGAAACCCTTTAGACTTTTGATCAGGTGTCTAAAAACCAACACAGGTTTTTGATCAGGTGCCCTGCCACCAAGGTATACTTTTGAAGGGAGTAATAACCCTTTATAGGAGGGGGAAAGGAGGTTAAAATGTCTTCTCTATTTTACAATAGATTAGAGAAGCACAAGAACTTGCACTGAGCTAGAAAGCTCTAAAGAGTCAAGGCTCCCCCTGGCTAAAAGAACGTCCAGGTGAAGTCTTGCTTCAGTGCAGAAAACACTTCAGAAAATCTGAAGGAAAAAGCTACAAGAAGATAAAGAATATGAATTGAAAATTTCTTCTTCAGACAGCTATCTTCTTCTTCTTCTTCAAAAAGCTCTGAGTGTAAATCTTCCTGTAAGCAGGAGAACTCAGGTTGAAGAAGAGTGAAGAGCTAAAACTTCTTCTCAGTTAGATGTGAATGAACTGAGAGCAGTTGTAAACTGTAAGTTGTAAGCTTGAATGCAGCTGTTAGCTTTTGAACTCCTTTTTCCTGAATGAACTGGTTTTTGGCAATGTGAACTAGTTGATTTCTTTCTTCAAAGAATTCTTTATATAGCAGCAGCAGCAACGACTCTTATTTGAGTTTGAATCTTGTCTTCTACTGAAATCTGTAAGCTGGGCTGCAAAAAGCATAAAGCAAAACAAATACTGCAGACAGATATCCTATAAGAGGATAAAGCTTTCTAAGAAGCTGCAAATAACTCTGATGAAATAATACTAGAGAAAGTCACATCAGAAGAGACTCTTTACAGCCAGAAAAGACTTTCTGAGTCTAACGGCTATAAAGGACAGCCTGGCAGATAAAGCAGAAATCATATCTCAGCTAATAAGACAAACAACTTTGTCAGAAAAAGATTAGCTCATGCATAAGGAATGGAACAGATATTGCATGGAAATAATATCATAAATTTATTCAAACAATCTTTTATAAAATATGCCAAAATAAATATGAAATAAATCACATCATAGAAGATGACAAAATTACTCAAAACATACAACAGAACGTCGAACGACCCTCAAAGATCGTCGACTGAAGCTCAGAGATCGTCGACCTATCAGACAGATAGTCGAACGATCCAGATAGTCGAACTATCAAAGAAGATAGTCGAACTACCACAACAGATTGTCGAACTATCAGGACAGATTGTCGAGCTATCAGATAGTCGATCTATCAGGACAGATAGTCGAACTACCAAATAAAACAGATAGTCGACCTATCAAACAGATAGTCGACCTATCACAGAAAACAGATAGTCGACCTATCAACAGATAGTCGAACTATCACAGAAAACAGATAGTTGACCTATCAACAGATAGTCAAGCTATCAACCAAGACAGATAGTCGACCTATCAACAGATAGTCGAACTATCAGATAGTTGAACTATCCAAGCAGATAGTCGAACTATCAAAGAGAACAGATAGTCGACCTATCAAACAAATAGTCGAACTATCAAAAAAGACAGATAGTCGACCTATCAACAGATAGTCGAGCTATCAACCAAGATAGATAGTCGACCTATCAACAGATAGTCGAACTATCAGATAGTTGAACTATCCAAGCAGATAGTCGAACTATCAAACACAACAGATAGTCGACCTATCAAACAGATAGTCGAACTATCAACGCAGACAGAACGTCGACCAACTGATAGACGATCGTCGATCAGTCGATAGATGATAGTCGAGCGGCATTCGACCATAGTCGAACGAAAAACTACTTAACCAAAAATACATCTGGAAAAGTGACGCCTCTAAAACTAGAGCAACAAACTAAACAACTAACCTTTGACCATAGATAAATCTTGGGTCAAGAGACAGAAAGAGAAGACTGAACTCAAATCAAAACTAGGGTACCAACAGATTGTTGCAGGCAAGCGATACCTTCCCCTATACCTACCATATGAGAGCGCACAAGTCGCTCCCAGCGAGCTCGCCCTTGCCGAGGCGGAGTCTGTCATGCATCGCGAGGTCCCGCCCCCCTTGCTTCTCAAAAGCGGGTCACTCACGGACAATCTTCACCGCCGACGTCCAAGAAATCAAAAGGGAAGGAGTTGGCGGATCAACCCCGTGAGAAGGCTGCCAGCGGACCCCCTAACAAGGCGGCTGGCTCCGTCAAGGTGGGAGAATAGGAAGCCACCAACAAGCCCGTGCTGAGGGGGAACCAAAACTTTGGCTACGACGAGAGGCACCTTGACGAGCTCGGGAAGCCCCTCTTGTAGTGGGACCAAGGGGAGAACAGGGCATCCATCTCGACCCTGCTGCCGAGCTGGCTGGAGCAGGATACGACTATCGGGGAGGCCTTCGCCTTTTTCTTTAGCCTTTACTCGCGGGAGGATGCCTCCATTTTCTACGAGGAGTCCACGCGAGCACTCATGCATGAGAGCGTGCGGGCCCAGCTTCGAGAGTTGGGGGGAGGGGTAGTAAGTCCCGAAATTTTAAAAAAAGTCTTTCTTTCCTTTAGATCTTTTCTCCCTAACATTTTCTCTCTTTTGTAGGACACGGCGACGACCAAGTGCCTTAGCTTCCAAATTGCCACCCTTGAGAAGGAGAATGAGGCACTGAAGATGCGGGTGCGAGAACTGGAAGTTGCGGCCCTCCCGCCGCCCTCTAGCGGCCGCGACAAGCTCTCCTGGTACACCGAGTACGAACTCGAGGAGTTGCTGCAGATGAACTCCCCCAAGGCGGTTAAGTTCACTCTTCAGACAATGCAGCGGGCCGGCCTAGTGACAATGCAACATGGTCCCGAAGTTATTCATCCCAGTCCTGAAGTCGGATGACGACTCCTTTCTTCCCCTCCGGGAGGGATCACTGCCTGAAGGATCATCTTAATTGTACATTTTCTATTTTTATTGTTTCGCAATGTTGTACATGCGGGCTGAGCCCCATATTTTGTAACTTTTGATTATCAATGTATATGTACTTTCCTTGAACGGATGATGCTTGTCTTTGTTTTTATTGCTTTTGATGTTTTTTACTTTTTCTTATTCTTTATTCGCGACCCAGCTTGGTCTTCTCGCTCGCCGCCTCTGAACTCACTTAAGGACTTAGCGTAGAGAATCAATAAGGCCTTCGATAGTCGGCCCGCGAGTGGCGACCCACCGCCTCTATTCAGAGATCTTCCACCGCGGTGCTCGCGAGACTTAGTTCTTGGCGCCTTCCAACATGTGCTCGAGGTGTTCGGCTAGCGCGACCTAGGCCTCACTCGGCCAAGATTGTCCAAGAGACTCGCGAGCATCCCGCACGACTGACCCCCGTGACTTGGGTCGCCTCGCGGATGCCGTAGGAGATGCTTGCTGAGCGGGCACCTGAGCGGCGAGATCTAGCCCGCCTGGAGGGGCGAAACCCAGCTCGTCTTGAGGGGTGAGACCCAGCTCGCCTGGAGGGGCGAGACCTAGATCGCCTGGAGAGGAGAGACCTAGCTCGCCTGGAGGGGAGAGACCCAGCTCGCCTGGAGTGCTCTCCTTTGATAATGTTTGCCCCTATGATTCTCCATTTGACGGGCCATTAGGAACTTCCACCTCTTTCCCCTTGTCAGCTAGTAGGAGCCTGACGACGGGTGTTGAGCGTCAACCGAACTTATCTCTTGGCCATCCACCGGGCACTACCACTGGCCCAATCAGCTAGTAAGAGCCTAACAACGGGTCTTAAGCATCAACCAAACTTTCATTTTTGTTAATCACTAGGCGCTACCACCGACCCAATCAGCTAATAGAAGCCTGACGACGAGTGTTGAGCATCAACTAAACTTATCTCTTTTCCATCCACCGAGCGCTTACCACCGGCCCTATCAGCTATTAGGAGCCTGACGGCGGGTGTTGAGCATCAACCGACTTTCATTTTGTCCAACCACCCATATTTCTTATGTCAAACAAGCAGACCATCAATGCCAGATAAGAATGGGGAAAAGCACTGCTTTATTACCCTTTCACGGATAGAAGCATTTTAGGTCATCGCCGCTCTAGGCATGGCTGAGGGGTTCCCTTTCCATATTCTAGAGATGATAACCCCCTGAATTCAATGCTTCTTTAATTACATAGGGACCCTCCCAATTAGGATTCAACTTGGCGACGGCTGCCGACCTTCCGACAGCGTCGACCTTTTTCAAGACTAAGTCTCCCTTTGTGAACTGCTTGATCCTAACGTGCTTGTCGAAGTACTTAGCCATCTGCCGCTTGACCTCTTCCTATCGGATGGCTGACAAGTCGCGCAGCTCCTCCACTATATCTAAGGAGAATATCAACTCGTCTTCGTTCTTGGTCCTCCATTCTTCTCCACCTTCCTCGGCCTCCACTACTCGCGGTGTCCGGACCTCAAACTCTATCGAGAGTATAGCTTCGTAACTATGGGAGAGCTTGAAGGGTGTCTCCCCCGTGGCTGTGTTGGGTGTGGTTCTCAGGGCCCATAGGACCGAGGGGAGTTTCTCCACCCATCGCCCCTTAAGATTTTCCACCTTCTTTTCAACAAGTTCACGATAATTTTATTCGCTGCCTCCACCTGCCCATTGCTCCTAGGGTGATGGATTGATGTGAATCTGAGGTCTATCCCAAGTTGACCACAAAATCTAATGAATTCCGTGCTGGCAAACTGTGGCCCATTGTCTGTAACAATGGTTTGAAGCAACTCGTGCCGGTAAATGATCTCTCCCCATACAAAGTTTCGAATTACCTGGGAGGTCACCTTGGTAGTGCCTTGACCTCCAACCACTTGAATAAATAGTCGATCATGACTAGGAGAAACTTGGCCTGGGGGAAGGACCTCACTAGATCCATTCCCCATATGGCGAAGGGCTAGGGGGCAGTGATGCTTCTGAGTCTTTGGGCTAGTATCAGCTAGAGCGGGGTGAACAGTTTGCACTTCTGACACTTTTTCGCAAACTCAGTTGCATCCTTGCCCAGGGTCGGCCAAAAATACCCTTGCCTTACTATCCTTCCCTCCAGGGTCGTGTCTCTTAAGTGGCTCCCGCACTCCCCTAAATGGACTTCTTCCAAAATTCTCGGGATCTCCTCCTCAGCCACGCAACGTGCAAGCAATCCCGAGAGGGTATTTCTATATAGCTTCCCATTGCGCATAAGGTAATATGTCGACTTATGCTTGAAGTGCTTTTTGTCCAGGCCTTCCGGGAACTCCCTTGTGGATAGGAAAGCCGTGAAGGGGTCCATCCAAGAGGGATGTTGATCCACTTCCATCAGCTCCCCTTCTTTAATAGAAGGGGGGAATAGGTCAGCCAAGGTTCCCCCCGCACGGGGCCCGAACTTGGCTAGTTGATCTGCTTGCTCATTTTCTTTCCGTGGCACGTGTTAGATGGCAAATGTTTTGAACGTGTTGATGACTCCCTTCACCTTTGTCAGGTACACCTGGAGAGTAGGCTCCCTTGCCTCAAACTCGCCGTTGATCTGAGAGGACACCACCATGGAGTCCGTTAGCACTTCCACGCTGTGCACCCCCAGCTCCCTTGTCAGGCGCATACCCGCTATCACTGCTTCGTGCTCCGCTTAGTTGTTGGTAGTTAGAAAGTGAATGACCACCGTCTGCTCTATCCTCGTTTCTTGAAAACTCTCCCAGATTACTCCTACTCCAAAGAAGTGCTCTCCCGAGGCTCCATCCACCATTACCTTCCAGGAGACTGGACGAGTAAGCTCCGTCTCCACTACTTCAACCATATAATCAGTTAAGAAGTCGACCATTGCCTGGGCCTTTATCGAGAGGCGAGGGATAAAAGAAATGTTGAACTCGCTTAACTCTACTAACCACTTTACAAGCCTTTCAGAATGCTCCACCCCATCAAAGATGTTGCAGAGGGGATGGTCAGTCACCACCCAGATGGAATGCGCCTGGAAGTACGACCAGAGCCTCTGAGCCGAGATGACCAAAGTGAAAGCCAACTTCTCAAAAATCAGGCATTACAGCTCTGCCTTCCTCAGGACCCTACTCACATTGTAGATCGACAGCTGCTTCTTGCCTTCCTCTAGGACCAGGACGGAGCTCACAGCCTCGGCCTCGACCCCAAGGTATAGAGACAAATATTCACCCTCCTTTGGTTCCTAGAGAAGCAGAGCCTGAGTTAATTGTGTCTTCAAGGCTTGAAAAGCCTTCTCTCATTCCTCTGAACATTTAAACTTCTGGCCTCCCCTCAGCACTTTAAAGAAAGGCGAGCACTTTTCTCCTACCCGAGAGAGGAACCTGCTCAGCCCTGCAAGCTTCCCTGTCAGGCACTAGACTTCCTTGGCGCTTCGTTGCGACCCTAACTCCATGATTGCCCTCACTTTATCAGGATTGGATTCTACCCCCATAAGAGTAAGGAGGTGACCCAAGAACTTTCCCCTGCTTGCCCCAAAAACGTACTTCAGAGGGTTCAGCCTCATCTTATATTTCCGCAGGGCGTTGAAGGTTTCCTCCAGATTTTGGAGGTGAGAGTCCACATCCCGACTCTTCATCATGAGGTCATCCACGTACACCTTCAAGTTCCTCCCCTTCTGCTCCTGGAAGACCCAGTCCATCATTCTCTGATATGTTTCCCTTGCTTCTTCAGCCCAAAAGGGCATCATTTTGTAGCAGTATCACCTGTCTCCCGTGATGAAGGAAACATATTTTATATTGGGCGGGTGCATACTAATGTGGTGATATCCTGAAAAGGTATCTAGAAAACACATTAGAGAAAAATTGACGGTTGAGTCAACCAGCACGTCGATTCGAGGCAGGGGATAACAATCCTTAGGACATGCTTTATTTAAGAGTGAAAAATCAATACACATTCTCCAGTGACCATCCCCCTTCTTGACCATGACCACAGTTGGAGACCCAGCATGGGTACTAGATCTCTAACACGAACCCTGCCTTTAGGAGCTTTTCCACCTCTTCTCGGATGGGATCGACCAGCTTGTCAGTGGTGGATCTCTTCTTCTGCCGGATGGGGAGGGCATCGACATCAAGGTTGAGGCGGTGGCAATCCACATCTGCATCAATTCCTGGCATGTCTGCTACGCTCCACGCAAAGATGTTGATGTTCTTCTGGATGCACTCCAGTATCTTTCCCTAATCTTTTGGGCTCAGCCCCCCGCTGACCCACACTCTCTTCACCCTTCCCCCTGGGTGAGAACTTCCATCTACACCACCTCCACTGTTGCTTCTAGTCAGGACTGCTCTTCCAACTCGCCTGCGGTCCCCTCACCTGGGACAAGAGCCTCCTCTTCCTCGGCTTCCTCCATGGCAATCTCCTCGGCCCGCTCCTCCAGAACGACAATTCTCATTGAATGTTCATCTATTCTTAGTATGCGTAAGATAATTAAAAATTCATATAAATCACCCTCATTAAGTCAAGAGATCAGTAGAAGTCAAAAGGATGTACTTGACTAAGTCACAAAATTGGACAAAGTACAATATCGTCGAGACTGGACAAAACATCATCAAGATAAAACCCAATATCATAGTAAAGACACACAATCTTTGATAAACCATCTTGACAAGGAAAAGTATAATATCTTCATGATAGCACACAGTTCATGACGATATCGTTGTCACAAGGATCAACTAAATAAGTATCGTAGTGAAGCCTTTCACTAAAGAAGTAGTTCAACGATAATTCTCATTGAAGAAGAACTGAAGTGTCGTCAAGTAGCCACTGAGATAGGTCTATTGAAAGTGTTTAAGTCCATATCATCATGATATTACTCCACTCGTGTTAAAATAAACCAAGATTCAAAGGCTCAGAGTTATCTTCACGACAAGGTGAAAGATCGTTGTGATGAGTTGAGAACTTCATCGTGACGAGATGAGAACTTCATCGTGACGAGATGATAACTTTGTAGTAAGCACATTTAAGAATAAGTATTATCGTCGTAACAGTCAACACTTGATGAATGTGTTCATAAATCTATGAAGAAACTATATCATCATGAAGAAGTGAGTTGTGGTCGCGAAAAAGTAAAATTTCTTTGTAACGAGATGAAGTATCAACGTGACAGTTCAAATTCACAGAACTTCAAATCACCGACAATGCCGAAAGTTTAAATCAAATCAGTCTTTTCTGAAAAGCTATCTAACACGATTTTTCTAGTTCTCAATCGTTAAATCGTCGTACACATATATATATTGTAGAGATATTGAGGAAAACCCTTATCCTCAAATTTGAACATGCAAAATCAATTGAACGGTAAACTTCTCCAAGAATTGTGCCAACAACAAACAAGAAGAAGAGAACAACTTTCTAAATGGGAAACATATAATAAGCAAATCATTCAGTGCTCCTAGACTTACTCAAGTACATTAAGTATCAAATCTTTAAAGAGCAAATGAAGTTCTCTAATCAAAGTTCAGCATAGTTCCTGTTCTCAAAAGAAGATTTTGTCAAGAACTTTTGTTAATCCAGTAAGGACTTATCTCAAGCAAGTCCAAGAAACTCGAGTCATTCAAGCTCTAATTTTCAATGTGCCTACATGTGTTGTAACAGAACCTTATAATTATTATTGTTGTAAGATTTCCTTTAGATCTGAGGCAGGGTTCAAGGCTGAACCTGATGTAGGGAATTTTCTGTTGTTTCTAAGTAGGATTCAAGTTGAATCTGGGTTGTAGGAGTCGTATACTCTGAGCTGTAGGATTCAGTGTGCGGATCTAGGTAGGGAACCTGCGATTGTTCCCGAGTTTTAGGAGTCTTGGAATCTGAGGGGTAAGATCCATTGGATATGAGTTTTTGGAGAAGTTGTCCTAGTCTAGCACATTGCTAGATATGTGGAGGGAGAAATTAGATGTACCCATAATTAGGAAACCATTATAAATCTTCCGTGTTTTTTGTGGTGTGATTATTTTTCTATGATAAACTTCTAAACAACTACTAGTGACTGAAAAATCACATACACCTATTCCCCCTCCCCCCTCTAGGTCATTAGACAACCTTGAACTTTCAACTTTCTTTGGTAAGTTTCTACTACGGCGCAATATTGCTACATCTTGGCGGTAGTATTATGTAATGTCCGTCAATCACCAATAGATTGAGTGCTAAATGGATAAGGAGATCCAAAGGATCATCACACATTAAGCAAGTGCAACACACAAACCCTTTACCACTGAGCAGTATCTAATCGTACCTAAAATGGCGGGGCACATCTTCCATAAATGCCATGATTTGTGTGCCATAAACATATCATATGAGGTGCCATGGGGTGGTAAAAATACTGCCCAAAGTAGTGCTCAGGATCTATTTAAAGACTGACGTGGCTCCTTCTATTTTAACGACTCCTTATCCATCAAAGTCAGAACTCTGAATCTTTTCTGAGAGTCTCATCTCCAAAAAATAGAGAGAACTCCATTGGTCAAACAAGATCAGAAGAAGAATCTGAAGGGAAAGTGCTATAATGTATATTCAACATGAAGGGCGAACTCATCAAGAACACCAATCTCGGCATTGCCTTCATCTTTAGCTTCAGAAATTCTTATGGAGTCTCTTTTATATATTTTCTATTTTGTATTCTCCTTTTTACCTTTTTGTATCTGGCGTGGATAGGGCTGATATCGAGTCAAATTCGAACAATTCCTACTCGGCTCAAAATTAAATTTTTTGACTCGAAGTCGGTTCGAAATCGACTCGAAATTGAAATTGATGCCGACTCGACTCAAAATCAACTCGATTCTGAGCCATCTCGAATCAAGTTTGAGTCTAATCAAAATTAGGGTGCTTCAACATTCAAGAAAATAGATAGAATTTTGACTTTTGAGTTGACAAGAAGGCATGCTAGCACCACATAATTAATTGGAAGACACATGCTTCCTGGTTTAACAACAACCAGTGCAAATTGGAAAATGGAAAGCAAAAGAAATTGAATTAATAATCTAATTCGAGCCTAGTAGCCTATGCCTCCTACTCAAAAAGCTTACACCTCCTGTTATTTAACTATTTATAAAATATTAGTTTATACTTTGGAAATTATTAAACTATTTGTTGCAGACTAACTCGATGCCTCGGTCGGACCCGATTAACTTGAATCGTCTTAGCTCACGGAGCGGTCGAACGCGCACACAGTCAATGAAGATGAATAGTAGACACAAGTCTTGATGACGTGGAAAAACCCCTTAAATGGGTAAAAAACCACGTGACCGGGTCTGTGCCGGTCAAATTCCACTAGCTCTTGATGTTTACAGTGTACTGGGTGAATCGGAACGACAGGCCGCTCCCGTTACAACTTGAGGGGAGAGAGAAATACTGTAGCTTCCTGCGGGCAACATGCTACTCCGCGGAAGTGACTTAGACGAGGGAATGTGCGGGATGCTTCTGGCGCGCGCTCGGGGCGGCGCGCGCTTGCTGGCTTTGACTATCTTCTTCGTTCGGCTTCCTCACAGTCTTGGGCGTCCCTTTGCTGACAGCGCGCTGGTGGGGTGCTTATAGCCGTCGGTAGCTGCTGGTGGCCGCTGGTGGCTGCTGGTGGCCGCCGGTGGCTACTGGTGGCTGGCGGTGGCTCATGGTGAGCGGAGGCCGACTTGGTGGAGGAGGCGGGAGAGCTCTTGCCTGAGGAAGAGGAAGAAGAACCAGAGAAGAGAAAAGGTCAGAAAAGAGGAGCCCATGGGGGTCCTTTTATAGCCTCCGGGGAAGGATCATGGCGGGCCCCACCACTAAAGTGGTGGGTTAGTGGGTGTTTACCCACGAATCGGACGGCTATGGAGGCCCCATCACAATCGGACGGTGCAGGCATGAGCGGCGTGCCACCGGCCGGTGGTGGTCGGCGGGAGGCGGGCAGCGGCGAACGGCGACAGCCGGCAGCGGGCGGCGGGCAGCGGCGGGCGGCGGGCCAGCGGCGGGCGGCGGTGGCCGGAGGCGGCCGGCGTTGGTTCCCTCCTTTTGTCATGGGAGAGGGATTAGTGGAGAGATAAAAGGTGAAGTGGGCCCTCCCACTCCTCCTATCATGATGGGGATCATGGGGAGTGGGTTGACCAGTCAACCCCATGATCCTCTCATTTGGAACGGCTATGAGCACCCCTAAATGCTTTAAAAAGGGGTTAATCCCCATCAATTGCCCCCCAAATACTTGTTGTTGAGGAACAAAGTGAAGAAAAAAACTTAGGATTTTTTCCTCATCTCCCTTCTCCTTGCCCCCATGACTTCTTCTTGAGAAAAGACGGAAAAGACGGAGAGCGGCGCTTCGAAGGAATGCACATGAGTTTCATGAAGGGAGAGACGTCTGGTGACGGCTTCGAGCGGCGTCGAGAGAGGTGTCCGCTTCCGCGGAATCGAGGCGCGCGGCCGGGGTTACACCCCTAGCCTCCCGCGGCCGCGCATGCACTTAAAGGGAAGGTGGTGGGCAGCATGCATGGCCGACCACGGGTGTAGGTGCCGGCGCACCTGGCCGTGCGGTGGTCGGCGCACAACTGCCCGCACTCGGGTGCGAGCGCGACCCTGCGCGCGGGTGCGCGCGTGACCATGCGCGCGGGTGCGCGCGACCATGCGCGCGGGTGCGCGCGACCATGCGCGCGGGTGCGCGCGACCATGCGCGCGACAATGCGCGTGGGTGCGCGCGACCATGCGCGTGGGTGCGCGCGCGACCCCGCGCGACCCTGCTCGCGGGTGCGCGAGCAAGTGACCTTGCGCGCGGCCGTGCGCGAGTGTGCGGGCGCGCGCGCGGGCGCGCGCGCGGGCGCGCGCGGGCGCGCGCGAGTGCGTGCTCGCGCGACCTTGCGCGCGGGCGCGCGCGAAAGTGCGGGCGCGCGCAACCCTGCGCGCGGGTGCGCGCGCGTGAGATCCTGCGTGCGGGTGCGTGCGCGGGTCCGCGCGTGAGATCCTGCGTGCGGGTGCGTGCGCGGGTCCACACGCGCGACCCGGCGCGCGGGTGCGCGCGGGGGCGCACACGTGACCCTGTGCGTTGGCGCGCGCGCGCGTCTAACCTTGCGAGTGGATGGGCGCGCCGTATGTGGGCTGTGTATTTGGACTTTGCGCGCGCATGGTGCGATATGCACAACTGCGCCCTGTGTGTGCAAGGCGCAAGGTATGTGACGTGTGCACGAGGTACGATGTGCACGGTATGTAATGTGCACGATGGGTGAGTGATGCGTGCGCGATGCACGCTACATACGTGATGTGTGCAAGGTGTACCATGCATGACGCACTAAGCGCCCAAGGGAAGAGATTGCTGAGATGTTGAGCTTCTGTTGCCCCCCCGAGTGTATCACAGAGTACTTCTTGTATAAGGTCGGAAGGGGAAACTTGTTGTGGCGATATATAGGGACGCGTACACAACGCCTCCATTCTTATCAGGGTCGAATGATACCTCAATTGGTGAGGTTCATGTTATTTTACGTGAGTTTGACGTGCAGCGTCGTTCTATATGAGATTGACTCGCGACTCTTGCTTGTACGAGATTGACTCATGACTTTTTTTGGCGCGGTTTGGTTTGCGTGAGGGCTGTGCCTGTGCGAGGGTTGCTCGCGGCTTAGATTGTGCGAGGGCTGCTCGCGGTTTAGATTGCGCGAGGGCTGCTCGCGGTTTAGATTGCGCGAGGGCTGCTCGCGGTTTAGGTCGCGCGAGGGTTGCCCGCGACTTAAAATGTACGAGGGATGCTCACGGCTTAGTTTGCGCGAGGGATGCTTGCGGCTTAGTTTGCGCGAGGGATGCTCACAACTTAGTTTGCGCGAGGGATGCTCGCGGTTTAGTTTGCGCGAGGGATGCTCGCGGCTTAGTTTGCACGAGGGATACTGGCGGCTTCCTCGTGAGGGGGGGGGGGGGGGGGTAGGACCTTACGGTGTTGCGCGATGGTTGCTCGTGGCTTAGGTTGCGCGAGGGATGCTCGCGACTTCTTCGTGAGGGGGCAGGCCGACACAGTGTTGCGCGAGGGTTGCTCGCGACTTAGATTGCGCGAGGGATGCTCGCGGCTTAGTTTGCGCGAGGGATGCTCGCGGCTTAGTTTGCACGAGAGTTGCTCGCGGTTTAGTTTGCACGATGGTTGCTCGCGGCTTAGTTTGCACGAGGGTTGCTCACGACTTAGTTTGCACGAGTATTGCTCGCGACTTGATTGGCTATGAGCCGAAGAGGCCAGAATCCCTTTTGCGAAGATCTGAACACTTTGTAAGGTAAAGGTCAGAGTCCCTTGTTGGGATCACCGAACACTCTGTAAAAGGAGAGGCCAGAGTCCCTTTTTGGGAATACTGAACACTCTGTAAGGGGAGAGGCCAGAGTCCCTTGTTGGGAGCACTGAACACTCTGTAAGAGGAGAGGCAATACTCACCAGAGTCCCTTGTTGGGAGCACTGAACACTCTGCAAAATGAGAGGCCAGAGTCCCTTGTTGGGAGCACTGAACACTCTGTAAGAGGAGAGGCCAGAGTCCCTTGTTGGGAGCACTAAACACTCTGTAAGAGGAGAGGCCAGAGTCCCTTGTTGGGAGCACTGAACACTCTGTAAGAGGAGAGACCATAGTTCCTCTTTGGGAATACTGAACACTCTATAATGAGAGAGGCCAGAGTCCCTTGTTTGGAGCACTGAACACTCTGTAAGAGGAGAGACCAGAGTCCCTTGTTGGGATCACTGAACACTCTGTAATGTAGTCATCAACAAGATTGGAAATAACACTTGTTGTTTGTCTCACGAATGTTAAAAATACAAAATACAAGCAGTGATGATGAAACTCTGGATGCTCATTTGGCAGAAAGCGAACTCTTCTTTGAGATGTTCATCATGGGGATTGTCTTAGTCCTGGATCATTCTTGACATGTTTATTCAGAGCCTTTATTTTGGAGATAACTTTCGAGGTACCCAAGACGAGCGAATCGTTCGATTTCTGTCTTCAGTCTTGAACAATCTTCGGTCTTATGCCCGTGACCTTGATGGAAGTTGCAATACTTAGATTGGTCCCCGGAATTTGGAGTAAGATCCCTTGGCCTTTGGAGAGACGGATGGTTGTGCATGACGAGCAACAATTTCGCTTGTGAAGAGTTGGGGGAGTGAAGGCTTGATGTTGGTGATGCCCCCCAGCCCGTCGAGAGTTGACACGACACGAGTTGCTCTTTTTGGAAACCTACAGTGGTGTCAACCCCTGCTCTCGCTGTCTTTTTGAATTGCTTTTGAATCGTTGGCGGTGTGCTTTGATTGCATCGTCAACGGCGATCTGGGCATCGATCCGTTGAACAAGATCAGAATAGCTGGGTATAATTTCTTGTACTAGTGCAGAGTGGAAGCCCCCAGGGCGGAGCCCTCCAAGAAGAAATCCGTGTAGGAGTTCTGTTTTTATTCCAGGGATTCGTCGTGCTTCAGTAGTGAAACGATGGAAGAAATCTTTAAGCGTTTCCCCTTCACTTTGACGGATACCGGACAGGTGGGAAGGATCATTGAATATCCGACGGTTGGCGATGAACTGATCAATGAATTGTTGCGTTAGTTCTGCGAAATCCTTGATTTCTCCTTCCTTCAGGTACATGAACCATGTGCGAGCTTTCCCTTTCAAAGTTGCTGGGAAAGCTTGGCACAATAGTTCATCTGGGGCGTTACAAAGTTGCATCATGATTGCGAAGTGTCTGACATGCTTTGACGGGTTACTTGTACTATCGTATGCCTCGATCTTTGGGAGCTTGAAACCGCGAGGGATTGGGTGTGCCCGAACCTTGGGTGCAAATGATGAGTAATGATGGAGAGGTTGACTGGCGGGAGCGGCACGTTGCTTGGCCCACTCATGTTCTTCTGCGATTAAGTTGAGAACTTCTTCGCGCGTGAGCCTTTCAGCTTCTTTTGGCCTGATGCCTGTTGCTTCTGGGTGATTGTAGTGATGCTGAACTTCAGATCCTTTGTCTAAGAGGGCTCTACGGTCGTCGACATCCGCACTTGGGAGTTATCCTTCTGGTATGACGACACGCCGGTGAGGGGGACCTGGGCCAACCTGCCCTCCGAGTGTTGTCCCCTCTGTCGTGCGGGCAGCTTCTCCTGTCATGGTCTTTAGTTATGAGTACCGTTGTGTTGAGGGTACTGTCTTTTGAGGATGTTGGGAACTCGCTTCCCACAGACGACGCCAAACTGTTGCGGACTAACTCGATGCCCCGGTCGGACCAGATTAACTTGAACCGTCTTAGCTCACGGAGCGGGCGAGCGCGCACACAGTCAATGAAGATGAATAGTAGACAAAAGTCTTGATGACGTGGAAAAACCCCTTAAATGGGTAAAAAACCACGTGACCGGGTCTGTGCCGGTCAAATTCCACTAGCTCTTGGTGTTTACAGTGTACTGGGTGAATCGGGGCAACAGGCCGCTCCCGTTACAACTTGAGGGGAGAGAGAAAGACTGCAGCTTCCTGCGGGACACAGGTTGCTCCGCGGAAGTGACTTGGACGAGGGAATGTGCGGGATGCTTGTGGAGCGTGCTCGGGGCGGCGCGCGCTTGCTGGCTTCGACTGTCTTCTTCGTTCGGCTTCCTCGCGGTATTGGGCGTCCCTTTGCTGACAGTGCGCTGGTGGGGTGCTTATAGCCGCCGGTAGCTGCTGGTGGCCGCCGGTGGCTGCTGGTGGCTGGCGGTGGTTCACGGCGAGTGGAGGCCGACTTGGTGGAGGAGGCGGGAGAGCTTTTGCCTGAGGAAGAGGAAGAAGAACCAGAGAAGAGAAAAGGTCAGAAAAGAGGAGCCCATGGGGGTCCTTTTATAGCCTCCGGGGAAGGATCATGGCGGGCCCCACCATTAAAGTGGTGGGTTAGTGGGTGGTTACCCACAGATCGGACGGCTACGGAGGCCCCATCACAATCGGACGGTGGAGGCATGAGCGGCGTGCCACCGGCCGGTGGTGGTCGGCGGGAGCCGGCCAGTGGCGAACGGCGGCGAACGGCGGCGGACGGGCGGCGACGGGCGGGCGGGCGGCGGGCGGGCGGCGGCGCCCGGCGGTGGTTCCCTCCTTTTGTCATGGGAGAGGGATTAGTGGAGAGATAAAAGGGGAAGTGGACCCTCCCGCTCCTCCTATCATGATGGGGATCATGGGGAGTGGGTTGACCAGTCAACCTCATGATCCTCTCATTTGGAACGACTATGCGCACACCTAAATGCTTTAAAAAGGGGGTTAATCCTCATCACTATTAAAGCCTATGACTCCTCCTACTATAAATGGTATGTTAACTTTGCATCCTAGTGCTACAGTGTCAAAAGCCTACACCTCCTGCTATTAAAACCACCTATATATGCCTACTATTTCACATGCCAAAAGCTGGCCAAAATTTTCTAAATATTTAATAAAAAATTAATAAATAAGAGAAATCAAGCCTGCTCGAATCAAAATTGAGTGACATGTGCTAGGCTCAAAATCAATTTGAATTTGATTTCGAGCTATTTTGATTCGAGCTTTTTTCATTCGAATCATTTTATTTCAATTAAATTAAAAATTCGAGCAATTTTTGAATGACTATCAAGTTTCGATTATTATGCTAAGCCTTGGGCATGGAAAAATCATCCGGGGAGGACATCAGATTCATGGAAAGATTGTGGGTAATTCACCATGGTTGTTGTCGACTAAGTCTTGCGAGACTTATAAGGGAAAAATTATCGAGGGAGTACATTGTATTCCAGGGAGGATTCAGTAATTTGTCGTGTGTTGGTAACTAGGTGTAGGGGTAGATCTTGGGGTAGTTCAGGGCTTTATCTGGGGAAAGAAAAGATAGAATCAACCGGTCTTTGGGAGAAGAATTGGTATAGAAAACCAAAAGGATTTTTCCTTACGCCTCGATTTCAATGGTCATTGGAATCAAATATTTTTGTATTTAATTCCTACAGAAAAAAAATCATGTCTTTCTTTACCTTATTATCTTGATTTTATTTCCATGCTATAAAATATTTTAAATAATAATTTCTTAAAGCTTTAAATGAAAAATACATTGTAAAATTTTTGTGTTCAATAACTCTTAGGATTTAATTTCTGTGAGCTTGCGTTGGGCGGTAGCACCTACCACTGGCGGTAGTGAATAGGGGTGCAAACGAGTCGAGCTCGAGTCAAGCTTGACAAAATTCCCAAGCTCGAGCTCGAGCTCGAGTTTTTCATTTCGAGCTCGAGCTCGACGAGCTCATTTATCCCAGCTTGAGCTCGAGCTCAAGGCTAACTTATCGAGCTCGAGCTCGAGCTGCTCGCGAGCTTTTTAGCTCATGAGCTTTATTTTTTTATTATTTTTTTAAATGTATAAATAAAAAGCCCGCGAGCCGGCTCGCGAGCTCATGAACAACACTAGATGAGCTCGAACTCGTCAAGCTCGAGCTCGAGCTCCACAGGCTCGAGCTTGAGTCGAGCTTTTTTCGAGTAGGCTCATCGAGCTTTCGAGCCGGCTCAACTCAACTTGCACCCCTGGTAGTAAATATAAATTGAACTCGACTTTTTTCTAAAAAGAAATCTTCAAATATTCTTTTCTAAAATATTAAAATTAATTTTCTATGATATATTTTGAATCTTCTTTTATTTAAAAAATTATTTTTATTTAAAATTAACATTTATAAAACCTGTACTTATCCCCTCTCTCTAAGGGCACTAGTAGATTCAACATGATAGACTAATGGTTCATAAAGACCAGTCTTTGGTCTGGTTAAGTGAACAACATTGGGCTAAATGTTTGTTTCTAAAAACTATGACGGGTCTAACCACTCTATTGAACAGAACACACTAACAAAGAGACTCGAGTGTTTGACCCTTAGGATATTTGGATGATTTGTCTTGTAGATATAACCATGGGGGCAAAATCCCTTTATTTGTATTATATATTTGTTGGTTTTAGCGAGATTGCTAAATGCAGTGCAGGTTTGAACCACAATCGTATATCTTGACCTATGATGGTTGTGTCACCTATCTAGAAGTGGAGAAGTCTGATCCCTTGTTATCATCCGTCATGGTGATAAGTCCAATATGACTAGTTACCCACTTAACAAGTGAACTGGGTAGGACTTAGATATATAAAGATTTAATAGTTCATGTCTTGTATCATATCATGTTATTCTACATGCCTTGCATCTTTAAACTCTTATCCTACAAGTTTGTATGAGCAATCATGTAAAATTAGTCTGTGCTCAAAACCCTTAATTTATAAGTTTGTATGTGCATTCTTATAAGTTAAGTTATTTATGTGCCGTAGATGCTAAGTTTTCATACTGTTATACTTTCTCAACTTTATTGATAGATTTACTTTTATGTCAGAACAAGATCCTCAACTTATAAGTGTGTGTGAGCATTCTTATAAGTTGAATCGTTTATGTTTAACACATACTACCTATTTTATAACACAGACTCTCTCTCTCTCTCTCTCTCTCTCTCTCTCTCTCTCTCTCTCTCTCTCTCTCTCTCTCTTGCAACTCGGTTTACTCATATTATCACTTGTGCACTTTTACCCTTCTCTCTACCAAATGCTCTACGAATCACCGGGGGAATGGAATGGAATCTACTTTTTCAAATTGCCTAACAATTTGTTACGCCCTCTCTTTAAAAGCCCCTACCACTACCAAAACTACAATACCACTCCAGGTAGACACCCTTGAAGGTCGGATGGAGATTCTAGTCATTTTAGCTCACATTCCAGCCCTAAAAGTTGTGTCGTGAAATGTGAGCACTTGTTTTGTTTCCCAATATCTTTTAGCAAACTAAGGACATGTCTAGTTTTATTAAGGACATATCTTAGACCTAATCTTCCACAGTAACCCAAACTTTTAAATATGTATAAAACTGTGAATTAGGACTTCACCTTTGCCTCTTATACTTTCTTTATAGCTTGGAATAACTGTGATGTTATGATAACTCACCTTACAGAGAAAATATCGTGAAGTAGAGGTTAGCCTATTTGCTAACACTGCTGTATGGCAACTGCTCTAGGCATAAGGATCCACTCGATTGTAAACTATTACCAGGAGGGGGTTCTTACAAATGGTATCAGGACAAAACACGATTCTTCTATGTTGAAGTCCAATTTTCTACACTACCGTACTTAGCTTCCTTTGCATGTTTGAGGACGAATTGGTGTAGTGGAAGTTGTTGAAACCCATGGTCCACATCTCTTTAGTTTGACAATATCAAATCCTAAGGTGCATTTGATCATACTTGTGTTGGGCATAGTGTGCAGGTTTACAGGCATGAAGAACAAGATTATCAATCTCTGTGATCTATCGCCGGGTGTTAGTTCTACCGCCGGCACTAGTGACGCGGGATTAAAGTGAGCGCGCAAAGAGTTCTCTCTATGACCTACCGCCGGGCGCTAGCCCTACTGCTGGGCGCTAGCCATTTCGATGACTGTCGAGTCAATTGCGTTGAGGTTAGCCTATTTGCGAAGTAGAGGTTAGCCTATTTGCTAACACCCTCCTGGTAATAGTTTATAATCGAGTGGATCCTTATGCCTAGAGCAGTTGCCATACAGTAGTGTTAGCAAATAGGCTAACCTCTAATTCACGATATTTGTGTTGGGCATAGTGTGCAGGTTTACAGGCATGAAGAGCAAGATTATCAATCTCTGTGATCTACCGCCGGGTGTTAGCTCTACCGCCGGCACTAGCGACGCATGATTAAAATGAGCGCACAAAGATTTCTCTCTGTGACCTACCGTCGGGCGCTAGCCCTACTGCTGGGCGCTAGCCATTTCGATGACTGTCGAGTCAGTTGTGTTGAGAAGAAACACTACTGTCGGGTGCTAGCCTTACCGCGCCACGGTATTCAAAAGAGACAAGAATATTTTAGGATATTTTCCCTAATTTGATGGATAGCTGGCGACATGGCGTAAAAAGACCTACCATCGGGCACTAGCTCTAACGTCGATGGTAGCTTATTTACAAAAAGAATATAAAAGCGCGCGTTCATTTTTCTGAGTAGACAAGGAAAAGTATTACAAGCCTAAGGTTTGGCCACCGCCTCTGCAATTGTGAACCACCATCTCCGTGCAAGGAAAAGTGAAATCTCTCCCTCCCATTCGTGATCAAAGAACTCCAAAGAGCGAAGTCTCCAATGACCATCAACAGTTGATCGAGTGCGAGAATAAATACATTCAAAAGCATTGATCGCGCACTGTTCTACAGAGATTTTTTTTGAGGGAGCAATAATTTCAAAACTCTTAATCTTTATTTGTACTTTCTCTCTTTTCTAATCATTCTGTGTGCGAAGAAAATTGACCAGGGAGGTCGTCAGAATCTAGGAAGGATTCTATAGGAAATCGCCTTGGGAGGACGTCTAGATCTGGGATATCTAGTGGGCTTTAAGACCCTTCCTGGGAGGAAGGTAAGAAGTCATCTTGTCAATCTTCTTAGAAAGAAGAGAGAGAGCCAACTGATCCTGGTTGAGGGTCGGTATAGAAACCAAAAGAGAATTGTTTAATTCAACGCCTCCAATCTCCGGCGTCACGTAGATCTAGTTGTATTACTGTAAACCTCTGTTTTCAGTTTTGAATAAAATTATATTTCTTTTATTTCATCTCAAATTCGTGGTTGCATGTTGCTAGAGTTCTAAGGGGTGTGAAAAATTAGAAAACAAACCTTCACAGGGGAAAAGTGGTTCTGTGACCTGCCGTCGCGCAGTAGTAGTCTACCGCCCCGCGGTAGCTTTTAGAACAGGCAGCCTTACTGAAATTCTTTTAATTCTGAATTTTAATTGAAAACATTATTCACCCCCCCTCTAAGGCTGGCCACCAGATCCAACAAGTGGTATCAGATACAGGTTACTTCGAAAATGGATTAAAATCCTGAAGTAGATGGTCAACGCTAATCACGTCTTTCTTGAGGGACAAGTTGTAAGTAGGCCTCCAGTGTTTATGGGGAAATGATTATAGTCACTGGAGAACGTGCATGAAAATATTCTTGATAGCACAAAGCATGGACATATGAGCTATGATCGAAACAAAATACAATGCACGTACAATTACTATATCTGATTAGATTGTTGAAAAATCTCATGATAAATGGGATGACGCTGATAAGCTGAGGTATACTAAGAATGCCAAAGCCTTGAAATCTTCATTCGGTGTCTTAGATAAGACTGAATTTAATAGAATCTTTAATTATGAAACTGCTTATGATATTTGGCGTTTGCTTGAACTTATTCATGAAGGTACCTCACAAGTAAAGGAGTCAAAGCTGTTTCGACTAGAGTCTGAATATGAACAGTTCCAGATGGAGATTGATGAGGAGGTGGATAACATGTACAATCGCTTCACAAAGATTATCAACGCCTCTAGATCTCTTGAAAAGTCTTTCTAAAATAGGGACTTGGTAAGGAATATCCTGCGTTCTTTGCCTCCACGATTAAATCCAAAGGTGGCTGTCATTGCTGAATCTCACGAGATTAATACCCTGCAGATAGAGAGCCTCATTGGAAACCTGAAAACCTACGAGCTCGAAATGAAAATTCAAGCCTAGGAGTATCCCAAGGAACAGAAGAAGAAGACACTGGCACTAAAGGCGACTAAATAAAAAGAGGTGACTGGGGAGACTGATGATGAGGAGAGTCTGTATGTACGTGGCTTCAAGAATTTCATGAGGAACCCAAAGATGCGAGAGAAATTTCAAAGATTCATGAAGAACGATGCTGAAGAGAATAAGGGGTGGAGAAAACCATCGAAAGTGGCAAATAGTGATGAAGAAGAATCTGACCAAGAGTGCTTCCACTGCCAAAATTCTGGACACTTCAAGCATGATTGTCTTAAGCTTCTGAAGGAAGAAAGGGAAAGGAAGACCCATGGAAAAGGGAAAAAAGGTGCTAAAGGCGTCAACCTGGGATGATACATCAGCAAACAAGTCAGACACATCAAGCTCAAGCAGTGAAGAATAGACAAATCTGCACCTCATGAGAAAACACCAAGATAAGTCTGACAGCGAATCCAATGTCCATAATGATACGGAGATAACTTCTCCCACTTATGAAGAACTTTATGATTTATATAAAAATATGTGATAAAATAAATGATTTGAGTAATAAAAATATTTTTTTAAAATCCAAAAATAAGCAAATGAAAAAGAATTTAAAGTGTATCAATAATGACCTGATTAAATGTGGAAAAGAGATGGTCCAGTGCCAAGAATGTTCTCACTCTTTGAGCACAATAAAGAAATTGGAAGAGAGCCTCTCCAAGACTTCCTCTAAAAATGAAACTCTTACCAAAGAGAGGAAGGACTTGGAAAGGAAGCTACATACTTCTCTTAGTGTTAGGAATATTGCCCTTCAATATTCCTTGGATTTGAAGAGGCATCATATTCAATGCTAAGTGCATAATATATTTGATAAACCTTCTACTTCACTCATTTTACAGGTTTGAGTTGTTCTAAAACATGTTTTAGAACAGTTCTGGATGTTGCTGTATTTGTCTCAGCTATTCTAGAAAAATTCATTGAGAAGACTGTCTGGTCTTCGAAGAACCGCTGAGACTCAGCTAATAGCCGCTGAGATAGTAGCCCGTCCCATCCCTGCTGAGAAAGCAGTGTGGTCTCAGCAGAACTGCTGATGCGTAGTTAATCTGTCGCTGAGACAGAAGCCAATCTCCGCTAAACCGCTGAGACAATTTTAAATATAGCCGTTGAGATGACGTGACCCATTTTTGGCAAAAGGCTAATAAAGTAAAATAGCTTTATCTATTCTTGTCCATGTAATGTCAAATCAATGCAAGGGACGTTGCAGATTGATGGAACATATATAAACATCTTCTAGGTAAAGAAAGAAGAAGAATCGTGTGCTTGCTAGTGCGAAGTAATTATTGCTGCTCCTAAGTGCTGCTACAAAGTACTGGAAGTGTTGAGAGTGCCAACAGCCTTGTGCTTCCAGAAGTTGTTCCCAGATCTAAGGAGAATAGGTTGAGTCCATCAGGGATCAGTAGTTGATCTTCTTCTTTCTACAAAGAGACAAGAGATCAAGAAAGAGCTAGGGCACAAGATGAAGAATAATATTTCAAGTCCTGCTCCAGGACAACTCTCAGCTATTCAATCTCAACAGAAAATCAAATCTGAAGGTGTACATCTTTTATTATCTTCTATTGTAATATAAACAAACCATCTTGTAAGAACATTTTGTTCTGAGTTTGTAGGGCATGTGTACCTGAGTGTAGGGTTATGCTCCCAGCCTGAGTTATAGGGCTTCTTGATAGGCCTGAGGTAGGTGACCTAGAGGGTCACTGAGCTGTAGGAGTATAGATTACTCTGAATTGTAAGGAAGTGAACTGAGGAAGGGTTTGGTGGAAACCTGAGAGATCTTGAGGGATCTGTGTTGTAAGCTCTTTGAGCTGAGTTTGGAGGAGGTTGCCTTATGTAACACGCTATTAGAAAGGTGGCGAGGGAAAGTGGATGTATCCAGACATTGGAGAACCACTATAAAATTTCTATATGCTTTCTATAATGGTTAATTGAGACTAAAACAGCTAAGAAAAAATAAGAATAATATAAACAACCTATTCACCCCCCTTTAGGTGATTTAGACTACTACCCAATTAACTATCAAGTGGTATCAGATGCAGGTTGGTCAAAAAGGACTTAATAGTCTGACTAGATCCTATAAGGGGTAGTCAAATAAAATTCCATGATGTCTGCTACAGAGGCTTATAAGGATATGAGCTCTATGAAGTTGCATATATGCAGAAAGGAGACTTTTGGCATATGAAAGCAAAGGGTCAGACTATTTATGTAAGTCTCTGACCCTAGGATTTATATTATAGTTTAGGAGGGACCTTTTATCCCCCAAAAGGCCTCCACCATTGACCTAAACCTAAGAGTGCCCAAGGCCTATACTGAAATGACTAGGGATGAAGTAACACTTGCTACTACGTACAAAAGAGCAAAAAATATCATAGTAAGTGCTATTGATGATTCCACTTTCCACAACTTGGTGCATTGTGAGACAACTAAGGAGATGTGGGAGACACTGATAGTGTACATGGAGGGGACTGAAGAAGTTAGGGATGATAGGAAATCCCTGCTCAATTAGGAGTATGAGGCCTTTAGACAGAATAATAAGGACAATATAGCTGAGTGCTATAAAAGGTTTTTTCAGGGTAGTAAATGAGCTGAGGACCTATGAAAGGGTATTTAGCAATTATGAGCTGAATGATAAGTTTCTAAGGTCTCTAACCAGAGATTGGGATACAAATATATGTGTCATTAAGGAAGTAGTCAAGCTTGCTGAAACTCCTCCTTTCACTTTATTTAGAAAATTGCTCTCTTATGATATGCAGCTATCTGCCAGGAAGGAGGAGGAGACCACGATCATGTCCCATGCCAAGGAGAGGATAGTGGCTCTCAAGGTTGAGAGCTCTAAGAAAAGCATGGATAGAATTGCCTCTAGGTGTTCAGCTACCCTTAAAATACTTTCAGAGATCTCTTTGTTCAAGGTTACCACATCTAAATCCACAACTCCAACCTTTTGTAAGAGCCTTTATCCCCGAGTTCTAGAGCACTCTCAACTCTATATTTGAAGATTAAGAGTGAGAAGGAGATTTCCAAATGGTCATACAATAAGAAGAATACACGCTTCAACTTCGATGATTGTTTACCCAGAAATCGACGATCCCCTCAAAGGTGGTATGTTCAGGTGCCTGGCGGTTAGCCCTTTCCTTGCCTCGAGGTCTCCCTATAGGAGAGCTCATGGTTAGTTCCTTCCTAACCGCATTGACCGCGAGGTCGCGCGGTTAGCTGGCTGTGGTGACCGCGAGCTTTCCTCTTGGGCAAACTCACGGTTACTTCCTTCCTAACCGCGCTGATCGCGAGGTCGTGCGGTTAGCTGGCTGCGATGACTGCGAGCTCTCCCCTCAGGCGAACTCGTAGTTACCTCGTTCCTAACCGCATTGGCTGCGAGGTTGCGGGGTTAGCAAACTGCAGTGACCACGAGCTCGCCTGTTAGGCAAACTCATGGTTATCTCCTTCCTAACTGCACTGATCGCAAGGTCATGCAGTTAGCTAGTCGCGGTGACCGTGAGGCCTCCCCTTAGGCGAACTTGCATTTACCTCCTTCCTAACCGTGCTGACTGCGAGGTCACGTGGTCAGCTGGTCACGTTGATCAAGAGGTCTCCCCTTGGGCGAACTTGTGATTACCTCCTTCCTAATTGCGCTGACTGTGAGGCCGCATAGTTAGCTAGCCGCGGTGACCGCGGGCTTCCCCCTTGGGCGAACTCGCGGTCATCCCTTTACTAGTAGTCAGGTGGCCCAGGTTACCTCGACAGTTAGGCCTTTCCTAACCGCGAGGTTGCCCTCCTTGGGATGCCAGAGTTTCCTAAGCCTGCCCATTTTAGCAGCCCCCATTTCCTATCAATAGGGAGTCTTATCCTTCTCAGTTATGGAGGCAGTTTAGGCGTTGAAGTCTCAAGGAAAACATGCATTTAGATTTTTCCAGACCGCGCGATCTCCTTTGAATAGCCAAGGCGAACTCTATTTTCTATCTGCGCGACCTCTTCAACTACTTGGGTGACCTGCTTCTTCTTGATGTGCGACCTCTCTTGAGAGGCCTGGGCAAACTCATTTGACTAGTTGCATTCTCGGGTGATTAGGGTGCTCAGAACGACCTGGCGGCCTCATCCTTCTAACCGCAAACTTAATCTTTGACTCGAAGTAACCGGCTACTCAACAACCATCCCCTCCTATAGTTTGAACGTTGTGTCCTGATCGCACTTTTGGCATCAACAATGATGTTCATGAAAATTCTTCATAATCACTTTCAGAGCTCTTCAATATAGGGAGTTTAACTTTTCTGAATTTACATTTTACTCATTTATATATTTTGTGATGTTAGTGAATTCTCCATGGTTGTTGGGGACTAAGCCTTGCGAGGTTTAAGAGGAATTTGTCGTTGTGTGTGCGGCAACTTGGTCTAGATGTAGATCTAGGGGAAGACTATAGGCCCTATCTGGGGTAAGATATGCTGCAGCCGACTGGTCCTTGGGTGAAGGAATGATTTAGAAATAAAATGGAGTTTTTGTTAAAGCCACAATTTCAAGCTTTGTTGAAATCAAATACTTTTTATTTATCCTTTGAAATAAAATCATATTTCATCATGCCATATATTTAAGATTTTTTTTTCCTGTAATTATTTTTTAAAGAAAATCTGTTTGACACAATTTTCTAGAAGGTTCATTCTCTAGAGAGTTAGAGCCCGGATATAGCACCTTTTGCCGATGGTAGTAACCGAGTTTAAAACTTTTCTCTTTTATAGCAACCATCTCAAAAAAATTTCAAAGTTTTAATTAATATTTGTAAAGCCCTTATTGACCCTCTACTAAGGGCGACATAAGATCCAACAACCTTTGAGCATGACACAATGACAAAGAGCAGATGGATCGGGGCATGTCTGGTGGCGTTTTAAAGTTTTTGGAGTGTACACGTCTTCGGGCCACGCCCGTGAGCCTAGTGCATGTAATTTTAACTTTGTAAAATTTATCTAGGTTCTAGATGACATCGTTCTCATTCTAAAATTGGGGTAGCACATTCTGCAACTAAAGGTTATGGCCATTTCTATTTTTGCTAGTAACATACCAAAATGCTAAAATTACTTCAGAACTTTTACTATACTTGCCTATTTGATTTAAAGTGTAAGAATTCATCTCCAATGACCTTAAATAAGAAAAGAATGTAAATTGGTGTATAAATAAGATAAAATATGATAAAAATTATCAAAATATAAATCTAAATTATATTAAATAAATATAGAAATTTAGCATTATCAGGGATTGTCATGTAGCTCGATTCAACCTGATTTGGCCAATTACATCGTTATACATCAGAACATGGCGTGATTGGTGTTGTTGAGTTCATATTGCTAGCAAGAGTGCATTGTCACTGACCGAGATCGATTCTGAGTTGTTTTAATTGAATATCTACATCAAGGTATCGTAGTTCAATATAAAATGGAGGTCGAGTCACGGTTTACTATGAACTTGATTAAGATTTTCCATGAATTCAATTGAACTAGCTAGGCCCCTTATAAAAATTGGGATGTTACACTTCTTCTTCTCCATGTTAACTAAACCCTCCTCTTTTAGGATTCGACTAGTCACTCTTCTTCTATTGCAACATCCGCTTGATCGAAATCTCTCAACTTCCTAACCAACTACTATATAGGGTTATCAGACTCTCCCTTCAAAAAAATTACTTGGGTTCTTGATTCTTTAGAGAAAAGCATTATGCCAGTTCGAGGCTTCAGTGTAAAAAACTCATTGCCTTGGTGTAGTGGCAGTGCTAGCCTAAAAATTTATGGAAGAGAGGATGCATCCAATTGACTGAGGAACCTCTTTATATTCTGCATCATATGGATGCACATTCTCTGTTTGTGTTTCTGAGTTTATACTTTGATTTATTTAGGTAATTGTTATAGACACCACAATTTTGGCTATTGACACCACAAATAATTTAAATAACACCCTAAATTAAAATCTCCAAAAATAATTATTGACACCAACCTTTTTGCACCCTACCCAATATCTCCCCCACCCCAGTTCACAATTCTTCTTTCGTGACGTCAGCTCCTCCAACCAGATCTCTTCCCTGATATCGGCGTTGCCACATCCAGCCGCCTCCAAGCCAATCGGCTGAACATGGCAGTCTTCAATCGGCTCTGAAGCAAGTGCTCGAGGCATTAGAAAGTTTCACGACTAATACCTTAAAAGCTTATGAGGATGTTCGTGCTTATGCCGATATGATGAGATATTTTCTCCTAAGTATGAAAAGGGCTAGCCGTTTTTAACTATGAAATCGTCATGTATTCTTGAAGGAAACTTCTTAGAAAGAGGAGAAGCCAACCATCATTAACTATGAAGCAAACATGTGCTCTTAAAGGAAGCCTCTAGGAAATTGGTCAAAGGAAGCTTCATAATATTTAACATATATCTTTTGACCGAAGGAAGCTACATAAAATCTTCATCCACATGCTATCTACCACATCTATCTCCATGGTTTTGGCCTTATAAAAAAGCATGAAGGAGGAGGGATAAGACATCCACTTCGCTCCAAACTCAAACATTGAAAGATTTTTAGAGAGGCTTTTGTGACAATTTTCTTAGTTTAGGAGAGCTTTCAGACGGCTTTAGATGACATTGCCAAGGAATACTTCTCTTACACGGATTGAATCTAGAGTAGTTTTAGGCAAGATTCGAAGAGGAATCTTAGAGAGGATTTGTGAAATCCGTCTCGTCCGCCACTATCGGAAACTTATAAATTTTCTGCTATAGTTTATTGTGTAATATTGTGTAGTGTGAAGTTAGTAAAGATCATGTGTGGATCGAGGAGATAAAGCCTTGTAATTGGCTATTGTTTTTATACATTTTCAGTGATGGCTTTCTTGGTTGTACTCTGATCGTCCTGTGGTTTTCACCCTATTGGGTTTCCACGTTAAATCTCCGTGCCACTTTTATTGTTGCTATTTTGTACCGTATTATGATTGTGTATCAGCATACCGCTAAGCGGTCGTGCAAGTACTTGCTTGAACTAATTTGCAGGTGATCTGGTCGGCCTTGCATGCTCTCTAGCCCAACAAGTGGTATCAGAGAGAGGTTCTTTATCAGAGTAGTTATTGGACTGACCTGTCTGAGATTTGATATAAGTCAATCATATATTTCGAGTTAGTTATCGGGTGCGGTAGATGACGACTATTGGTCCGCTCCCTATCCTCTTTAATTCCTTAATTTGAAATAGTCGTCTCAGAGAACCGAGGTGAGGATGATTACTAACATGACACTATAGAGTCTACTTCAGGTTTAGGTTCTGAGCAAATGATGAAACTCAACGACACAACTACCACCAGTGGAACTTATGATGGAGGATCTTATCTATGTGAAGGGCTGGCGTGTAACACCCCCATCCGTCACGTAGAATATAACAGAAGTTTCGGTCGGTGCCCCACGAGATATTCCATGGATAGTTAGCAGTGTTACACATTGATTCCAAACCATTTACGTATCCTAACTCAGGGTTGCAATCTAGCGGAAGCGTTAAGAGTATAAAGAACCCAAACATAGGAATTTCCACTAACCAACAAGTAGGAATGATAACCAAAATACATAAAGAGTTTGGACTTAAGGCCATACAAACGGTTTATAATAAATTAAGGTGATTTGCATACATCGACACGCAGGCCAGCAATACATGAAAGTAGTAAAGATGCTATGCTTGGCCTTCGAGGGCCGGCATAAGACAAAGGGCTTCAGCCGGCTACTTTCTGCTTGGCTCCCCTGCACCTGCATAGGAAAAAAGCACAAAGATGTGACAAACAAGGCAAAAATTAGCTTTAGCTGACCAAATTATAACGACCCCGCCCCTCACTTGGGGTGACAGTGCTCCTTCCCTGCAGGTAAACAATATGTGCATATAATGATAACAGAACGTGAAACTTAAGCACAATTCATCACAAATGTAAGCACGGCCGACCACACGCCCCATGCACTCAGGGAAAATTTTCCAGCACATTGGAAACCCAGTCCCACCACCATCCTCAGTCCGAGACCGATGGTTTAACATTGAGCAGTACAAGTCTTTCCAGCCCGTAGCCTAAGACTCTCTTCCTCCTAATCTACAACAAAGTCAAAGACACTCTATTTCCTTTTGATATATGTTAGTGGCTCACTCCAAGTCGATTGTCATAGTGTGGGTATAAGTTAGCCATAACCCGTTGCTAAAACTATCAGGATCGCAAGACACGACGCGGGTCAGCCTCCCCATGACCATTCATACAATATATAACTGCATTATGTTTCAAGGCTAGCTCTCACGACCCCCAAAGCTGGACACTTTAAGCTCACAACTAAACATATTTACCCCTAGTCTCCAAGAGATATGCCTTATAAATAACTCTCTAGGAGCTACCGCTAGTGGTAGTACTACTGCCGCGTGGTAGGGGACAAAACACGAATTCTTCCCCAAAACTTGGGTATTTTCCTAGAGGCCAACTCCAGTATTCTCATTGCAGTAACCTACATACCCCACGACTCTGTAAACCATATGTTTAACCATAAAGTCTTCTCCAGCACACAAAATAATACATTACCAATTTAGACAAACCTGTCTGAATGAGCTTCACATATCATGCATATTCCGTACTTCGATTCCAGATTCTATATGAAAGTAGCTCACCAGGGATATCATCGATCAACCCGTTGGAAATCCCTCCACTCTCCACCAATTAGTAGGGGACTTCATACAACTATGCCAAAATAAGGACTTCACATGACCAAGGAGGAAGATCGTTACCCTTGAAGTTCGTTTCAGCGCCATGGATGAGAAACTAGCCGGATGAAAATGACCGCAATGGACTTGCCTCTGTAAATCTAAACTTGGCTCATGACTCAAAGCTCTGAAGCTCCAACAATGGCGGGATCTCCTACTTCTTCCTCTTTCCTTAGCTCTCCCCTGTCTCTACCTCTTAGAAAGAGAATGGCCCAAGGGAAATGAGGTTCAAACCCTCATTTCCCGACCTTATTTCAACGAGGAAACAACTCTACCATTGGATCTTGCTTAAGATCCAATAGTTTGTGGCATTTCCCGCAAGCCCACCATTTAAACACGCCACTCGAACGCCAATATGTGGCCTCGATACCATCAACTCGACGCTCACTGCCGCCAGGAGGTATTGCTATGGTCGGGCAGTAGCTCACTGAGAGCTACACCAATTAAATCAGCTATGGTACCGTCAGTGCTAGCACTACCACTAGGCGGTAGCATCTAGTGAGTTATTTCTGGTAAACTCTTGGGCATTACAATTCTCCACCCCTAAAAGAAAGTTTGTCCCAAACTTCTAGAATGAAAGAAAATAGCAGAATACGAGCAGAACTTGATTGGTACCTTGGCAGAATAGCTCTGTAAACTCCTCAAACATGGACTGCTCCTGTTCCCAAGAAAGTTCTTCATGTCCGCAATTATCCCAACGGACATTGACCATTCGAATCATTTTATTTCGTAGCTATTTAACTTCAGTGTCCTCGATGAGAATAGGCATGACCTTAGTCTTCTACCCCGCATGACCGACACTTGATCAACGATGACCACCCGAGTAGTCTCTTTCAATGACTTCCTTAACGCTGATATATAGAACACATCGTGCAAGCCGCTCAACTCTGTTGAAAGAGCGAGCCGATAGGCAGCTTCACCAAAGCGTTAGAAGATCTCAAACGGCCTAAGGTACCTCGGACTTAGTTTCCTCAAGCGTCGAATGCTCGATATGCCCTTGAACGGTTTGATCTTTAAATAAACCCAGTTGCCCACGGAGAACTCGATATTTTGGTGCTTGGCGTTGTAGTATTTGGCCTGCCTATCATGAGCGAATCGCTCCCGGATTGTTCGTATAGTTGAAGTAACACTTTCTTTCATTTAAACAACTTAGTTTCGCCCATCTCCGCCCAAGCCAAGGGAGCACGACACTTTCTAACATAAAGGGCCTCGAAGGGCGCCATTTGAATATTCTCCTGGTAGATGTTGTTATAAGCGAACTCGATCATAAAGAGATGATCCACCCACCATTTTTCGAAATCCAAGGCGCACATGCGAAGCATATCCTCTATTATCCTATTGATCATTTCGGTCTGCCCATCAGTTTGAGGATAGAAGGCCGTACTGAACTTCAACTTGGTCCCCAATATTTGGTGGATTAGCCTCCAATCATTTGAAGTGAACACCCATCACGGTCACTTACGATGCTACGGGGCACACCGTACAATCATATTATGTCATCCATATAGAGCTTTGCTAGCCTTTCCACTGAGTCATCATTCTGGTTTGGAATGAAGTGCGACACCTTTGTCAAACGGTCTATGATTACCCAAACGACATTGTTACCGTGCTGCGATCTTGGCAATCCATGCACGAAATCCATCGATATGTCATCAAACTTCCATTCCGGAATTGGTAAAGACTTTAGGAATCCTTCCAGTTTCTGACATTCAGTCTTCACTAGTGCGCAAGTATGACACTTCGCCACATAGTGAGCTATGTATTTCTTCAAACTTGGCCATCAGAACAGTGTCTTCATGTCTTTATACATCTTTGTGCTTCCCAGTAAGATCGAGTACTTGGTAAAATGAGCATCATACATCAAATCCTCATGTAAGGTGCCAAACCTTGGGACGCACAGACGGTCATCTTTCTGCAAAAGACCATCTCCATTAGAAAACTCGGCATTAGACCCGTCCACGTTCTCAGCTACATAACGCTTCATACTTTCATCAAGCTCTAACGCTTGTCGAATCCTATCTGCAAGGTCACACTACACCTCCGTCCAATTCAAGCATGCATTTGCCATTGCATTCCTCTCGACATAAGAGATTCCCAAGGCTTATAAGCCACTGATGAGATGTTCATCATGTTTCAAAATCCAGTTTGCCTGTGTAGAAGTCGTTCGGCTTAATGTATCCGCAACAACATTTCCTTTGCCAGGAATATAGTAAATCTTGGAGGTGTAGTCCCCGAAGAACTCCATCCACCTTCGTTGTTGCATGTTCAAGTCCTTCTGATCTATCAGATACTTTAGACTCTTATGTTCTGTAAAGATATTGAATTTTACGCCATATAAGTAATGTCGCCAAAGCTTAAGAGCGAATATCACAACCGCTAACTCCAAGCCATGGACCATATAATTTTTCTCATGCACTTTCAGTTGGCGAGATCCATAAGTTATAACATTCCCAAACTACTGAAGAATGCAGCTTAAGTAGCTCCTTGAGTCATCTCTATAGATCGCATAGCCGTCTACACCACATGGCGAGCACAAAATAGGCACTGTGGTCAGACGACCCTTCAACTCATCAAAAGCTCGCGCACGCTCTAACGTCCAAATGAACTTCCAATCCTTCCTTCTTAATATAGTGATAGGTAGAGCTAATTGCAAAAAGTTCTCTACGAAGCTCATATAGTATCCAACAAGTCCAAGAAAGCTCCTGACTTCTGCCATAGTAGTCAACACAGGCCACTCCCGTATCGCAACTATCTTCGCTGGATCCACCGTAATACCCTCTCCAGTAACTACATGACCAAAAAAAGCCACTAACGACAGCAAAAACTCACACTAAGAGAACTTGGCATAGAGTCGGTTCCTCCACAGGGTATGCAAAACCAATCTCAAATGATTTGCATGATCCTCTTCTGACTGAGAGTATACCAAAATATTATCAATAAAGATGATTACAAATCGGTCCAGATACTCTCAAAAGGTCCTATACATCAAATTTAGGAACACCGATGACGGGTTTGTTAACCCAAATGGCATAATAGTGAACTCATAATGCCCATGGCGTGTTCCAAACACTGTTTTGAGAATATCACTTTCTCTGATCCTCAACTGATAATAGTGGGACTTCAAATCCAGCTTCAAATAGACAGTTGATCCAGCTAGCAGATCAAACAAATCATCGATTCTCGGAATCAGATACTTATTCTTCTCCGTCATCTTGTTCAGTTCACGGTAATCAATGCATTGACGCAAGCTTCCGTCCTTCTTCTTCACAAAGAGGACCAGTGCACTCCAGGGTGACATACTTGGATATATATAGTCTTGCTCTAGCAACTCCTGCAACTGAACCTTCAGTTCCACCATCTCCTTTGGTGTCACATGGTACGGTGAGCGTGACACAGGTTTCGCACCTGACACCAACTCAATATCAAAGTTGATCTCTTGCTGAGGTGGAATCCCATGGAGATCCTTAGAAAAAACATCCCCAAACTCAGACACAATAGGGACATCACTCAAACTAGACTTCGACTCTACAACCTCCAATAGCGTGAAGAATAACTCCGCACCCTTTAGAACCGCCTTGACCACTTGGAGAGCAGACATCAGTATCTTGCTCAATCCTCGTATACCAGCAAATTTATTCTTGTGTTCAGTATTCAGCCCCAGTATGACTTCCTTTGAGTTACAATAAATACAGACATGCTGCTCCAAGAGTAAGTCCATGCTAAAGATTATATCAAACTCAGAAATAGGTAGTATAGATCCTTCCAATCCAAAGTCATGACTTCCTATCTGTACCTAAACACAACAAGACCTATACGCACGCATCACGCATCCGTTAGGTAGCAATATATTCAATTTATCTTTTGATACAAAAGAAGGCACTCTGATATGCAACACGAAGTCCTTAGATAGAAAGGAGTGAGAAGCCCCTGTATCGAATATTGCTCACACCGGATAGTCTAAGATTAGGAGTGGCCTAATATAAACAAGTTATACACAAGCAACACACAAGGTAACAAGTATATAAAGTAATAATAACTATATAAACTATACCTGTTACCACATTGCTTTGCTTTATGGTCTCCTGTTGGCAAAAATTGTACACTATAGGAAGTGTTGGAGTATAATGAGATGCAGTCGACTCTGCTGCCTTCCCATTCTCTGCATAAGACACACCTACCTTTTTCTTTTTCCTTGGAGGACCACTACGACACCCTCGGGCTATGTGTCCCGACTTACCACAAGTATAACAAATAATTGGGCCTCTCCCAGAAGTTGCTCCATATACAATAGAAGAACGAGCTGGTCCAGAAGATTTGACTTCTTATTCCACCTTTGATACCCAGTCTTTGAATAGTTCGGTACTTTGAACTCTAATTTCTTCACACCCAAGTCCTTCTTGCCTTGGACTCTTTTCAAATCTTGTTCCAGGGATTGGGCAGTATTTACCAATGTTAGAAAGCCCTGCGTCATCGGACCCGAGAGAAGTAACCTCAAATCATCATGTAGTCCCTCATAGAATCTATTTATCTTGGGCTCCTCGTCAACAAACGTAGAGCCCGCATACCACCCCAATCTTGTAAACTCATGCAAGTAGTCATCAACATAACTCTCACCCTAAGTTAACCTCTAAAACTGATTCTCCATAATAATCCTTTGAGCAGATTGGAAATACCTTGCCAGAAAAAGCCTCGAGAATTCCTCCATCAAGATCTCAGATAGTTGCCTTCCAACAAATTGATGTAGTTTAAGCTCATCCCACTAGAGTCTTGCCTCTCCTTCCAAAATAAAGGTAGCCAAATACACCATCTGCCTCTTCTCTATCTCCGTCGTCGTCAAGATTATATTTATTCTTGAGAGACAATCTTCAGCCTGAGTGGGGGATTCATTTCCCTCAAACGTTAGAGGGGTGGAAGATCATAACGTGCTTCAGTTGCTTTTTCGTCGCTCGCCTCATCGCCGAAGGCTCATCGGGCACTTATCGCATAACCACAAGCTTAATAACGCCAACTGCGCCGGGGCAACCCCAGGGGTAGGAGGCTATACTCGCCTTCCTGGTTGCGCATTGATCATCGCGAATACGTCTTCAGCAACTATGTTGGTACCCTAGGTTTTGATTTGAGTTCAGTCTTCTCTTTCTGTCTCTTGACCCAAGATTTATCTATGGTCAAAGGTTAGTTGATAGGATAGATTCTCTAGTTGTGTAGAATTGCCTGTCCAGATGAAAATCTGGCTAAGTAATTTCTGGTTCGACTATGGTCGAACGTCGCTCGACTATCGTCGATCAGCCATTCGACGATCGTCTTCCTGATAGCTCGACTATCTGTTGTTTGTGATAGCTCGACTATCTGTTGATAGGTCGACTATCTGTTTTCCTTGATAGCTTGACTATCTGTTGATAGGTCGACTATCTGCTCTTCTTGATAGTTCAACAATCTGCTTGGATAGTTCAACTATCTGATAGTTCGACTATCTGTTGATAGGTCGACTATCTGCTTTCTGTGATAGCTCGACTATCTGTTGATAGGTCGACTATCTGCTCTTCTTGATAGTTCAACTATCTGCTTGGATAGTTCAACTATCTGATAGTTCGACTATCTGTTGATAGGTCGACTATCCGCTTTCTGTGATAGCTCGACTATCTGTTGATAGGTTGACTATCTGTTCCTCTTTGATAGTTCGACTATCTGCTTGGATAGTTCAACTATCTGATAGGTCGACTATCTGTTTGATAGGTCGACTATCTGTTTTGTTTGGTAGTTCGACTATCTGTCCTGATAGATCGACTATCTGATAGCTCGACTATCTGTTCTGATAGGTCGACTATCTGCTGAGGTAGTTCGACTATCTTCTTTGATAGTTCGACTATCTGGATCGTTCGACTATCTGTCCGATAAGTCGACGATCTCTGTGCTTCGGTCGACGATCTCCGAGGGTCGTTCAACGTTTTGCTGTATGTCTTAAGTAGTTTTGTCATCTTCTATGATGTGATTAATTTCATATTTATTTTGGCACATTTTATAAAAGATTATTTGAATAAATTGTGATAATATTTCCATGCAATATCTGTTCCATTCCTTATGCATGAGCTAATCTTTTTCTGACAAAGTTGTTTGTCTTATTAGCTGAGATATGATTTCTGCTTTATTTGTCAGGCTGTCCTTTATAGCCGTTAGACTCAAAAAGTCTTCCTTGGCTGTAAAGAGTCTCTTCTGATGTGACTTTCTCTTGTATTATTTCATCAGATTTATTTGCAGCTTCTTAGAAAGCTTTATCCTCTTATAGGATATCTGTCTGCAGTATTTTGTTTTGCTTTATGCTTTTTACAGCCCAGCTTGCAGAGTTCAGTAGAAGACAAGATTCAAACTCAAGTAAGAGCCGTTGCTGCTGCTGTTATATAAAGACTTCTTTGAAGAAAGAAATCAACTAGTTCTCAAGATACAAAAAGCTATCAGCATCATTCAAGCTTAGAACTTACAGTTTCCAACTGCTCTCAGCTCATTCACATCTAACTGAGAAGAAGTTTTAGTTCTTCACTCTTCTTCAACCTGAGTTCTCCTGCCTCCAGGAAGATCTTCACTCAGAGCCTTTTGAAGAAGAAGAAGAAGATAGCTGCCTAAAGAAGAAATTTTATTTCATATTATTTATCTTCTTGTAGCTTTTTCCTTCAGTATTTTCTGAAGTGTTTCTGCACTAAAGCAAGACTTCACCTGGACGTTCTTTTAGCCAGGGGGAGCCTTGACTCTTTAGAGTTTTCTAGCTCAGTGCAAGTTATTGTGCTTCTCTAATCTATTGTAAAATAGAGAAGACACCTTAATCTCCTTTCCCCCTCCTGTAAAGGGTTATTACTCCCTTCAAAAGTATCCCTTGGTGGAATGGCAACTGATCAAAAACCTGTGTTGGTTTGTAGACACCTGATCAAAAGTCTAAAGGCTTTCTGGATCTACGTGAAGCAGATCTTGTTGGTGGCAGGGCACCTGATCAAAAACCTGAGTGGATTCCTACCTTGTTGGTAGAAGAGTGGACGTACCCAAGTTGTTTGGGGAACCACTATAAATTCCTTGTGTCATCTGGATTGTTGAATTAATTCTCTGTGCTGATTGCCTGTGATTAGATTTTAACTAGGATTGCTAGTTGCTGTTTAGGATTCCAAGCCTTAACTGTAATTACAGTTGGCTGCCTTTTGTGCACAACACTTGTGTTAGGCTTTAGGGTTTTCATCTCAAATATCTATAACCTTCATTCCGCAATTAACTCCAAGGGAGTTGAGTAGACAGTCAACTTTGCTAATGCAATTTTTGATTACTCTATTCACCCCCCTCTAGAGTAGTATCTATCCCCTTTTCTTTCAATTGGTATCAGAGAGAGGCTGACTGACTGAATAGGCTAACACCTAAGTCACAAGATCCTGATAGATACCAAAGTTTATAGATATTCACTTTCACTATCATGGCCCAGTTCAAGAATTACTCAAGCACCAGACCTCCAGCATGCAACTTAGCCAAGTTCAGCATCTGGAAGGCAAGGATTAAATTATATATAAACTCTATTGATGAGAGTATTTTTGCTTCTATTTTAACAGGACCACCAAGAGCACCTGCTGCAGCTACTGCTTCATCATCAACTGATATGAGCAGTGCCTCCTCCAGACTACAATGATGAATACAAAAAGGCAAAGATAGCAGATGCTAAGGCAATGAACATTCTGGCTCAGACAATGTCTGATGAAGTATTTCAGAAGGTTGCTGACTGCTCCTCAGCAAAAGCAATGTGGGATACACTGAACCAGATTGTAGCTGGTTCAGCTGATGAAAGGAAGGACAGGAGGTCCAACCTTATCTCACAGTATGAGAATTTCAAGAAAACTGATGCTGAATCAGTTGAAGCTATGTACACAAGGCTCAGCTCAATCATCAATGAGCTGAGGACTCTTGACAAGGATATTTCATTGACAGAGGTCAATGATAAGATTCTTATGTACTTCCCTAGCACATGGGATCTGAGGATCTGGCCTATCAAGGAGGCCAGAAGCACAACAGAAATTTCAACAGAAGCCCTTCTCGGCAAGCTCAAGTCCTTTGAGCAAGTGCTGAAGTCTAGGGAAGCTGAGGCTGAAGCAAAGACCCCAACTCCTACAAGAAAAGAGCAAACCCTTGCTCTCAAAGCTGCTGACACTTCTGAAGGAAGCCAGTCCAATGAGGAACTGCTGGCATTATTTGCCAAAAGGTTTCTCAAGATGGGAAGGAAAGACTTCAGAAAGAAGTCTTCAAAATATGAAGAAAAACCAAGGTATGATCGCACTCCTACTAAAGAAATAATCTGCTATGGTTGCATGAAGCCTGGACATATTCTTCCAGATTGTGCAGAGGAAAAGAATAAAGATAAAAGGAAAGACAAGGATCAGCACAGGAAGCATTCCAAGCCATCCTCCTACAAGAACAAAAAGAAGGAGAGAGGCTTTGTTGCTGAAACCTGGAGCGATTCTGATGAGGAATCCTCCTCCTCAAGCTCCAGTGAGGATGAGGAAGAAAAGAAGGCAAAGGAAGTTTGCCTGATGGCAATTGATGCCTGCAGCAATCACTCAGCTGCAGAGAGTTCAGATTCTGATGAAGAAATGCCAACTGAAGATGAGGTATTGTCTTCTTACGATTTTACATCTGATGAATTTAAATCAGATTTTAAATCTTTATGTTTAGATTTAATTAGTTCTGAAAAGGAAATAAAAGAGCTTAGAATTAAACTAGCTGAATCTGAATTAATTTCTAATGAAAACATTAGGTTAACAACAGAACTCACTAATTCTAGTGAAGAAATAAATTTCCTTAAGAATGAATTAGGTAAGTCAAAAAGGTTAGAAGAATCTCTGAATGGTAGAAGCCTTAAGTTGCTTGAAATAACCAGCATGTCTAACACTAGGTCAAGCAATAACAAATTAGGCTTAAGAGCATCTTCTAGTGGACCCCCAATCATTCTTAAAAACCAACTTTCAACTCCAGTGAATTTTATTTCATCTTGTGGAATAAAGAACACTGAGCAAGTTAATCAAGTTAATAAAGCTTTAAATAAAGCTAAGAGAGAGAAAAGAAAACAAAAATTTAAGGAAATACAAAGAGCGTCGAATGCCACTCGACGATCGCAGGCCCAATGGTCGAACGGAGATCGACGATCTGGGCACCCATCGTCGAAGGCTGATCGACGCTTTCAATATGAATTTCAAAACTTCACCCAGAACTTTAGAAACCAGAATGAAAATAGAAACCCTAGGTTCATTAACCCATCATCAGCATGGAGAATCCCACCTAGGAGATCTTACCCGTTAGGTTATCACCCTCAACCTGCTTATTCATTTATTTCCAGTTTTTCTTATGTGAAAAACAAGGGACCCAAGGTTACCTGGGTCCACAATGTTTAATTGATTTATTTGCAGGTGAAGACCTATCATATCACTCAAAATAAGTGGTATTTGGATAGTGGTTGCTCCAAGCATATGATAGGAAATAAAGACCATCTGTCAAGGTTCAAGGCAAAGCTTGGCCCAAAGGTGATCTTTGGAGATTCAAGCTGTGGTCAAACTGAAGGCTATGGCAGGATGACAATTGGAGCTGTAATATTCAAGAGAGTTGCTTATGTAACTGGACTGAAGCATAATCTAATTTCAGTAAGTCAGTTATGTGATGCTGGATACCAGGTATCTTTTTCTAACTCCCTTTGTAATATTACTTTAAATAATAATGTTGTATTAGTAGGTATTAGACAAGGTAACATTTATTTAGTAGATTTTAACTCAACTCACTCTGAAATCTGCTTATTTAATGAAGTAACCAATAACAATACTTTATGGCATAAAAGGCTTAGCCATGTTAACCTCAAGAATATATCTAGGTTATCTAAATACAACCTTGTTAGAGGTTTACCTTCTTGCCCCTACAAGAAGGAGAGCCTTTGCAAGGCTTGTCAATTAGGCAAGCAAACCAAGAATTCATTTAAATCAGTAAATAAAAGTGATTCTCCTAGAATCCTGTATTTATTACATTTGGACCTATTTGGCCCAATAAATGTACAGAGTTTAGGAGGGAAGTATTACACCCTAGTCATTGTAGATGACTTCTCTAGGTTCACTTGGGTGTTCTTTTTGAGAACTAAGGCTGATAACTTCAAAGCCCTTACAGATTTTCTATTATGTGTGCAGACTGAGTACTCTACTCATGTGGCCTTGATCAGAAGTGATCATGGTACTGAGTTTGACTCTCTTCTCATGCAAGAATTCTGTGAGAGAGAAGGTATCAAACATAGCTTCTCAGCTCCTAGAACTCCCCAACAAAATGGGGTAGTTGAAAGGAAAAACAGAACCCTAATTGAAGCTTCTAGCACATTGTTGGCAGATGCTAATATGCCTCTTTCCTATTGGGCAGAAGCTGTTAGTACAGCCCACTATGTCTTGAATAGAAGTCTGATACACAAGCTTAAGTGTAAAACTCCTTATGAGTTGCATAAAGGAAAGAAACCTAAAATAAATTATTTTAGAGTATTTGGTTGTGTAATTTATATTCATAATAATAATAAAGAATACCTTAGAAAATTTGAAGCAAAAGCTTCAATGGGAATTTTTCTTGGATATTCCCAAGTAAGCAAAGCTTATAGGGTATTTAATAAATCATCTTCTAAAATTGAAGAGTCTGTTCATGTGTCCTTTGATGAATCTCAAATGTTTTACAAGGAGAAGGAAACTTCCCCTTCCTCAAGTTCATTGCAAGTACAAGAATCTACCAAAGATGTCACTCAAGAGATTCTCCATCTTTCAACTCTTCATATAACTGAATCAGACAGTGATGAAGACATTGCAGAAGTTATTGCTGTACCACCAATAGTAGATCAAATTCCTCCTGAGGAATTAATCTCAACTATTACTGAAGATCACATCCCACCTACTGATGTTGTCACACTTAGAGATCATCCTACATCTCAAGTGATAGGAGACATATCAGCTTGTGTTCAAACAAGACATCAGTTAAGACAGGATGTGATGCATGCTTGTTTCCTTTCACAGATTGAGCCCCTCACCATTAAAGATGCTGAGCTAGATCCCCACTGGATCATTGCTATGCAAGAGGAACTCAATCAGTTTGAAAGATGTAAAGTATGGACTTTGGTTCCAAGACCTAAAGGCCAACTGATCATAGGCACCAAGTGGGTGTATAGAAACAAGTTGGATGCAAATGGAATCATTGTAAGGAACAAAGCTAGGCTTGTAGCTCATGGCTACAGATAGGAGGAGGGTATAGATTATGACCAAACCTTTGCTCCTGTTGCAAGGCTAGAGGCAATAAGGATCTTTCTGGCCTATGCAGCCTATATGAAGTTTAAGGTTTTTCAGATGGATGTCAAGAGTGCCTTTCTAAATGGTGAGCTAAAGGAAGAGGTATTTGTTGAACAGCCACCTGGGTTTGTTTCTTCAACTCAGCCCTCACATGTATTCAAGTTGCAAAAAGCTCTTTATGGACTCAAACAAGCACCAAGAGCCTGGTATGAGACTCTAGCTAGTTTCCTGTTAGAGCACAACTTTGTTAGGGGAGTAGTTGATAGAACTCTTTTCGTCAAGCACCACAAGGACACAATCCTGTTAGTTCAAGTGTATGTGGATGACATTATTTTTGGTTCCACTAATCCCAAACTGTGCAAAAAGTTCTCTAACTTGATGCATTCTAAGTTTGAGATGAGTAGTATGAGTGAGCTATCTTACTATCTTGGTCTCCAAGTAAAGCAAGATGCTGATGGCATCTTCATCTCCCAATCCAAATATGCCAAGGAATTGGTAAAGAAGTTTGGGATGGATGATGCTTCAGCAATGCATACACCTATGGCTACTAATGTAGTTATAGATTCTGATGATCAGGGAAAGCCTGTTGATCAAAAGAATTATAGGGCCATTGTTGGTTCCCTATTGTATTTAACTGCAAGTAGGCCAGACATAATGTTTGCTACATGCCTTTGTGCTAGATTCCAGGTCAACCCCAAGGAATCTCATCTGATTCTTCTCAAGAGAATCTTGAGATACCTGAAGGGATGTCCAAATCTAGGACTTTGGTACCCAGCTGAGTCAGAATTTGAATTAATTGGATATTCTGATTCTGATTATGCTGGCTGTCGAGTTGACAGGAAAAGTACCTCAGGAACTTGTCAGTTCCTGGGAGAGAGATTGGTCTCTTGGTTCTGTAAGAAGCAGGCCTCTGTCTCAACTTCAACTGCAGAAGCTGAATATATAGCAGCTGCTAGTTGTTGTTCACAGATCCTGTGGATACAAAATCAACTTTTGGATTATGGGTACTCACACAAGAACACTAAAATCATGTGTGATAGTACCAGTGCTATCTCTATTGCACAAAATCCAGTGCACCACTCTAGAACGAAACACATTGGGATCCGTCACCATTTCCTGAGAGATTGTGTGGAAAAGAACAAGATCAGCCTTGAGTTCATATCCACAGACCTTCAGAGAGGTGATATATTCACCAAGCCCTTAGATGAACAGAAGCATCTATTCTTTTTAGTTCAACTAGGCATGATTAATGGAAGAGACTAAGTGTGACGTCTGCCTTGTTGAAACTTGTTCGAAGATAGTCGAATGACGTTCGAAGATAGTCGATCGGATCAAGCCTATCGTCGACCCTTGGTTGAAGATAGCTCATCTGCTTGAAGATCGTCGACCGGCGTTCGAAGATAGTCGAACAGGTCAAGACTATCGTCGATCTATGGTTGACGACAACTTGTTGTTTGTGAAGACAGAAATAGTCGAACGATTGATCGACTACTCTGCTTCAGGACCGATCGTCGAACGACCGTTCGACCATCGTCTCCAGTATCTTTTAAATAGATCGACGATCGTTGTTTTAATATAAAGCCGATGGTCGACCTAGGTTAAGAGATAGTTGCTTTTATCGTCGACGGAGAGCGTCTTTTCGCATTCCGTCTTCCCGCTTGCTCTTTGTCTTGCGATTTCCACCGCTCCGTCCTCGCCGTCTCTCCCTTGTCTTCTCCAGCCCTCTCGATGGCGATTTCTCCAGCGCTCCTGGCAGTAGTAAAGTTCGATGCAGGATTCAGTGTAGATTTCGACGCCTTCAGCTGCTGCGAATCCGGAATTGTGGAAATTCTTAATCTGTGCAAAGATCAAGGGTTAGAGAAGCTCATGTCCTCCAGGATAAAGATAAATGTTCAAGAGATCAAAGAATGGGCATTTACTTCTTCTTCAAATGATGATTCGATGACCGGAACTATTGGCAGAGAAGAGGTAACATTGACTCCCGCTATTTTAACTGAAATATTTGGATTGATAAATGGGGAAGAAGGGTACGAGCAAGATACCCCAGAGTTTGGGAGGATGCTAACAGAGCTGGGACATGCTGAAGGCATTCCCTCTAAGCTGCTTAAAGTAAAATTTCCGTTTAAGATTAAGTTTCTTGCTGAAATAGTCGGAAAAGTGCTACTGGGAAAGCACTCTGCCCACGACAATATTACAAGGTAGCAGTTTGCACTGATGTGTGCAATTGTGAATAAGAAACAGATTAATTGGGCAGGTGTTCTGTTTGATTTGATCAGGAAAAAGAATGGCAAGAAAGAAGTTACCCTGGGTAGGGTAGTTGGGATTTTTCTGAAGGAAATATATCCCCATCTGCTAGTTTCAGCTGCTACCTCCATAAACGCCAGCAAGAAGATGGATCCATCCCTATTTGCCAAGTGGAAAAGGACCTTCCTGAAGCCTGCTCCAGCAGGGGTTGCTCCAGTTACATCTGAGAGCACCAGGACTGCCTCAGTCACTCCTCCCCTACAAGCAGCTGGCTCAGCAAATCCATCCCTTCCATCTTCTTCATCTGCTTTGCCGTCTACTTCATTTGAAGTTCCATCAACTTCAATTGAAGTACGACCTTCTGCATCTCCTCCTGCATCTCCTCTCCCGTCTCATCTTACTGGGATCTCTCAACCCAGTTTTGATTTATTGGTTTCTGAGATTTCTACTCCTCTTCAGTCTCCAATTCCCTCTTCTGATCACATTGATCACCCTGCATCCACTCATCCATCTCCAGTTCACTCTCCATCTCCAGTTCACTCTCCAGTTCACTCTCCAGATCATCATGAATACACCATTCCTGCTGATCATCCATCCACTGAGATTCCATCATCATCATCATCCTTTGAAATAACTCCAGCATTTATTTCTAGCATTGTGGAGTTAATTACCCCCTCAATCAAAATCATGATTGAAGAGGCGATTGCTCCCCTTGCTTCCTCTATCTCCTCTTTGACTGCTGCTATCCGGGCACTCTCAAAGTCTGCTGAGCCCTCTTCCTCTAGGGGCCTGGTTTCAGTATCTACTGAAATCAGGCAGGGGGAGATGCTTGATGAAGATGTCTCTGAGCAGCCTTTGGCCTCCCCTCCAGCAGATCCTCCTGCAGTGGCAGAGAAAGAATTAGAAGATTCAGCTCCTCTTCAAAGTTTATCTGAAAAAGAAATTTCTGATGCATTATTGCAGTCTGAATTTATTGTCAAAGCTTGCCTGGAAGAATGTTCTACTCCCCTGGTCGCCCTGTACCTAGAAGGAGTTATCACTTCCTTTCTAGATGAATTATGGGAGTTAGGACACGCAGAGGTCGATTCTGAAGGTATCCCTTTTACTTACTTTTTAGACTTGATAACTGATATGCTTGTATGGGAATACCTGGAAGGGATGATTAGATGTCATTTAGCAAAATTTTATTCATAATACTACAGATAAAATGGAAGAAGTTTTAGATGTTCAAAAGCCTGATCTCCTACCAGCTACAGAAGCTCAATATGAACCAGAACAAGTTGCTCAAGTTTCTGAGGTTGTTCAGCCAGAAGTGCAAGCAGAACTGGTCACCATGACAGTTTCTGATCATCAAAAAAAAGCTGCAGATGCTCAAATTGAAAAATCTACTGTATGGGATGATTCCCCTGGTTTGGATTTAGATGCTCTCTTGGCACAGGATGCCATGGAAGAAGAATTAGAAAGAGCTGCTCTAAAGGAAAAGGAAAGAGCTTTGAAAGATGCAATTGACCCATATGATCTGCCCATTTCTTCTAATTCTGAAGATGAAATCGATTCTGATGAGTCTGCTGAGTCAAAAAGAAAAAGAATTGCTAAAAAGAAAAGGAAAGCTGTAGCTCCTCCTCCTCCTAATCCAGATAATGATACTCCTTACTATATCCTGAAAGGGATTGATCCTAAATCAAAAGATTTCCAGCACTGGATGGCTTTCTCTAAGAATCAGCAGAAGCAAAGGAAGAAGTCAAAGAGGTATGACTCTCCTGTCCCAAGATGGACTCCTAGAGGTCCTCCTCCTCCACCTCCCAGTGCAGGAGCCTCAGGAAACTTATCTGCAAATCCAGCTGCTCAGTCTGAAAGATTCAAGCCATCTCAGTCAGCTCAAAGGAGAAGTTCACAAGGATACCAAGGTAAAACTCAAACTGGCTATCAAAGACCTGATGCTGTTAAGGAACAAGTAAAGGAGGTGGTGTATCAAAGACCAACATTTTCTCCTCCTCATTCTAAAGAACTCAAAAGCTCAACCTCTCCTAAGCCAGTTCATTCTGTGAAGGATGTTCCAAAAGGTAAGCAATTTATTTTATCTGAAAACTCTAGCAAGACATTTGCTAAGTCTGCTCCTCTTTCTTATCTAGTTACTCAGGATAAAGAACTAGTTGATACATCTTCTGAGAATGTTTATGAAAGCCCAGAACTTGAGCCTAATTTTAGGATGGCTCATTTTCTTGAACTTGTTGGAGCAGCTCAAATTAAGAAAGCAAAAGCAGAAGGAAAAGACACTGCAGGATTGACCACAATGTCAAAATTCAGAATGAAGGAGCTCGATAAATTCCAGGTTAGACCTGAGATATTTGATCCTTCAAAGTACATGGAAAAGCATCCTGAGGCAGTTGTCCCAAGAACAACAGAATTGAAAATCATTGGAGAACAAGACCTGAAGTTGTCAAGAAAAGAAGCTCTAGATCCCTCTAGAAAATTACTTTTGTTTCTAGCTCTTCTGATCCTAAATCTAACTCTGAAGCATCTTAATATTTCATTGATTGACAGTTAATTGTTTATCTGTTTGATTGATGTTTTCTGCTTAGTTATTTCTTTTCATGCATTTTGTTTACTTTCAGTAATTAGTTTTGTATGTTTTAATTGTTGGGAGACTTAACTCAAATAGGGGGAGATTGTTGGTACCCTAGGTTTTGATTTGAGTTCAGTCTTCTCTTTCTGTCTCTTGACCCAAGATTTATCTATGGTCAAAGGTTAGTTGATAGGATAGATTCTCTAGTTGTGTAGAATTGCCTGTCCAGATGAAAATCTGGCTAAGTAATTTCTGGTTCGACTATGGTCGAACGTCGCTCGACTATCGTCGATCAGCCGTTCGACGATCGTCTTCCTGATAGCTCGACTATCTGCTTGATAGGTCGACTATCTGTTGTCTGTGATAGCTCGACTATCTGTTTTCCTTGATAGCTCGACTATCTGTTGATAGGTCGACTATCTGCTCTTCTTGATAATTCAACTATCTACTTGGATAGTTCAACTATCTGATAGTTCGACTATCTGTTGATAGGTCGACTATCTGCTTTCTGTGATAGCTCGACTATCTGTTGATAGGTCGACTATCTGCTCTTCTTGATAGTTCAACTATCTGCTTGGATAGTTCAACTATCTGATAGTTCAACTATCTGATAGTTCAACTATCTGATAGTTCAACTATCTGTTGATAGGTCGACTATCCGCTTTCTGTGATAGCTCGACTATCTGTTGATAGGTCGACTATCTGTTCCTCTTTGATAGTTCGACTATCTGCTTGGATAGTTCAACTATCTGATAGGTCGACTATCTGTTTGATAGGTCGACTATCTATTTTGTTTGGTAGTTTGACTATCTGTCCTGATAGATCGACTATCTGATAGCTCGACTATCTGTTCTGATAGGTCGACTATCTGCTGAGGTAGTTCGACTATCTTCTTTGATAGTTCGACTATCTGGATCGTTCGACTATCTGTCCGATAGGTCGACGATCTCTGTGCTTCGGTCGACGATCTCCGAGGGTCGTTCGACGTTTTACTGTATGTCTTGAGTAGTTTTGTCGTCTTCTATGATGTGATTAATTTCATATTTATTTTGGCACATTTTATAAAAGATTATTTTAATAAATTGTGATAATATTTCCATGCAATATCTGTTCCATTCCTTATGCATGAGCTATTCTTTTTCTGACAAAGTTGTTTGTCTTATTAGCTGAGATATGATTTCTGCTTTATCTACCAGGCTGTCCTTTATAGCCGTTAGACTCAAAAAGTCTTCTTTGGCTGTAAAGAGTCTCTTCTGATGTGACTTTCTCTTGTATTATTTCATCAGATTTATTTGCAGCTTCTTAGAAAGCTTTATCCTCTTATAGGATATCAATCTGCAGTATTTTGTTTTGCTTTATGCTTTTTGCAGCCCAGCTTGCAGAGTTCAGTAGAAGACAAGATTCAAATTCAAGTAAGAGCCGTTGTTGCTGCTGTTATATAAAGACTTCTTTGAAGAAAGAAATCAACTAGTTCTCAAGATACAAAAAGCTATCAGCAGCATTCAAGCTTAGAACTTACAGTTTCCAACTACTCTCAGCTCATTCACATCTAACTGAGAAGAAGTTTTAGTTCTTCACTCTTCTTCAACCTGAGTTCTCCTGCCTCCAGGAAGATCTTCACTCAGAGCCTTTTGAAGAAGAAGAAGAAGAAGATAGCTGCCTAAAGAAGAAATTTTATTTCATATTATTTATCTTCTTGTAGCTTTTTCCTTCAGTATTTTCTGAAGTATTTCTGCACTGAAGCAAGACTTCACCTGGACGTTCTTTTAGCCAGGGGGAGCCTTGACTCTTTAGAGTTTTCTAGCTCAGTGCAAGTTATTGTGCTTCTCTAATCTATTGTAAAATAGTGAAGACACCTTAACCTCCTTTCCCCCTCCTGTAAAGGGTTATTACTCCCTTCAAAAGAATCCCTTGGTGGCAGGGCACCTGATCAAAAACCTGTGTTGGTTTTTAGACACCTGATCAAAAGTCTAAAGGGTTTCTGGATCTACCTGAAGCAGATCTTGTTGGTGGCAGGGCACCTGATCAAAAGCCTGAGTGGATTCCTACCTTGTTGGTAGAAGAGTGGACGTACCCAAGTTGTTTGGGGAACCACTATAAATTCCTTGTGTCGTCTGGATTGTTGAATTAATTCTCTGTGCTGATTGGCTGTGATTAGATTTTAACTAGGACTGCTAGTTGCTGTTTAGGATTCCAAGCCTTAACCGTAATTACAGTTGACTGCCTTTTGTGCACAACACTTGTGTTAGGCTTTAGGGTTTTCATCTCAAATATCTATAACCTTCATTCCGCAATTAACTCCAAGGGAGTTGAGTAGACAGTCAACTTTGCTAATGCAATTTTTGATTACTCTATTCACCCCCCTCTAGAGTAGTGTCTATCCCCTTTTCTTTCAAACTAAACATATCATTTCAGCAGAAGGAAGAGGTGTAGACACATCACCCGGTGCACTACTCTCTGCCAAGAGTTGGGGCTGAGACTGCCCCACACTGCTTCTAGTCCCCTATAATTTTGAAACACACAATTAAGCGACTAGACATATTGCAAAATAGCAATCACAAGAACACGCAGGTTCCACAAAAATGTGTATTTTCATTCATTAGTGAACATTCATGAGTTCTTTCATGTTATAACGGTGACGCACATATATGTGCTCACCACCCCTTAAAAAAATTTGCCCATAAATTTGAATAAGAAAGAGTGACACCAACTCTAATACCAAATTATAACACCCCCATCTGTCACGTAGAATATAACAAAAGGTCTGGTCGGGGCCTCACACCATATTCCACGAATAGTCAGTGGAGTTACGAATTAATCTCAAACCATTTACGTATCCTAAATCAGGGTTGCGATCTAGTGAAAACATTAAGAGTATAAAGAACCCAAACATATGAATGTCTACTAACCAACAAGTAGGAATGATAAACAAAACACACAAAGAGTTGGGCTTAAGGTCTTACAAGTGGTTTCCAATAAATTAAGGAGATTTGCATACATCGACATGCATGCCAACAAAACATGAAAGTAGTAAAGATGCTTTTCTTGGCCTTCGAGGGTCGGTATAGTACAAAGGGCTTCAGCCCGATACTTTTTGCTTGGCTCCCCAACACCTGCATAGGAATAATCCACAAATATGTGGCAAACAAGGCAACAGTAAGCTTAGCTGACTAAATTATAATGACCCCACCCCTCACTCGGGGCGGCGGTGCTCCTTCCCTATAGGTAAACAATATGTGTATATAATGGCAACATAACGTGCAATTTAAGCACAATTCACCACAGACATGGGCACAGCCGACCACACGCCCCGTGTACTCAGAGGCACATTTTCCTACATACTGGTAACCCAGTCCCACTACCATCCTCAGTCCCAGACCAATGGTTCAACATTTAGCATTACAAGTTTCCGACCTATAACATAAGACTCTCTTCCTCCTATGCTACGACAAAGTTAAAGGCACACTATTTTCTTTAGATACATGCCGGTGAATCACTTTAAGTCGATCGCCATAGGGTGGGTATAGGTTATCCATAACCCGTTGCTCAAACCGTCATGCTTGCAAGCAATGACACTGGTCAGCCTCCTCTTGCCCATTCATATAATACATAACCGCATTATAATTCAAGGCTGGCTCTCACGACCACCATAGATGGGCACTTTAATCACACAACTAAAAATATTGGTCCCCTAGTCTCTAAGAGACAGGACTCATAAATAACTCTCTATGAGCTACCGCCCGCGGTAGCAATACTGCCATGCGGTAGGGGACAATACGAAATCTTCCCCAAAACTTGGGTATTTTCCTGGTGACCAACTCCAATACTCTCATTGCAGTAACCTGCACACCCCACGACTCCGTAAACTACACGTTTAACCAAAGAGTCTTCTCCGACACGCAAAACAATACATCACAATTTCAGACCAACCTGTCTGAATGAGCTTCACACATCATGCCTATTTCGAACTTCGATTCCAGATTCTATATGCAAGTAACTCACCGGGGATATCATCGATCAATCCTTTGAAAATCTCTTTGCTCTCCACCAATTAATGGGGAACATCTTACAACTATGCCAAAATAAGGACTTCACATGTCTAAGGAGGAAGATCGTTACCTTTGAAGTTCGTTTTGGTGCTATGAATGAGAAACTAGCCTGATAAAAATGACCGCAACGGACTCGCCTCCGTGGATCTAAACTCGGCTCATGATTCGGAGCTCCGAAGCTCCAATAGTGGCAGAATCTCCCTCTTCTTCCTCTTCCTTAGCTCTCCCCTCTCTCTACCTCTTAAAAATAGGATGGCCCAAGGGAAATGAGGTGTTCAAACCCTCATTTCCCGACCTTATTTTAACAGGGAAGTAGCTCCATCGTCGGATCTTGCTTAAGATCCACGAGTGACGATGATTCGATTTAGGTTTCCTATTTTGAGCGCTACCGCCAAGAGGTAACAGGCTACCGCCGTACGATAGCTCGGTCTGTGGCTTCCCCCGCAAGCTCACCGTTTAAACACGCCACTCGAACGACGACACGTGGCCTCGATGCCATCAACTAGACGCTCACTACTATCACCGCTACCTCCGGGAGGTAGCTCATTGAGAGCTACACCAATTAAATCAGCTATGCTACCGCCAGCGCAAGCACTATCGTCGGGCGGTAGCATCTAATGAGCTATTTCTGGTAAACTCTGAGGTGTTACATGTCGTGTTCCTATGTTTGAATATATGCCTAAAGACATTGATCCAAATAAGTGAAAGGTGGAGCACCAAAAACTATGTAGAATCATTAGACGGTTTGTAGAGTCGAACATCTACAATCACGTTTCCAGCATCGCCGAGGAAAGATCTTTTGGAAGACTCTCGAGATGTTGTATGCCAAGAGTACTGGTATCAACAAGTTTTATCTACTGAAGAAGCTTGGTGAGTTCAAGTATAGAGATGACTCGCCTATCTTAGATCATGTGAACGAGTTCCAATGTATTTAGGGTTTGGATCTGGAGCAGATTTGGGCAAGATTCGAAGAGACATCTTGGAGAGAATTTGTGTAATCCGTCTCTTCCGCCACTGTAGGTAACTTACAATTTTTCTGCTACTATTTATTGTGTAATATTGTGTGGTGCGAACTTAGTGAAGATCCTGTGTGGATCGAGGAGAGAAAGACTTGAAATAATTGTCTCTTATTTTCATACATTTTTAGTGACGACTTTCCGGGTTGCACTCCGATCGTCCCGTGGTTTTCACCATATTGGGTTTCCACGTTAAATCTCTGTGTCACTTTTATTGTTATTATTTTGTGTTGTGTTTTGGTTGTGTACCGACATACCACTAAGTGATCGTGCAGGTACTTGCTCGAACTGTTTTGCAGGTGCTCTGGTCGGATTTGCATGCTCTCTTGCCCAACATGATAAAGAGAATGCAACCATTGGCGCACAATATAAAGATTGGAAGTTTCCGAAAAATTAGCACCCGTGATCTTCAATGTGACTACAGTGTGAGATTAAGAATGGAATACAATGCCTCGTGAGAAATAAAGGAAGATTCCAGGTCCGGCGGTTGCCACAAAAATGAGCACTTGATCTTCCCAACTGCTCATTGAGCCGCCACTACAATTGTCGCTGCTTTGGATTGATTATAATAAACTTTATGTCGCGGGAGCCCATCTAGTATTGGAAGTCAATTATTTCCTTAGAGAAGGTTCCCAAAGAAGATTGGATCAAACATTTCATATACACTTATGTGATTATGAAATTTAAGAGTTAAAAAATACATTGTTTTCCAACCGAAAACTATCTTTCCAAAGAAGACTTGGCCATGATTATGCAACAAAGTTGTGCTTAAAAACACTTATAATTGGAGGTGAATGCAATCTCAGGCAGCACTGGAAATAAAAATACATTTTGTATGGAATCGCTTCAAGAAGGTGGCCATAGGAATATTATCTTATGTATATACTCTCCATCTAATAAAATGAAAAAATTTTCTACATATACAGAGTTCTGCCACATTATAAATGTCATGCTTCTAAACTTCATCTTCGTGCACATTTTGGCTCCGGTTGGGAGGACTGAGGACTTATTTTCACCGGTCATGCGGTTACGACCGCATGAATCCGATCTAAATTAAGGTCAGGTTCATGCGGTCGTAACCGAAAAGAATGGTGAAAATTAGTGGTGTTCAAAAAGCCCCCCGGGCCCGGGCCTAAACCGGGCCTCCCGGGCCCGGGCTTTCCTGAACCGGACCTGGGCCAGGGTGTAACGCCCCCGATTTTTCTGCGATTATTTAATTCTTGCTTGGCATTACGTCGACGCATTTTCTTGGCTTGTGTCATCTGTGGAGTGTGGTCTTAACTCCTTAGAACTGAGTGGCCTATTTTGTAGTCTATTGGCAAGATCTCCCTAGCAAGCCGGGTCGTTTTGGGTGACCCGGTGTGGCCTCTCGGGGGATGCTTGTGTTTTGACTTCGGGTGGGCATAACTCCAGTTCTGTTCGTCGAAAGTTAATTTCAAATTCGCCGTTGTGTTCGTAGCGTGGATATTTAGCTACGGTGTGAATTTCGTCGAATTCTGAGGATGTTCGGTTTTCGCGTCGTTTTGTATTTTATGAAAAATAAAACTATTTAATAAATATTATATTAATAATTATTTTGAAAAGGTGCGGGTGCTGGGCGGTTACTGTGGTGTCTCATTATATAATACTTTATTGATTAGCTAATTAAGATTAATATGGGTCTATATATAGGATAGTTAAGACTTAAGAGAACCGTTCCTGTTCATCTTCCCGAACCCGTCTGCGGCTGTTCGCGGAAAGAAGCAGAGAAACCGCCGAACCTGCTCCCCTTCGGACGCCGATTCCGGGAGCGTTTGTGGACGGAATTCGATTCCGAAAGCGTATTTGGATTGCTCTCGCATAGACCTTCATTCCTACGGTAAGAAATTCAGTTTTCGTGGTGTTTCTAGGGGTCTCGATTTTCTAGGGTTGTCCGTTTTCGCCATTAAAGCTCCAGATTTCTGCTTTAGGTGTTTCTGCTGTTGGTGCCGAGTGAGGATAAGGGAGGCCGACCAAGCTCCGCTGGAAATCGAGGCAAGTGGTACTCTTACCCTTGCCATGTAGTTGTCCTGTTTTCTTATATGCCCAGTTAGCCTATTTGATACAACCGAGCATTACTTTAGCCATAGTCAGTTTCCTTTCCTGCACTATAGATGCTTTCTTTTCCTGTGCAAGAATCGGTGATGATGCCTAAGCCTGCTGTTAGAAAATTCCCTGTACAGAACCTTACTCAAAACAGCCGTGTATGTTCTCTGTTCATTTTTTTCCTCGCTGTAGCTTGTTTGTTCTCGGGCTGGGGAAGGAAGAAGGGTTAGGTTAGCATTTTCCTGTGCCGTAGCTGTAGCCGGGTAGGAGTTAGAAGTTTCAACTCGAAAATTGTGCTAGTCCTCATTATAACCCTAGAAATGTGTTTGGCTGTTAGATTAATATTACTACAGTAATAGACTTGCTGGAGTTAGCGTTGGAGAATTCAGGGCGTGACGTTGAGTGTGGTGCACACACTCAACGCCGGGTCTGCTTGGACTTGGCGTTGAGTGTGGTGCACACACTCAACGCCAGGTCTGCTTGGGCTTGACGTTGAGTGTGGTGCACACACTCAACGCCGAGTCTGCTTGGGCTTGGCGTTGAGTGTGGTGCACACACTCAACACCATTGCCCCTTGATCTGTTCTTTTGCGGCTAAGTATCGTGGCGTTGAGTGAGTAGACATCACTCAAGGCCATGGCTGTCTAGGCGTTGAGTGAGGCGGACTCACTCAACGCCTCAGCCAATCCACGTGGTTATGTCGGATGGCGTTGAGTGAGTGGGACTCACTCAACACCATGGCGGTTTAGGCGTTGAGTGAGGCAGACTCACTCAACGCCGTGAGCCTTTCTTGCGGTTAAGTATTTTGGCGTTGAGTGAGTCGACCTCACTCAACGCCAAAGCTATTTTGGCATTGAGAGAGGTGGACTCACTCAACGCCATAGTTGATTTTTTGCGGCTAAGTGCTAAGGCGTTGAGTGAGTGAAACTCACTCAACACTGTAGCTGTTTTGGCATTGAGTGAGGTTAGCTCACTCAACGCCACAGCCAGTGTTGCTGAAGGCGTTGAGGGAGTGGACCTCACTCAACGCCGTAGCTATTTTGGCATTGAGTGAGGTTAGCTCACTCAACGCCACATCTAGTGTTGCTGAAGGCGTTGAGGGAGTGGACCTCACTCAACGCCGTAGCTGTTTTGGCGTTGAGTGAGGTTAGCTCACTCAACGCCACAGCCAGTGTTGCTGAAGGCGTTGAGGGAGTGGACCTCACTCAATGCCGTAGCTGTTTTGGCGTTGAGTGAGGTTAGCTCACTCAACGCCACAGCCAGTGTTGCAGAAGGTGTTGAGTGAGTGAACCTCACTCAACGCCATAGCTGTTTTGGCATTGAGTGAGATTAGCTCACTCAATGCCACCGTCTTTTTAGGCGTTGAGTGAGTGGAGCTCACTCAACGCCATGCCGTGTTGAGCCATCTCAACGCTTTTCCCTTACATTGATTTTCTCTCCCGAGTGAATTTCTTTGATTTTGAGGTTCCTTGTCGGCTATGTTTTTCCAAGGGCTGAATCGCGGGTCATGGTTAGTAGTGGTGGTTTGAAGCTCTTTATAAGGGTGAAATTGTGTGATTTAGCCGTGGCCACACTTTTATCTTGTTACAGGTACGGGCTGGGCAAGTTGGTGGGAGGTCCCTAGTGCTTTCACTTGTAGACCCTTGAGCTTTGTTTCTTGGAAATGGTGGTTGAGGTACTGAGTTTGCCTCCAACCCGGATCCGCGTTGTTTTTGCTACTGCCATCTCTCACAACTTAGGGTGTTAGACGTTTCTTCCTTTGTAAATTTGTAACGTTTGGGATCATGGTAGCCTGGTAAACTCTGTAGGATTTTTGGGCAGGGTTGTTGCTGTTTTCTCACGCATAGTGCTTATCCTTTTTGTCTTGTCTTGGACAGTGGTACTTGTTACGGTTTACTTACTCTTCCTGCTTATCTTTTAGCCTAACTTTTCCGTACAGCTTACTTGTTTATCTTGCTGAGGTATTCTTTTCTTCTTTGAATGCCTCAGGTTCTGATTAGTAGCCGATTAGGCGGCTAGTTGTGTTGTGCTGTTGCTGGTGGTCTCTAGTACTGTGGAGATTAGTTCCTTGGTCTTGTGAGGTAGTTTTGTGTTTCTTTCTTACAGACATACATACTTGCCAGTGGGTTCGTGTCAGTTTGTTGGCGCCCACTAGTAGTTTTACTTTGATACTAGATATGTTATCTTTTTGCTGCTACCTTTTTCTGGAGATAATTTACTTGCTCTTGGGATGATTTATGCTAGGTTGCTAGTTACTTTTAAACGTAAAAACACTATTATAAGTATATCTCATGATCAACATGTTTTACAAAACTCAACCACTATTTTCCAAATAATGTAAAAAGATCGTTTTTTTATATATAGTATAAATTAAATGTAGGGTCCTGCATAGTATAAGTTGTCCTCTAGGGGCACTTATGCACTCATTTAGGATGTCAAACCTGAATAAAGTATTTTCCGCATCGTATAAGTATAGTTTTTAAATTGTGGACTAGAAGATCCGCTGAGCCGAGGGATACGACCTTTAAAATATAACCAATTTTCTAATCATTAAACTTATGAATTTTCATAAAGTAAAGTAGATAGTTTTGCCTGAGCGTCAGCAGTTATCCCCTGCTCGACGTGCCATCACGATGCGTGTTTTCTCATACTCTGATGTTTCTTAAATTTGGAGAAAACGCGGGTTGTGACACCGGGCCCTAACTATAGCCAGGCAGGGCCGGGCCGGACATCTGGCTCCAAGAGGGGGCCTGGTAAGGCCCCCGGGGCCGGGCCCGGGCTTAGCCCGGGCCCGTTTTTTTAAAAAAATTTAATTTTTAAAATAAAAAAATTTAAAAAAATACTGAAAAAAATACACTGAAAAATAAATATTATTTTGAAAGAAAAAATAATAATTTTATTAATGTTGAACACTTGAACGGAAGTATACAAAATTATAAATACACTGAAAAAAAATACATTTGATTGAAAAATCAAAAATTACAAAATTTACAAAATTATAAAATTTAAAGTATTACAAAATTACAAAATTTTAAAAATTCGTCTCGTCAATTTGACTTTAAGCTTAAATTTAGGTTAATCGCGTCCATCTCATCTTCCATGTCCGACGAGCTATCCTCGATCGATGAAATATGTTGCTTCCTCTTGATCGCATCCAAATGATCCTTGTAGCGTATGCAGATTTCGAGCGATTCTTCGCTTAGGCGACTTCTTCGCTCGTTCAACACCCTGCCACTAAGAGAAAAAGCAGACTCCGAAGCTACTGTGCAAGCTTGGATCGTTAATAAATCTCGGGCCATATAGGCCATAATAGGATAGGTATTTACTTTACCTTTCCACCATTTTAAAATATCAAAATTTTCTAGTTCGTCCGTACTCATAAAATCACAAAATTGGGTTTTTGTGTACAAGTCTAATTCATTTAAACTACTAGATGTGGTGCACGCTTTTTTCCGAGAAACTAACTCTAACATTTTATTTTTAAAACTATCGCGTGTTTTTGGTTGCGACACATCCTCTCGGGGTCGCGATCCGTATAAATTATCATAATAATTATAACATTCAATAAAAACAGTTTTAAAATTTAAAATACTAAGATTATCCAAATCCGAATCACTAAGATTTACGCCTAAATTATTATTTATTTCTTCTATAAAATTTTCTACGCCGTCTACGTCAAAAAGAGGATTCAAAGCTGCGCCGCATGAAAATATTACTGGGATATCTCTATAATATTTTAAAATTTTGTTTTCCATTATTTCTATTAATTGGTTCCATCCGGCGTGATGCATAAAATAGTTTAATTTTTGAGAAATATTAACATTATTTTCAATAACTAGCGGACTAGTAGGATAATATACGGCAGATAGAGAATTTGTTGTCATATAAAAAACTTCTAATAAATCCATATAATTTTCTAAAACAGCCCAATCAGACTCGCTTAATTCATGTTGATTTATCATAGTATAAAATTCCATTAGTAGTGTTTTTTGACGAATTGCTCGTTTTAGCATTGTGAATGTTGAGTTCCATCTAATTGACATATCAAATAAATGTTTCAAATTTTTTTGACCTTGAGCGTTTACTGATTTTTCTAAAATCTTGTCGTTGTTGTTTTGAACTATAAATAAATTGTGACATTAAACGTATTTTATTAATGTACGGTTCTATATATGTTAAACTATCTTGTACGACCAAATTTAAAACGTGACATGCGCAATGAGTATGAAAAAAAACACCGTTTAACATAGGTTTTAAATCACGTTTAAACCACTCAATTGCAGTGAAATTATTTGTGGCGTTGTCGAAAAAAATACTCATTATTTTATCTTTTATTTTAAATTCTCGCAAACATTTTAAAATAATTTGATAAATCGCAACACCAGTGTGTGAGACTTCGAAACCTTCAAAACATATTATACGCTTATTTAGATCCCAGGAAACTAGATCGACCCAGTGACAAGTGATGAAAATATATGATAATCCTAATTTAATACTACTTGTCCAAACGTCGCTCGTTAAACTCACTCGACCCTCAAAATTTTCAAATGAATTAATTAAAGATTGTTTAGCTTCTAAATAATATTTAAGTGCGTCGCGTCTAATGGAAGATCGACTTACTTGATGATATTTTGGTTGTAACCCTTGGTGGATGTACTCAGTTTCTTGCTCATCATCGTAGTGGCTGAACGACAACCCACGTCTGATGACGTTCTTCACCTGCAGCTCCCGCTGCCGACCTTGATCGTACGTCCATATTTGTCCAGATGCAGATAATTGCGTCTGACTTGACTCGGGAGGAGCTTGTTTGGCAGTGCAAGACTTAATGTGTCTTACGAGTGTCGAGTTGTCACTCAGAGTAAGCAATTTCGAGCACTGTTTGCACTTTGCCTTATGCTCGGAGCCGACTTTCACTTTGTTGAAATATGCCCAAACCGGCGTCGTATGCTTGTGCTCCACCACTTCGTGCGCGACCAGTGATGATGAAGACGCCATCATTGATGTCAAATTGTCGACGTAAAAAAAATTAGGGTGGGAGGGGAGGGACTTGGAGTTGGGAGTGGGGGGGGGGGGGAGTGGGGGTGGGGGTGGGTTTTATAGGATTTAAAAAAAAAATTAAAATTTTATTTTATATTTTTATTAATTTATTAATTATATAATATATAATATTATATTATATTATATATATATATATTATATAATATATTATATATTATTATATAATATATAATATTATAATAGCATGCTGCCAGCCCTATTATAGAGCTGGCAGCATGCTCAGCCCACCAACGGCTCTAAGAGCCGTTGGAGGAACCAACGACTCTAAGAGCCGTTGGTTACTTAGGGAATAAGGGGCCGGTCTTAGCCCGATCCTGGGCTTAGCCCGGGCCCAGAAGTCGGGCTTTGCCCGACCCGGATCCGGGCTGAGCCCGGGCCTAGAAACCGGGCTTTGCCCGGCCCGGGTATCGGGCCGGGCAAATGCCAGGATATGAGGCCTTGTTAGGCCCCATGGCCCAGCCTGGGCCCGGGGCAGGCCTAGCCCGGGCCCGAGCCTAGCCGGGCTTTTACCGGGCCGGCCCCCCGGGCCCGATTTTTATGGGCAAGTCTAGTGAAAATAAGTCCTCCCAAATAAAGCCTTTGTCTGTGCAAGATAGTTGACAAATAGTTGTTGCAGTCATGCAATTCCTTTCTTTAAGGTTCTTCTTCACCTCTATCATGAACAAAGAGATAAGTTATGTTAATTGCGGTGCCTTTAAATTTTCTGCGGTGCAAATGATAATTTAGGATGTCTTTAGTATTGTATGGTGTCTTTAGCAAAATGATGTCAATAACTTAAATTGTGGTGCCTATAACAACTCTTTTTATTTATTGCTTCTACATTAAAAGACTATATGCATCATCAATCAAAACTAATCAATGAAAATAATACATAATTAAAAAAAAAAACTAAAATTAGAATCTTAATTTTGTAAAGTCTTTTCATGACTAGTATGATTTGGGGATTATGAGTTTATGCACAAGATATAGTTGTTTTTTGTTTATACGAGTGACAGGCACAGGCCTCCGGCCGATGGCCATGCGCCACAGTCCCCGGCGGGCTTCGCTCGCCCCCCTTCACGGGCTTCGCTCGTCCCCCCTTCGCGGGCTTCGCCCCCCCCCCCCCCCCCCCCCCCCGAGCGGGCAGACGACAAACCCCGCAAGGCCACCGCCGGCGAACCTGCCAGGATTTGTCCGGCGGCGAGCGGACAGGGCCATCGCCGGCAGTGGCCCTGCCCGTGAGAGCCCGTCCTCTGTGCCAGGGTAATCTGACAGTTGAAATCCATTTGTAAAGTCTAGTTGAATTTTTTCGATCAAAAAATTCAATCTTATCCAAATTCCCGTCAAATTTCCCCCATCAAAAATTTTGCTTGCATTATTTTTGATGATCAGATTTCTCCCCGCACAGTAAAATCTTCCGGTATTTATAATTTTTTCTTTTCCATTAGACTTCAAATTTTTAATAGTTTATAAAACAGCTTTTATTGAAAATATAATTTTGTAACGGTTACGGTAGAAATACTATTTTATCCAACAAAAAGCACAACCCACCTAGGGGTGTTCACGAACCGAATCGAATCCAATAGTTCTTCAATCGAATTCAAATATGACATAAAATACAGAGATTCAGATTCGATCGAATATTTGATGTTGAATTCGGATTCACATTCGTAATGAAATGTTGGATTCAAATTTGAGTTCGAATTCAGATTCGAATTCGGATTCGAACATAAATTCAAATTCGACTTTTATAATATTTAATTTAATTTAATATTCAAAAATAATTATATTTAATATTTATTGACATAGATTCATTTTTTAAATATATAATTCAGTATTCGTAAACTATCCGTGGATCTTTTGAATAGGAATAAAAATTATTCAGATTGAGATTCAAAAATTATTCGAATTCAGAATTTGAATTCGAATTCAAATACAAATTTTAATCGAATTTTTACGAATCAAATATCAAAATATTCACAAACTATACTGAACAGCCCTACACCCACCCCTCTCATTGATTTTGTTAAAAAAGAAATCTTTTTGCTTCATTTCAAGTTTTCAACTTTAAAATAAATAGAAAAAATAATAGCTTTTGCCCACTACAAAAGAGAACGTGGGAGGAAAGCTTTAAGACTTGTATTTTGGGTTTACTTGAAGCTGTCGCAGTATAATAAAAGTCCGTATTGGAATTAGTCCATCACGTAGGACATTAGTTCCTAAATAAAAACAGTACTGTACTAAGACCAGCTATGTCTAGGCTTCATTTGGGGGATTTATTTTCACCGGTCAAGCGGTCACGACCGCATGAATCGGACCTTAATTATTGTCTAGTTCATGTGGTCGTGACCGCTTGACCGGTGAAAATAAGTCCCCCCAAACGGAGCCTTAGTCTCTCTTTGGGGGGCCTTATTTTCACCGCTCAAGCGGTTACGTCCGCATGAAACAGATCACATGCGGCCGTAACCGCTAGACCAGTGAAAATAAGTCCCTCCAAACAAAGTCTTAGTTAATTACATTTTCAATTAATAACCAAGCTGAAATTATAATCCTGGTTCAATCAAGAATTTAATTAAAAGTACTCAATTGCAGTTTTTTTTGGGTGAAATCTGTTATGAACTTATGATAACTCCCGTGCATTTGGTCAAAGAAGTCAAAATAGAAGCAAAAAGCAATGCATTCTAATTGTCCATCCAAGTAAAAGACAATCATTATTTTGTTAGTCTGTTACAATTACAATCAGGGAAAAGCATTCTGGCGTCACTCTCCAAAATCACGATCGATACTTTATAATTGTTGGTCCAAGTAAAGGTCATCGTTATTTTGTTCTAGCCTGTTACAAATACAATGATTGTAAAGCATTGTGGGGTCACTCCTCTAAACCACGTAGGAGAGGAATGATCATCCCGCTTATACACATAGGACCAATGAGCACATTAAGCGGTGTGAGACAAAACCACCACTTTTAGCGAGTCGTGACACACGCTCGGAGATCACCGTCCATTTCATGTGGCGCACTCAACACCCCCTTCGCCACGTGCCCCCTGACCCTGCTCTGATACCTAATGAGGCATTGTGACATCACTCCCCAAAATCACACGGATATGGGAGTGCTCACCCCACTTATACACCCATGGTCAAGGAACACACTACGCGATGTTGGACTAATCCACCCCTTTTAACGAGCCGCGACACACACTCGGACATCACCGTCCATTCCACAAGGCACAGTACTCAACAATAAGTGGTGATGGAGCCTCCTAAGAGGCGGTATCCGCACACCATGCATGAGGTGCGGATATTCGAACCTCCCCCGACGTAACAACCGAGGTGTAACAGCCTCCGCGCCAATTGTCATCGACACTGCACGAGCCGCCATCGCCGCCGCCTCGCCAACCGCCATCGCCACCGCGCCAACCGCCATCGTCGTCGCCGCGTCAACCGCCATTGCCGCCGCCAACCGCCATCGCCGCTGTCACGCCAACCGCCATCGCCGTCGTTGCACCAACCTCCATCGTCGCCGCCGCAAACCACCATCATCATCGTCATGCCACCACGCAGCCCCTTGGCCGTGCGGGCTCCGCCTCTTCCCCAGTGATGGGCGTTCTCCCGTCCTCGGCCGCCCGTACTTGGTCGCCGCCCCTAACAGGGGCATCCTCCCCGCCGCCTTAGACTGACGGCCATTCGGCCGCCCTCCCTCGGTCGCCGCCCCTGATTAGGGGAGGCCTCTCCTTCTCTAAGGTCGGGCGGCAAAATTGGTCGCCCCACCTTGGCCGGTGATGCACTATCGCGGCCGCCCCTCCCCTCGCAGGAGGGGCGGTTCCTTTTCCGGTGAACTCAAAAACGCCTGGGGGAGGTATCATCATTTCCATAAATTTGGTAATCAACCTGCTCTAAACGAAGCGTTTTTATTAGTCTGTCCGGTAGTTATCGGGGGAAAATTACCGAGTTGTAACTCTTGAAATCTATAAATAGACTCAATTCGTCCTTCATTTTCATTCTCTTCTCCCCTCGGAAAATTCTCCTCCCCTCGGAAAATCCACTTGTGATTTCTCTCTCCTCCTCATACAGATGTTCTCTCTCCCCCTCCTACGGATTTTCTCTCTCCCCTCCTACAGATTTTTCTCTCCCCCTCTTACAGATTTTCTCTCTCCTTGGCCTGAAAATCCTCCTACGGATTTTCTCTCTTCTCCTCCTACGACTTTCTCTCTCCTCTATTTTTCCTCCTCGAGTGCGCTCCACCCTTGCGCGCGCCCCTTTGTGCGTACGTTCCTCCGTGCGTACCCCCCCCCCCCCCCCCCCGTGGTCACGTTCCTCCGTGCGTGCGATCCTCCTTGTGCGCACATCCTCCTTGTGCGCGCGTCCCTCCGTGCGCACACCGGTCTAAGTGCATCATTGTGTGCTTCGCTCTCAAGACTGCTTCAAGTGCGCCTCCTCGCACGCTACTCCCAGGATTGACACAAGCGCTCAATGCTCTCAACTCAAGAGAAAACATACCGGTCGCATAAATGCCCAGTGCTCCGGACTACTCTCAACACAATAGGAGACAAGACACGAAGATAAATACATGCAGAACGCGCTGTTCAAGCTTCCCAGCCGCCTGTACTAGGGCGAGAAAAGGTCGCTCCTATTTCCGATCTTCAACTGAAAACTTCAAAGTACAACGAACTCATCCCTCACGGCACAAGAAGAAATAAATAGCATCGTGAGTGGTGACATGTCACCCTCCGAGCTTTTCTCTCTCTAACAGCTGTAAGAAGAGGCGACTTATCGCCCTCGAGTTCTTCCAAAAAGCCTTGTACAACAACCAGTAAATAGTGGAGGTTTGGCCGACACAGATCCGATCATGTGATTTTTCACCTAGTTGAAGGGTTTTCCAGGTTAATTTTTTTCTTCCAAATTTTTACTTACTGTGATTGTTTGCATGCTCGACTGCTCCTGATCTAAGACGGTTCTATTTACTCAAGTCTACCAGTGTCTTGAGCGATCCAAAATAGTTTGGCGCTGTCTATGAGAACACAGTTCACTTTTCTTAGAAGACCTAGAAGACAGTACACTTCGCATAATGGTACTCGTGACTAGAGATCGTGGCTAGGAAAGCTGCCTGCACTTCTGAAAGATCAGTTCCTGGGGGCACGTCAATCTATCTCCCCTTACTCGCTCGCCAACCTACCCTCATGGAAGACAAGTTTCTTAGTGCAGCCAAACCAGCACACCCAGACCATGTGGTCGGAGTAATGGAAGCTCAACATTTCCATAACCACCCATAAGCAATGGACATCAGACATGCAACGGAAAAGTTCACGTGCGAAGAAATTCGCGCCATGATTGTTGAAGAGCAGGAGCAAGCCGGGCGGCATGCTGCTCACCCCCCACTCACCATAAGCACCCGAAGTCCTGGCGCATCTGATCTTGATCGGCTTTAAGCTTGCAAACCTTGAAGTGTTCGACGAAACAGGTGACCTGCAAGATCATATCAACCAATTCTCCACCGTCATGAGGATTAACGGAGCCCCTGATAAACTGTTGTGACAAGCATTCCTGACAACACAGAAAGGCGCAAGCCCATATTTGGTTCTACTCTTTGAAGGAAGCATGGATCGATAATTTTGCAAATCTATCTCAACACTTTGTCAATTAGTTCATCGCAAACAACAGGATAATTCGGGACCCCTCCTACTTTTGGGGGGTTTGTCATATCAAGGGTGAAACCCTCAAGGAATTTTTTTGGTGCTTCACATCTGAAGCATGACAAATTCCAGGAATCAACCCTCATCTTTTGTGTAGCCTCTTCCTAGGAGGGCTTCGGCCCGACAGGTTCTACTCAACACTAATAAGGGTGAAGGTTCCCAACTACTCTGGCCTCGTATGCTGAGTCGAGGCTCGGATTGTGGTAGAGGTGGTAGTCGAAGTACACTAACAACAGTTCAAAGAAACTTTAAAGCGAAAAGAGCAGGAGCAATCACTGGCTCAAAAGAAGAGCAACAATCGGCGCAATGAACTGCGAGCCCAACAATATTAGAACCACGCTCTTCTCAACACCTCCATTGCCAACATACTCTACGAAATTCAAGGTAAGGTACCGATCCACAAGCCCAAGCCTGTCATCCCAAACAAAGGAGACCAATCACAGTACTGTGAGTTAGACCAATCACAGTACTGAGAGTTTCACCATGGATTCAGACACAACACAAAAAATTTACCAAGCTAAGGAAAGAGATTGGGCTCCTTCTTCGATAAGGGTTCTTGAAAAGATTCTTATGAAGCAAAGCACCAAACTAGTCAGCGCTACCCCGGCCGACGAGGGGTCAACCTCCCTCTTGCTAGAAGGGACCATACGGCTATTGGGTTTTACTAGATGGCACAATATTTGTGCGCGCAGCGAAAATCAGAGAAAAAGAAAACCCAAAGTGTTCGGATCGAACATATTCATAAATAAAGAAGTAAAACTTACTGTAAATAAAATTACCTTTGTGGGATTGAGTCGATAATCAACCTAGATGCTCTAGAAAAATCAACCGGTCACTTAGCGACACGAGTCTTGAGCGCAGAAAGTATATCCGCGCCTCTACAGGAAATCTACACGATCGAGAGAACCCGCAGCCACTTGTCGAACAAGTAATAGGTCGGGAGAGGACACTCAACGTCTCCATAGACTGCTAGATCTGTTGTAGGAGAGGCGGCGGTGACACTCGTCGGGATCAGGATCAGCGACAGCGAAAGGCAGAACGACTTCCGTCGGGATTCTAGGTCTTCTGTCTTTTCACACAGTACGACTCATGTGCTTAGACAGAATGAAGAGTAAGTAGTATAAGAAGAAACCCTAAAGACTTCTATTTATACCCAAGGAAAAAATAGAACAGTTCTCGTCGCTATTCGCAGACCCAAACTTAGAATCAAGAATTTCGGCCAGACAATGCTTGTCTTGACAAATCATCGAGTATCTATAGCATACACGACTAATCATCGAGTATCATCACATACTCGATGAATCGTAGAGTATCCATAGGATACATGACGAACTCAACTCCATCCTCAGCTGAATCAACGCTTGACTCTGCGAAGGCGTTGAGTGGACTCAATGCTCTCAACGCTTTCTACGCCATACTCGACGAATCGCCGAATGGCGTTGAGTGCACTCAACACCAAAAGCCAGATTCGTCGAATGACGTTGAATGAACACAATACACTCAACGCCTAAGTGCCAAATTCGTTAAGTAAACCCTTTACTCGATGAAGGTGTTGAGTGAACTCAACGCACTCAATGCTTGAGACTCAGACATGTCAAAACAACCTCCTTGACTCAACGAATCGTTGAGTATAGTCACACACTCAACGCTTAAGTGGCATACTCATCAAATCAACACCTTGACTCAATGAATCGTTGAATACACTTAACACACTCAACGCTGCCATTCGCCGAGTTAACGCTTAACTCGACGAAGTCGTTGAGTGGTCTCAACGCACACGACGCTTTTAGCTTGATTGAGCTAAGTCTTTTCAACTCATCATATGAGTCAAACCATACAAATCCAATCTCTAAATTTCTCCACAATCTTATATGTGACGCTGATTGACTCATACTGAGTTTGTAGTGAGGCCACATGCTTGATCACTTCCAGATCACAATGGTAACACCAACAGTCTTCCACATGATCTTGAGAGTATCAAACAAAAGCTTCACAAACAATGAGCGGCATCTAGCAATACATCATTGCTCCCCAAATAGTAAGAGTTAATAAACTCAAAAGCTATTGTGTTAAATGTTACAATGTTGTCATGTCCCTTCGTCCCTTACATCCGGATAGAACTAGAGGTATAGACTGTGTCACCCTTATAATTGCTCAATCCCAGTTTTTGGATCTAGATTGGACTTCCAGAAATTAGTGAGCCCAATATCACATATTGACTCAACCATGCATAACTATGCATTTCTCAGTCTCATTCTATCAAGGGGTACATGGATGAAACTCCTATCATAAAGGATGACAAATTCCATTTTTGCTCACACGCAAACACCCAAATGATTCGTAACGTACCCAATAATCACTTTTATCATCCAACTTTCTCAAGACTAAACTTTTGATGGCATCAAAGCACGTTATTCCTCACTCGATAAATGTTGTGACTTTAGGTCAAAGGACCACAAACACCATTGCCACTTGAGCCATACTTGTGATATATTTATATAACAATCCACAAAGTATTCTTATGGTGGGTCTGTCCAGTACAACTTGTTCATAATAAGTACCCATGTGATGATTTGATATCACAATATCATGACCTGTGAGGACGGGTCATCAATCAACACACATGCTAGTATTAAAGGTATCATCTGTAAGACCTCTCTGCTCTTACCAAGGAGATAACCCGATCTTATGCCCAGAATCGCCGCTTTATGGTGACACTAACTCACGGGTTAGTCGACATCGCAAGACGCCGATCCTGCCAGCGAGTACGATCATTTAACCAGTTTCGGCTAATCAAGAATAAAAGTAAAACAAGTAGTAATAACTAACAAGTCCACAAAGATCACAGTACATATCATATATATATGAAAATGAAAGTACAACAGTAGTCCACAATGAGTACAGAAAGAGAAAAGGGCTTATGCCCTGTACATATCCATCAAATCTCTCTCTCATAAAGTAAACTAAGCGGAAGCTAATCTATCATCAGTACACTCGTCATCACCTGACGCCGGGCTGCCTTAGTAGTAGTAGGTGGTGGTATCAGCTCCTCAAATCCTGCCACCTCGTCCTGCTGGTCTCCTGGTGCTCCATCTCCTCGAGCTTCTAAAATGATACAGTCATAACTGACCATTGGTCATAAATACTAAGCCATTTCCTCCACACCTCGCCCCTGCGGCTCCTAGGATCCGTGCGGGAGGACGAATCAGAGGACAACAAGGGGTATAAAATAGAAAGCAGACGATAGTGAAACTAATCTATCAAGATTATGTGTAGCAAGTATATATCTATTCTAGCAATTCTATATAGTACAAGTAAAGTAAGAAAGAACTGTAACAAGTAAAGAACGGAGCAGGAAGTAAACTATCTACTGCTAAACTGTCATCACAAAAGTACCTTAACTTATATGAATGCCCATACAAACTTATAAGTTAAGATTTCCAAATATAACTTATCATATAAAAGAGCTCATACTAATTTATATGATAAAGATCTATGGTGTGTATGACCTAAATATGTATGTAGGTTATGATTCATGCAAGTGCAACTCACACACACGACTCTATGATCACAGACCTTTAGTTCCCGCTTTTTGGAGCTAACATCACTCTCTAGTACCACCGTTTTGGCTACGACAGCAGCGGAACGGGCGCTTCCGCTTCCTAGGCGGGTATATACACTACCAAGCCCAGACCCTTCGTATGCCTCTATACACGTCCTAGGTGCACTCTAGAGTCTCTGCGTACTAATGCTGGCCAACTACCAGACTTTCTTTGTCGGGTGTGCGTTTTCGGGGATTGTTCTCCAGACTGCAGTATAAACAACCTACTGGCCCCTCAAACCCTCACACCTCACCAGAGTCACCTTACTGTCATCGGTGTGACGATTGGCCCAATGACCCACCACTTGTTTTGTTTCTATACACATGCAGGTTATATCAAACCCGAGGCTCTGGCTCGCAGGACCAACCCGTCCTGAGGTAAACCTCCTGAGCCTTCAGCTCGCAGGACTAACTGTCCTGAATCCCTCCAACCCTTCACGGGTGAGATAGTCACATTGTTCTCTTAATACTGAATCCCTCTAAACCTTCATGGGTGAGATTGTCACAAGTTCTCTTAGCCTATTTGACTACTCTTGTCTAATGTTTTATTACACTTAGCAATTTAGGGATAATCCCAGGACTGCCAAAGGCATGCCCGGTGAAGGGGTCTCGGGGGCACTAGGAACCAAGATGGGTATGAAACCCAAAGTCCCCTTTCTCAAGGATATTTACTTTTATTAATGTCTACCCATGATCCATACCCAACTCTCGTTGTTACTCTGGAATGAACTTAATAACTTAGAATATTATTGGGAGAGCGACAGTCTTCCTCCGGTCTCCGATCTAGCTACTATCCTTAGGATTTTGCACTCTATCACTCGTTACTAAGTAGTGACCTACTATACACCAACAAGGCTTTAACTTCCCAGTATTGTTATCAATCCAACCTTCCATCGTATCCCATGTAGGACCTAGTAATACATGCTACTTTTGCTAAGCGCACCCCATGACCTAATACTAACCCGTATAATGTGACTTCCAATTCCTTGGGCCAAATACCCCTAATTAATTATCATGGGTTGGTATGGTGTATGATGTTGACCATTTAGGATTTCACCATTTTCTAAGTAATTAAGACATTAAATTAAATCTTTTAATTAAGTGGCCTAAGTCACTTTGTACATGATGTACTAAATACAATGATTCCACAGATCTAAGAAATTTACCTGGTGTTCAATGAGGTTAAATATGACTGCCTACCAGAGTTCATAATTTTCCCATGTAAATTTCTATATAGTTTCCATTTAAGATTAAAATCATAATTTGACCATTTTCCAAATGAAGTACATCAACCATACTATCAAAAATTCTACGAAAATTATTGGAGGTCAATATTGATATAATAAAACATCATACAAAAATTTATGACCCTAAACAGTGATTTGACCTAGCAAAATTCCATAATAGTAATATTATTAAAATGCCACTACTTGAGTTTTCAACATACATAATCACCCATAAATTCTCAAATAATTACAAATGATTTTAATCACAGAATTAAGATGCTATGAATTTTCCCATAATTTTTCAGTAATAATTGCCATTACTTTTAATTAATTCCAAAAAGGAGCAATAGGGTAATTCTACTAAAAACTCAAAGTAAAGTTTCCAAACAAACTTATAAAATTTTCCAGAGATGTATGGTATCCTACTAGGGCTTGTGACAGAGTTTCAGAGTTTATAAAAGTAATTGACCATATTTTCAAATTTTATTTCCAAATGGACATAATTTCCAATAATTCCATTTAATGAGATTTTTGATTCCAAAAATCCCATCCTTCCTATGGGAGGTATAATTCATCCTTATAAGTCTCTTGACCTTATAAGTCTCTGTCCAGAGTTTCATGGACATGCATTGGGCCAAATGGGATAAATTCCCATTTTCCCATTTCTACTATAGGCACACCAAATTTCAATATACCTTCATCATGCATGTTAGATTTCCCAAACATGAAGAGGTCAAAATGGCCTAAATTTTTTACCATAATCATATAATGACCCAATGACCATACCACCCAAATTTGGGGTCATTTGGAGTTGTAGATCTCCAAAAATTCAATTAATTTAATAAATGATATTTATCCAAAAACTATGGAAAAATACTTTCCAAAAATTCTCATTTTTGATCAGTACCTAAGTATGACCTAATCACATGCATGACCAAAATCTCAGGTCATGTGAACCTAGGGTTTGGCTTGGGCACTCATTTAAAAATCTACCCTAGTTTAGGAGCAGTCTTAGTAGAATGGATCTACATGGAGCTGTAGTGCTCCAAATTATAACTTTAGAGTGTCATTTTAAAGGTAAGACCTAGGGATACATTTTAAATGTTGAACATATTTTTCGAATCGACCTCTAAGAGTCCTAAAATTAGCCCTTAAGGTACATAAATTAATGTGATAGAAATGAAAAAAATTAAATAAGCTATAGTTTAACACACATGAAATGACCTTAGCCCATTAGAAATGAGCTTGGTCTTCAAATTTACTTAAATAGGCTTAAGGTTGACCAAGTTGACTTTTAGGGTTGACCTAGTCAACTTGATGAGTGGGCCGACCCCACTTGATGATCATGATCCCTATGGCATCACCCAACATGGGTTGGGCCATGGTGATGCCCCACTTGGGCTAATTGGGCCTATATGTGTGGATTTGACCAAATTAGGATTATAGTTGACTTGGGTCAACTTGGGTCAATGGTTGACCCAATGATGTGGCTTTTGGTTAACTTAGATTGCTTTTAGGATTAGGGGCATTGTGGTGGGGTCAATGCGTACATATGATTCCATTTTGGGCTAGTTTGACCTGATTTGACTTGAACCCTATTAAATCCACCCTAACTCCATGAGTCAAACCTAGCCTAACCCCATTCATCCACCACATGTCCTAACCTAATCTAAGTTTAGGGGTCTAGTAGGAAATGAGATGTTACATCATCATCTCCCTTAGCTTCTAAGATGATACAACGACCAGAGACCTTTTAAGAACGAAGCTTCTTAGATCATAGGCTCTCACTTTCAAGTCACTACTTGACTCCTATGGAAGCAACATTCTAAGGGCATTTATACAGTTAAATACTCTATCACAATAAAATAATAACACAATAAAAGAACTTGCCAAAATATATAAATGAAATGTATACAATACTTTATTCATTAAATGAAATATTACAGCCAACAAACATACAATCCACAAGACTCCTACTAGAGTTGATCATTCAGGTATCGTATACCCATAGATTTAACATGAACATCATGCTTTATCTGTGTAAGAGGCTTTGTCAGTGGATCTGTAATGTTCTCTTTAGTCGGCACTCTGCAAATGCTCATATCTCCTCGATCGACAATCTCTCGAATTAGATGGAACTGCCGAAATATGTGTTTGGAGCGCTGATGAGATCTAGGTTTCGAAGCAAGTGCAATTGCATCGTTGTTGTCACAGTAAAGAACTACGAGACGAACAATGCTAAGAACTATATTTAACTCGCCGATGAATTTCCTAATCCATACAGCCTCCTTTGCTGCATTTTCAGTGGCAATATACACAGCCTCAGTTATAGAATCGACAACTGTCTCCTGCTTGGAACTCTTCCAGCTAACATCACCTCCATTAAGGCAAAATACAAAACCTGACTAAGAGTTTGAGTCGTCTCTATCAGTTTGGAAGTTAGCATCCGTGTAACCCTTTACAATGAGCTCTTCCTCTCCACCAAATACCAAGAACGTATCCTTAGTTCTTTGCAAGTACTTTAGGATATTCTTAACGGCAATCCAGTGACTTTCACCGGGATCAGACTGATACCTGCTAGTCATGCTCAAGGAATAAGGGACATCGGGTCTAGTACATGTCATTGCATACATGATTGACTCAATTGCCGAAGCATATGAAATCAACTTCATGCGGTCCTTATCTTTACAAGACTTAGGAAACTGGTCCTTAGAGAGACTCACAACATGAGACATGGGTAAGAATCCTTTCTTGGACTTAAGCATGCTGAACCGTTTCAACACCTTATCAATGTACGTACTTTGGGTCAAATCCAACAACTTCTTCAATCTATCTCTATAGATCTTAATACCAAGTATATAAGTCGTTTCGCTCAAGTCCTTCATTGAAAATCAGTCCCCTAAGTTGTTCTTAACAACTTTTAGTGTCAGTTTGTCATTCTTGATCTATAGTATGTCATCTACATATAATATCAGGAAGACAATAATGCTCCCACTAATCCTCTTGTAAACACACGGTTCATCCTCGTTCTTGATAAAACCAAACTTTTTGATCTTTTCATCAAAACAAAGATTCCAACTTCGAGAAGCCTGTTTTAATCCATAAATGGATCTCTACAGCTTGCATATTTTAGTGGTTTCACTTGGAGATACAAAACCCTCGGTTTGTGTAATGTATACTTCCTCAAGGAGATTTCCATTTAGAAAAGCCGTTTTGACATCCATCTGCCAGATCTCGTAGTCATAATACGCAGCAATAACAAACAGAATTTTGATGGACTTAACCATGAAAACAAGGGAAAAAGTTTTATCATAGTCAATACCCTAAATTTGCTTGAAACCTGTAGCCACTAGTCACCCTTTGAATGTCTGTACATTCCCATCCATGTCGGTCTTCTTCTTGAAGATCCACTTGCACCCTATGGGTCGTACCCCTTTAGGTGGTTCCACCAAGGTCCAAACTTGGTTTTCATACATGGAGTCCATTTCAGATTTCATGGCCTCAAGCCACTTCTCGGAGTCCGGTCCACTCATAGCCTCTTAGTAGGTAGCAGACTTATCACTATGATCCATAAACAACACATTAACTATTTGAGACACAAGAAATCATATCTATCAGGCTCAAACCTTGGTCTACTAGATCTACGTAAAACTTGTGTTTCCTGAGCAGGTTCTCCAGCTATAACAACTTGTAGTCCTACTCAGGTACCAATTCTGGTTCATTCACATTTTGTGGTTCTTGAATTTCTTCAAGTTCTACCATGACAGTCTTTCTACTTAAGAACTCTTTCTCAAGAAAGATGTCAGTCCTCGCGACAAACACTTTGCCCTCGGACGGTAGGTAGAAATAATACCCATTAGTTTCCTTAGGATACCCCACGAGATAACACTTATCTGATTTGAGTTCCATCTTGTCAGGCATTTAACATCACACGTATGCCTCACAACCCCAAACCTTAATGAACGACATACTAGGACGTTTTCCAGTCTATATCTCATATGATGTCTTTAGAACTGCTTTCGTTGGAACATGATTTAGTGTAAAAAAACAGTTTCTAGAGCAAAACCCCAAAAGGAAACAGATAGATCTACATGACTCATCATCGATCGCACCATATTTAATAATGTACAATTCCTCCGCTCAGACACACCATTATGCTGCGGTATTCTAGGTGGAGTGAGCTATGATGCAATACTACACTCTTTCAGATGATCACGAAATTCATGACTTAGGTATTTGCCACCTCGATCAGATAAGAGTGCTTTAACCTTCTTACCCAGTTGGTTCTCTACTTTGTTCTTGAACTCTTTGAACTTTTCAAAGGTCTCAAATTTGCACTTCATAAGATACACGTATCCGTATCTACTGAAATCATCAGTAAATGTAACAAAGTAGAAGTACCTACCTCTGGCCATAGAACTCATGGGTCCACATACATCACTATGTACTATACCCAAGCGATCATCGGCCCTCTCATTATTTCTATTGAAAGGGACCTTAGTCATCTTGCCTAACAAATAAGATTTACATCTCTCAAATGATTCATAATCAAATGAGTCCAATAGTTCATCTCTATGGGGCTTGGATATACATTTCTAATTTATATGGCCCAAACGACAATGTCAAAGATACGTAGAGTTTGAGTAATTCGTTTTTAGTCTCTTAGTATTTTCTATATTATAGATCTAATGGTCTAAGTTCAAAACATATAAATCATTAAATATTTGGGCTATACCATAACAACATCATTCATTCTTAAATATAGAACAACAATTGTTCTTAATAATAAAAGAAAATCTAATCATGTCCAAACATGAAATAGATATAATATTTCTAGTTATAGAAGGAATAAAATAACAATTATCTAATTCAATTACAAGCTCACTAGGCAAAGCAAGACGGTAAAAACCCACGGCGATAGCAACAACTCTTGCTTCATTGCTGATATGCAGGTCCACCTCTCCTTTACTCAGCATTCTTCTCCTTCCTAGTTCCTGCACATTTTTACAAATGTGATCAGAACCACATCTGGTATCCAATACCTAGGATGAAGAAGTAGAAAGATTTATCTCTATAACATAAATACCTGAAGGGGAAGTTATACCTCCCCTCATCTTTTACAGACCCTCAATGTATGAAGGAGAGTTCATTCTCTAATGACCAGCCTTGCCATAGTGGTGGCACTTTCCCTCTTTCCCTGAACCTTTCTTTTTCAATGCAGAAGACTTGGGCTCCAAAGCAGACTTAGGTCCTACCTTCGTCTTCTTAAAGCCCTTGGTCTTGGCCTTGCCTTTATGCACCACCAGTATAGGGCTAGCAGGCTTGGCTTTCTTCATGTTGATCTCGGCAGTTCGTAACATGCCTAGGATCTCGGACAGTGTCTTGTTTATTTCATTCATATTTTAGTTCAAGACGAACTGCTCATAACTATCCGGCAATGATTGTAGGATCAGGTCTGTGACAAACTCTTGGACAGAGGGAACCCTAGTCTTTCAAGGTTCTCTATATACCTAATCATCTTGAGTACATGAGTCCCTACTAGGTCTCGAGCTCCCATCTTGCACTGGAACAATGCCTTGGTGACATCGAATCTCTCTTAATGAGCTTGCCCTTGAAACATTTTTCTTAAGATGTTCGTAAATACCCTTGCAACCCATGTTTTCATATTGATTTTGGAGCTCAGAGTTCATGGTCGCTAGCATGAGACATTCGACGTCTAAGGAGCTGTTAAGATACTTCTTATAAGCATCCTTATCAGCATGAGACGCATTCCCAGCAGGCTCATCAACGGTTACCTCTTCCAAAACATAGAGCTTGTGCTCTTTCCTGAGAACAATTCTCAAGCTCCTGTACCAGTCCAAATAATTTGTCGCGCTCAGCTTTTTCTGCTTAAGGATCGCTCGGAAGGACAGGGTGGAATGTGAACACTTGCTATGGAAATTCTACAAGGATCAAACAAAGTAAATTAGTACTGCATTTCAAAATATAATTTATCTTTCAGTTAGAACTTTAATCAAAATAACTCGCACTATTTTTATCAAACTAATAACCCTCGATATCAATTCGAAGAGTTTATGCGAGTAACCCTCTAAGTGGACAAGATCCATATTTCACTAAAACTATGAGTCAGTTTGACTTTCTCTCACAATGCAGTTATTTAGGTAGACAATGCTTGTCAATTATATCACAATGCAATTCCTGTATAGCTGGTGAATAACTCTTTATTCGCATCGATAATATGGTGTATGACAATCCTATGCCTCTGGGCACTCAACCTTTGAGGTCTCCCAGTTAAGTTTGACCCGATGTCGAAAGTGGGATATCACAATTATCTGCTTGCACCCTTACCAAGATAGATTAATGCACCTTGTTTTGTCAAGCCCACACTTCATCGATCGAGGCAGAAAGAGTGTCATCCATCGGAAGACATCAAAATACTTAATATTACTTAAGGGATTTTGATACTTGATTAATTCTTTGATCACAGTTAACACTTAACCAATGTGCACACTCACAAACAACAAAAACAGCATACAAAATCCAAATGCATCCCATATGTGCACAAAAATATCATCGAAACTTGATGAATTAGGTTAAATCTGAACATCTAGAACACTTCTAAATCTTCAGATCTACATGCACTGGACATGAGCAACACAAACTCCACTTATACAGTAGACAAACTCGTCTCTCTTGTGTGAGATTCAAAATATAACACATATTTGGTTTCACAAACCAGCAAGAGTGATAGTTACTGTTAAGGAATAACAACAAATAAATCACATGCGTTCTTGGTGGAGTTCCAAGAATAGATTTAGGCTCAGTTTGGGAGGACTTTTTTTCACCGGTCAAGCGGTCATGACCGCATGAACCAGGCCTTAATTAAGGTCTGGTTCATGCGATCGTGACCGCTTGACCGGTGAAAATAAGTCCTCCCAAACAGAGCCTTAAGAATTTTAGAATACTTCTAAAATTTCCAAATCTACACGCCATGGATTTAACAACTTCTGAAATGTTGAATATTATCATCAGTCTCCCTCTAATACCACTGTTGGGTTTTACTAGACGTCACAACATTTGTGTGCTCAACGAAAAATAGAGAACAAGAAAACCCAAAGTGTTCGGATCGGTCATATTCATGAATCAAGAAGTAAAACTTGCTGTAAATAAAATTACCTTTATGGGATTGAGTCGATACTCAACCTAGATGCTCTAGAAAAATCAGCCGGCCACTTAGCAGCTCGAGTTTTGAGCATAGAAAGTATATCTGCGCCTCTACAGGAAATCCAGACGATCGGGAGAACCCGCATCCACTAGATCGGGAGAGGACACTCAACGTCTCCACAGACTGCTAGATCTATTTTAAGAGAGGCGGTGACAACACTCACCGGGATCGGGATCAGCGACAACGACGACGAAAGGCGGAACGACTTCCGTCGAGATTCTAGGGCTTCCGTATTTTTGCACAGTATGGCTCGTGTGCTTAGACAAAATGAATATTAAGTAGTATAAGAAGAAACCCTAAAGACTTCTATTTATACCCAAGGAATAAACAGAACAGTTCTCGTCGCTATTGGCAGACTCAGACTTAGAATCCAGAATTTCGGCTAGACAACGCTTGTATTGACGAATCATCGAGTATCTATATCATACACGAAGAATCATCGAGTATCATCACATACTCGACAAATTGTCGAGTATCCATAGGATACATGAAAAACCCAACGCCATCCTCAGCTGAATCAATGCTTAACTCTGTGAAGGCGTTGAGTGGACTCAACGCTCTCAACGCTTTCTGTGTCATACTCGACAAATCGTCAAATGACATTGAGTGCACTCAACGCACTCAACGCCAAAAGCCAGATTCATCGAATGGCATTGAGTGAACACAATACACTCAACGCCTAAGTGTCAGATTCGTTAAGTAAACCCTTTACTCGACTAAGTCATTGATTGAACTCAACACACTCATTGCTTGAGACTCAGACTCATCGAAACAACTCCTTGACTCAATGAATCGTCGAGTATAGTCACACACTCAATGCTTAAGTGTCATACTTGTCGAATCAACACCTTGACTCAACGAATCGTTGAATATAATCAACACACTCAACGCTGACATTCGCTGAGTTAACGCTTACCTCGACGAAGGCATTGAGTGGTCTCAACGCACTTGACGCTTTAGCCTGATTGAGCTAAGTCTTTTCAACTCATCATTTGCGCCAAATCATACAAATTCAATCTCCCAATTTCTCCACAATCTTATGTGCGACCCTGATAAGCTCATTCTGAGTTGGTAGTGAAGCCACATTCTTGATCACTTCCAGATCACAATGGTAACACCAACAGGGGCAACCCATAGAGTAATCATCCCAAGAGAATGACTCCCCTATTGGTGTTACCATGATTATTTGGAAGTGATCAAACATGTATTCTCACTGCTAATGCAATATGAGCCTATGGGGTCGCACAAGAGCATTGGAGAAGTTAGAAAGATTTGTGTTGGCCTTGCTCAAAAGTGATATGAGTGAAGGACCAAGCCTATGACGTTCTAGATGTGAAGGTTTTCATTCCGGGACCTATATTGTGAATATGGGTCATCAGGTATGTGATCAGAAGAATCTAAGGTAAATTCGTCGAGTATAGCCGAGAGGTTTCGACAAATAGTCTTGAATTCGTCGAGTATAGTCGTGACATCTCAACGAATCGATTTGAATTCGACGAGTAACATAATGATATCTCGACGAATTAGACTTAATTCGTAGAGTATTGTCATGATAGTTTCGATGAATCAGACTCCGGTTCGTAGTATATCGCCTTGATACTTGAACGGTTTCTCTATCTCGATTCGTCGAGTATTCATGTGTTATTTCGACGAATGATTTTGATTCATCGAGTTTCGACGTATGTTCTTGACGAATATCGTTTGCTCCAGTTTATTTCCTTTAAGTTTGGTTCGGCTGGCCTGCAGTTATCGACTGGTTTGGTAGTCTATATAAATACGATTTGTGCAGCAAACACAAAATATATAGAACTGTTCATTCTTCTAACCTAATCGAGCAACGTCTTCTTCTACCCCGATGGAACGGTTCTGCTAAGGCCGCGATCACTGCTTATTACGGCCGACCACCTGACCTACTATTGTCATCGGAAAGTGTTTCCAAGGTGTCGTCTTCGTCACCGCCGCCTCTCCTTTATCAGATCTAGTAGTCTATGGAGACGTTGAGGGCAAGCCTTCTTCCGACCTAGATCTTGTGTGACAAGAGTTTAGGGTTCTAGGTGCTCGTGTGGATATCCGTAGAGGCATGGACATGATTCTACGCTCGGAACTCTAGCCATTGTCATTCGTTGGAATCATTCGGAGCACCTTGGTTGTGTATTGACTCAATCTCTCAAAGGTATAATTTATTTTATAGCAACGTTGCTTCTTGATCAATGTTCATCGCTAGATCTGAATTTCTTTTAGGTTTTCTTATTCCATTTCCGCTGCGCACAAGTGTTGTGACATATAGCAAAAACCCAACATCCCCCACGGTCTCAAAGCTATTCCAACACCTCTTTTCCTTCCTAGCTGGCTTTATCTGCGCTAAGACGTCTGCTTGATGTTTTGTATTCTGTTTCTACAAATTGGTGATCTAACTTCATTTATTTCATGTGCTTCAGATAATGGACTACAATAGGTAAGGTTGCAAGACCTATACCTTCTGTCGGTGGAGGCTAACCCCCTTTGCGGTTGGCACCTGCCAATAGGCAAGGTTGCAAGACCTATATCTGTCGTCGTTGGGGGCTAAACCCCCTTAGCGGTCGGCGACTTCCAATAGGTAAGGTCGCAAGACCTACACCTGCCATCGCTGGGGGACTAAACCCCTTAGTGGTCAGCGCCTGTCAATAGGTAAGGTCACAAGACCTACACCTGTCGTTGCTGGGGGACTAAACCCCTTAGCGGTCAGCTCCTGACAATAGGTAAGGTCGCAAGACCTACACCTGTCGTCGCTGGAGGCTAACCCTCTGAGTGGTCGGTGCCTGCCAATAGGTATGACCACAAGACCTACACCTATCGTTACTAGGTGCTAAACCCCCTTAGCGATCAGTGCCTGTCGATAGGTAAGGTCGAAAAATCTACACCTGCCGTTAATGGGGGCTAAACCCCTTAGCGGTTGGCATTTGCCAAGATGAAAGGTCGCAATACCTACATCTGCCGTCTCTATGGGCTAACCCCCTTAGCGGTCCGCGCCTGCCAATAGGTAAAGTCGCAAGACCTATACCTGCCATCGTTGGGGGCTAAACCCCTTAGTGGTCGACGCTAACCAATAGGTAGGGTCGCAAGATCTACACCTGCAAGCGCCAGGGTCTCCCTTGTTGGTGTTACCATGAGGATCTGGAAGTGTTCAAACAGATAGTCTCACTGCCAACGTGATATGAGCCTATAAAGTCGCACATCAGAGTGTTTGGAGAAGTTGGAGGAATGGATTGTGTTGGTCTTACTCATATGTGATGAGTGAAGTACCAAACTCTTGAAGGCGTCGAGTGCATCAAGACCACAGAGCCAAGGTATTGAGTGCGTTGAGACTACATAACCAAGGCATTGAGTGCGTTGAGACCACAGAGCTAAGACATCGAGTGCGTTGAGACCACACAACCAAGGCATTGAGTGCGTCGAGACCAAACAACCAAGGAGTCGAGTGCGTTGATACCACACAACCAAGGCGTTGAGTGCATTGAGACTTCTCAGCTAAGGCATTGAGTGTGTCGAGAACGTCGAGACATCTCGTCAATTCATCGAGTCATCTCATTCATGCTCTGGGTCTGCGGATAGCGACGATTCAAGCCTCTTTATACTCCTGGGTGTATATATATATATTGCCTTAGGGCTTAATGATGCATGAGTTAGGGAAAACCCGAAACTGACAGAAAGTGTTTCTCGAAGTGCCGATCCCATCGCTCCCGTAAGCCCAGATTCCGAATCCCGCCGCCGCCATCTCTCCTGGTGTAGACCTAGCAGTCTGTGGATACGTAGAGGGCTTTCCATTCTCCTTCCTGGATCTTGTTTAGCAAGGTGTCGGTGTTCTACCCGTTCGTGTGGATACCTGTAGAGCCACAAATATATTTTGCGTGAACTCACTCGTCGACAAAGAACTGTTCTGGAGCATCTTGATTGAGTGCTGACTCAATCCCACTCAGGTATTCTCCTATTTTATGTTATGCAAACTTTTTGATCAATGTTCATTGCAAGTTCCAAGTTTCTCTTTAGGGTTTTCTTAAACATTATTCCGTTGCGCACATTTGATGTGCTGTCAAGTAAAACCCTACATCCCCCCCTTCGCGTTGCCAGCGGCTCAAAGTGTCCGATCTTCGCCGTTTCTCTGGGACCATGACCCTGCGACCTTTCACTGTCACCGATCAAAGGTTTCACATGTATCCTCCATAGTAGGTTGCGGTATCGCCAAGACCTTCCCCCTCGCAATTATCTGGGTTCAAATAAGCGACCTTCACCACAGTCTTTGACATCATCCCGAGAATACGAAAGGTTGACCTCTACTACCCGGCTAACAGGGTTCATCCTTAGCTTTGGTAATAGGTCACAAAACTGAAAGGAGGTTAACCCCCAACCTCAAACTCCGAAGGAATGTGCCAGAGGCAATCATATCTGCATCCCGAGACTCGGAAAGGATGACCTCTCACTACTCGACTAGCAGGATTGTCCTTAACTTTGGTAGTAGGTCACAAAACCGAAAGGGGGTCAAACCCCAACCTCAAACTCTGAAGGAATAGGGCGGAGACAATCATAAAAAGCAAAGCAGCAAACATTATGAGAAAAAGCATAAAACTACTAACAAACTGCAAAAAATGCAGAAGCTTGCAAGCCAATACACAATAAAAGTACAAGATAGTACCAAATATAACATGCTAAGGAGCATGCTCCTCCTCATTGACGACAAACTCAACACGCTCATCCTCAGAAAGGTCATCAAAGCCAAGACCAGCAACGTCGTATTCTTGCTTGTAGCATATCTTCTGCCCTTCGCCCAGGTAGTAGTCCAAGCATTGCCTAGATCTCATTATCCAATCGCCAACAACAAAGAAGCAGAAAAAATTTATTTGCACAAAACGACGATGAGAACATCACAGATGCTCGATTATCATCACAGGCACATGAACAAAACTAAAGCAATTAACGAGTAATCAAGCAATGCATATAGAGAGACTAAAGGTCCGCAAACAAAGTTCAAAGTCGCTACATAACACAAATGAACAAAGAAACAATAAAGGTGGAGCCACACCACATCTACACCAGATCCCCTCTCTCATTGTTGAAGAGACTTCAAATGTCATGCTCGACTATGCCTCAACAATGCGACCACGCTGTCGTATGGGGATCTTCACCCCCAGCCTTGCAGGTATCCCATGCCATCACTTTCACATGTTAACATCCCCACAATTAATGAGGAGCTCTACTACATCAACCATCCCTACAAGCAACGACTCAGCACCTGGAAAACCAAAGAAATGCTCGAGTCTCCGCAAGCGTAAAGCAATAAATGCACACAACACCTCCTATACAGCATCACGCGTGAGACTTAGGGAAAAGTCCTCGCGTCCATTCGCTTCGGCTATGAGCTACGGGGACTTAGGGGGCAAATGATGGGGTATCCTTAGAGGCGTTAGCCGCACCCCATGCATGGGACACGGATATCCGAACTCCCCCGATGTAACCACCCGTAGTGTAACTTCCGCCACGCCAACCGCCATCGACACTGTGCCAACAACCATCGCCATGGCCGCGCCAACCACTAACGCTCTTGCGCCAACCGCCATCACCGTCGTCGCGCCAACCACCATCGCCACCGATGCACCAACCACCACCACTGCACTAACCGCCATCGCCACCACCGCAAACTTCCATCATCATCGACATGCAACCACGTGACCCCATGGCGCCGTGCGGCCTCTGCCACTGCCACAGTGATGGGCGACCTCCTGTCCTCGGCCACCGCCCCTAATAGGAGCAGCCTCCGCGTCTCCGTAGACGAGCGGCTATTCGGCCGCCCGTCCTCGATCGCCGCCCCTAACAGGGGAGGCCTCCCTGTCCCCATAATCGGGCGGCCATTCAGCCGTACGCCCTCGGCCGCCGCCCCTAACAGTGGCAGCCTCCCTCTCATCTTAAAAAGGAGGCTATTTGGCCTCCCGACCTTGGCAGTCTTATATGAGGAAATTACTCAGTTGCCGCTCTTGCAATCTATAAATAGTCTCAATTCCTCCTTCATTTTCATTCTCTTATTCGCTAAAAAAATTCTCTTAGGATTTTCTCTTTCTTCCTCCTATGAATTTTCTCTCTCTTCCTGTGGATTTTCTCTCTCCTCATCCTATTGATTTCTCTCTCCTCGATCGGAAAATCTTCCTATGGATTTTCACTCTCCTCCTCCTACAACTCTCTCTCCTTTATTTTCCTCCTCAGTGCGCTCCCCCTTGTGTGTGTCACTTTGTGCGTACGTTCCTCTGTGCGCACCCTCCCACCGTGGGCACACCCCTCCGTGCGCACGATCCTCCGTAAGTGCACGCCCCTCCGTGCGTACATTCTTCCGTGTGCGCACGTCCCTCCGTGCGCACGTTCGTCCGTGCACACACTGCTCCAAGTCCGTCGTTGTGCGCTTCACTCTCAAGACCGCTCCAAGTGCGCCTGCGTGCATGCTTTTCCCAGGATTCCCACAAGCGCTCAATGCTCTCAACTAAAGAACAAACATACCAGTCGCCAAAAAGGCTAGCGCTCCAGACTCCAGTCAACACAACAGGAGACAAGTCGCAATGATAAAGACACGCAGAACACGTCATTCAAGCTTCCTTGCCGTTTGTACTAAGGAGAGCAAAGCAGGTCGCTCCCATTTCCAAATTTCAACCAAAAAAAATCAAAGTACGACGAGCTCATCTCTCGCAGCACAAGAAGAAGTAAATAGCGCCGTGAGTGGTGGCCTGTCACCCTCTGAGTTTTTTTTTCTCTCTCTAACAACTGTAACGAGAGGCGGCTTGCCGCCCTCGAGTTCTTTCAATAACCTTTGTACAACAACCAACAAATAGTGAATGTTTGGACGGCACAGATCCGAACACATGATTTTCCACCAAATTAAAGGGTTTTCCACGTTAAAAAAAAATTTATTTTTCCAACTTTCTACTTATTGCGACTGTTTGCACGCTCGACTGCTCCCAAGCTAAGACGGGTCAATTTAATCCGTTGACAAGTAGCATATAATCATCGTGAAAAAATGGGCCCAAAGATCTAATATAAAAGAGAAACCTATTAAAAACCAAACTCCCCGGCCAAATTAGATTTTGTGGTCGCAAAATGAACGCTCAAAAATATTTAAAAATTAAAACAGCCATGAAGATGAAGTCCTAAATCGCCAATAAAGAATGAAATAAATGCCCGCACATAATTCCGACGGCAGAATATATCAAGGACTATAAAAACGAAATCACGCGGCTCTCATTACCGTTCGGTGTTGCGCTTACCCTTTTCTCTCTCTACCAAGCACATTCCCGATCTATCAAGATAGGCTAAGCTAAGTGGATCAGTGATTAAAAGAAGAAAATCATAGTGGATCAAAGGCATGGGAAGCGGTCTCATTCTACTACGAATATGGAAGAGAAAGAGGAAGAAGCAGAGCATTTATTATCTCTCTACACCTCCACACGTGCTGACTACGACACCTCCGCCATGGTTTCCGCCCTCGCACATGTGATTGGCAGCGGCAGGGCCGCAGGAGGATTGGCGGCCGACTTATCCAAAACTGAGGTAGCCGCATCGTCTTCACCTAGCATTACGTCCACAGAGAAGGATTCAGGCCGGCTCACAGAAGAACAAGGTAGAAATCTTGCCTATATATGTGTGTGTATATGAGATCAAGATTCTCTCCATCCATTTTTAATGAAATATAAAAGACTGCATCATTTAGGAGGATTGGGGCCTGGACCTCTAAGATTTTTGAAAAATGGTTAGTGGATTTGGATTTCTCTCTTTATGAGGCAATGAATTTTGATTACTTATACATCAAAAACGGTGGCCGAATGAGGGAGAAACGGCTCCGATAAGATGACATTTAAAATTTTTTTGGGGAGGAAGTTAATGTCTGACACCCTTCTTAAAAATTCTAGATCCACCATTGATATCATTAGATGTATTTCGTGATGGTCTTCTACATCAAATGGATAAAGGAATACTACCCATTTCTTCAAAAATGAAGAGGATACCGATACATACATATATATGTGTATGTTGCTCGAAGCATCCGGATGAGGATCTAAGTGGAATCCTCTACCCGTTGCCCCTAGGTGGGTATACATAGAGAAACTCAAGAAGTTTCTACGGGTATGGGTTAACCGTGTACCCGACACGACCCGTTATGCCTCCGAACTCGTTAATTTGCCCAAATATACACTAACAATATATATATATTTTACCACTATAAAGAAAATATAAACTCATGAATTCAAAATTCAAAAAATCGTCTGATCATGGTTTGATAATTTATCAGCCGTCGGATCGTTTTATTATTAATAAACTAAAAACTATAGAGCTCCTAAAACTAGAGAGAGGAAGAGAGAGAGAGGGAGAGAGGGGCCGGGGGAGGCAGATGGGAGAGAGAGAGAGAGAGAGAGAGAGAGAGAGAGTGGGGGGCTGGGGGGCGGCAGATGGGTTATTATATATATAATATATATATATATATATATATATAAATTATATAGGCGGGGAGAGAGAGAGAGGGCGGCAGAGAGGTGACGAGATGAAAATTATTTGTGAAGCGATCGAAGGACGTCTGAAAACATCGAGTGCGGACGAAATCCGTGCGCAAGCGGGCGAAACCCGCCTGAATGCGGCCAAAAGCCGCCCGAGAGCATTGCTAAATTACAAAAACCAAAGATACTTTTTCATAATATTCTTGTACAAAAATACTCCTAAAAATTCTCCAAGAGAATATTTTTGAATGAATATTATGTAATATTAATTTACTTGGGAGATTTTTATTATTTTAAAAGTAAGAGTGCAAACTTTAATTATGTTAATTTTCATGAAAAATTTGTAGGACAAAACTAGGCGAATGATGATTTGAACATGTAGTATGTAGAAGAAACTTAAGGCGAAAAAATAAAATAAAACCTTTCGCCATTGATGGTTTCACTGAGCAGGGCTTCAGCATGAGTAAATATCCTCTAAGCCCTCAAACATTCACTTCAGATGGTGTAGAATGAATGAGTGATTGAACATAGGGACCGAGTATCCATCCATAGGTATTTATAGACGGGCTATCATCAATTACATATTTACATCAACTCAATGTGTAGTTACCACTAATGAGTAGTTTTCACTCAAGTGGGTAGCAATTCCTTTTGAATTTTTTGAAGTGAAAGTGGCAGTCTGGGCGGAATGTCCACGCGGTCTGGGCGGACAGTTGTGGCAGTCTGAGAGGTTTGACCGTGCGGTTTGTGCGGATAGGACTAGCGACTTGCCAGGTCAGCCAGTGGTTTTGCGTTGGCTTGTTCCCTGGAGGGAACCAGACAGATGAGATGTTTATCCGCGACGTTTCGCTGAGTCCGGGTTGCGGACTGGTTTGGAGCTCGGGAGATCGGCATGGCATGTGCCTTGGTCTTGCTCTGGTGGTGCGGTTTAGTATAACCGTGCAGTTCGCTGGTTAGAGCAAACTGGTGTGGAGTCCGCCGGTTTGTGCGGACTGGCCTTTGTTTTCGCTGGTGCCGTGTTCACAGAAATACGAACTTGTGGTGTTTCCGCAGTTTCTGCAGGTGTGGCGGACTCTGCCCGGCTTAGTCGTAGCGGTCTGGTTTTGTGTCCGCGGTTGTGCGGATACTCTCAGTGCTCGTCGCGAGATAGGGTGGTGATCCTATCTGCTAGGGAGGTGATCACATTCCCCTCCACTCCTATAAATAGGATCTCCTGTCACATCAATAGTACATCTGAATGAACAGTTGTGTAGATAGCTCTGAGAATCTAGGGACTTGGTTCTGACTTTGGTCAGGGACAGTGCGGATTCTGCGGTTAGCAACCAGCGGTTAGCAGCAGGTCGTGACTTGCAATCTGGTAGTCTTCTCTTCTACAAATCTTTCCCAGTTCACTAAGTTGTCCGCTTCTGGTGGCTTGTTCAGTTCGATAGCAGTGTTTGCGGCGATCTGGTGGCTAGGTTACCTCGCAGTTAGGCGACTTGCAGATCAATGGACAAAGTTCTTCTTCAGCTTTGGAATAACGGACAGTTTGCGCGGCTAGGTTGCGGTCTGGCGACTTTGCAGTTTCAGCAGACTCCGTAGTGTAGCAGCAGAGCCGACAGTTACTTCTTGAGTCCACGCTGCTAGGTTCTTTGTCTTGCATTTTCTCTGCTTCCATCTGGTACATCGACGAATCATGTCTCGCCATGTATGCCTTACCTTGTAAAGAAGATTTTATTATTACAAGATTCTTACTCTTTTGTGTGCATCTGGTTTATTTGGCTCAGATAGGCTGAATGTTTCCGTGTCTAGTTTTTCGTTTTCCGTGAATCACAAATTTTTATATGGTATAAGAGAGAACAGTGGCTTGAGAAGTGATCAACCGACAGTCTGCTTTGTTGCTTCTAGAAGTCTAAGTGAACCAATGATAGTGTAATGGAAGGAGGATTTGCATGGGGTCTTGGAATCGAGTTTCTTACATCGACTAACTTTAAAAAGTGGAATTCATGTATGGAAAGCTATCTTCTGGGCGAGGACCTGAGGGAGTTCGTCTGCGGAGATGACAGACAAGAAATTACTGATGCTACTGGAAATGCTGAAGCGATGAGAGATTGGAGGAAGACAAATTCAAAAGCAGAGTTTACTCTCAAGTGGGCTATCTCACCGGAACTTTTCGACCATATCATCAGATGTCGGTCAATTGTAAAGATTTGGACTTCCCTCGATGGGTTGTTCTATAGGAAGAATGTAGCTCGGCTACAATTTCTAGAGAATGAGTTGACAAGAGCAACTCAATGAGATTTGCCCATATCAACATTTTTCCTGAAGATGAAGAATTTTGCGCTGAGATTTTAGCATTGGACCCTGATGATCCTATTTTGGAAGCAAAGCTGAAGATACACATAATCCACGGTTTGCAGAAAGAGTATGTGGCCTTTGTTACTTCTGTTCAAGGCTGTACCACTCAGTCGTCTTTGTTGGAGCTGGAAAACCAACTGGCTTCACATGAGAGCTTAGCTAGACAGATGGTTGGAGTCACTATCTCTGAAGGAGGTAGTGAGACACTCTTTTTAGAGAAGAAGAAGAGATAGGAGAAGAAGAAGAAGCCTGCTGCTGGTGATGACTCTTCAACTTCATATCAACAAGAGAGGAGTTATACTTATAAGCGTGATTGGATGAAGAAGGAAGGGCTCAGGTGTTTCAGATGTGACCAGCTGGGTCACTTCAAGAAGGACTGCAAGGTCAAGCTGTAGATGGGGCATGTTGTAGATAAAGAGGAATCTGGTTCCAGTGCTGAGGAAGCCGGATGACGGGATGCATTTATGACGAGCACATATGTTTGTGCCTTGTCTACCATCGACTACAAAGATGACTGGATAGTGGACTCGGGGTGTGGTCACCACCTTACTGGGGACGAGTTAAAGTTCTCCTCTCTGCATACATTCTCAGGTAACGAAGCTATCATAATTGCTGATGATAATGTTCATGCTGTCGAAAAGGAGGGTATCGTTTCTTTAGGTATTGATAATGGTCTACTCACCTTGAGGAGTGTCTATCACGTACCGGGCATGAATAAGAACTTCATCTCAGTGACCAATGCGGTAGACGCAGGCTATCACGTTATGTTCGGTCCAACAGAAGTGAAGTTTCTCCGCAACGTGTTAGCGGTTAAGACTGACGTTGCTCATATAGGGAGAAGGGTAAGAGACTTGTTTGTGCTATCAATAAGTTTCTATGTTGATCGGATGAGGCCAATGATAGTGCTACTATCTGGCATGAGCGGTTGAGACACGTTGGAATGGACAAATTGAAAGCTATGACAGTGAAGAGTCTTATGAAAGGCTTACCTAAGTTGTCATCCTTCGGCGACGGTCATGTCAGTATAGGGTGTCAATATGGAAAGGCTCATCAACTTCCATTTGACAAGTCGCAGACCAGGAGTAAAGCACCATTGAAGTGTATCTATGGTGATCTGATGGGGCCAACTGTCACCACCAGTTTTGGAGGCAGCAAGTACATGTTGGTGTTGATTGATGACTACTCAAGATAGACTTGGGTATATTTCATGAAAGAGAAGTCGGATGCATTCCGGTTGTTTATGGAGTTCAAGGAACTGGTGGAGGATTGGATTGGCCTACGGATTAAGCAGTTGAGAACGGACAACAGAGGTGAGTTCTTTCAAATGAGTTATCTAACATCTGGAGGAAGCACAAGATTCGAAGAGAGCTCACTTGTGCACATACTCTATGACAAAATGGAGTAGTAGAGCGAAAAATTCATTATCTGACGGAGACCTGCAATTGTTAACTTCATGCCAAAGGCATTCCAAGGTCCATTTGGGTGGAGGGGATGGTCTGTTCAACTTATGTCATCAATCAGATGGCTCTGAGTCCGATCAACATGAAGTCTTCTCGTTAACCACCATTACTGTGTCTATGTTTTGCTTTTTTTTTTTCAAAAAGACTAAATAAAACTACAAACACCATGCCACCGTGGTTATATGCCTTAATTGCTTGAATAGAAGTCAAAAGCATATCAGATAAAGGCTCTAAACCTTTATACACAATCATATTTCTAGAAGGAGAATTCAAAGTAACTTCTTTGATTTCACATTTAATACGGGCTTTATGTTTTCAAGCCAATCCATCCCTAAAATAAGTTCAAGATCTGAGATATTCAGTACTATTTCAATGACGTCAAAAGTCTTGCCATCCAAAGTCATCCTTAATTAACATTACGTCATTGAGTGAATCAAAGATCCATTGGATAGTCTAGTCATAAGTGATAATCCCTCAAAGAATGTAATCTTATTCAAGTCTTGGATAAACCCCCTGGAAAAAAAGAAGTGTGTGATTCCTTTGTCGAATAACATCCATGCTTGTTATTGATTGTAATACAACTCGTATTTTATATTATTAGTATTTCTAACACAACAATACACCATATTATTTCTAATCAAATATGAAAAGCAAATACTTATATATAAAATAAATGCAAACAAACTCACGTCCCAGTCACAACATCTTAAGGCTTATGCCCCTTGGTTATGTTCAAAGCAAAAGCTTGCTGAGAATCCTTCTACTTTCCTTGATTGTCATTGTCATGTTCTACTCCTTTCACATGCAGTATCAAAGTGTTGTCTTGATGGACTATCCTTTGTGGACACTGGGACCTCAAATGCCCCAGCTGATGCTAATAATAGCAATTTCCCCAAAAGGTCTAATACCACGAGGAGGAGGCTGAGTCTACTGAGTAGGAACTACAACTGCAAACTTCTTCTCTTACTTTTCCTGAGGACGTCCTTGCCCTTCAAACTCCCATGCTTTGAAATCGGCTATGATCATGCAAAAACTTCTTCTTTCTGCCAGGTCTCTAGTCTACTACAGGTTGTGCTGAGGTCTGTCCAGGACTTTCCTTCTAGTTCTAAACTGACATCTGATCTTCCTACAAGGCCTTATCTAGCTCCACTATATGCATGAAACTCGAATGAGAAGCCATAATGAGTGGTTGCCTCAAAGAGGCTCATAATCTACGGTAAGTGCTTCACATTGTTTTTGTCAGTAAGGGAAAAGTTGCCTGCAAAACGGTCCAGATGACAAAATTCTCTTTGATAATCCATCACAGAGAGGTTCCATTGTCAAAAGTGTAAAACCGCTCTTGTAACTCCTCTCTATCCATAATAGGAATAAAGTGATCCAGAAAAACATTTGAGTATTCCTCCCACTCAATATTGGAGAAGAATAGACCTCGTAAAGTAGATGTACACTTCGACCTCTACCATTGTTTAACATAATACTCATGCAAAGCGACAACCATAGTAACAAATATGTCATTCGGGCACCTCATGCCAATAGGTAGATCTTGAACTCTTTCTAGCCACTCTTCCATCTAAGTTGTTGTCTCGTTACCTTTGAAAGAAGGAGTGGACTGACACCTGAATACGCTCATCCAATCCGTCTATGGCACCAGTTTCTGGGTAAGCCTTAGTTTAAAGAAGCTCTGAAAGTTTCTAGGATAGCCAAAAGATTTTTTCCCATCTCTGTCTAATGGAATGAAGTAGTAGTAGGCAGAACTGTAGGTGCAGGTCGAATAAGCTCCAGAGGTATAAAAGGTTGTAGAACTCTTGGCATAATGGTATGTGTCTAAACCCGATTTCCCTAAACTATGACTTACAAAATTTACTGATATAAACAAATGATTAGGTTTCATACGAAGGTTTAAAGACAAAACTACTAAATAATATGAGAAAATGTGTTGAGTATATGTTTCCAACTCGTGGGCCAACCAGCTTCTGTGAAGTGCATCCTCGAATTGGAAGAATCTAGATAAGCCTAAGAAAATGCTAGTAAGATGCTCTGAGATTGTGACTAAGTAAAAGCTAAGGGTAGCTTATACCAATTATAAAATCCCCCTCTTAAGTCAGAGAGCTGATTTTAAGCCCAATGTAATCATTCCATAGTGATACCACTCAACATGGCTAAACACCACCACGTGATGCTTATCATGCCGACCAACATCACATCATCATATTAGAGTATATATTGTACAGAAGTACAATAGAAGTGTAAAACAAGAAGAGTACAAGCATATATAAAAGAAATAGTTACATAAAACAACAATAAGTCTTAAACTCACATCCACTGGATCATTCGATGAGTCCGTGGAAGAGTCAGGTAACTGTGGTAGAACGAGCATTGCCCTAATAACTCTTCTTCTACATTGATAAGGGTTGAACCTCCATGGAGGCACCCGCTGCGGGTTTGCATGTTCCTGCTCCATTTAATGTTTAATAATAAAATATTAGTCGTTGATGACTAAGCAAAATCCTCCTTCCCCTCGATGCTCCTTAGGGCACAAGATAAGTAGGGTCAATAACTTACTTATCAAACACATGAGTATGTTATTTATTCAAATTAGCAATAATATGTATTATAATATCATGATAGCCTGTAAAAGTAATTTATCATATGAGAGAGCTCGTACAAAGTGTCCATGATGATTTGTAATGCTGAAAATATAACTTATTTTCGTACATCGCCCATACACAAAATAAGATAAGAATCCAAGAATGTTATCATATTATTCACAACATTGAGCATTGTAAAGCGAAGCTAAATACAATAGTTAGGAAAACAACAAGCTTAACCAAGCCTTATTTTATAGAATGATAACATGAATTATGCCAACATAAGTAACCTAATTAAGTAGGTAACGATCCTACGAGCCTTATCATAGTAGCAAGATGACAACAACATCATGGTTACCCCCGCTTCTAGGGAAGTAACACAGGACTCACCCTAGGCCATATTGTACGGGTTAAACCTATACTGCTTTGGAGTAAATGACCAAGTCAAATGCACACATAGCAAAAGACACCTGTTTTAAGATAGCAGAGCCTACCAAAGAAGAATACCTTAGAAAGTAGCTAAGGTTTACCTCAAGACCAACTACTTCTATGAGCCACCTCTCCAACACACCGTCAATGTTCTCTATTCAGGTGTGTTGGAACGACCCTCCACTTTACTCAACAACCATCATAATTGCGATAGTGACACATGAACATAACTTAAACCCAACACAAGACAAAAACCTATCATTACGTTACTACAACTATAAATATGATTACTAAACGTATTATTAATGAGAAGTGTAAGACATACTTACTGACTTCAGTTTGCTACTTGAACATGAAGTATATCAACTACCAAACAACATCATGGAGCATAAATATCAAACTTAACATGCGGTTATTCATGAATATTAAATCTAGTACATGCAAACAGGTAGTAATCCCATAGCTAGCAAACTACTATTTTGATGAACATGTATTCATATCCACAAACATGTAATCAAACAAGTATAAACAAGGCTATCACTATCAAAAAAACAAGTATTCTAAAATTTCAGGAGGTCACAACATCAAAGGACATGATTTTATGTCCTTACCATGGATGATTGAGTATCATCAAACTATTATTTGACTAAGGCAACACTTAATGTGTCACCTTCACCACTTTCATACAAGGTAAATACATTAAATATGTGCTTTCAAATTCCAAACATATAATGCTAATGGAGTTACAAATATACTACATAAACTTCATATTAAAATACTTTATAATAAAGGGAATATGCACCTAATTAATTTTTCCTATAGTTTGGTGTGACAAATGTAGCAAAATCATGCATGTTTGATAACTAGAGTTTTATAAGTCCAAATGACACAAAATTTAGGCAATTGAGAACTTATGTCATGCAAAATGACCCACCAAAAATTCAAACCAAATTTGAAGTAGTGCAGGCACTGATTGTTTTCTTTATTTATTTCTTATCACACTATTGTATTTTATCAAAATATTAGAAATATTTATTCCACAAATTCTCAAATTCATACCAGAGATATGAATTAATATTTATAGCCATTATGTAAAGTTTCAACCAAAAATATTCATTGTCCAAAGAAAATGCACTTTATTTACTTTTAACCCTAAGTATAAAATATTCTCACTAAAATGGGCACACAGTGGGCTACAGTAGTCACCATGAGTAGTGCCTCTCCATTTTGGAAAGATTGTACTATCCTCAAGAACTTTGATATTAAGAATTTTGTCTAGAAATGATTAAAAAAGTCCTCAAATATTTTAAATAAGAAATCTACGTTTTATTTCATAAATCTTTCACACTTTAATAACTTTAATGCACGGGCTAGGGTGCAGATAGTGTGCCATGCTTAATTAAGAAAGAATGTATGGCTGTGATGCAACCATACTGCAATCTTCACAACAAATATGCAAGATCAATAAGTTAAGTTCCGCTTCGCTAGCCCCAATCATTGTTGCGGTTAATAAAGGGTTGTGATTTCGTCTTCTTCTTGAGATCAATGGCCATAGTAAAATCGTGCCTTGATATCCACTACCATCCATTTTCGGTGATCACCATGGCTGAGAACCATTACTAGTCGACCCTTAAGAGGATGAAGAACACCTGGGTGACCAGCCGCCACTGGGACTCATCGAAAAATCATTATTTTCATTATCCCAAGGAGTGGCCGCTCAGCTTTATCTTCTCTTACGATGGCAGCCACCTTAAGGGCCAAGATAAGGAGCAGAGAGACCTCCTATCCACTGTGGTACCCTCCCATGAAACTTAAAAAGGTCTAGAGTGCTATCACATATTAAAGGTGGTCAGAGGCTCGTGTGACTAGGAAAACGGTATTCCGACGACATTATGCAGTTCACGACGGCATAAAACTTACTCTCTCAAGTCACGGACGATGATCTCCACAGAAAACTCTCGATTTGTTTGAGTTCAAGAAGATGAATAGAAGGTAATGGAGGCTTTGGTTAGTTTTATAACTCCCTTTTGCCGGTTGTTACGGTACACACCCATTCAAGTGGTGGTTATCCATAGTTGGGCCCCACTTCTCCCTTGGAGATTCCTCCAAAGCCACAAATCCATGAGATACATTTATTGAGAGCTGTTTATTTTGGGATTGCCTAGGTTGAACCCAAATGGATCTCCTTGAACCAAACCAAGCCTTAAGGGCTCTGGTTTGACCATTCTTAGTAAATCATTTACCATATTGACGGCTAGGCTCCATCAAGTGGTGACTTGGGTCCCATGCAAGCCAAGTAATGTCTAAGGGACCACCAAGATTGCTTGAGCCATTTAAACAAGCTAGTGTTAACTTTTAGGTTGAATTTTGATGAGGTATCACACCATGATTGGTCCCAAGTGACCTAGGTGTACACATCAAGCTCAAAGCACATCAATGAAATTAACGGGTCACCATATACCTTTTTCACATGGGCATGACCGAATACACACACCATTAAGGGTAATGAGGTCATTAGGGAATAATATCACCATTGGTTAGACCACACTATAGTTATAATGAATAGGAATTATGGAGCTTACCCTAACTCATAGCCACACCACAAATATTTTTGACCCCTTAAATAAAAATGGGATGTTCATTACCCTACTACCTCATTACTTTCTTTGCAGCTCAAGTGGTCCATACCTAGATTACTCTAATTTCCACCAAATAGAATAAGCGATGTTAGGTCCAGTGTAGACCCAAACATACATCAAACATCAAAAAGTGGAAGCATAAGGAATATTCTTCATTTCTTTCTTTTCATAATCATTCTTAGGGAATTGGTTCAAATGGAACTTATCACCCTTAATAATTGGTGTTATACTTGATGTACAATCCTTCATCCAAAATCTCTATAAGCTTTATTAATATAGGTTTCTTTAGAGGGACCTAAAACTCCATAAGGTCTATCTCTATGAATTTTAATGTCAAGGACATGCATAAAATTCTTCACCCATATCTTTCAAGTCAAAACTTTCAGAGATAAATTGTTTCACCTCATACAACAATCGTTTATCATTGATTGCAAGTAAAATATCATCTACATATAGCATGATAAAAAAATTCTACTCCCACTAACTTTTGGTATATACATTAATCTATGACATTTTCTACAAATCCAAAAGTAAAAATAATGTCAAAAAAATTTAAACACCGCTAGCGAGAGCCTTGTTTTAATCTATATATAGACTTCTTTAGTTTGCAGGTTAAATGCTCACGTCATTGGAGATGAATCCTTCTAGTTGTTTCATGTAAACAACTTCATCTAAATTTCCATTGAGAAACGTAGTTTTCATATCTATTTGGTGTAATTCTATATTAAAATGTGCTATTAATGCTAATTTTACATGAAAAAAAATCTTTTCTGAAAACATGAGAAAATGTCTTCGTGTAATCAATTTCTTCTCTTTGAGTAAATCCTTTGGCAACAATTTTGGTTTTATATTATTCAATTTTGCCCAATGAATCTTTCTTAGTCTTAAAAACCCATTTACAGCCAATGACCTTCACCCCACTAGACAACTCAACCAAATCCTTGACTTCATTATAGGCTATAGAATTCAACTCCTTTAACATAGCATTGTACCATAAATTTGATATATCACCATTTATTGCATGTGAAAAGGTTTCAGGATCATTCACAGGTTTAATATTATAGTCATATTCTTGTAGATATACAATATAATCACTAGAAATTGTTGACTTTCTCTAGTAGATCTTCTTAATGTCGTATTAATATTCTCTGTAGGAGCAGGTTATTCAATAGTTTGTTCAATAAATACTAATAATTAATGAACATTATGATCTACCAAATTAATTTCAACATGTTGTGGAAACTCAATACATAGTTCTTCAACACCTTTTTGAATTGTAGGAGTATTGTGAGCATTGATAAATCTCTAACTTGAGATGGAAGGAAGTGTATCAAAATGATCTTTATCGGGAATTGAATCCCTAAGAAGATTTATGCTACTGATCAAATCATTCTAAAGGAATTTTGCATTTCTTGATCCAACAGTCGTAGTTGTATTAGATGGACAATAAAATTTATATTCCTTGGATTTTTCAGCATTTCCATTGAAATATCCACTAATAGCCCCCGAGTCTAGTTTTTTTTCTTGTGGATTATACACTCTTACTTTTGAAGGACAACGCCATATGCGTACATGTTGCAAACTCAGTTTCCAATCTTTGAATAACTCAAAAAGAGTCATTGGAACAGCCTTTGTTAGAACACAGTTTAATATGTAAACTGTTATTTTTAAAACTTCTATCTATAGAGACATAAAAAGTTTTGAGTTGTTATGCATTCTCTGACCATGTTTAGTAATGTTCGATTCCTTTTTTTTGTTACACCATTATGGTTAGGGGTACAAGGCATAATGTACTGGGCAGCTATCCCATTTTCTTGATGAATCTTCACAAAGGGACTAGGTGCATGTCCATTCTCAATATATTTACCATAATATTCATCACCCCTCTCTGATCTCACAATCTTTATTTACTTATCACATTATTTCTCTACTCCAGACTTACAGGATTGAAAGGCAACTAATACCATGTATAGATACATATAACATGAGTAATTATTTATAAAAATGATGAAATATTTTTTGACCATACATGTCTGTATATAGGCAACATTTATATGTATAAATGATCTCCAATATGGTACTACTCCTCTTAGAACCTTTTCTCGACTTATTTGTACGCTTTCCTTTAATGCAGTTAACACAAGTTTTTTGATTAATAAAATTGAAAATACTAAATACTCCATCATTTAATAATCTTTTGATTCTTTCCATGGAGATATGTTCCAATCTTCGATACCACAACATAGAGGATTCTTCATTCATAAAATTTCTTTTAATTCCTGCATTATTGTGAACATACATTACATTATTATAACAGTCATTTTGTAAATTAATTCTAAAAAGACGAACAACCAAAATACCATTTCCAATAATTCCAGATTTATATGATAAATTGAAGGATAAATCTTAGAATGTAAATAAGTAACCCGAAGGTATAAGTTTTGTTACCGAAATAAAATTTCTAGAGAAACTTAGAATATAAAAATATTTTAAAGTTAGAAAAGATAGCCACTATTAAGGACTAATCAATATGTTCCAATAACCTCCATGTGGGAGCACATCTTATTTTCTGAATAGATACAATGTTCACTTCCTAATGGTTTCATGTGGCTTAAAAACTATGGAAGAAATTTGAAATGTGAATTGTTGATCCAGAATCATAATACTAAGAGTTATGTCTTACATCTACCATGTTAGATTCACAACAAACACAAGATAGTAGATAACCTTTCTTTCCAAACCAGACTTTGAACTTAGTGAAATATTTCTTCACATGCCCTTTCTTTTTACAGAAAAAAATACTTAGATTACTTCTTTATGTTTGTTTTATGTTGAATAACACCATTTACTTTCTCTTTGCCTTGGTCTTTAAACTTTCAATATGCCGCCAAATGAACACTCTCTCATTTTCATATTGAGACTTTCTTCCTCTTGAAAATATATGGTCATGAGTTCTTTAATAGATCATTTCTTAATATGTGTATTATAAGAGATTTTTAAAGGCCCATAATATTCATGAAGAGTATTTAGGATTTAATACACAAGAAGAGATTCAGATGTATGCACTTCGAATTTCTTTAGTTAAGTAACAATATCTCTCATATTCATGATGTGCTCACCCGCACCTCTGGTATTGGTGAGTATTAGAGATAAAATTTCATGCTTAGGGTCATGACATGAGCTTTTGAGGATGACTCAAATTGTTCGTCAATAACTTTTAGTAAAACGCTAACATTGATATGTAATTCAAATGAACCACGAATACTAGCAGAAATTTTGTTCTTCATAAACATCACACATAGGCAGTTAGACAACTCTCACTGTTCATAAAGAGCAACTTGAGCCACAGTCCTAACATTTGTAAGTGGTTTGTCTTTTCTTATAGCAAAGTCAATGTGCATTCACCTTAATTGAAGGAGGACTGAATCCTTCAAAATTTATAATTATCATCTCTTAATTTAGGAAAATTATGTTTCAAATCAGAAGTACTAATAAGTTGAATAACTAAAAAAATAAATAAATACACATATTTACTTTTTAATAAAAAGCCACAAAAACTATATATATATATATATATATATATATATATATATATATATATATATATATATATATTGATATTGTAAAATGTATCATAAATCGAATGACATAAAATTTGCCTGTGGACTAAAATTTTCATTCAAAGTGGATTTATGTTTAGAAATTTAATGATAAAATCATTAAATTATGTCAAATTATAATTAGTGTTGTTAAATAAAAAAAATGATAAATTTGATATTTATCCTAATTAATTATATAAAATTTAACCAACTTTTTGTGGGATAAAATTATTGTATTAATATAATTAATCATAATTATATCACTGGAACCAAATGTGATCCTTATTAATTTATTTCTTAATTTATAGTTTTAATATAATTAAGTTGTTTTGGCTAAAATTGTTGCTTAATCGGCGTGAGAAATTAGGCAATATAATAGTTAAATGACTGTAATACCTTTTAAATCACTTCTAAATTACCACGTAAAATACCTATCGAATGAGTCTAAATAGATATTAAATTTGTATAACCCGTAATTTATCGGGATCAGAGATGACCTAGGATGGACTGAAGGATCTTGTCTCCTAGGACGAGGGTAGAAGAAGTTCCCCCTAAGGGGTGAGCCCAGGCTCTTAGGAGTGAGTCCAGGCACCCAGGGGCAAGTCCAAGTACCCAGGGGCAAGTCCAGGTACCCAGGGGGGACTCCAGGCACCCAAGGGCATGTCCAGGCACCCAAGGTCGAGTCCAGGTTCCCAAGGGAGAGTATAGGTACCCAGGGGTGACTCCAGGCTCCCAGGGGTGAGTCCATGCACCTAAGGGCAAGTTCATGCTCTTAGGGGCGAGTTCAAGCACCCAGGGATGAGTCTAGGCTCCCAGGAGTGAGTCCGAGAACCCATGGGCAAGTCTAGGCTTTTAGGGGCAAGTCTAGGCTCCCAGGATACCTCTTTATATATGCTAATATCCTCTCCAAACAGAGGAGTTTCATTATTGACAGACTAATTTGGGTTGTGAATAGTAGAAGCAAATGGCAGGATTCCGTTAATTGTACGCCAGGTTTAGAAAACAATAAATAGACCCCAATGGCACTATTGGAGATGATCCGATTCTTTGGCTTCTTACTCCTCCAGTTAGCTTTGGTTTGCTTCCAGTGCCCTCCAAGGTGCCCACCTTAACATTACTAGGGATGGAAAGCTCTCTTAGATCTTCTGGGTGTGTGGCGGGATCTCCACGCTGCAGCTTAGGATCTATTCCTAATTATAAGTCACCTGTTAGGTTCTCTTACTTAGGAGAAGTAGGTGCTTGCTACCCCCTCCTTGGGTTTGAACTCCTCTTAGGACTGAGTTACGGTTCCAACATCTATGGCGCGGTAAGCGTGGACCGTAACATGTATAAGAAAATACCAAATTAATTCCCATGGCCGGAAGCAAGGGGCAGAGAGGCAATCCTAGGATGAGCGAGTGCTAGAAGAGGTGAGATCCAGCTGGGCGAGTGCTAGAAGAGTTTAGATCCAATTGGGCGAGTGCTCGAAGAGGCAACTTCCAGCTGGGCCATTTCCAACGTTGGAAAGTTTCGGCCCAATCAACTTGTAGGTATCTACTCACTTATGTCCTACTCTTAAGTACTCTACTCGCAAGATGAAAGATGAATTCTAGCTAGATTTGGGACAATCTTGAGGCCGGGTGAGCACTGCAAGTGTTAGGCAAATGCTCAGGGTGCACAAAGTGAGTTTGAGTTGTTGCTTGTTGAAAGTTTAATCCTACAAAAATTTGGTGCACAAAGTGAGGATGTAAGATTTATATCAAGTAAATCAAATTCCTATATAAATATAGCTATATTTTTCATCATCAATATATTTATTGAAATTCATTTCTTTTAGTGTAAAAAGAGCTAAATAAAAGGCAAATTTTATTGCTCAAAAAGGATAAATAATACAAAGGTATGCCCCTTATTTATAGAAGATGAGAGAGAGAGGAGATTACAACAAACAATGTGAGACTAATTACAAACCATGCTCGCTATACGGTTTGACTGCGTCAAATCGCAAGGCTATATAATGGAGACTAACTATGTAGTCAGTCTTGGGATGCCACTAAATCACGAGGAAGGATAGCCGCCAAATTGCAACTACTGGTTGCCACCAGACCGTAGCTGCGGGTTGCGTCCACGCCGCAGCTACGAGTTGCCACCAAAACGCAGCTACGAGTTGCCATTAGATTGCAGATGCGGGTTGCCACCAGACCACAATTGCTTGTTGCAAACAAATCACAACTGTGTGTTGCCAACAGACTGCATCTGTGGGTTGTCCTTTGGACTTCAACTTGAGTAGGTGAAACCTCCTGGACAGCACATCAGTACGCTGGGCGACTACAGTAGTTTTTGAAACCACCAAGACTGTACTGCGGATTTGTCAAACCTCCAAGACTTGGTAAGCCACCATTCTGCTAAGAAAAGCCACAAGAATGATTGCAACCTCTATCCGCCAAGCCAAATCGCCAGACTTCCAAACTAGCAGACCATTGAGACTAATTCTTCAGACCGCCCGGTCTCCATAAGTTTCAACACTCCCACTCAAGATGGAGCATACATGTCAACCAAGCCCAGCTTGATACAAACGTATAAAAAGGAGGTAACTTGTTTGGTAAAAAATATCAGCTAGCTCTTTATTAGAGATAATGAACAGAGTGCAGATTTGATTCTTCAATATCTCTTCTCTAATAAAGTGACAATCCACTTCAATATGCTTTGTCCTCTCATGAAAGACTGAATTCCTCGAAATATATAGCTGCCTTATTATCGTAGAATATCGATAGAGCATGATCATAAACTTCTCCCAAATCAAGCATAAATGTCCGCAACCATTTAAGCTCACAAGTAGTCAAAGCCATGCTTCTGTACTCGACTTCGACACTAGACCTGAAAAACTATAGCCTGTTTCTTGCTCTTCTAGCTGTCCACATTCCCTCTTATGAAGGTATAGAAACCAGACATAGATTTTCTATTTTCCTTGTCATCTGCATAACTAACATCAGAATAGGCCTCAATCCTCAAATGACCCCTTTTTAAAATAGAAGCCCTTTTCCTGTAGCGCCTTTAACATATTCTAGGATATTTAGAGCCGATTGTAGATGACACTTCTTAGGAGCTTGCATAAAATGGCTCACTCTTCCTACAACATAAAAGATATCTGGTTAGGTGATTGTCAGATAAATGAGTTTTCCCACAAGCCATTTGTATATGGTGACATCTTTAAGTTGAGGTGAATCCTCATTCCGGGACTTGTCATCTCCAATAACCACTAGACACCGAGCAAGTTTAGACCCAAGAAGACCTATCTCTTTCAAAAGATTCAAGGCATACTTCCGCTGTAAAAAAATATAGAATTGGGATTTCAAGAGATCTCAATTCTCAGAAAATACTTTGGAGACCCCCATATCTTTTGTAACAAAATATCATAGAAGATGTTTCTTTGTTAGGTCAAAGCCCTTTTTATCATCCCCTGTAAAATGAATGTCATCCACATAAACCGTAAGAATAACTAGGCCAGCTGACGTTTTGCAAATGAATAGAGAGTGATCTGTTGCACTTTGAGCAAACCCAATAACAGAAATAACTTCATTGAATTTCTCAAACCAGGCTCACAGACTTTGCTTAAGACCATAGATTGCCTTCTTCAATTTACATACCTGAGACTCCCCCTGAGTAACATACCCCGGAGGTTGCTCCATATAAAATGACTCCTATAAATCACCATAAAGAAATGCATTTTTGACATCCAACTGAAACATCACCAAGTCTCTGTTGACAGCCACAAAAAAGAGAATGCGAATTTTATTAATCCGAGCAACATGAAAGAAGGTGTCAAATAAATCCACACCATACGTATGAGTAAAGCCTTTGGCAACAAGTCTAGCCTTATAGCGGTCAACAGAACCATCCGGATCATACTTGATGACAAAGACCCACCGACAACAAACCACATCTGTGCCTAGAGGTGTGGGAACAAGAGTCCAAGTACCCCTCTCGGTTAAGGTTTTAGTTTTTCATCCATAGCTACTTTCCAATGAGGGATGACAAGAGCCTCTGATATGTGGTCGGAGTGACAATAATAGATATAGCAAGAGCAAAACACTTGACAACCAAGAAAAGTTGAGCATATGAGACAACAATGTCAATGGAATGCTTAGTACATGTCCGTACTCCCTTCCGTAGGGCAATGAGAAGATCAAGATCATTCTTGTCTTCATTAGGGGATCCACCGTCCGGAGATATGACTAGCTCGGGAAATGGCATGGATGGCTCCAAAGGCAAAGAAGCAGTATCAAGATAAAGAGAAGGTGTGACAAGAATAGGTGTGGAAAGAAGTGGCTCGAGAAGAGGTGCCGAGACAATAGGCATAGAATAGGAAGCATCAGATGGCAAGAGAAGAAGCAGGAGAAAAGTATGACGTATCTTCAAAGAAGGTGACATCAGCTAAAACGTACTGTTTGCGGAGAAGAGGATCAAAACAATTATAACCTTTCTGAGTCGGACAATAACCAAGAAATATGCACTTAATAGAATGGCGAGAAAGTTTGTCACGGTCAGGAGAAGGTATGCGAACAAACATCATACAACCAAAAACCCATAGAGGTAAAATAAATAGCTTGGCTCCTGGATACAAAATGCAGAATGGGGTCTTGCCCTGATGAACCGATAAGGGAATACAATTGATGAGATAACAAGAGAGAAGCACAACATGACCCCAATACGATCGAGGAACATTCATTTGTAGGAGAAGGCTACGAGCAACATTCAGGAGATGACGATTCTTGCGTTTTGTAATGACATTCTGTTGAGAATCATAGAGGAAAGTGGTTTGATAAAGTAGACCATGACTTGCGCAAAAATTTGAAAATGACGGCTGAGATATTTCTTGGCATTGTCAGTACGAAGAATTTTAATAGGCACATTAAACTGTGTGTAGATCTCATTATAAAAGGTGATAAACACAAAGTAAAGTTCGAACGCTCTTTTAAGAGGTATAGCCAAGTACACCTAGTGTTGGGGCTTGCGGGTCCGGAATTGCCCCCGGTGTTGCGGCACTAGTCGAAGCAGAAGGACGTGTTCCCTGCGAGCCTAACTGGCTGCCCCGTGGATCCGCCCGAGGACCTTTGATATAAAGATTAGTATGCGCCTTTGACCTTCAGGCCGGTCTTTTGGTGCAGTTGGTAGCGCTAAGTCCTCTCAAGTGGTATCAGAGGGGGTCGCGGGTTCGAAACCCCGGGGTCGTTTCCGGGGGGGGGGGGGGATTGTTGGGGCTTGCGGGTCCGGAATTGCCCCCGGTATTGTGGCACTAGTCGAAGCAGAAGGACGTGTTCCCTGCGAGCCTAACTGGCTGCCCCGTGGATCCGCCCGAGGACCTTTGATATAAAGATTAGTATGCGCCTTTGACCTTCAGGCCGGTCTTTTGGTGCAGTTGGTAGCGCTAAGTCCTCTCACCTAGAGAAACCATAAATGAAGTTAACAAAACACAATCTACCTTTATTAATAGTACTAGTAGGAGAGGGACCCCAGATATCAGAGTGAACTAGTTGAAAAGGACGCGAAGAACTACGTCCTTGCCATGTTGGGAAAAAAGAGCGATGGTGTTTGCCAAGCTGGCAGGCTTCATAATTTAGAGAGGACTCACCTTGAGGTAGATCTGGGAGAAGTTGGTAGATGAGGTGAGGAGGTGGATGGCCAAGACAAATATGCCGTTGTAGAAGAGAAGTAGAAGCTAAAAGAGCAATGAAATTGTCAAGAAAGAAGAGACCACCACTCGGAGTACCAATATCAATCGTGTCCCATGAGATAGAATCCCAAGAAGAACAAGCACTAGTAGTAAAAGTAACCGTGCAGTTTAACTGTTTGCAGAGAGCAAGAACAAACAGTAAATTACATAGAAAGGTGGGAACATAGAGAGTGTCCTCAAGCCACAGAGACAGGGTGAGTTGTACAATACCACTACTACACACAGGAGACGAAGTACCATCCACAATAATGACTAGAGATACCCAATTATTCTTGTTCAAGCAGGAGAACAAACGATAATTGCCGGTAATGTAACTAGTGGCTCCAGAGTCAATAAGCCACTTATCCTCAGTGGCCAAATGAGCACTTCCTGAAGAGGAGACAAGAAAAGTCAACCTCTTGGAGAGTGAAAAAGAAGAACCCTCCATAGAAAGAGAGAAAAATGGGCAGAAAACCTAAACTGCATAATTATAGAGGAAGACAACAAAAGGGGCGATCTGAGAAAGTCACACAAAGAAGCAAGGGAGACCGCGCGAACAAAGAAATTGCACAAACAAAGCGGTTTAGAAGAAACTACAAATAGAGACAACAAGGGATCTAGGCGCAGGAAGCGAGAACAACAAAGAGAAAAGAAGCCCGCGACAAGAATTAGAGATCATCCGAACACAACAGAGGCCGCACGAACGAAGAACAAGGCCACTCGATCACAGCAAGATCGCAGAAGCATAAAAGAGGTTACAAGCAAAGAACAAATAACAAGAAGAGCGACCAGCCAAGGGAGGTTGGGAGGGAGACCGCAAACGGTAAGAAAAAGACCACAAGCTCAAATTAAGATACCAAATAGCAAACCGAGGCAATGGAGAAAGACTGCGTTTAAAAGAAAACAAACCATGAAAAGAGAAGAAGACCGCAGTTTAAGAGAGAAAACCATGGTGAGAAGAAAGAAGAGATGGTGGTTAGAAAACAAGAGCTCGCTTGGACTGCCTGAAGCCTGAAAAATCAATCTGGAGCAAAGGACCAGTTAGCTTTGATACCATGTAAAAAGAGCTAAAAAGATATTTTATTGCTCCAAAAAGATAAATAATACAAAAGTATGACTCCCTATTTATAGAAGATGAGGGAGAGAGAGAAGATTACAACAAGCGATGAGGGAGTAATTACAAGCCGCACGGGCTAGGTGATTTGACTGTGTCAAACAACAAGGCTATATAAAAGAGACTAACTATGCGGTCAATCCTAGGATGCTACCAAACCGCAAGGGAGGATAGCCGCCAGACTACAACTGCGGGTTGCCACCAGACCGCAGCTGAGGGTTGCCTCCAGACCGAAACTGTGGGTTGCCACCATACCACAGTTGCGGGTTGCCACTAGGCCGCAGCTGCGTGTTGCCATTAGACCGCAGCTGAGGATTGCCCCTCGAACTCCAACTCGAGTAGGCGAAACCTCATGGACAACACAATAGGACACTGGTTGTCTAAAACGGTTTGTCAAATCACGAAGACTGTACTATGGATTTGTCAAACTGCCAGGACTTGCAAAGCCGCCAGTCCGCCATGACAAGCCGCCAGAATGACCGCAACCTTTGTCCGCCAAGCCAAACTGCCAGACCGCCAAACCAGCAGACCGCCGAGACTAGTTTGCCAGACCGTCGAGTCTCCATAAATTTCAACATGTAGCATATATATACATATATTAATTTTTTAGCTTTCAAATTAAAATTGTTTTAACCCACCTTTTTTGGGATAAAATTATTATATTTATATAATTAATTACAATTATTTCACTCAACCAAATGTGATCCTTATTAATTTATTTCTTAATGTATTATTTTAATATAATTGAGTTGATTTGGCTAAAATTGTTGCTTAATCGGCAGGGGTGCACATAAAGCCCGCCGGGCCCGGGCTTGGCCCGGGCCTGCCGGGCCCGGGCCCGGGCCTGCCGGGCCCGGGCCCGGGCCTGCCGGGCCCGGGCCCGGGCCTAAGAAGCAACCGGGCCGGGCCGGGCCGGGCAATGCCCCCTGGGGGGGGGGGGGGGCCTGGTAAGGCCCCCCAGGCCGGCCCGGGCCGGGCCCGGGCTTAGCCCGGGCCCGGTTATTATTTTATATATATTTTTTTATAAAAAATTATATACTAAATTTTATATAAAAATTTAAAAAAAATTATATACAATTACAAATTAATAAATTACCCTAAAAAAAATAAAAAACACAACAACTGAACAACATAATATTGAAAATTTTTTTTATTAATAATTAATATAATGAAATTATACAAATTTAGGAATGTGTAAAATTTACACTGTAAATATACAAAAATTATGAAATTCTAAATTTTTAAAAATTACAAATGTGACAAATATTCTAAATTATTAAAAATTAGAAAATTACAAATCAAAAAAATACAAAAAGTTGCCTAGTGGCCCTAGTTTAAATTGATCGCGTCCATCTCGTCTTCCATGTCCGACGAGCTATCCTCGATCGCTGAAATATGCTGCTTTCTCTTCATCGCGTCCAGGTGGTCCTTGTAGCATATGCAGATCTCGAGCGATTCTTCGCTTAGCCGACTTCTCCGCTCGTTTAAAACCCTGCCACTAAGAGAAAAAGCAGACTCCGAAGCTACCGTGCTAGCTTGGATCGTTAGTAAATCTCGGGCCATATAGGCCATAATAGGATAGGTATTTACTTTACCTTTCCACCATTTTAAAATATCGAAATTTTCTAATTCGTCCGTGGACATAAAATCGCGAAATTGTGTTTTTGTGTACAATCCTAATTCATTTAAACTACTAAATGTTGTGCGCGCTTTTTTCCTAGAAGCTAACTCTAACATTTTATTTTTAAAACTACTAGATGTTTTGGGTTGCGACACATCCTCTCGGGGCCGCGACCCATATAAATTATCGTAATAATTATAACATTGAGTAAAAATAGTGTTAAAATTTAAAATACTCAGATTATCTAAATCTGAATTATTTAGATCTACGCCTATATTGTTATTTATTTCTTCAATAAAATTTTCTACGCCGTCTACGCCGAAAAGAGGATTCAAAGCGGCGGCACATGAAAACATAACTGGGATTTCTCTATAATATTTTAAAAATTTTATTTCCATTATTTTTATTAATTCGATCCATCCGGCGTGTTGTTTAAAATAATTTAATTTTTGTGAAATATTAACAATATTTTCAATAACTAGCGGGCTAGTAGGATAATATACGCCCGATAAACTATTTGTCGCAGTATAAAAAACTTCTAACAAATCCATGTAATTTTCTAAAATTGCCCAATCGGACTCGGTTAATTCGTGTTGACCTAACAAAGTATAAAATTCCATTAATAGTGTTTTTTGGCGAATCGCTCGTTTTAACATTATATATGTAGAGTTCCATCTAATTGACATGTCAAATAGAGGTTTTAAAAATTTGTGACCTTGACCGGTTATGAATTTTTTAAAATCTTGACGCCGTTGTTTAGAACTATAAATAAATTGTAACATTAAACGTATTTTATTAATGTATGGTTCCATATAGGACAAACTATCCTGCACTACTAAATTTAAAACGTGACACGCGCAACGAGTATGAAAAAGGCGCCGTTTAACATAGGTTTCAAATCACGTTTTAACCACTCAATTGAGGTGGTATTATTTGTGGCGTTATCGAAAGAAATACTCATAATTTTATCTTTTATTTTAAATTCGCGCACACATTTTGAAATTATTTGATAAATTGCCTCACCGGTGTGCGGGACTTCGAAACTTTCAAAACAAATTATTCGTTTATTTAGATCCCAGGAAACGGGATCGACCCAGTGACACGTTATAGACATATATGATAATCCTAATTTTATACTACTTGTCCAAACGTCGCTTGTTAAACTCACTCGACCCTCAAATTTTTCAAAAATATTTATTAAAATTTGTTTTGCCTCTAAGTAATATTTAAGCGCGTCGCGTCTAATAGAAGATCGACTTACTTGGTGATATTTGGGTTGTAGCCCTTGGTGAATGTACTCGGTCTCTTCTTCATTGTCGTAGTGGTTGAACGCCAACCCGCGTCTGATGATATTCTTCACCTGCAGCTCTCGCTGCCGACCTTGATCGTGTGTCCAGATTTGTCCGGATGCCGATAATTGCGCCTGGGTCGACTCGGGAGGAGCTTGTTTGGCTGCGCAAGACTTAACGTGTCTTGCGAGTGTCGAGTTGCCAGCGGTCGAAAGTAATTTCGAGCACTGTTTGCACCTCGCCTTTTGCTCCGCGCCGACTTGTACTAAGTCGAAATATTCCCAAACTGCCGCCGTACGCTTGTGCTCCACCACTTCGTGAGCGACGGATGAGGAAGACGACGCCTGCGTTGACGACATGCTCGCGAGAAAAAATAAATAGAGTTGAGAGAGAGAGAGGGGGTGGGAGGGTGAAAGGAAGAAAGGAGGGGGGAGGGGGGGGGGGAATTTATAGGTTTTTAAAAAAAAAAAAAAAAATTTTTAATTAAAAAAATTTAAAAAAAGCAGCCACTTGGGCTGCAAATAGCAGCCCAAGTGGCTGCTTGGCAGCAGGCCAACGGCTCATAGAGCCGTTGGTTGCTGGCTGGCAACCAACGGCTCTAAGAGCCGTTGGTTGGAACCAACGGCTCTAAGAGCCGTTGGTTGGAACCAACGGCTCTAAGAGCCGTTGGTTGGAACCAACGGCTCTTAGAGCCGTTGGTTCCAGCAGCCCGGGCTTTGCCCGGGCTTTTCCAGGCCCGGGCTAAGCCCGGTGACCGGGCTTTGCCCGGCCCGGCCCGGGCACCGGGCCGGGCAGTGGCTTTGGACTGGGGCCCGCAAGGGCCCCATGGCCCGGCCTGGGCCCGAACCGGGCTTGGCCCGGGACCGGGCCTACCGGGCTTTTCACCGGGCCGGGCCGGCCCGGTGAGCCCGGTTTTTTTGGACACCCCTGTTAATCGGTGTGAAAATTAAGCAATATAATAGTTAAATGATTATTATAATATCTTTTAAATCACTTCTAAATCACCACGTAAAATACACGTCGAATGAGTCTAAAATAGATATTGAATTTATATAACCCATAATACGTCGAGATCAGAGATGACAAATGCTAGCTTGGAGGATCTCGTCTCCCTAGGATGAGGGTAGAAGAATCCCTGTCTCAGGGGTAAGCCCATGCTCCCAAAGGAGAGTCTAGGAACCCAGGGGCGAGTTTAGGATTCTAGGGGCAAGTCTGGGCACCCGGGGGAAAGTACATGATACCAAGGGAGAGTCCAGGCTCCAAGGGGAGAGTTCAGGCTCTCAGGGGTGAGTTCAGGCACCTAGGGGTGAGTCTAGGCTTCCAGGGGCAAGTCTAGGCACCCTTGGGAGAGTCCATGCTCCCAGGGGAGAGTTCAAGCACCCAGGGGCGAGTCCAGGCTCCCAGGGGCGAGTCTAAGCACCCAGGGGCGAGTACAGGCTCCCAGGGACAAGTCTATGGACCCAGGGGCGAGTCCAAGCTCCTAGGGACAAGTCTAGGAACCTAGGGGCGAGTATAGGCACCTAGGGGCGAGTCCAGGATTGTAGGGGCAAGTCCAGGCTCCCATGATACCTCTTCAGATCTGCTAATATCCTCTCTAAATAGTAGAGTTTTGCTGTTGACAGACTAATTTGGGTTGCTTATAGTAGAAGCAAAAGTCAGAATTCTGCTTTTTGCAGGCCAGATTTAGAAAACAATAAATGGACCTTATGGACACCTTTGGAGAGGATCCGATTCTTTGACGTCTTACTCCTCTGGTTAACTTTGGTTGGCTTCCAGCGCCCTCCAAGGTGCTCAACTCAGCATTGGCTAGGGAGGGAAAACTCTCTTACATCTTCTGGGTGTGTGGTGGGACCTCCACGCCGTAGCTCAGGGTTTATTCCTAATTCTAAGTCACCGATCAGTCACTCTTACTCAGGAGAAGTAGATGCAAGCTACCCCCCCTTTGGGTCCGAACTTAGCCTCTTGGGATCGAGTTACTATTCCAACATTTATGGTGCAGTGAGCATGGACCATAGTCTGCACAAGAAAATCTCGAGTTAAGTCCCATGGCCGGAAGTAAGGGGCAGAGAGGCGATCCCAGGATGAGCGTGTAATGACCCCATCCGTTCAATAACATATAATAGAAGGTCTGGCCGGGGCCCCACACTATATGCCACCAAACAGGCGGGGAGGTTACAGGTTAATACCATAAACATACTTGCATCCTAACACAGAGCATACTAGCGGAAGAATTTAACGTTAATATTGAACTCAAACCATGAATGTCCACTTATATAAACAACAACATTTATATATACTCTCGAAAGAATGTACATCAAATACTCAAGAGTTTGACCTTAAGGCCTAACAGTTACGCTTTACAAGTGTTAATTACAAACATCGGCGCGCAGGCCAGCCACACATGAACATAACAAAAGTTTTTGCTCAGACTTCGAGGGCCAGCAGCAGCAACAGGGGCTTCAACCCTCTATTTCCCGCTCGGCTCTCTAGCACCTGCACAGGGACAACCCACAATAAAGGTGGCAAACAAAGCAACGGTCAGCATTTAGCTGAACAATTTATAACGACCCTACCACTTTTCCCGGGGCAGTGGTATTCCTTCCCTGCATGCATAACATTTCACAAGCAGATATATCATACAATGTGCACTCACGCACAATCAATATATCACAACCGTCGGCCATGCGGCCCGACGATCCGTGCACTCAGAGCACATTCTTGGTGTACCAGAAATACCAGGGTCCCACCACCGTTCATGGTCCGAAACCCAACGGTATTGAGCATTTAGTCTTAATGGCGCACAGACTTAAGACTCTCATTATGCCACCGACGAAAGCACAATGCCTTGACTCTCTCTTGTCAAGCTGACATAACGCAGGTCCAGCTCCACCATTACCCATTGCTCAAGTTGCCATACCATCGCCAAATACCGCAGTACTCATGGACCAACAGCAGACACGGGTAAGCTTCACCATTCCTGTTCGACACTAAGCCTTCAAGAGCTCGCAGCTCACAATAGCCACACTGTCCACCAAGGACTGGCTTCATAATCCAAAAGGGGAGCTAATGCCAGCGTTCCTCGCGGTCGCTTGGCAGGTTTAGCAGAAGCTCTCTTTCTGCACCCAAACTCAACCCAAACATAACATACAACACAAGAATCACGATGGTATTTTCCTGGAATTCCACTCCAGTACTTCCTGTTACTACCCTTCACTGGCATAACCCATCGACTCCACAACATATACATTTATACGCGGAGTCTTCTCCGGTGCGTAAAATGAAACATCACCAATCCATACCAACCTGTCCAGATGGGTTTCACACAACATGCCTATTCCGTACTACACATTTCCGGATCTATATGCAAGACTGGGGATTTCAAGAATCAACCCAAGGAAATCCCTCAAAAGCCACCTTTTGGTGGGGGAATCCATGTACATGCCAAAATAAGGACTTCACATGTCCAAGGAAGAAAGATCGTTACCCTTGACGATCTCTTTGGAGCCATGGAAATCTAGTCGGATAGAAAGCACCGCAATGGCCTTGCCTCCACGAATTTGGACTCGGTTCGCGATTCGGGGCTCTGAAGCTCCACCGGCGGCCAGATTCCTTCCAATCCTCCTTCCTTGCTCTCCCTTCTCTCCATCTCTTTTAGAAAGAGAATGACCAAGATGAATGAGAGATAACTCTCACTTCATGGACTTAATACATCAGGGAAAGTCCTGGACCAGTGGATCCTAGGTGAAGGAAATGAACGACCACAAATTGCCCTGAAATCTCTTTTTTTGGCTGAACAAGGCTTGTGACACGCCTGTGTCACATGTCGTGTACCTTAAGCGACAAACAAACCGACTTGACTCGAACAGGACATGGCCATGTGACACGCCCGTGTCACAGGCTGTGTGCCCTAAAACGGCTTCGGACATGCCAGTATATAGCCCATGTTCACCAGGCCTCACATCCCTGGCCAAATCTAGAGAAGGACACGGCCTTTGACACGCCCGTGTCACAGGACGTGTGTCCAACTCGCCTTGCCTCTCGAGGATCGTCGAGTGCATTTCGCCGACCCAAAGTAGGACACGACCTAGGACACGCCCGTATCGCAGGCCGTGTAACCTCTCGAGAATCGCGGAGTGCATTTCGTTGAGCACTCAACAGGCTGTGTGTCAACTCGACAACACAGAGCAGGACACGGCTTGGGACACGCCCGTGTCCAGGCCGTGTTACTCAGCCTGCACTCATTCTTGAGATTTGGGGTGTTATAGAGCGAGTGCTAGAAGAGGTGAGCAACAGCTGGGCGAGTGCTAGAAGAGGCGACTTCCAGCTAGGTCGTTTCAAACGTGGAAAAGTTTCAGCTCAATAAACTTATAGGTATCTACTCACTTATGTCCTACTCTTATGTGCTTTACGCACAAGATGTGAGATGTAGTTTAACCAGATTTGGGACAATCTTGAGGCCGGGTGAGCATTGCAAGTGCTAGGCGAGTGCTCAGGGTGCATAAATTGAGTTTGACTTGTTGTTTGTTGAAAGTTTAATCCTACAAAAATTTGGTGCACAAAGTGAGGATGTAAGATTTATATCAAGTAAATCCAATTCCTATAGAAATCTAGCTATATTTGTCATGCTCAATATATTTATTGAAATTAATTTTTGCAGCACACACACACACACACACACACACACACACACACACACACACACACACACACACACACACACACACACACACACACACACACACACACACACACACACATATATATATATATTAGCTTCATATTAAAATTGTTATAACAAACTTTTTGTGGGATAATATTATTATATTAATATAATTAATTGCAGTTATATCACTGAACCAAAAATGATCCTTATTAATTTATTTCTTAATATATTATTTTAATATAATTTAGAACAGAGATGACCAAGAATGGCCCGGAGGATCTCATCTCCCTAGGACGAGTGCAGAAGAATTCCCCTCCCCTAGGGGCGAGCCCAAGCTCCCAGGGGCGAGTCCATACACCTAGAGGCGAGTCCAGGCTTCTAGGGGCAAGTCCAGAAACCTAGGGGCGATTCCAGGCTCCCACAGGCGAGTCCAGGAACCTAGGGGCGAGTCCAGGCTTCCAGGGGCGAGTCTAGGCACCCAGGGGAGATTCCAGGATCCCAAGGGAGAATTTAGGGACCCATGGGAGAGTCCAGGCTCCCATTGGTGAGTCCAGGCACCCAGGGGTGAGGCTAGGTTTCCAGGGCGAGTCCAAGTACCCATGGGCGAGTCCAGCTCCTAGGGCCGAGTCCAGGCACCTAGGGGCTTGTCCAGGATTTCAGGGGCAACTCCAGACTCCCAGGATACCTCTTTAGATCTACTAATATGCTTTCCAAACAGCAGAGTTTCACAGTTGACAGACTATTTTGGGTTGCGTATAATAGAACCAAAAGGCAGGATTCTGCTATTTGCAGACCAGGTTTAGAAAACAATAAATAGACCCCAAGGAGACCTTTGGAGAGGATCCGATTCCTTAGCTTATTCCTCCTCTTGAAAACTTTGGTCAGCTTCTAGTTCCCTCTAAGGTACCCAGCTCAGCATTGACAAGGGAGGGGAAGCTCTCTTATATCCTCCAGGAGTGTGGTGGGACCTCCACGCTGCAGCTCAGGATCTATTCCTAAATCTAAGTCACCGATCAAGTGCTCTTACTCAGGAGAAGTAGGTGCAGGCTACCCCCCGGGTTCAAACTACTCTTGGGATCGAGTTACGGTTCCAAAATTTATGGTGCGGTGAGCGTGGACCGTAACTTGCACAAGAAAATCCCGAGTTAAGCCCCATGGCCGGAAGCAAGGGGCAGTGAGGCGAGCCCAGGATGAGCAAGTTCTAGAAGAGGTGAGATCCAGCTGGGTGAGTGCTAGAAGAGATGAGATCTAGCTGGACGAGTGCTAGAAGAGGCGACTTCCAGCTGGGTCATTTCCAACGTAGGAAAGTTTCGGCTCAATCAACTCGTAGGTATCTACTCACTTATGTCCTACTCTTATGTGCTCTACTCGCAAGATGTTAGATAAAGTCTAGCTAGATTTAGGACAATCTTGAGGCCGGATGAGCACTGCGAGTGCTAGGCGGGTGCTCAGGGTGCACAGAGTTTGAGTTGTTGCTTGTTGAAAGTTTAATCCTAAAAAAATTTGGTGCACAAAGTGCGGATGTAAGATCTATATCAAGTAAATCAAATTCCTATAGAAATCTAGCTATATTTGTCATGCTCAATATATTTATTGAAATTAATTTTTTGTAGCATATATATATATATATATATAATTTTTTTAGCTTTCTAAAATGGCTCATTGTAGCTTAAAATAATTATATATATACTTATATAATTCATATTTTAGTATGAATAGAAATAAGTATATTATTGTAATGTTTTTTTAAATATTCCTTATTATGAGTAAATATAAATATTTTATATTTAATAAATTTTATTATGAGTGAAAATAATTTTCCAAAAAAAAATATATCAAAATATTTGTCATCTATCACGATCAAATATATCTCTAAGATCAGTTGTAAAGTGTATACTGTTGCTATTACATTTACAAATACAACTTTAAGATCAAGTGTATTTGAAAACATGGTAAACGAAGAATGTGGCTTGACTTAGTTGGATAAGCTGAGTTCTCATGACATGTAGGTTATGAGTTTGATTTTCACTGTATGTGAGTTTTTTCTACTTATTAGTAGTTTTTTATTTGATTAATTGTTGTTTAATGGGCTCAGGGAACGAAGCTAGAAGACATTATAGGGGAGTCAGGCAACGTCCATGGGGGAAATGGGCGGCGGAAATCCGAGATCCAAAGAAGGCGGCACGTGTCTGGCTGGGGACTTTCGACACGGCAGAGGAGGCGGCTATAGCCTACGATGATGCGGCGCTCAAGTTCAAGGGGGCCAAAGCTAAGCTTAACTTCCCCGAGAGAGCTCGAGGACTAACCGATCTCGGATTCATGGTGAGTAGAGGGATTTCAGCCAGGCGACCGGAGCAATTAGCGGCAATATTGCGGCCACCAATGTATCAGGATTTACTTCATCATACTGATCAGCTTATTCATAGTGGAGATGAGGACCTACTTCACAATGTGGCCTCTGGGTTCTACAGTGGGGAGCCCTTCATGTTGGGATCTTCGCCTTCAACGGCTCTGCAGGCTTCGTCTACTATATCATTTTCGGGGACGTCGACGACAGAGTACGGCAGGTCGGAGGTGATGCTACACTTTGGAAGTTCCGGCTCTGGTTCAAGTTCATGGCCTAAGGGCGATGAAAGGAGGAAGGATAGAAGGAAGCAGTAAGGTGCTTCTGCAGTTTTGCGTAATGGCTGATTGCTGATGATTTATAGGCCAATGATAAATTTCTGAAATCGGCAATTAATTTTGAGTTATTATATGGAGTCTTCATCACTTTAATTAATGAATAGGTACACACACATGAATGACAGGCACTGGGCTTCACCCCTTCGGTCAATCACTACAGTACCTCGACCGTGACAGTGCACGGAGACCCCAAGTGCCCCACACGACAGTACTCCGGCCACGGCATGGCGCCCCTGATGCGATGGCACTCCCGCCGCTCGCAAATCCCCTTCGCCAACCCGTTGCTCATTTTTTTCGTGCAAGGGGAATTGCGAGCGGCGAAGAAAGCACATTTTTTATTGTAGGTAAGAGACTTCGTCTATATGAGATAATAATTTTTAAAATTAAAGAAAAAATATATAATTAAAGAAATTTAGTATTAAAGAGGGGTAAATTTGGAAGGTCAAATGTTTTACCAATGAGTAATTTTCCCTTTTAATATCGTAAAAATATATTGATGGGAATTGACCCCCACAAAAAAAAAACCCCGGCACACCACAAAGAATATAATAAAGCACAACCAATCGCAAACACAGAGATATACATGGAAAACCGTCTCAACATGAATTAGAGAAAAATCGTGGGGCGGCGTACACAAAATCCACTATAAACAATAAGGATTACAAGTGCAAAGTCTCTAGGTTTGCTCAACCTAGAACCTATTGGATTCGACATACCGATTCCCTCCTCACAAGCACACAGTAAAACAAAAATCTCTTCAAAGAAAGGAATCACCTCCACTTCTCTTCAAGCACTCATGATAACAAAGAAGAAGATGGAACTTCTCCAAGGTGAAGACGATAGCACTGGGCTGTGAATCTATTGTTCATTTCTCTCCAAGAACTCGTGAACGGCCTCTGCAGAATTCCGAATGGCAACTTGCGGATTCTTCTCACGAATAATGACCGCGGGCACTTGTTTTGCAAGTGACGATTAAATTAGAGATTAGGGTTTAGATTCCCTCTCTCCTTAAATAGGGTTGGAAACTTTATTAAACCCCATAGATGCATCAATGGCAACCATCTGATTGAGTAAAGGAAGATCCAATGGCCTGAAAGACGGGAATAAACACTCCAAAAAAACTCATATTTTCACATCTGAACCTGTCACGTCGATATGGATCTTATCTCGTCGATATGGACCATGTCTCATCGACATGGTCCAGCTCGTCTAGTCGACATGCTCAAGGGCCTTCTCGTCGATATGAATCGAATCTTCTCGTCGACATGGATAACTTGTCTCACCAACAAGTTCCTGTTTCTCACCGATCAGGACTTGTCTAGCCAACATTCCTTAGCTTCTCGTCGGCAAGGTCATTCGTCTTGTGGATATGCTCTAGTCGATATGCAACAAACATGATCAATCTTCAGGTCATCAAGACTCATCTTTAGGGGTTGGACCCCAATAGACTCCCCCTCCAGATCATAAAGAGGATCCCTACCATCTGACTTCTTCAGGTGGACATCATGTCGATCAACAAACAACATAACTCATGCTTCTCCTCGATACAGTCTTCATCATCATGTTCGAATGATTTTCATTCGTGTGGACTTTCTCAATGTTCAGCAGCCTCTCCTCGATAGTGTCCAATATCCAATGATACCTGACATCTATATGCTTCATCTTGGAGGGGTAGGTGGGATTCTTGGCCAAAAATATATCTCTATGATTGTCAAAGTTCAAGCATGAACTTCTTCAACCACAAGAACTTCTTAATCCCGTCCGTCAGTGCCTATGTATTCTTCCTTTGTCGTCGAGAGTGTTATTCGCTTCTATAATGTCGATTGCCACAATACTGCTCCACTGCATATGTAACAGCAAACCCAAATGTGGATCTCCTAGAATCAACATCTTGAAACATATTCGAGTTAAAATACCCAATTAGCTTCGGTCACCCTCCACCAAACTGTGAGCATTGATTTGTGGCACCTTTAAGATAGCGGAGTATCCACTTCACAACATCCCAATGGACTTTCCCTAGGTTTGTCACTTGTCAGGTACCTGCTCACCATCCTAGTGACAAAGGATATGTCTGGCCTTGTACAGACTATAACATACTTCAGGCTCCCTACTGTCGCTGCATAAGTTAGCTGGCTCATCTACTATACCTCCTTCTCAGATGAAGGAAACTGAGTGCTTGAAATCTTGAAGTGTCCACTTAGCGTAGTAACAACCGGCTTGGCTTTCTCCATCATGAACCTCTTCAGAACCATCTCCTCATACACTCCCCTAGATAAGCACAACAGACCTGCACTCATGTCCCTGACGTTCTTCATCCCAATGATCATCTTTGCTGGTCCCGTGTCCTTCAACTCAAACAACTTATTGAGCTCATTCTTCAGCTTTTTGATGTTTCCCTTGTCATCCCCGGCAATCAAAATATCATCAATATACAAAAGTAGGATTATAAATGTCTTCTCAGTACTCTTCACGTATATACAGTGATCAACCCCGGTCCTCTAAAATTTGCTCTTCGCCGTGAAGGAGTCGAACTTCTTGTACCATTGTTGGGTGCTTGCTTCAACCCATAAAGACACTTCTTGAGTCGACAGACTAAGTTCTTCTTACCTTCTACATCAAAGCCTTCTGGTTGCTCTATATATAACTCCTCTTCCAAGTCTCTATGCAAGAATACCGTCTTGATATCCATCTTCTCAACCTCAAGATTCATAGAGGTAACCAACCCCAAGAGTAGTCTGATAGATGGCATATTCACCACATGTGAAAATATCTTGTCAAAATCAACATTGTGCTTCTGACCGAACCCTTTCACTACAAACCTCGCCTTATACCTAAGCCTAGAGAGATTCCCACCAGCTTTCAGCTTGAATACATTCAAGGCCTTCCTTCCCTTTAGTAGTCAAACTAAATAATTGGTACCATTTTTCTAGAGCGAGTCCAACTCCTCTAACATAGCTTCTGCCCAAAGCTCCTTATCTTCAACCTTCTAAGCCTCCTCAAATGACTTAGGCTCACCAACATCAATAAGCAAGATATAGTCTTGTGGTGGATAGTTGGTGTTTGATCACCGTTCTCTCTCAAATCATTTTGAGGCTACTTCCACAATAGGTGGAACATCAACAAGCAATGCTCCCTCTTTATCCAGAGTTTCCTCCACACCTAAATATGCACAACTTCCTCTTTGATGCACTTTCCCCAGCACTAAAATTCTCTTGCTCAAGATCTTCATCAAAACTTTCCATAGCCAGTGGATTCTGTGGATCGACATCCTTTTGCTCACCAATAATTTGATCTTTTGCAAAGATCACATCCCTATTTTTGACAATCTTCTTTTTCTTTGGATCCCAGAGTCTATACCCGAACTCTTCATGTGGAAATTCAAATAAAATACACTCACTAGACTTTTCATCAAGCTTATACCTATCCTCTTTGGGGATATGTACATGTTCTTTGCATCCAAACACACTCATGTGCCCATAAGAAACCTCCTTCCCATACCAAACCTGCTCTAGAACATTTCCATTTAACGGTGCAGAGGGGGACAGATTGATCAAATTCACTGCAATTTATACTGACTCAGCCCAGAATTTCTTGCAAATTCCATTTCGTAAAATCATACATTTGATCTTCTCGATGATCATTCTGTTCATCCTCTTTGAAAACTCGTTCAACTACAATGTCTTTGGGATAGTCTTCTTGTGCACTATGTCATTCTCCCTGCCGTAGAAATCAAATGAACTAATATATTCTCCCTCATTATCAAATCTTACTCGCTTGATCTGGTTCCCGATCATCTTCTCCACCTTTGCTTTGAACTCAACAAATTTTGTCAGAACCTCACTCTTCAACTTCAAAAAGTAAGCCCATAACTTTCTTGAGTGATCATCTATGCACATGATAAAGTAGGATACACCACCCACTGACATGGGCTTAATCGAACCACATGCATCCCTGTGAATAAAATTTAGTAGCTCTGCCTTCCACTTTAGTTCAGACTTAACCAAGGACACTCTTCTCTCCTTCCAAGCTAAGCAGTGAACACACATGTTAGGAAACTCTCCAGATAGCTCTGGTAGAACCTTATTCTTCACTAATATATTCAGATTCTTTTCACTGATATGGCTAATGTGCAATGCCACAAATCCATAGAGTTTTCTTCAGCAGCATTCACACTCGGACTGCAAATCTTGGCCTTTGTATGATACAATCCGCAAAACTTCATTCCCCTAACCACCACTAAAGAGCTCTTCACCAGCTTCCAGACACCCCTGCCTTCAATACTAGTGAATCCTCCATCATCAAGCCTCCCAATAGAGATAAGGTTCATCCTTATATTAGGAATATGTCTTACATCTTTGAGGATAACCTTCCCCAAATCAGTCTCTATATGTACATCTCCACTATCGATGATCTTCGATACACAGACATTTGTAATCTGAATAGTTCCAAGATCTCCAACAGAATAAGAATAAAAATAATCTCTATGAGGTGTACAGTGATAATATGTACTGCCATCCACAACCCATTATGTTTCTACACACTCCTGTCATGTAGGCCCGCTGCAATATAAACACAACAACTCATCTTTCAACAATCAAAGCCGCACATGCACTCTCACTAAATTCTCCCATCTACTTCACCTTTACTTTTTGATCTCTCTATAGCTTGTAGCATTCCTTCTTGAAATGACCCTTCTTATTACAGTAGAAGCACTCCACCTCCTTCTTGGACTTGCTTATAGACTTGATTCTAGAGTTAGCTCTTTGTTTTTCCTCATTTTGTTAGGAAAATTGCTCACAATGTTCCTAATTTGAAGATGCCCTCACAATAAAGATGAATACACCATGTATATGATGGATGTGTTTTAGTTGTGTTGATTTCAAAAATTTGAGAGTACGAGCCAAGCATAGGGCTAGACTTAGCATCATAAGACATAGTTTTGCTAATGTAGTCCCTCATTATGTAAAACACCATGCCAAACTACGATCTAGACTTGTTGGGCTTATCACTCACTCATAAACATTAGCAAATAAGGTCCAGGAGGTTGAATAGAGCAAAGGAATGCAATTTAGGAATATCAAAATTTCTTTAATTAAAACGGCAGTTAAACATCGAGCTAATCGTACTGAGTAATCAGGACGAGTCGCCTAGATGTTACCTGAAGTTCAAGAATCTGTCTAAGTATAATATCAGCTAGACATCCAGCTAATCGCATTGAAAGATTGTCTATATCACCTAGAAGATCTCAGAATCGACAAAAAGAGTGCAGAATGGGTTAGAAGATGTTGTGTAACTAGAAGTATGCTATGTTGTCTAGAAGCACTACATATTACCTAGAAGGGCTTTACATCTGTTATAAGTAGAGCTATCACGGTTCTGATTTGGTTCCGGTTCTACTAAAACCGTGAACCGAACCATTAAGGTAACGATTCTTCAAGTTAGAACCAAAATCTTATTTGGTTTGACCGGTTATGGTTTCGGTTCTAACATAATTTTTTGGAACCGTAGGGCTTACGCTTCCGATTTGGTTCGCTAAGAACCAAAACAAAATTATTTACTGGCGGTTTAGTCCAGTTCTATGTGTTTTTTGTTCAGTTCCAGTTCAAGGGAGGTTAATGTTATGAACTGTAAACTTCAGAGATATTTTTGTAATTTTGGAAGTAGGAGGGGTGCAACTTGTAATTTAGCAAACTTAGAGGGGTGGTCCGAATAAAGGGCCATATATATAAAACTTTATAGACTAGCCCGTGGTATCTATTAAGAAAGTATAGTCATTTTATGCATAAAGTTCTACATAAATTGTCACTCAACGTAAAATAAAAACAACCATTCTCACAGAATCAACATCCATATTCAAATACCTTTTAAAATAACTATCAACATAGATAAGTTGACAACAATACATACATAATTTTAGATTTTTCACAGCTCTACTAAACATAAAGTTTTTGCTAACAAACACTCTAAAAATAAAACCAAAAAATTGTATTAAAATTAGTGAATGTATCAGATACCAACTATTCAAACAATCTATGCAAGATTTAAGGGAATCTAAGAAAAAAATATTAATCAAACAACAAACCCATATGAAAAGATTTAAAAGACTACATCATCCAAAGAACAATGAGAATCAACAATATGAAAATACTGATATATTAGTTTTCAGCTAATAAAAGTGAGTAAACAACTTGAACTGCCTGAACTTTTCTTGAAATCAATAGCTTAAAAACCTAGAAAAAATCATTCTCTCAAGTAATATTCAAATACCTGCATTACTAAAGAAGGTATGTTGGAATGACACGTCAAATGTATTGCAAGAAAAAATGTAGAGCAGCCTAACATGTCAATGTTTCAACTTCCAAGTAGGAAAAAAATATATCGGTTTTTGAAGGGGTTATAGTGATGCACTTGGATCGCTTGCAAAATACACTGATTCAGAGAGCAGATCCACAAATGAGTGATGCGTCGCCTCAAGATCCTTTCGATCGGCAGTGAGGGGCGGCTGGCAAACGAATATGTCGTAGGAAAGCCAATTTCTATTTTGTGGAGGAGCCGCTTGTGAACCCTAAGCCCTCTGCAAAAATAGAAGCAAGTAGAACACTGAACAATAGCAGAAGGAAAAGAAGATTGGTGATGGAGTTGGTACCTGAGCTAAGAGCGAGAGAGGGATGGAGTTCAATGAAACCGGCCTGGAAACCTGTGATGAGATTAGAAAAAAGCGGGTACTACGGGAGAGGAGATGTGCAAATCGAAACCCTGTAGGAGAGAAGATGTGCAAACCGAAACCCTACAGGAGAGAATATGTGCATCTCGGAACCCTGTGTGAGAGGAGATGTGCAGAGTGTTGTCACTTGTCATAGACTCACAACTCACAAGAGCAAAAAAAATGGAGCTAAACAAGAAAAGAAGGCCACTCAAGTGTATTTGAACAGCCTTGTACCACTATACGTGACAGCTGCGTGGTGACGGCAACTGCTAGATTGATATTTTTTAATTATCAAAATATAAAATAAATACTAATTGTATATTTGTATGATAATACTTTTTTAGATTAAAATATTAATAATAAACGGGTTGTGGTTTGGTTCCATGTCGGTTCGGTCCGGATCAGTTCTAAAAAGTTTGAAACCGTTCGAGACTTGTATGTTGCAGTTCGGTTCCGGTCTGAATAATAAAACCGGAACCCTGCTATTTAGCAAACGGTTCGGTCCGATTCTTTGCGATTCTGGTTCGGTTACGGTTTAGTTTACTATTTTTCAGTTTTAAGTGACAACTCTAGTTAGAAGGACTTCTGAAGGTGAATTAACTTGATGAAACTAAGGCTAGAAAAATATTCTAAGTGGTTTATTGCCTAGACAATGGGCATATAAGCTAGATAAGTCACTATAGGCTAGATCAAAGCTATATCGTCTAGATCACATCCATATCACCTAGAAAGGTTGAAGGAAGCCATATCATACACACAATAGATGAACCATGCAAAAAGAGCTATATAATGCAGACAACATTTATATCGTGTAGACAACTTCTATATTAGGTAGACATCATCTGTATTGTGTAGACAATCTCCATATTACCTAGACTATCTTCATATTGCCATACGCATTATTCTGATTTTGAATATACAAATTGAAGGGATTAATATATGTCTTTTCACTGACTTTGCAACTAGCTTGGACATGTGTTTGGATCTAAGAAAGGGTCAATTAGAGCCGTTGGAAGTTTGGCTTATTATAAAAAGAAAGTGACGGTGAAAGATAACCCTAATGGATCAAATCAAGTTTTCGACGCCTTCATCTTCCTTGTTCTTCTGTATGAAAGCTAAAGGAAGGAGGAGATAATTCATGAAGCAAGTTTATTCAATCTTCTCAATTAATGATTGATTCAAGGCTGTTGATACTTCGAAGAGCTCAATCTACAATAACAAGACTTTTGACCCTCTAAAGTTTAGAGAAGTACTTTTCAACTGAAGCCTTTATTCAATATCTCTGAATAAAAGACCAAGTTGAAGCTAATCTCCATCAAGCTTCAAGACGACTCTACTCCCCAAGATTTATTCTTTGGAGTCTAAGTAAAGTTGTAATAAAACTTAAAAACATTATTTTCTTTAGGATTTCTCTGAAATTCGAGTGTAGGGTCCTATGTGACCTGAGTGTAGGGTTTTGTCTTGAACATGAGATATAATTTAAGTTGTGAATCCGAGTGTAGGATCCTGAGCTATGGGATCTGAGGTAGGGGATCATCTAGCATCCCTGACGCTGGAGTGTTTACTTCGAGTTGTTAGATCTGCAGATCTGAGATAATTTGGTTGAAGTTGCCGAGACTAGCATACTACTAGATAGGTGGAGGAGAAAAGCATACGTACCAAACTCGGGGAACCACTGTAGATCTTTGTGCTTGTGTTGTGAATTTTCTATGCTTGTATGTTTGTCTTTTATTCTGCTTTAAGTTTTAAAAAGAAGACATCACTTATTCACCCCCATATAAGTGAAGATAGATATCACATAACTTACAAGTTGTATCAGAACAAGGTTGTTCAAAAAAAACCTAACAACTTAAACATATCTACTCTTGGAATAATCAATCTAATCACTATTATTTCTGGAGAAAATTACAAAGAGATCAGTTCAATGAAGCTGCCAATCTGCAACAAAGAGAATTTTTCTATTTAGAAGGAGAGAGTTAAGATTCCATAGAAGCCTCTGACCAAGGATATTTGTCACAATAGAAGAGGGACCTTTTGTCCCTATGAAATCTTCAACCATAAATCCAAGCAGACAAGTCCCTAAGAAATATAATGAAATAGATAAGGATGAGATCACTTTAGTGACCATGGACAAATGAGCTAAGAATATTCTAGTCAGTGTTATTGATGATTCAACCTTCCAGAATATGATTCATTGCAAGACAACAATCGAGAAGTGGGATTCTCTTATTGTGTTCATGGAAGGAACAAAAGAAGTACGAGATGATAAAAAGTCCTTGCTGAATAAGGAATATAGGATATTCGGGCAAGATAAGGACTCAATATCTGAGCGATGTAAAAAAATTCAAGATTGTAAATGGATTGATAACTTATGGCAGAGAGTTCTCAAATTATGATCTAAATGATAAATTCTTAAGATCCCTGAATAAGGAATGTGATATTAAAATCTGTGCTATTAGAGAAATGGGGAACCTTGCTAGAATAAAGCCCTAGAATTTATTTGGAAAGTTGTTATCTCATGAACTACAACTAAATAAAAAGAAGGTTGAATAGGAAAGCAACAAGTCCTACTCCAAGGATAAGTATGTAGCCTTCAAGGTTAAGAGCTCGAGAAGAGCAAGAGTGGAGTCTCCTATTCTTCATGAAAGATATGTTGAACAAGAAGATTATGAAACCAGCACCTCTGATTCAGAGCTGACTAGTGGAGAATTATACCTGTTCTACAAAAGTTTAAGAAGTACTGAGCAAAAGAAGACAAGGAAAGAACATATCTTCCACCTCCAGCTCAAGGAATTCAAGTTATAATCATGACAAATCAAGGCACAAGTACAAGGAAGACAAGTATAGTTCTAAACATAATAAATATTTTTAACTGACCTTGTTTGTTATTCCTATAAGAAACCAGACCATGTTATAGCTGACCACCCTACAAAATGAAAATATGATGAAAAATTTGAAGAGAAGAAATCATTTAAGGGCTAGAAGTAGGAGAAAAGCTTTATTACCAAAAAGCTAAAGACATTAAGTGATAGCAGCAGCAACTCTTCTGAATCAGAAGAAGAAGGCTACACTGGGCTCATTACACTAGCTGAAGATGAGTGAGAAGATGACCTCCATCTTGCCCAATATGCATAAAGGGACCCCTATCCCTCTCAAATAGTGGGTTTGAAGAAGAGGATTGATATGGACTCATGGTCATGACACATGAAGAAAATCCGCAAGAATCACTTCCTGCCAAGGTATACATTAAAGCTAAATTATTTATATCAGGATATGAGTCAGAAGAAAGTTAATCATCTGATGATGAGAGTGATTCTAATCCAGTAGACCAATTTGTTGCTCTTTTGTAAGCACTAAAAAGAAGTAAAAAATTGTTTAAAGCTCGGACTGAGGAAATAGAAATTCTCAAGCCTTTTAAATCTCAGGTGGATAAGAAAACAATAGATATAACAAAAATGAACTTGTGCTTTAAAAGAAGCTTGAAGCACAAGCTAAAACTCTAAATCAAAATGAAAAAGCTATCAAGGATTTGGAGGATATGCTTCTAATTAAGGGAAAGCTTGTGGCCAAGTTTTCTAAGACACAAACTATGCTTTCAATTATTGATAGCTTCAATGCACCTTATAAAAGAGGTTTAGGTTACACTAAGGAAAATGATAATGGAAAATCCCTAACAGATCAAACTATTTTTCAAAAAGTCTTATTTTTCCTAGCAATAATTATCACCATGATATTTCATATGGCTATCTAACAAATGAATGCTCTTCCAATGGAATTAAAAAACCAAAGAACTGGAGAAATAGAAAAGATAGATTAAGTACATTAAAGCCACCACACGAAGAGATTACTATGAAAAATCATAGGCCTTTTGTTGTTGACACATTCACACCAGCACCAAAAGAAATCTCAAAAGCTGTAACTCAGGAGTCAGTTGCCAAGAAAAGGCAAGTGACTGTGTTGCCTCATGCACGTAGCCACAGAATTAACTGCAATGCGGCAATGACTTTTGGTGCCTACTCTTCTAATCACTAATATTCACACTCCCTTCATCAAGTGAGTCAAAAGATAAAATATAACAAATTTGACTATTAATGTTGTGGCAAAAATTGGCCATTTTGTAAGGGATTGTTAGTTCAATCCAACAGTACCTAGAGCAAATAATATTAAGCTGCATAATAATATTATTAAGCAACTTCCAGTTGCAATAGATAACAAGAACCAAGGAACCAAGACTCTTCGAGTTCCTAAGGTAAGGTAATTTGTTTTTGCAGGACTGTCCAAAGGCCAACATAAATCCTATCCGGTACTTGGACAATAGATGTTTCAGGCATATGACTGGAATAAGAAACCCACTCAACAAGTTTGCCTCTATTTAAGATGGACCCAAGGCCATCTTTGGTGGATCTGATAGAGGGCTAAAAAAAGGCTATGATATGATTACCAATAAGATAGTCTTCTTAACAAAGGTGGCTTGTGTGAAAGAGTTGCAACACAACCTTATAAGCATAAGCCAATTCTGTGACTTAGGCTATATTGTTGAGTTCCGTAAGGATAAGGGCCCGATTAAGTGATCTATTGACTTTGAAATAATACTAAAAGGTACTAGGAGTGGAAATATATATTACTTAAACTTTCTCTATTTAGATTCTTCTACACCTATCTATTAAGTAGCAAATGATATAACATCTCTTTTTGTCCAATGACACAAGAAACTAGCCCATATAAAATATAAGACTATAAATATACTGTTAACAAAAAATTTAGTCAGAGATGAACCTAGATGGAAGTGCATTAAAGACGGCCCAAGTCATGCATGTAAAATGGGAAAGTAAACAAGTGCTTCTTTTAAGAAAATTGGATCCAAAGATTCCACAAGATGCTTATATCTTTTGTATATGGACTTATTTGGTCCTATGCCAATTCATATTTTAGGAGGGAATTCATACACTTTTATGATTATTGATGTTTATTATGGATTTACAAGAGTGTTCTTTTTAAAAAGAAAGTTAGATACATTACATTATGTTTTTGTCAAGAAAATACATAATGAAATGAACTATTCTATACTCAAAATTAGAAGTGACCATGGTTCAAAATTTCAATCTATATCTATCATAGAATTATGTAAAGGTCTAGGTGTCTTTCAAGAATTTTCCTCTCCTAGAATTCCACAGCAAAATGCAATTACTGAGAGAAAGAATAGGACACATATTGTGGCTATTAGAACTATGTTGAGTGAGTCTTCATTATTAGAATATTTTTGGGCTGAAGTAGTCAACAAAACTCATCATGTGCTAAATAAAGATTTAATAAACAATAATCACAATAAGATTCTCTATGAGCTAATGAAAGACATCAAACCAACACTATCTTACTTTAAAATCTTTAGAAGCAAATGTTATGTGCTGAATAATGAAAAATCATTTCTCTAAATTTGTTGAAAATACTTTGAACGCATCTTCAGGGGGTATGACAACCATAGTAAAGCATATATAATTTATAACAAGAAAAACAAGGGTGTGGAAGAATCAATAAATATTGTATTTGATGAGACAAGCATGTTATATGAGAGCTTACCTAGTTCTTCTACTATTGCAGGTATAGATTCAAAGCTCGGGGAACTGACTATTGATAAACAGGAGAAAACAAAAGTGTCAACATCACCGGATTCAATTATTAAAGATGATCAGATTCAAGATAAAGTAGTAGATATGAATATAACAGAATAACACACTGAATTTGAAGAATACGGAGCTGAAAAAAAGACTACAAAATGCTACAAGACATCAAAGAGACCATCCATGACATCTGATTATTGGACACCTCAGCCAAGGTGTGCAAACAAGAACAATAACTCTAAATAAAGCATTGCACCTTAACTTCCAATCTCAGATTGAGCCAAAAAAATTTGAAGAGGCCAATACTGATCCTACTTGGATAGTAGCTATGCAAGAAGAGCTCAATCAGTTCATGAGTGTAAGGTGTGGAAGCTAGTTCCTAGACCCCCAACATAAGCATGTAATTAGAACCAAGTGAGTCTATAAGAATAAAATGGATGAGTGTTGGGAATTGTTCCCTTCAATGTTCCTTAGGATTTGAAGAGGCATCACCAATCATGCTAAGGGGCATAATGTATTTGATGTATTCTTGAGTTGTTGCATGCAGGTTGTCCTTGATTGGATAGATGAACAAGAAAATGAAGCTGGAAGTCAGATAACTTGACTAAGGCATAACAACTGAGATAGCGAGAAGAATGTCTCACAAAACCGCTGAGACAGCTGAGATAGCTTAGAAGAATGTCTCACAGAACTGCTGCGACAGCTGAGAAGCTCAACACAAAACGTTGAGAGAAAAGTTGGTCTCAGCTAAACCGCTGAGACAGAAGACAGTGTCAGCTGTGAAGAAGAAACCACTGAGACAATTGAGAAATAACCGCTGTGATAGAAGAGTCTCAGCTGTGAAGAAGAAACTGTTGAGACAGTTGAGAAGGAACCGCAGAGACAAAGCCAGCAAAAATTTCTAAGTTCAGAAAGTGGAGTTCGTCGAACTGAGCTCATAGTTCGTCAAGCTCAGCTCACAGATCGTCGAGCTCAGCTCATCATTCCTTGAGGTAAAACTCAAAAGCTTGAGGTTCAGAATTCGTCGAGCTCAGCTCACAGTTCGTTGAGCTTAGCTCACAGATCGTCGAGCTCAAGTTAAAGGTTAAAGATTCAGAGTTCATCAAGCTGAGCTCACCTTTCGCCAAGCTCAAGTTAAACTTTGAAGATTCACAGTTCTTTGAGCTCAGCTCACAGATCGTTGAGCTCAAGTTAAAGGTTGAAGATTCAGAGTTCATCGACCTGAGCCCGCCTTTCGTCGAGCTCAAGTTAAAAGTTTGAAGATTCAGAGTTCGTCGAGCATAGCTCATATTTCATCAAGCTAAATGTAAAGCTGAAGATTCTGAAGTTCGTCGAGCTCAGCACATAGTTCGTCGATCTCAGATCGACGATCGTCGAGCTCAGTCTAAATACTTCATGCCGTTGCGGGAAAGATACGGTAGCGTCGGAAGCTACTGTTTGTCTTCTTCTAAGGGAGATGGCGCTCACCATACTTGATTGGGACCACATTCAAATTGTGTCGTTGATTCAAATCAACATATATAAACGGAAGAGAAGAAAAGAATATTAGGGTTAACGAAAACGGAAGTAGAAAACAAAAAAGGGGCAGGTGGACTTGATCTTCTTCGACAAGCTTGAAAGCAAAGTCCAGCAGTGAAAGCTAGAAGACAAAGATAGCTGAAGCTTCCTCTAGTTCAACATGATTGTTCCTTGAAGAACAAGTTGGCTGATTAAATCTATTAGCAAGAGAAGATAGTTGTGTGAAAGGCTGTAATCCTTCAATAGCAGTTGCTGCCCTCAGCACAGTAGATAAATTATTAGTTGTAGAAGAAGACTAATTCCTTCTACAACAAGTGAGCTAGACTGATATCTGCTCAGTCAAGCAAGTTAGACTCAGAGAATTTTCTCTGAGTCAGTATATCAATTTACTTGATTATTTCCTGTAGGATTCAGTTTATATGAATCTGAGTGTAGGGCACTTTGCGCCTGAGTGGTAGGTGACTAATTAGTCACTGAGGTAGGTGCCCTATTGGGGTACTGAGGTAGAATACAAGTGTGGATCTGAGCTATAGAGCTTAATTTCCTGAGGTAGGAGAGTGCTGATCTATGAGGTAGGATCTAAGTGTGGATCTGAGGTAGGGCTGTCCTCCCAGCCTGAGTGTAGGGCCTAGTTCCTGAGGTAGGTGAATGGCGAGTTACTGAGCTGTAGGTGACAAGTGTGTCACTGAGTTGTAGGCCTTGGAGGAGGCTGAGTTGTAGGTGCCTTGAAGGGCACTGAGGTTGGTTCTTGGATAGGTACTGAGTTATAGGAGTGTTGCAGCACTCTGAGAGTGGGCTGTGTGCCTGAAGTTGTAGGGCTGAGAAGCCTAAGTTATAGTCCTTAGAAATAAGGCTGAGGTAGGTGGTTAGTGGACCACTGAGCTGTAGGAGCACTGCAGGGCTCTAAGATAGGAACTCTTGTGGTTCTGTGTTTGGATTCTGAAAAGAATCTGTGTGTAAGGCTGAGGGCCTGAGGTGTAAGCTCTTAGGAGCATATTAGTGGAGTTTGTGCCTAGACCAACAAATAAGTTGGATAGGTGGGAGGGAAAGTGGATGTACCTAATTGGGGAATCACTATAAATATTTGTGTGCTTGCTGTGTTGCTTGTTTCTTTCTTGTATTGCAGGTAATTAGGACAAGCTCTAGATCACTAAATTAATAAACAGCATAAAGTTCTAAGAAAGCTTAAAAGACCTATTCACCCTCCCTCTAGGTAACTAGCTAACCTTGAAGTAATAACTTTCAAGTGGTATCAGAGGGAGGTTACTTAAAAATGATTTAACAATCTGAGTATACCTCAAAGGTTAGCTAGAAGACATAATCATGGGGTCAGGAATGAACTACAAGGAGCTAGGGGCCATGAAACTGCCAATCTGCTGGAAGGAAGGATTTGACCTCTAGAAGCAAAGGGTCAGACTATTCATGGAAGCATCTGACCCTAGGATCTATGTAATAGTTGTAGAAGGTCCTTTTATCCCCACAAAGGCATCCACCATAGATCCAACTCTGAGAGTGCCCAAAGCATATATAGAGATGGATAGAGATGAGGTAGTGATGTCTACCATGGACAAGAGGGCATAAACTATCATAGCTAGTGCCATTGATGACTCAACCTTCCAAAATCTTGTACACTGCAAGACCTCCAAGGAAATATGGGACACACTTGTTGTCTACATGGAAGGCTCTGAGGAAGTTAAAGATGATAGAAGGTCCATGCTCAACTAAGAGTATGAGGCTTTCAGACAAAGCAAATCTGAAAAGGTGTCTGACTTATTTGAGAGGTTCTTTAGGACAGTCAATGAACTAAGAACATATGGTAGGGTCTTCAGCAACTATGAGCTGAATGACAAGTTACTTAAATCTCTCACTAGAGACTCGGATACCTTGATTTGTGCCATTAGGGAAATGGCTAAGTTGGCAGACACTCCTCCACCAACTTTGTTTGGAAATCTGCTATCCTATGAAATGCAGCTAGCTATTAGACTAGAAGAGGAGAAGAGCAGCCAATCCAAGTCCAAGGATAAGTCTGCGACATTCAAGTCAGAAGCCTCAAGAAGGAGCAGAAGAAAGACTCCCTCACCACCAAGGAGGGAAGCTTAATCAAGCTCAGAAAAATCTGAGTCAAGCTCATCAGACAACCACATGTTTGATAAAGATCTAGCTGCCTTCTATAGGCAATTTCAGAAGTTCATAAAGAAGAAGGACTGGAGGAGAAGGCCATCTTCATCCTCTTATCATAGGAAGTCATCCAAGGATGATAGGTATGCCCCTAAAACTAGTAAACAGATTTCTTCTAATATCATCTATTATATTACAATAAGGTTGGGCATGTCATTGCTGACTGCCCAGTCAAAAATAAGGAAGAAGATGAGAAGAAGAAGAAAAAGGATCACCATCACCACAAGGACAAGAAGAAAGAGAAGTCCTTTGTGGCTAAGAAGGAGAGAAGCTGGACAGATTTGTCCTCCTCAGAAGCTGGACAGATTCTTCCTCCTAAGAATCTGAAGATGAAGAGAAAGAAGCCTATATAGGGCTTATATCTGTTGCTGCAGATCCAGAAGAAGAAGAGGAATATCCTGCTGCCAGGATAGGGATAAGAGCCCCTTTGTCACACTCTGATAGTGGCAATGAGGAGGATGAAGAAGACTGTGGATGCCAGGGGCTGATGAAAATAACTGAAGAGGAAAGGAGTCAGGCAGATTCAAAATCAATCAAGATACAACCTCTCTCCATTCCTTCATCTTCCTCTGACTATGAAACTAGTCCAGATACTGGTACATCTTCGTCCTATGATAAAGATGGATCAGAATCTGAGACTGATGTCAATCAATTGATTGACAATTATGGACTGCTCCTAGATGCTCTAAAGAAGAGCAAAATTCTTATCAAAAGGAAAGCCAAGGAGATTGAAGTCCTGAAGCCTTATAAAACTCTTTATAAAAATAAATCTATTGAGTTTTATAAGAAAATTCACGAGGTGTCTGAACTCAAGAAAAGTCTTGAGTGTCAGACCATGCTTCTAGAAGATAAGAAAAGCATATTAGATATCTAGAACAAAAGTTCACAGAGAAGTTGGGGATTGTGATTAACCCTTCTCAGTCACAAGGTCATTTGCCAAAAGCTGCAACTTGCCAAGTTCCTGAGAAGCTGGGTATTAATCACATTAACCATCATTTCAAATCTGAATTCCCTGATACGAGGACAATATTTCAAAAGGCAAATTTACCTTCTAGAACTGTCAAGGTTGGATCTCCTCTCAAGGATAAATCTAATGTGTGCTCTACCAGTGGGGTAAAGACACATGATCTTAGAAGGAGTGTTTCTGTACACTCTAGCCGTAAAGCTCAGGATAAGCTCTTTAGATTTGGATCCAAATATCATGTATCTAAAGAGATGAGAGAGACCACTAGATCACATTCTCCAAAAATACAATTGGCCCATCAAGGACCAGCTGTATTTAGTTCCTCAGCACCTTCATTCAGGAAGAAGGAAGCAGCATCATGCAATGCTTTTCCAACAAAATCTGGAGCTGCTCACATCTCTCATGGACATCAATTCTGTGTTGTCCTGAAGAGAAGATACAACATTCATAAATGTTAGTGTTGTGGGAAGGTGGGCCACTTTGCCATTGATTGTTGGCACAACCTGAATGTGGCTAGTGGACAGAAAGGTGCTCAGTTCAGGAAGAGAGTTGGGCTAAAGTTTTATAATGCTAACAAGAACCTAGGACCAAACTATTGTTGGGTGCCTAAGGGTAAATGAATTCTATTTTGCAGGATAGTCCAAGTACCTGTCTAAATAAGACTTGGTACTTGGACAATGGATGTTCCAGGCTAATGTCTGGGACAGGATGATATCTCAAGGAACATGCTCCATGTAAAGCAATAAACAAAGATTTAGGTTGTTAAGTGTGTAATCCTCAAAAGCTAGAGGCAGTAAGCCTCAAGGTAAGTCTCTCTTCTGTTAAGAGGGTAGGTTTGCATATTCATGAATTAAGTTAGATGTGCTTAGGATAAAACAATTCAAGCACACTAGTTAGATAACAATGATTCAATTATTCTTCATAAATACCTATATTGTTAACTTATGTAGCCTTTTCTCTCAAGCCCAAATAACAATTATAAGGTTGCCAATAAAATTGACTTACTAGCATGTTAGGTCTCCATCATACTTAGAATTGATAAAATATCTGTATAATGGTGTGACAAATAGATTGAACATCCAGACAGTAAGGGAAGCTATAAATTAATCAGGCACTATGTGCCCTGTATCTTAACAAAAATCGTAGAGCAGGCCGTAAAGTCTAAAAAAATGTTTAATTGGCTAGCCAAATGAAAAAGGTAATTAAACTTTTCCATTACATATATAAAGGCGACAAGAAACGAAAAGCCACATCGCTCTCAAAAGCCTTAACCCTAGCCGTAAAGACCGAAACCTTCTCAGTGTCTTGCCGCACCGACTCAATAATGCCGAAGATCTCTAAGGAGCTTCAGGAGGGCTATAAAATTATGAGGAATGGATTTAGTCATGCCTCGCCAGAGATTAAGGAAGTGTTGAGGATGATTTTGACTGCGGGTTTGGAGTCCCTTATTGAACCCTCAACCATTCTTAGATAAGAGGTATTGGAATTCTTCTCCAACGTCAAGGTATCGTCCTCTCAAAACTCACTGAAATCTAAGATTGGGAACATCAAGATTAAGATAAATCCAAAGAGACTAGGCAAAGCCCTTCATCTACCCTCCGTCAACCCTAGCAAGGAAGAAGAACCCACTATCATGGATATAGATAATGCTCTCAAGTGGTGTGAATACAGTGAGGCCAAATCCGGATCTCTTAAGAGGAAATTCTTCAATCAGAGAGGCAAACTGCTGGCAGATATAGTAGGGAAAGCCCTCATCTACAAACTTGGATCACATGACACAGTCTCCAGGTCAATGTTTGATGTCATGACCAGGATAATCTTCATTAAGCAGACTTCTTGGTCATCAATCATCTACCAGAGAATAGTAGACTGCCTACACACTCCAAACATGGGCAGAATTCTTTCCTTATGCTTAGTAAATACCTACCCAGATACATTCAAGCAGGAACAAGGAGTGAAGATTCACTACCTAAAAAGAATGGATATAAAAAATCTGGACATATTCACTAGGGTCCTACCAATGAGCCAACCTTCAGTAATAAAGAACTCCTCTAAGGACACAAGGAAGAAACCTGTTGAGGAGGAAAGAACTGCCAACTCTGAACCAGAACATGGAACCTCCTCTCCAGCTGATGTTGGTCTGCAAGTTGAATTATCACTCAGTAAAACCTTTGCAAACTTCTAACTCCAAGTTAGTGATATGTATGTTGATAAAATCCATGCAAGTCTTAAGTCAGGACAAGTGTCAAAGAATGCCACTTAAGAAGAGGTTGCTATAGAAGATGAGGCAGATATGGCAGATACTGATGATGTAGCTACAATTGATGATATCCCTAATACAAAAGATAACCATGAGCCTTCTGAGGCATTAAATACTTATCTTGATAGGTCAAGCCCAAAGAAGGATGCTCAGTCTGAGGGTGAGCATGATCAGATGGATTTGACAAACTTGGATCAAGCTGTCAATAGAATAGTTGAGTCTGCACCAACTACATGTAACACCCATACCTTCTTAATTAGTAGTGTTAATATAGCTTTAACAAAGGAAATGTTTCCTTCTATAGGTGCTATAGTTGAGGGGGAGCCTTCTCAAGTCCCTGCTCAGGATGCTGTTCCTCCTCCTATGAGCCATACATAATCTAACCCTATCTGAAATGAGGAATTAGTAAACCAAATCAAAGCACTCATAGATGCTCAGATCATAACCCTCAAGGAGTATGTTGACCAATCAATTGCCAAGCTGAGGGATGAATTGTCAACCAAAGTCAAGGAAAATAAATAAGAAATCTCTCACTTAAACAAACAGGTCACCACCTAGTTTGATAAGGCTGGAGCTGCTGGCATCAAACTGACCACCCTCATGAAATCCCTGGACACAAGCCAAAAAATATCTACAGCTGACATAGGATATGTCAAGAATTTTATGAGTGCAACTGATGAGGTGATCAAGGGTGCAGCAGATCATGTAAATCTGCATGTCACCAATGTTGCTTTCCACTCTATGAAGGAGGCATTACTTCTGAAAAATGAGCTGCTTACTGATAATGAGAGAATACTCCAATCCATATCAAGCAAATATGAAGCCAACACCACCCTACTGCAAAATACCATCTGTGAAGAAGGCAGAAAGGGGGAGAGCAGCCATGCTAAGACAACATCACTCATTAAAGAACAAGCCTTCAATGTAATTCAAGGCACCAGGGTGGCACTACACCTGCCCCTCCTGGATAGAAAAAGGCCAGAGGACCTAGACTTCTCAATACAAGCTAGAGTTGCACATGATGCACAACTTACTTCCAAAAGAAAGAGGGAAGGTACTCAAATGGCTGAAGAGTTCATGGCAAAGAGGAGAGCATAGAACAGAGATGATCCAGATTATGAACACCTAAGTGCTGCCTCTGAATCCATTATTATAAATGCTTGGGTAAGCCATGGACAAATTCTAAAGAATATCTATAGTGTATATCCTTCTGAGGAATGGATAAAGCATTTGGAAAGAAATTCTCTAAGGGAAAGAGTATTCAAAGAAAATCTGGTAAGAAAGAGCAATCCTAAGAAAATGCCTTCCAGATATATTCCAAAACCTTTCCCTTACTTCAAGAGGCAGGAGAACAAAGCTGAAAACTTGAAGAAGACAGTTGTCACCAAGGATGCTACTTCAAGTTCATCAAAGAAGAGCTGAGATGGGACTGCAAGACTTAGGATGCTTTAAAACATGTAATAAATTTCTTGTAATGAATATCAAAAGTGTAACAATGCCAAATCTTTATCAATAAAATTACTATGAGTTGGCCATGACTATATTGATGTGATAAATGTGTAATACAATTCTCATTTATGTATCTGTGAAAAATGAATATGCTGTTCTTTCATAGATATCTTGTAATCACAAGTTTACTACTGTTGTTTAACTAAGTTAATGATTTGGTATATCTTAATCAAAATGTTTACCTTATAAATGATTAATAAAGCCGTGGCTACTAATTATACAGTAACACTAATAGTGATTGATAATTCACTAGTGCTTTTGGTTAGTCAAACATAGTGTTATGCCATCCCACCCAGGGGAAATTATCCTATACTAGGATGGCAAGTTGTCATTGTAATGTCTCTTTAGGCTCATCATGATATGTTTTTGTGTAGATGCACCTTAGCATGGATGAGTTTTCTTCCTTCTTCAAATAGGGGGAGATTGTTGGGAATTGTGCCCTTCAATATTCCTTAGGATTTGAAGAGGCATCACCAATAATGCTAAGGGGCATAATGTATTTGATGTATGCTTGAGTTATTGGATGCAGGTTGTCCTTGATGGACAGGTGAACAGGAAGAGGAAGTTGAAAGCCAGATAACTTGACTAAGGCATAACCGCCGAGACAGATGAGAAGAATGTCTCACAGAACCACTGAGATAGCTGAGAAGAATGTCTCACAGAACCGCAGAGACAGCTGAGAAGCTCAACAAAAAATGTTGAGAGAAGAGTTGGACTCAACTAAACTGCTGAGATAGAAGACAGTCTAAGCTGTGAAGAAGAAACCGCTGAGACAGTTGAGAAAGAATCACTGAGACAAAAGAGTCTCAGCTGTGAAGAAGAAACCACTGAGACAGTTGAGAAGGAACCGCTGGGACAAAGCCAGCAGAAATTTTCTAAGTCCAGAAAGTGGAGTTCATCAAACTGAGTTCAGAGTTCGTCGAGCTCAGCTCACAGATTGTCGAGCTCAACTGATCATTCCTTGAGGTAAAACTGAGAAGCTTGAGGTTCAGAATTCGTCGATCTCAGCTCATAGTTCGTCGAGCTCAGCTCAAAGATCGTCGAGCTCAAGTTAAAGGTTGAAGATTCAGAGTTCATCGAGCTGAGCTCACCTTTCGTCGAGCTCAAGTTAAAGGTTGAAGATTATGAGTTCATCGACCTGAGCCCGCCTTTCGTCGAGCTCAAGTAAAAAAGTTTGAAGATTCAGAGTTCCTCGAGCAGAGCTCACATTTCGTCAAGCTAAATGTAAAGCTGGAGATTCTGAAGTTCGTCGAGCTCAGAACACATTTCGTCTATCTCAGATCGACGATCGTCGAGCTCAATCCAAATACTTCATGTCGTTGCGGGAAAGCCATAGTAGCACTGAAAGCTACTGTTTGTCTTCTTCTGAGGGAGGTGGCGCTCACCATACTTGATTGGGCCCACATTCAAATTGTGTCATTGATTCAAATCAATAGATATAAAGGAAGAGAAGAAAAGAAGATTAGGGTTAACAAAAATGAAAGTAGAAAACGAAAAAGGGGCGGCTGGACTTGATCTTCTTCGACAAGCTTGAAAGCAAAGTCTAGCAGTGAAAGCTAGAAGGTAAAGATAGATGAAGCTTTTTCCAGTTCAGTAGGATTGTTCCTTGAAGAACAAGTTGGCTGATTCAATCTATCATCAAGAGAAGATAACTGTGTGAAGGGCTGTAAGCCTTCAACAACAGTTGCTGCCCTCAGTATAACAGAGAAATTGGTAGCTATAGAAGAAGACTAATTCCTTCTACAGCAAGTGGGCTGGACTGATATCTTCTCAGTCCAGCAAGTTAGACTCAGAGATTTTTCTCTGAGTCAGTATTTCAATTTACTTGATTATTTCCTATAGGATTCAGTTTATCTTAATCTGAGTGTAGGGAACTTTGTTCCTGAGTGGTAGGTGACTAATTAGTCACTGAGGTAGGTTCCCTGCTGGGGTACTGAGGTAGGATCTAAGTGTGGATTTGAGCTATATGGCTTAATTTCCTGAGGTAGGAGAGTGCTGCTCTATAAGGTAGGATCCAAGTGGTTCTGTGTTTGGATTCTGAAAAGAAACTATGTGTAAGGCTGAGGGCCTGAGGTGTAAGCTATGAGGAGCATATTGGTGGAGTTTGTGCCTAGTCCAATAAATATTTGTTTGCTTGCTGTGTTGCTTGTTTCTTTCTTGTATTATAGGTAATTAGGACAAGCTCTAGATCACTAAATTTATAAACAGCATAAAGTTCTAAGAAAGCTTAAAATACATATTCACCTCCCCTCTAGGTAATTAGCTAATCATGAAGTCATAACTTTCAATGAGCATGGAGTGATCATTAAGAATAAAGCAAGACTGGGGTAAAAAAGCTACAAACAAGAAGAGAGAATGGATTTTGAACAGAATTTTGTACCAGTGGTCAGATTGCAGGCTATTAGGCTGTTTGTTGGGTATTGTATCCATAGTAACCCTGATTTGAAGAAGAGCCCTGTCAAGCTAAGATGAATTGAGGCTGTATTTGATATTGCATTTAAGTTATGTACTTGCAGGTTTATAATGCCAAGTACACACCAATGTCAGGTTACAATGGATCAGTAAACACATGACTATATATTGTAATCCCTCATTGTGTAAGCCATCGTGTTGACTCACATGTAATCTCACTATTGGGGTGTAATTCTATCCCAAGTGCAGGAGAAGGATCAAGGAAGGCCATAGTCTAGAACCCAGAAAATTGGAAATTTACCTAAGTAAAATTCGGCGAGTATGGTCAGTCATATACGTCGAATTCATCGAGTATCCCCTTGATACACACCGAATTTGTCATGTATGCTTCCCGATACTCGTCGAATTCATCGTATATACTTAGGGTAAATTATCTGGAATTCCAAAATTTGTCCAAGGCAAATTCGCCGAGTATCACAGGTGATACTCGCTGAATTTGTTGAGTAACACTAGCGATACTCGCCGAATTCGACGAGTATCCCAGGGGATACTCGCCGAATGTCGACCACTATAGATTTCTATCTAAGGCATATTCAGCGTATATCATCATAAAATTCGGCGAGTATCAGTTCGATACTCGACGAATCTCGCCGAAAATTACTTGTCATTTTTCAGATTTTTTCGCTGGTTCGGAAACCGTCGGCCATGCACAGTAAAAGCTAGGGTTCGTTTTTGGAAACATTTTATAGCCGTTTGTTTTCAAATCTCTCTCTATATATACCTAGGGTGATTTTGACATTAAGAAGCATCTAACCCTAATTGCTAATTTTGAATTTTACAAAGCTTACAAAAATCGAAACCGTCGGCCGCACGCTACCGTTCTCGTGACTTTCTTCCGTTCGGCCTCGACATCGATCGATCTTCTTCTTCTACGACATTTTCGACTGGATCGTTTCTTCCTCCAAGATTCTTTTTACTCTACTCCAAGTCGGTTGAACATTTAAGATCCAAGGTTCAAGATTCAAGATCTAAAAATTTAAAGTTTCCGAGTTCTCCAAGATTCAAGTTCAACCTTTTCAAGAATGTCGGATTAAGACTTGTAATCGTGTTTTGTATTGTAATATCATTTTTTATTTTGTAGGAGATTTTTCTCCGAGTTTTGTAGATCCGTTTGTGGATCGAGAGTGTAGATCCGGTTGTGGATCGAGGTTGTAGATCCGGTTTGTGAATTGAATTGTAAGAGAGTTTGTTCTCCAAGTTATAGGAGCGTCATCTCCGCGTTGTAGGAGTTGCGACTCCGAGGTGTAAGATTTGATGAAATCTGAGTTTGGTGAAGTAGTCGAATCTGTCCTTCGTGGGAGATAGGCGAGGTAGGACAGTAGACATACCCAAATCGGGGAACCACTATAAATCTCTGTGTTTGTGTGCTTATTCTTTTAGATAATTTTTATTCCGTAAAAAGACACAAACATAACCTATTCACCCCCCTCTAGGTGATTTAGGTAGATGCTAGATACTTTCAATTGGTATAAGAGAGGCGTTTTGTTTGATAAGGCTAACACCTTGAACAAGATCCCTGATCTAGCGTTCAGAGATTACACCTAGTCACCATGGATCGAAGCAAAGACATTTCATCCATGAAGCTACCGGTATGTATAAAGGAAAACTTTCCCATGTGGAAAGAACGAGTACGGTTCTACATGGAAGCTGCTAATTCGAGGATTTTTCAAATAATAGAAGGACCACACATCCCTACACAGGCTTCAACGATAAATCCAGCGATCATGGTTCCAAAAAAGATGATGGATCTCACCAAGGATGAGATTTCCTTAGTCTCCCTAGACAAGAAGGCAAAGAATATCATAGAAAGTGCAGTTGACGATTCAATGCTACAAAACTTATTCCACTACAAATATGCCAAAGAGATGTGAGACTGTCTTATTGTTCTAATGGAAGGCACTGAAGAAGTGAGAGACGATCGCAGATCGTTGTTGAACTAGGAGTATGAAGCCTTCAAGCAAGGTGCCAATGACTCCATAACTGACAGTTTTGAGAAGTTCTTCAAGATAGTGAACGGTCTCAGGAGCTATGGCCGTGAATTCACTCATGGTGAACTGAACGATAAGTTTCTTAGATCCCTCACAAAGGACTGAGGCACAAAGTTCGTCTCCATTAGAGAATTTGGAAAGTTGCCGGAGATCGACCCTCAGAATTTTTTCGACAAATTGCTCTCCTACGAACTCCAAATGAACACCAGAAAGGAGGAGCAAGCCAACCGATCTTCAAGCAAAGAGAAGTCTACAACCCTAAAGGCTGAAGGTTCAAGGAAGTCTAAAGTTGTGTCACCCATAAGGACCCGAGCTCCAGACACTCCTGAAGACTCTGAGCCCAACACGTCAGGCTCCAAGCTACCGAATGAAGAATTTTCCCTAATCTCCAAGCAGTTCAAGAAGCTGTTGAGCAAGAGGAGACAAATGAAAAATAATTCATTCTCTTCAGATTCCAGGAGATGATGGTGATCGTACCAAGAAAATCTACAACAAATAGGACAGGTATAAATCCAAACCGAACAAATAGTATTCCTTTGACGTTGTTTGCTATTGTTGTAATAAATCAGGTCACATTATTGCGGAGTGTCTGTATAACAAGAAGGATAGCTCCAGGAAGGACGAGAAGAGATCCTTCAAAGGGAAGAAGAAAGAAGAAAAGAGCTTCGTCGCCAAGAATTTGAAGACACTCAGTTAAAGTGACTCGAGTGAGTCTAGCTCTGAGAATGAAGAAACCTACTTCGGGCTCATGGCTCATACAGACGAGGAAGTTGGCGACTCTGAGTACCGCGGGAAGGTAAACTCACACACGATACTATCTGAATCTGAAACATCCTCTAATGGTCATGATGGCTACTCTTTTGAAGAGGAAGTATACGTAGCGTAAACCCAAGGTTTTGTCAATTCTAAATTCCCTGACTATGTTTAATTTTAAATAAAGCTTTATACGACCTAAAGCAAGCTCCCCGAGCTTGGTATGAGACGTTGTCTAGCTTTCTTCTTGAGAACAAGTTCACAAGGGGAAAGATAGACAAAACATTATTTCTTAGGGAAGTTAATGACAAGATTATGCTAGTGCAAATCTATGTCAACGACATTATATTTGGCTCTATAGAAGACAACCTTTGCAAGAAGTTTTCCAAACTTATGCAAGAGAAGTTTGAAATGAGCAGTATGGGCAAGCTGAACTATTTCTTAGGACTTCAGGTGAAGCAATCTGAAGATGGAATTTTCATCTCTCAGACGAAGTTCACCAAGAAGCTTCTTAAGAAATTTGGAATGGAGAGCGCATCCTATATGAGGACGCCAATGGGTTCAACTGTGTCTCTAGACAAGGATGAGAAAGAGAAACCTTTTGATGAAACCAAGTAAAGAAGCATAATTGGATCCTTGCTCTACCTGACTGCCAGTAGACCAGATATAATGTTTTCAACATGTGTATGCGCTATATATCAGGTGAACACTAAGGAATCTCATTACGTCGCTGCAAAGCGAATTTTAAGATACCTTAAGGGTACACCCAATCTTGGCTTATGGTACCCAAGAAGTAATGATGTCGAGCTAATTAGCTTTTCAGATACTGATTTTGTAGGAAGAAGGGACGACAGAAAAAGCACTTCCGGGACGTGCCAATTCCTCGGAAGACGGCTTATTTCTTGAAGCAGTAAGAAGCAGAATTGTGTCGCAACTTCTACTGCTAAGTCAGAGTATATCACTGCGGGTAGTTGTTGCACACAACTTCTTTGGATAAGGAATCAACTCGAAGATTATAACTTGAAGTTCAGAGAGATTCCAATGTATTGCAACTCCTCCAGCACACTTTCAATCGCAAACAATCCAGTTTCCCACAGCCAGACCAAGCACACTGAGGTTCGCTACCACTTCATCCGAGAGTATGTAGAGAACAAGGACATAACCCTCAACTATATCCCGATGGACAAGCAGGTTTTAGATATTTTTACGAAGCTGCTGGACGAGACCAAGTTCTCATTTTTCAAAATGGAACTAGGTATGCTGAACAAGGTCTCGTGAAGAAGATCAAGCAGGCAGAAATTGTCTTGGGATCGATTTCAACAAGCAGGAATTTTTGCAAGTCATGTTCGGTGAATTTCAGACAACTCGTTGCATAATCATGCGATAGTTGCCGAATCGGAGTCCTCCAACAACAAATTTCGCCAAAATCTGTTTAAGGAAAAATTTCAATTGACTATATAGGATCCGAAGAATCGTCGACATGTGAGGTACATGCCTTATTAGTTCAATTTAAAAACTGTACACACACACACACACACAGATATATATATATATATATATATATATATATATATATATATATATATATATATATATATATATATATATATATATATATAAAGGGAGGGTACATTCACGGAACACGCCAAAACACGCTGACTCGCTGTATCGCTGCGATTTCGACCCTTCAGCTTCCAGCTCTCGCCGAATTCACCTCTTCGTTCCCGTCGAAGAATTCCTACAATGCATGCGACTAGGGTTGTGCGTTTTCCCCAAGCCCTAGCCGGCAATAACATCTAGTCTCCCACCGATCCCGCACAGTGGAATTTCCCGAACGCCGTCTGTCAGCGTTTCCTCAGTCCAGTACAGTGCGCTGCTGATACAGATATTCTTTAGTGCAGCACAATGCAGTTGTTGATAGTCACAGGAGCTTCAGTGTTCAGAAAACCTGTTCTACAGCGATTCAACCTGTTTTCCAGATTTTTGCTTTCCAGATTTCAATTTTCCTGTTTCCTCAATGGCTCCTAGAAGCACAAATGGATTGCTAGGTGGAGGTGAGTTGGTCCGCACAGGGTTTGCTCATGCATTTGATGAATTCCGGAATATCATTCTCATATTGGAGACAGCTGGACTCTCCTTCGTCCTCGAACACCCCTGCAAGGTGCTGGACAAGGAAGTTCTTGAATTTTTCTAGAATGCAAAGCTCAGATGTCAAGATTCAGTGATAAAGAGCAAAGTTCAAAAGTTCGAGGTCAAAGTGAAAGATTCTCTTCTGTCCAGGTATCTGCGGCTTCCAGTCTGTGAAGAGGTCAATTACCTAGACGAAGACGATTTCTCCAGGGCCCTGCTATTTTGTGGATTTCCCCGAGGCACCAAGGCCATCAAGAGAAAAGGGATGAATGAGGAAGGCAAGCTCCTCTCCGACCTCATTGACAAGGTACTGATCTGCAAGACATGCTCGCATGACTACCTTTCAACAGACATGTTCAAAGTGCTCGTTGCCATTATCTGCAGGAAGAGGTTGGATTGGGGTGCTTTGCTGTTTACCAAAACCAAAGATAGACTACGCACTCCCAACTTTGGCAGGATTATCAGCCTACACCTGAATCAACTGGATAATCATAGGTTTGATATGAACAAAGGCATACCTATCCATCATTTGAAGAAAATCGACTCCATAATCTTCACTCGATGGGATAGGAGGATCATCAAGAGAGGGGGCACCCTAGTACCCCCAGTGGATGAGGAAGAACAAGTATCTGATGATAGGATTCCTTCCCCACACACAAGTGAGATTCTTGATAGCTTGAGTGCAAGAATTGAGGGGGAGACAGTGGTTCCAGTTCCAGATACAGTTTAAGTTTCAGTGGCCCTAGATACAGTGCTTCCAGACTTAGTGTTAGTGGATCTCCTAGCAGAGGCTGGTGCTTTTGGTGCTGATGCCGTTGCTGAGGTTCAGCCAGTTGAGGACATAGAAGTGCGTCCTGAGGAAGAGCATGATGAGGATGCTGAGGCATTTGATGATGGTGTTGATGATGATGATCTACCAGCTGTTGATTATGAGGTAGAGACTGCTACTGATGAGAATATGCTGGTCCCTGATATGTCTACTGCTGCTGATGTTGCCAGTGATGCCATAGTTGTTTCAGAGCCGATGATAGTGGACAATATGATAGTTCCTCTCCCTGAGATGATCACCTCTGCAGGGTCTGAGGGAAGACAACTTTGTCATGCATATCTGTTTCCACTGAGGTTGCTAGAGTCATGCGCAACCTGGACAAGAGACTAGGCAGGATGTCGTTGGTGCCCGAAGAAGTAGTTGATCTTTCCGATGAAGGAGGATCTGTAGATATGCATGCACCTGTCATAGGTTCTGATGAACCAATTTTTATTTCTGCAAATGTTTCTATTCCAGTACTGCCAGATGTTCCAAGCTCGAGTTCAGGTGATCAGATCCTGAAAGACGTTGAAGCTATGCTAGAAACGCAACATGCACAGTTCGATTCCTCATTGGCGAAAGTGGTTAAAAGAGTTAAACAATCAGAGAAGTTTATGCTAGATGGGCTAGCCGAAGTTAAAGTTAAATTTGAAAAGCTTGAGGCTAGGTTTGATGAAAAGTATGACAAAGCTGCAACTACAATGACTCTTATGATGAGAGGACTTAAGCAAAACGAAGGAGTACTAAAAACTGTTGACAAGAACGCTCTCTCTCTCTGATCGAGGCACATAATAGGTTAATGGAACATTATGATTCTTCCTTGAAAACTTATGCCAATGCTATTGTTGCATAAACCAAAAAGGGGGAGGAAGCCCTTACAACTAAGATTGCTGGTGCTGAAAAGTCTATGCTCGATCAATTCAAACAAACAAATGATTATAGCTATGACAACACCATATGGTTACATGGACAACTATTCCTGCCTCAAGTTCCTGCTGAGCCTGGTCATGTTGACGTCCTTCCTACTGAGCCTGTTCATGATGATGTTCATCCTGCTCCGGATTACACTCAATACTGGACAGAATCATAGGACTTCTCCAAGGCTTATGTTGCTGCTGACACTGTTGTGTCTCCAGATGTTCAAGCTGTTGCTGATGTGCTATTGCTGCGTTCTCATAGGCTCAAGTTCTCAAGAAAAGGAAATTTGGAGAAGGCCCGTCAGAGGTCAGGCCAGTTCCAATAAGAGTAGATCCTCACAGAGAATTGGAAGAGGTTTGGAGCCCAACTTCCAAAGGAATTATCTTGGACACTTGCTTTATATGAGCTTGGAGTGGAGAAGCACCAGGATCATTACAGTCAAGAAGAATGGAACAGATACAAAGAAGCATGCACCAGGAGGAGGATTCATTTCAGGAAGTACAAGAATGCTAATCCAATGCCTCCTCCTCCTCCCAGATACTATCCGAAGCCCATAGAATATTTTGAGAGACGGCTGTTGAAGAGAAAGAACAAAAAGATCTAAATTTATATATATATTTCATTGTTGTGTGTTGTGGGCTGCCCTCCCTAATCTAAAACACTTTTGATATATATATATGATTTATATATTGTCCTAGAATGCGTGCGATTTCTTTTCTTTGATCTGTTCGTGTCTTAATTTAATTTTATTTGGTAATGTGCAATTTACCTTAGCTTGTAAGATTTTGGCTTCTTCAAATAGGGGGAGATTGTTGGGTTTTGTATCCAAAATAACCCTGATTTGAAGAAGTGCCCTGTCAAGCTAAGATGAATTGAGGTTGTATTTGATATTGTATTTTAGTTATGTACTTGCAGGTTTACAATGCCAAGTACACACCAATGTCAGGTTATAGTGGGTCACTAAACACAAGACTACATAATGTAATCCCTCATTGTGTAGGCCATCGTGTTGACTCACATGTAATCTCTCTTTTGGGGTGTACTTCTATCCCAAGTGTGGGAGAAGGATCAAGGAAGGTTAAAGTCCAGGACTCGGAAAATTGGAATTTTACCTAAGTAAAATTCGGCGATCGAGTATGGTTAGTCATATACGTCGAATTTGTCTAGTATCCCCTTGATACACGCCGAATTCGTCGTGTATGCTTCCCGATACCCGTCGAATTCATCGTATATACTTAGGGTAAAATCTCTGGATTTCCAAAATTTGTCCAAGGCAAATTCGTCGAGTATCACTGGTGATACTCGCCGAATTCGTCGAGTATCACTAGCGATAATCGTCGAATTCGTCGAGTATCACTAGCGATACTCGCCGAATTTGACGAGTATCCCAGGGGATACTCGCCGAGTGTGTCGAGCTGAATGTCGACCACTCTGGATTTCTGTCTAAGGCATATTCGACGTATATCATCATAACATTTGGCGAGTATCAGTTTGATACTCGAAGAATCTCGTTGAAAATGACTTGTCATTATTCCGATTTTTTCTCTGGTTCAGAAACCGTCGGCCATGCACAGTAAAAGCTAGGGTTCATTTTTGGAAACATTTTATAGCCGTTTGTTTTCAAATCTCTCTATATATATATACCTAGGGGTATTTCGACATTAAGAAGCATGTAACCCTAATTGCTAATTTCGAATTTTACAGAGCTTCCAAAAATCGAAACCGTCGACCGCACACTACCGTTCTCACGACTTTCTTTCGTTCGGCCTCGACATCAATCAATCTTCTTCTTCTATGACATCTTCGACTGGATCGTTTCTTCCTCCAAGATTCGTTCTACTCCAGTCTTAGTCGGTTGAAGATTTAAGATCCAAGGTTCAAGATTCAAAATTTAAAGATTTCAAGTTTCCGAGTTCTCCAAGATTCAAGTTCAATCTTTTCAAGAACGTTGAATCTAGACTTGTAATCGTGTTTTGTTTTGTAATATCATTTTAAATTTTGTAGGAGATTTTTCTCCGAGATTTGTAGATCGGTTTGTGGATCGAGAGAGTAGATCCGGTTGTAGATCGAGGTTATAGATCCAGTTTGTGGATTGAGTTGTAGGAGAGTTTGTTATCCAAGTTGTAAGAGTGTCATCTCCGAGTTATAGGAGTTGCGGCTCCGAGGTGTAAGATTTGACGAAATCTGAGTTTGGAGAAGTAGCCGAATCTACCCTTCGTGGGAGACAGGCGAGGCGGGACAGTGGACGTACCCAAATCGGAGAACCACTATAAATCTCTGCGTTTGTGTGCGTTTTCTTTTAGATAATTTTTATTCCGCAAAAAGACGCAAACATCACCTATTCACCCTCTTTTAGGTGATTTAGGTAGACGCTAGATACTTTCACCATTCTTAGCCTATGTAGCTCACAAAGATTTTAAATTCTACCAAATGGATGTAGAGTATGTCTTCCTCAACCGAGACAATAAGGAAGAAGTACATATAGAGCATCCCCTAGGTTTTTTTATTTCTACCTTTCTTGATCAAGTTTACTTTCGTAAGAAAGCATTGCATGGGTTAAAATAAGCATTTAAAACTTGGTATGAAACCATATCTATTTTTCTTAGTAAAACAAATATGGGAAATATAGATAAGACATTATTCCTAAGGGCCCATTCAGATCTCTGAAATTGGAATTGGGGCAACAGAACTTCAATTCCAATGTTTGGAAGTTAGGAAATCCCTAGGAATTGGAATTAGTCCAATTCCATGGAATTCAATTCTGTACTATGAGCAATTCTTAGTGATAAAGACAGATATTTCATGGAATTCTGTTTTTTTTACTATGAGAGTTGTCACCCGATCTCCCTGTCGCCGCCCGATCTTGCCGCCGCCGCCCGATCATGCCGCCACCGCCCGATCTCGCCGGTGCTGCCCAATCTCGTCATCGCTGCCGCCCAATCCCAATCTCGCCTATGCCGCCCGATCTCACCACTGCCGCCAGATCTCGCCGTCGCCACCCAATCACGCTGCCGTCGCCGCCCGATCTCGCCCCCCGATTGCGCCACCGCCACCGCCCGATCACGCCGCCTGATCTCGCCACCGCTGCCACCCGATCTCTCCACCCCCGCCGCCCGATCTCGCCGCTTTCGCCGCCCGATCTCGCCGCCGTCGTCGCTCAAACTCGCCGCCGTCACCACCCAATCTTGCTATAGCCGCTCGATCTCGCTGTATTCACCTGATCTCGCTGCCTCTGCCCGATCTCGTCGACTCCCCCTGATCACTCCCTCAATCTCGTCGTCGTTGCCCGATCTCGCCATCGTTGACTGATCTCATTATTGTCATATGACCACGTCATCCCCACCTGATCTCTCTGTCGTTGCCCGATCATAATTAATTGTCGGTACACTACTTGAAGTTTATTTCTCTGGTATTGCATTCCTTTTTTTGCCAACTTATATATTTTCTAATAGATTGTAAAAGAGTAATTCCCTTCATCACATGATTTTCTTGCAATAATTTTGTCCCGAGTGACACAAGACTCCATCTTCAAATTATTATTATCACCTGATACTGCAGCCATGATAAAAAAGTTTTAAACCAATTCCAATTTCAATTCTGGAAATATATCATGCAACCAAACAACTACATTGAAATTCAGACCAATTTCAATTCTCACGGGAATTAGAATTAGATGAATTTCAATTCTGCAATTCCATTTCTTGTGATCCAAACGGACCCTAAGGGAAGTTAAGAGATATTGGTAGTCCAAATATATGTTGATGACACTATCTTTGGATCTACATATGACAACTTTTGCAAAAAAAATTGCTAACTTGATGCATGGAAAGTTTGAAAGGAGAAGTATGGGCGAGCTAAATTATTTCTTTGGCCACCAAGTGAAAAATGTGAGTATGGAATCTCTATCTGCTAGAGTAAGTTCACTAAGGAGTTGATCAAGAAATTTAGAATGAAGAGTGCAACCTCATTGATGACTTCAATGAGTTCAAATGTGTCTTTGAACAAGGATGAAAAATGAAAGCCTTTTGATGAAACCATGTACAAAAGTATCATTGGATCCCTACTCTACCTTACCGCTAGTAGATCAGACATCATGTTTGCAACATGTGCATGCGCTGGATATCACGTAAACATTAAGGAATCTTACTAAACCTCTACAGAAGGATATTGAAATACCTTAAGGGCCCGTTCGTTTGGATAGAATTGATCTTCTAAATTGGAATTGAAGGTCTAATTCTAATTTTGTCATTCTTTTATGGGCTTGAATGTTGGAATAGGAATTTTAATGAATTTTATAAAATTCGTTATGAACTAAAGTCAATTCTTTCCAATCTATATAAGAATTTAATAATTTTAGGCCACACACACATTTTTCTGCACAGACTCGCATTTTCAACTGGGCATGCATTTTATGGCTGGGCCCGCATTTTTTGACCGGACACGCATATTTCAATTTGAGGGCGAAATTTTTGCATTTTTTGCCAGGGTGCGCATTTTTATCCCTGGCGCAAATTTGTCCGCTCGGACATGCATTTTCCAGCCAGGTGTGCATTTTATATCGGTTATGCATTTTTTGCCCGTGCGTGCATTTCTTCCAGGCTACAAATTTTTTTCGCTCGAGAAAACATTTTTTGCCAAAAGGCGCATTATTTGACCGGACACACATTTTTTGTGGAGGAGTGCCTTTTCAACGGGGTGAGCTTTCTCGCCTGGGGGGGCACATTTTTGACCGTCGAGCATGTATTTTTTTTGTTCAGGCACACATTTTCCACCAAGGTGCGAATTTTTCTGCCCGGGCACGCATTTTCCGCCCAGGCACATATTTTTCGTGTCGAGCGCGCATTATTTCGATAGGGTGCGCATTTTCCATCTGGGCGCGCATTTTTCGGCCCGTCACACGTTTTCCTCTCGAGCGCGCATTTTTCTCTAGGGCACACATTATTTTGCAGGTGCGTATATTATCACCATTCACACATTTTCTGCCTGGGCCCACATTTTCTGTTCGGGCCCGTGTTGTTCCGCCAGGCGCTCATTTTTTGTCGGGCACACATTTTCTGGTTGGGTGCACATTTTCTGGTCGGGCACAAATTTTTCTCCCGAGCGCGAATTTTTCCGCTCAGGTGCACATTTTTCTCATAGAGGAAATTTTTTTGCACGAGTACAAATTTTTTGATTGGGCATGCATTTTTTGCTTGGACACGCACGCATTATTTGCTAGGGGTGCACATTTTTCACCCGGATACACATTTTTTAGGTCGAGCACGTATATTTCCGCTCATACACACATTTTTTTGTCGGGTGCGCATTTCCGACCAGACACACATGTTTTACCTGGGTGTGCCTTTTTTGCCCAGGAGCGCGTTTTTAACCCAAGTACGCGTATTCTATCTAGGCGCACATTTTTTGTGTTGGGCACGTGTTTCCCTCCCGGGCCCGCATTTTCAGTCCATGTTCAGCTTCAATAGGAATTACCCTAAGAACATGTGAACTGGGTTTAGGGTTTAAAATGGGAAAATAAACCGTCTTTAGCTATGTAAACTAGATGTTTGGTCGTTATACACTATATCGACTAGATATCCCGTCGACATACACTGTATAGGCTTGAAGTCCAGTCAACATACACTATATTGAATTGATGTCGAGTCGACAATACTATGTCGAACAGATGTCTAGACAACTTCTAACTGATATACAATTTATCGGCTTGATGTCTAGTCGACAAAGTCTTAGTCACCATAGATTCAAGTCTATATACTTTATATCGACATGAAGTCTACATGACTAATTTTCTATTCGACATATATCATAAGTCATCAAGTCGATATACACTATATCGTCTTGATGTCTAGCTTACATAGTTCAAGCAGACTTAAGCTCTAACTGATAAAGTCTTTATACAGTCGATAAGCAGTCAAGCCGATATACATTATATTGACTAGAACTCTATTCGACATAGAGTGACTGTCCAGTCGAGAAAAACACAGTCTAGCTGATACACACTATATCGACTAGATGTCTAGTAGACACAGTCAAAATCAGCAGATTGTCTAGTCAATATACACTGTATCGACTAAATGTCTAGGAGATACTGTCTAGTCGAAACAGACTTGGTCCAATCGATATACACTATATCGACCCTAGTCTAATCGACATAGACCTTCTCCCAATTATTTCAAAGTTGGCTCTCCACTCATATCCTATATAAGTCGAGCCACCCCAATAATTTATCCAATTTCTCATTCGTTATTATGTGTGATTCTATAATCTCATATTACGTTGGCAGTGAAACTAACTCCTTGATTACTTCCAGACCGCATAAGACCATAACCATCTCTTACTTGATCTAGAATGCACCAATTATAATTTCACAAGCAATGAGCTTTATCTAGCAATGCATTACTACTACCCAAGTAATACAAGAGTTTGTAACTCAATGAACCTATCTATGACCAATATATCAGTGTTTTCATGTCCCTTTATCCCTTACATCCAAATTGAACTCAAGGCATAGAACGTATAACCATTTTAATAATTCAATCTTTGTTTCTTGATCTAGAATATACTTTCTAAAAATAGTGAGTTTAATATCATATATTATCTCAACCCAGCATGACCATGCATTTCACATTATCATTTCATCAAGGGACTCATAGATGTAACTCTTATCATATAGGAGGACAAATCTCATCTATGTCCGCACACAAACACCCAAATGATTTGTAGCGTACCTAATAACCACTCTTATCATCAACCTTTCTCAAGGAAGATTTTAGATGACATTAAGTATGCTCTTCCTCCCTTGAAGAGTATTGTGACTTCAAGTCAAAGAATCACAAATATCATTATCACTTGAGACCTACTTGTTACATGTTCATATAATAATCCACAAAGTAATCTCTAGGTGGGTTTGTCCAGTTTGTTCTCAACAAGTACCTATATGTTGAATTGATATCTAATATCATGACCTATGAGAACCGATCATCAGTTAACCCACATATTAGACTTAATGTATCATCATCTACCTAATTTTTAAGATGATACCTTGACCAGAGACCATTTAAGGATGACTCTTCTTATAAACATAGGCCCTCACATTCAAGTCATGCACTTGAATCCTATAGAAGCAAATATTCTAAGGACATTTATTATGTTAATTAATATGTCATGTTTAGAGATAAATTCTCATAAAAAAAGACTGAAGGAGGCTATATAGATTAGAAAATTCATCGACGAGCTTGATGTAGTTCTTAGCATTGTTGTTATGGTAACTCTTTACTGTGACAACAACGTTGCCATTGCACATGCCAAGGAACCAAGATCTCATCAATGCTCCAAGTACACACTATGGAGATTCCATCTTATTCGAGATTGGCGATCGAGGATATGTGAGCTTATACAGAGTATCGACTAAAGAGAATATATCGGATCCACTGGCGAATGCTCTTTCACGAAGGAAGGATAATTGTCATACTAGATCCATGGGTATTAAATATCTGAATGATCAACTCTAGTAGGATGATTATGGATTTTGTATTTGTCAGTTGTAAATTCATATGATGAAAACTACGATGCATTTCTTTTTATATATATGACATGTTCTTTGCAGTAGCAATATACTCGACATGTGTTGTATAATTGATAACTATCTCTTGCTTAGAACACTTCCAGTTCGCAGCCCCTCCAATAAGGTAAAATACAAAACCTGATTGAGACTTTGATTCACCCCCTATTTGTTTGGAAGCTAGCATCTGTGTAACCCTTTACAATAAGCTCTTCCTCTCCACCAAAAAATAAGAGTACATCCTTAATCCTTTGTAGGTACTCTGAGATATTCTTAACTACTATCCAGTGACCATCACCTAGATCAGACAGATTTCTACTAGCCATGCTCAAAGTATATGAGACATCAGGATGAGTACATAACATTGCATACATGATTGATCAATTACCGAAACATATAGAATCAACTTTATAAGGTCCTTATTTTCCATAGATTTAAGACACTAGTTGTAACGCCCCCGACTTTTCTGTGTTTTGTTTGATAGATGTTTTGCGTTACGATGACACGTTTTCGGCCTTTTGCCGTTGTTAGAGCGTAGTCTTAGCTCTTTAGGTTCCTTGTGTAACCTGTTTGCAAGATTCCACAGCTAGTCTGTGTTAGTTGTGATGACTCGGCTTAGCCTCTTAGGGAATGCTTGTGCTTTGGCTTGGGTGGTGTAAGCCCGAGTGTTCGATCATCGAATGTTGTTTTCGACTTCGTCGTTGTGTTTTAGCTTGGGTGTTTAGCTATGGTGCGAGTTTTGTCGAAATCCGCGATCATTTGCTTTTTCGCGTCGTTTCAACGTTCGTTTTGTTAGCCGGTAGTGTGTAGCCAGGCTGTTGCCTTTATTGTGCGTAACCTTGTGTGGCCGAGTCTGGTAAGGCTTGTGCTTGGTTTTAGGCTAAAATGTTAGCCATTTGTTATATATATATGTACATGTATATATATATATATGTACATGTATATATATATATATATATATATATATATATTTGTGCTTGTAATGATGAGGTGCAGTTAGCCCTTTTCTTTTTCAGCTTATATATATATAGGTTTGCTTATATATATATATATATGTTTATGAATGTGTTTATATTATTGTTCTGGATATATATATATATATATATATATATATATATATATATATATATATATATATATATATATATATGTATATATCGGTATATATATATAAGTTTATATATATTTGTTTCTAGAGGGGCTCGGGTTAGGTAGAGAAGCTGTAATGGGCTGAGTCCATTCAGCAGGCTTAGCTTTTATTTTAATTAGTTAGTGCTTAGGCTAGGCTTTTATTCTATTCAGTTTTAGTGGTTAGTGGAGGGTTTTTATATATAGGTTTGCTTATATATATATGTTTATGAATGTGTTTATATTATTTTTCTGGATATATATATATATATATGTATATATCGGTATATATATATATAAGTTTATATATATATTTGTTTCTAGAGGGGCTCAGGTTAGGTAGAGAAGCTGTAATGGGCCGAGTCCATTCAGCAGGCTTAGCTTTTATTTTAATTAGTTAGTGCTTAGGCTAGGCTTTTATTCTATTCAGTTTTAGTGGTTAGTGGAGGGTTTTTATAAGATGTCAGCTAGCTTCCTTCCTCTTTTTCCCGAGCAGCTGGATGGTTGGCTTCCAGCGGAAGGAAGAAATCGGGCGGTGGTGCTGGAGCTTTCGGCCGGCGGTTTGCTGAGCTGGGTAGGCAGTTTTTCCTCTCGGGAAGGGCCGATCCGGCTGTCTTCCTCCCTAGGTTTGTTCTTAAACCTCTCGGGCCGTCCATAGGAGTTAGGGTTTCATTTCTCTCCTCTTCCTCTAATCTAAGAAGCTCCAAGTTTGGTTTCTTCCTAGGTAGCCTTGCTGCCGGTGCCGAGCCAATGAAGTGAAGGCTGCGGCTGGAGCTTGGTGGTGAGGCAAGTGGCCCCTACCCTTGCAAATGTTCTCTTTCCTTCTTGTTTTTTTTATTTACCTGGGAGGGGTGTATCCTGTTCGGGTTGAGGATCATGATAGCTGTAGGTTTAGTGTTAATTAATCTAAGTATTTAACTAGTCTTATCTTGCTTAGGTTGCTGGTAGATCGGGTAAGGAGAAGCAGCATGAGCCTTGGAATTAATTTTCCAAGGCTCTGCATGCCAGGCGTTGAGTGGAGCTGGGGTCCGGTTTAGTTTTTGTTCAAAGGATCCAGGCATTGAGTGGAGTGGGCCTCACTAAATGCCAGGTTGTTTTTGCGGCTAAGGGTGCCAAGGCGTTGAGTGAGTCGACCTCACTCAATGCCAAGGCAGGTCTAGCATTGAGTGAGGTGAACTCACTCAACGCTACAGCTAAGACTTGCGGCTAAATCTTTGGCATTGAGGTAGTAGACCTCACTCAACGCCGCAGCTGTTTTGGCATTGAGTGAGGTAGACTCACTCAACGCCGCAGTATTTTAAGCAGTTAAGTCTGATGGCGTTGAGTGAGTCGACCTCACTCAATGCCAAAGCAGGTTTGGCGTTGAGTGAGGTAGACTCACTCAACGCCACAGCCAGGGCTTGCGGTTAAGTTTTTGGCATTGAGTGAGGGTACCTCACTCAATGCCGTGGCTGTTTTGGCGTTGAGTGAGGTAGACTCACTCAACACCGCAGTTTTTTTAGGCTAAGTCTTTAGCCTTGTGATGTGTGCTTCTTTAGGACTGTTAGAGGAGTTTTTCCTTCCTAAGGGGGATGTTGGGGTGTTCGGCTAGTTTTTGTATGCCGACTCATGGACTATGGCCAGAGGGGGTGTTTTCTGGACTCTGGAGGGGTGAAATGTATGTGCTGAGCTGTGGACACCACGAAGTCTGGACAATGGGGCCGACTTGTTTAGGTGTGTGGACCCTAAGGCTGCCACCGGTTGTGTTCACCCTTTAGTATTTATTTTGGGGTCTGGTTGTTGGTGCTGGTACTGCCACCCACTCCAGCCCCTTATTATTTATACCTCGGTCATTTGCCCACAAGGTTAGGATTGTTAGCTCTTTCTTTTCCTTCTTTTGGTTATTCCTGCTAGTATACTGATGCTTTACTGCTGCAGGTTGTTTCTTTCTGCCGAGCAGGTAACTTTTGTGCTCACACTTGGTGTGATTTACCTTTACTGTCCTTTTGATAGTACTTTTCTTCTTACTATCATACTTTTCACTTACTGTTAGCTGTTGCTTTTGTTACCGGGTTGGTAAACCCTTTTTACTCGCACTTAAATCATATATTCTTCATGCTTTGATATTGTGCTGAGGCATTCTTTCTTGAATGCCTCAGGTCAATGTTGTAGCCGATAGAGCAGCTGTTCCCTTTTAGTGGGTTTTGCTGATAGCCTCCAGGGTAGCTGAGTTACAGATCTTCCACCTTGTGAGGTAGTTATTCTTCTTTTTTGTATGGACATGCACACTCACCGGTGGGTTCATGTCGGGTTGTCGACCCTCATATGTGGCTTACTTGTTTTGCTGGATATGAATTAAAACTGCTATTTTTGCCCTCTTGGGGTTGCTTACTTGCTTCTAGGAAGGTTTTATGCTAGGTTGTATGTTAGGTATTTTAAACTCCAAACTATTATATGTATCTCATGCATATCATATTTGTAAAACTAAAACACTATCTTCTTTAAGCGTAAAGAATATCTTTCATATATAAATACTATACTCACCTTAGGAGTCGTGCATACCATAAGTGGTCCCTTGAGGGCCCTTATACTCATTTAGGGTGTCAAATCAACTAAATCAAAGTATTTTTCCTCTGCAAGCAAATATATTTTCCTATCGTGGATTAGGTGATCCACTGTGCCGAGGGATACGACCTTTAAATAAACTAGTTTCCTACTATTTTAAAACTTGTGATTTGAAGTCTTAGTGCGTTGCCTGAGTATCAACAATTATCCCCTGCTCGACGTGGCATCACAACACGTGTTTTCCCGTACTCTGGTACTTCTTAATCTCGGGGAAAATACGGGTTGTGACAGTTGGTATCAGAGGGAGGTTGCTTTACAAGTTAGTCGGGCAACCTTTCCTTTTGATTGCATTAGAAGTTTAGCTTCATAAGCAAACACACACCGATATGTCATCAGCACGTCTTGGCCAAAGCACGAACACTACACTCATAAGCATAAAGAAGTATACGGGGCATATTATGTAGTATGTGATGCATAATGCATAATATGTTTTTGTATATGGATCCACCATAGGACGCAACATGTGAGAGTTATATAGTATGAGATGCATAACTTTACCACATGAATGCAGCTAGCACGTTTTCTTTTTTTTTTCGTTGCATGGGAATGTTATGTAGTATGGGATGCATAACATTTTCATGTGTACGCCGCCCATGACATGCATTAAGGACTTTTTAGAATGCATAACACATCATGCATAACATAACATTGCATAAGCACAACATGTCAAGCTGAAGATTTGAATGATGACATATGTACACACATGGTTTTAAGTCAAAACGAATATAACGGCATGCATTTATGGTTTAGGCACATGAGTTAGTATGATGGTGCTGAACCATCTCAGGTTAAGCATAACATCATCATTATAAAACAAATCCCAGAGCATGTTTTGCACTTGAAATTCATATTTAAGTATGCTTGTCTGTATCAGGTAGTTTTGTTCTAGCTGTTGGGCTGGGTTTTAGCTAGAGCGGGTGCGGTTATAGGATGGCGAAGCGTCCTGTGACGTGATCGACTCACCAATCTAAGGGTGAGACTTCGGGATCCCAGAGTGAGGCGATAATCGAAAGCCTGTATCAGAGCAATGATGCCTTGGCAAGGCAATTGGTGGATATGAAGACCCAGATTCAGTCCTTGGTTGCAGTAGTGGCAGGGCAGGCTCAGAGAGTTCAGGACCCCGTTGGGGGTGTAGCTATTCCTTCCCCTCCTGCTCCTCTTATGCTTCCAGTCGTGGTGTCCCCGGAGATGGCCTTCATATCTCAGTTTCAGCGGCTTAGGCCCCCTACTTATGACGGGCAAGCAGATTTCATGATTTTTGATGACTGGCTGATTTCCATAGAGGAGATGTTCTCCTATTCTGGCATTATGGATAATCAGAAGGTAATGCTCGCTGCCTACCAGATCAAGGGATTGGCAAAGAGTTGGTGGCTAAGGGAGAAAGAAAGCTTGGTGGCAGGATGCACCTAAGAGTCGTTTAAGGAAATGCTGTTAAGTAAATTTCTGCCCTCGGTCGAGCGAGACCGGTTGATGAACGACTTCCTGCATTTTAAGCAAAGGAAACTCACGGTCAGTGAGTATGAGGTTGAATTTAGCAAGATGAGTTGGTTTGCTCTTGGACTTGTGAGTGTTGAAGCAGACCGGGTTAAGCTGTTTTTGGGTGGGCTAAGAAGCGACGTTCAGCAGTTAGCAAATGCCTACAGAGAAGTCAGTAATGCCAGCGTGGTTGAAGCTGCCCTGAAGGTCGAGGCCATTGAGAATGCTAAGAATAGAGGCCAACAGGCAAGGCAAGACAAGCGGAAGTATGTTGGAGGGAAAGGCCCTCAGGAACCTGATGCAATTTCAAGGAAGAAGACCAAGGGGACTTGTAGCTTCTGTGGCTGGCCGGGCCATCCTTTGGAAAAGTGCTTCAAGAGATTGGCAGCGAAGAAGGAAGAGCAAGTCCATGCTATTCAGGGTGATCCCAGAGGGGATGTGGTGTGTACTTTGTGTGGAAAGAAGGTGCATGATGCGGCTCGTTGCTGGTTGAAAGATAAAGTTTGCTTTTAGTGTGGGCAAAAGGGCCATCTCAAGACGAGGTGCCCTCAGGCGCAGCCCGTTCTCCCAGCAGTTCCATTGTAGGCATTGCCGCCACCCCCGCGCGTGGATAAAGGCAAGGGGAAGCTGAATGTTATCTCTTAGGAGGAAGCGTTGACCTCGACCTAGGTTATTTCAGGGAGATTTAAGGTAAAGAACCGCTGGGCGCACGTTCTTTTCGATTCCGGTGCTACCCACTCTTTTGTTGCTAGGGCTTTCGTGGAGCGATTCCGCTTGGGCCTAGATCGTGTTGGTGGAGCTTTCTGCATCAAGTTCCCTTCTGGTGGCTTTGTGATTTCAGATTTGGGTATTCAGGGCTGCCCAATCTTGTTGGGGGACTTTCTAGCAAAGGAGGATCTGAAGGTGATTGACCTGGAGGACTTCGATGTTATCCTAGGCATGGACTGGTTATCCAGATATGATGCGGTTATCCAGTGCAAGGGTAAGTGCTTGGATTTTGTGAAGAACAACGGTCAGCCCGAGAGCGTTTATGCCGATCCACTGAAGGAGTCCCGGGTTATTTCTGCGGTACGTGCTCGCAAGTTGCTTGATTCTGGCTTTTTGCCTGTTGGGTCTCTCTGGTAGGGAAAGATATTAGTGTGCCGCGGTTGGAGGAGATTCCTGTTGTTTGTGAGTTCTCTGATGTTTTTCCTGACGATCTTCCCGGTCTTCCACCCGATAGAGATATCGAGTTTGTTATAGATTTGGAGCCGGGTACGCATCCTATTGCTAAGGCGCCGTACTGCATGGTCCCGCGAAAGCTGGAGGAGTTGCGGATCCAGCTATATGAGATGTTGGCAAAGGGTTTTATCAGGCCGAGTTCGTCGCCCTGGGGTGCACCTGTGCTGTTCGTAAAGAAGAAAGACGGGTCGATTAGGCTATGCATCGACTACAGAGAGCTGGACAAGGTTACAATTAAGAACAGGTACCCTCTGCCTCGGATTGATGATTTGTTTGACCAGCTGTGTGGTAGTGCTGTGTTTTCAAAGATAGACCTTTGTTCGGGCTATCACTAGTTGAGGATTCGGGAGTCAGATGTTCCGCGGACAGCGCTCCGTTCTCGTCATGGGCATTTTGAGTTCTTAGTCATGTCATTTGGTTTGACTAATGCGCCTTCAACTTTCATGGATTTGATGAACCGTGTGTTCAAGGATTGCCTAGACAAGTTTGTGATTGTCTTTAATGACGACGTTTTGGTGTACTCCCGGAATGCAGAAGAGCATGATCGACATTTGCGTCTGGTCTTGGCGACTCTGAGAGACCATAAGGTTTACGCCAAGCTGAGCAAATGTGAATTTTGGCTGCCTCAGGTATATTTCCTCGACCATGTGGTTAACAAGGAGGGCATCTTAGTGGACCTAGAAAAGATCGCTGCGGTTATGGAATGGGCGAGACCTGTTACTCCTCGAGTGATCAGAAGCTTCTTGGGCTTGGCGGGATATTATAGAAGATTTGTGGAGGGATTCTCCACCCTGTATGCGCCGTTGACTAAGTTGACGCAGAAGAATGTATCCTTCGTATGGGATGGCAAATGTGAAGAGGCTTTTAAGGAGCTAAAGAGAAGGCTATATTCAGCTCCTGTTTTGTCCTTGCCTACTGAAGGTGCTGAGTATGATGTATATGTGGATGCATCGCATATCGAGCTGGGATGCGTACTGATGCAAGACGGGAAGGTGATTGCATACGGGTCGAGACAGTTAAAGACTCATGAGAGGAATAACCCTACGCACGACCTGGAGTTTGCTGCCATGATCTATGCTCTAAAGTTGTGGAGGCATTTGGTTTATGGTCTGCAGTGCATGCTTTTTACTAATCATAGGAGCTTGAAGTATGTCTTCACGCAGAAGGAGTTTAATCTTCGTAAGCGGCGATGGCTAGAGTATGTGGCCGACTATGATGTCGAGATTCAGTATCATCCGGGCAAGGCCAATGTGGTGGCCGATGCCTTGAGTCGGAAATCAGGGAAGATTTTTGGTCTCACAGCCGAGTTATTAGTAGAGGAGTTTTGTTGATGGGCATTTTTGTGGGTAGCTGCGATGTGCAGAGCAGCCTGGCAGTGGCAGAACCTTCATGGATCACGCTCACGAGATTGCATCAGAAGGATGATCCTGACCTTCTGCATTTGTATCTTCGAGCTGAGAGAGGCTAACTGCCAGATTTTTCTATAGATGATACAGGTACTTTGAAGTACCGTGGCAGGTTTTGCATTCATGCAGTTGGAGACATCAGGGTTATGGTGTGCAGGGAAGCCCATGGATCTAGCATTTCCTATCACCCAGGATCCACCAAGATGTACCGCGATTTGAAGCAGATTGCCTGGTGGTATGGGATGAAGGGAAACATAGCCAGATTTGTTTCTGAGTGCCACACTTGCAAGCGAGTGAAGGTTGATCATGGAAGACTAGGTGGCAAGTTGACTCCCTTGGAGATTCCGACTTGGAAGTGGGAAAGCATCTCGATGGATTTCATTACATGCTTGCCAAGATCTCCTAGGGGAATGATTCAGTATGGGTGACCGTGGACAGACTGACGAAGTGTGCTCACTTCATGCCATTCAAGATCGACTACCCGATGAGGAAGATAGCAGAGCTGTATTTGGAGGAGGTCATCAGACTGCATGGTGTACCCATGAGCATTATATCGGATCGAGACTCCAGGTTCATGTCTCGTTTTTGGAAGAGTCTTCAAGAGGGGTTGGGGTTAGATTTGAGGTATTCCGCTGCTTAACACCCGCAGACAAACTATCAGACGGAGCGGGTAAATAAGATTGTGGAAGATATGATCCGATGCTATATTCTGGACCACGGTGGGGCGTGGGACGAGCGTTTGCGGCTTATGGAGTTTGCGTATAACAACAACTATCAAGAAAGCTTGCAAATGGATCCTTTTGAGGCTTTGTATGGGAGGCGCTGCAGGACTCCTTTGTTTTGGGCTAAGTTGGGCGAGAGACCCTTGTTGGGTCCATAAGCACTCGAGGAGATGGAGATTTCGGTGAAGCTTATTCGGGAAAAGCTTCGAATAGCCCAGGAGAGATATGAAAAGAACGCCAACCGGCGTAGATCAGATTTGGAATTTGCTGTGGGGGACCAGGTGTTCTTAAAGGTTTCCCTGATGAACGAGATTAAGAGGTTTGCCAAGAACAGGAAATTGGACCCAAGATACTTGGGGCCATTTTTGATTACTGAGTGGATTAGAGTATCAGCTTATAGGTTAGAGTTGCCTGCAAAGTTTCCTGGCGTGCATAATGAATTTCACATCAGTCAGTTGCAGAAGTGTGTGAAGAGTGACAGGCAGGTTTTGGATTCTTTGCCCCAGTTGGAGCCGAACCTTTCTTTTGTGGAGGTGCCTGTCCGCGTCTTGGATGCTCAGGATCACGTGTTGCGGAGGAAAATCATTCCTATGGTTAAGATTTTGTTGAAGAACCAGGATGTGGAAAGCGCGACTTGGGAGCTAGAGTCGGTGATGAGGAAGGCTTACCCTCATCTGTTTCCCTCACCTTTTGCCTGGTATGTATTGTGTTTTTTTTTCTCATAGCTTTGGCTTAGCTATTTCTTTTTCCGTCTTGATAGAAGTGTTTTGTGTAAAGTTTCAAGGCGAAACTTTCTTTTATGGGGGGTGACTGTAACGCCCTCGGCTTTTTTGTGTTTTGTTTGATAGATATTTGGCGTTACGATTATGCGTTTCCGGCCTTTTGCCATTGTTAGAGCGTAGTCTTAGCTCTTTAGGTTCCTTGTGTAACCTGTTTGCAAGATTCCCCAGCTAGTCTGTGTAAGTTGTGATGACTCGTCTGAGCCTCTTAGGGAATGCTTGTGCTTTGGCTTGGGTGGTGTAAGCCTGAGTGTTCGATCATCGGATGTTGTTTTCAACTTCACCGTTGTGTTTGTAGCTTGGGTGTTTAGCTACGGTGCGAGTTTTGTCGAAATCCGCGATCGTTTGTTATTTCGCGTCGTTTCGACGTTCATTTTGTTAGCCGGTAGTGTGTTGCCAGGCTGTTGCCTTTGTTGTGCGTAGCCTTGCGTGGCCGAGCCTGGTAAGGCTTGTGCTTGGTTTTAGACTAAAATGTTAGCCATTTATTTTTTATATATATATGTACATGTATATATATATATATCGGTATAGATATATAAGTTTATATATATATATTTGTTTCTAGAGGGGCTCAGGTTAGGTAAAGAAGCTGTAATGGGCCGAGTCCATTCAACAGGTTTAGCTTTTACTTTAATTAGTTAGGGTTAGGCTAGGCTTTTATTCTATTCAGTTTTAGTGGTTAGTGGAGGGTTTTTATAAGATGCCAGCTAGCTTCCTTCCTCTTTTTCCAGAGCAGCTGGCTGGTTGGCTTCCAGCGGAAGGAAGAAATCGGGCGGTGGTGCTGGAGCTTTCGGCCGGCGGTTTGCTGAGCTGGGTAGGCAGTTTTTCCTCTCGGGAAGGGCCGATCCGGCTGTCTTCCTCCCTAGGTTTGTTCTTAAACCTCTCGGGACGTCCATAGGAGTTAGGGTTTCAGTTTTCTCCTCTTCCTCTTCTCTAAGAAGCTCTAGATTTTGTTTCTTCCTAGGTAGCCTTGCTGCCGGTGCCGAGCCAGTGAAGTGAAGGCTGCTGTTGGAGCTTGGTTGTGAGGCAAGTGGCCCCTGCCCTTGCAAATGTTCTCTTTCCTTCTTGTTTTTTTTATTTACCTGGGTGGGTTGTATCCTGTTCGGATTGAGGATCATGATAGCTGTAGGTTTAGTGTTAATTAATCGAAGTATTTAACTAGTCTTAGCTAGCTTAGGTTGCTGGTAGATTGGGTAAGGAGAAGCAGCATGAGCCTTGGAATTAATTTTACAAGGCTCTGCATGCCAGGCATTGAGTGGAGCTGGGGTCGGGTTTAGTTTTTATTCAAAGGGTCCAGGAGTTGAGTGGAGTGGGCCTCACTCAACGCTAGGTTGTTTTTGCGGCTAAGGGTGTCGAGGCATTGAGTGAGTCGACCTCACTCAACGCCAAGGCAGGTCTGGAGTTGAGTTAGGTGAACTGACTCATCGCCACAGCTAAGACTTGCGGCTAAGTCTTTGGCGTTGAGTGAGTAGACCTCACTCAACGCCACAGCTGTTTTGGCGTTGAGTGAGGTAGACTCACTCAATGCCGCTGTCTTTTCAGCAGTTAAGTCTGATGGCGTTAAGTGATTCGACCTCACTCAACGCCAAAGAAGGTTTGGCGTTGAGTGAGGTAGACTCACTCAATGCCACAACCAGGGCTTGCGGTTTAGTCTTTGGCATTGAGTGAGGGTACCTCACTCAACACCGTGGCTGTTTTGGCATTGAGTGAGTTAGACTCACTCAACGCTGTAGTTTTTTTTAGGCTAAGTCTTTAGCCTTGGGATGTGTGCTTCTTTAGGACTATTAGAGGAGTTTTTTCCTTCCTAAGGGGGATGTTGGGGTGTTAAGATAGTTTTTGCATGCCGACTCGTGGTCTATGGTCGGAGGGCGTGTTTTCTGGACTCTAGAGGGGTGAAATGTGTGTGCTGAGCTGTGGACACCACGAAGTCTGGACAATGGGGCCGACTTGTTTAGGTGTGTTGACCCTAAGGTTTCCACCAGTTGTGTTCACCCTTGAGTATTTATTTTGGGGTCTGGTTGTTGGTGCTGGTACTGCCACCCACTCCAGCCCCTTATTATTAACACCCTGATCATTTTCCCACAAGGTTAGGATTGTTAGCTCTTTCTTTTCCTGTTTTTGGCTATTCCTGCTAGTATACTTATGCTTTACTGCTGCAGGTTGTTTCTTTCTGCCGAGCAGGTAGCTTTTGTGCTCACACTTGGTGTGATTTACCTTTACTGTCCTTTTGATAGTATTTTTCTTCTTACTGTCATACTTTTCACTTACTGTTAGCTGTTGCTTTTGTTACCGGGTTGGTAAACCCTTTTTACTCGCACTTAAATAATATATTTTTCATGCTTTGATATTTTTCTGAGGCGTTCTTTCTTGAATGCCTCAGGTCCAGGTTGTAGTCGATAGAGCGACTGTTCCCTTTTAGTGGGTTTTGCTGATAGCCTCCAGGGTAGCTGAGTTACAGATCTTCCACCTTGTGAGGTAGTTATTCTTCTTTTCTGTATGGACATGCACACTCACCGGTGGGTTCGTGTCGGGTTGTCGACGCCCACAGGTGGCTTACTTGTTTTGCTGGATATTAATTAAAACGACTGTTTTTTCCCTCTTTGGGTTGCTTACTTGCTTCTGGGAAAATTTTATGCTAGGTTGTATGTTAGGTATTTTAAAATTCTAAACTATTATATGTATCTCATGCATATCATATTTGTAAAACTAAAACACTATCTTCTTTAAGCGTAAAGAATATCTTTCATATATAAATACTATACTCACCTTAGGAGTCGTGCATACCATAAGTGGTCCCTTGAGGGCCCTTATACTCATTTAGGGTGTCAAATCAACTAAATCAAAGTATTTTTCCGCTGCAAGCAAATATATTTTCCTATCGTGGACTAGCTGATCCATTGTGCTGAGGGATACGTCCTTTAAATAAACTAGTTTCCTACTATTTTAAAACTTGTGATTTGAAGTCTTTGTGCGTTGCCTGAGCGTTAGCAGTTATCCCCTGCTCGACGTGGCATCATAACACTTGTTTTCCCGTACTCTGGTACTTCTTAACCTCGGGGAAAATGCGGGTTGTGACAGCTGCAGCTCAGTTGGTAACAACTGCTGTTAGGAGAAGCTGTTTAAGGGTTGCGGGTTCGAAACCTTTTGCCAACAACCTACTGAGAGGATTAAATGGCCGTACAGGGATGACGTTGGGGTGTGCGGGTTGCAGCCCTGTAACGACACTTGGTCTAAAGGGCCGGGCCGTTACACTAGTCCTTAGAGATACTCACACCATGTGAAATGGGTAAGAATCCCTTCTTGGACTCAAGCATGTTAAACTTCTTCAACATCTTTTCAATGTATTCACTTTGGGTCAAACCCAACAACTTCTTCGATCTATCTCTATAGATCTTAATACCAAGTATGCAGATCGCTTTGCCCAAGTCATTTATAGAAAAGTAGTTCCCTAGCCTATTCTTAATAGCTTTTAGGGTCCGAATTTAATTCTCGATCAGTAGTATGTAATCAATGAAAAATATCAAGAATATAGCAGTATTCTCACTAATCCTCTTATAAACACAAGGCTCAACTTCATTCTTGATTAAACAAAACTCATTAATTTTCTTATCAAAATGAAGATTCCAACTTCAAGAATCTTATTTCAATCCATAAATGGATCTCTGCAACTTGCAATAATAAGAAGAATTCTGATAGACATTACTATGGAAATAGGGGAAAAGGTCTCATCATAATCAACATCATGAATTTTCTTGAAATCTTTAGCCACTAATCACCCTACTAATGTCTGTACATCCCTATCTATGTCGGTCTTCTTCTTGAATACCCACTTGCACCCTATGGGTAATACCCCTTTAGGTGGTTACACCAAGGTCCAAACTTGATTTGCATACTTGGAGTCCATTTCAGATTTCATAGCCTTAAGCCACTTCTCAGAGTCTACTCCATTCATAGCCTCTTGATAGGTTGCATACCCATCATTATGATACATATGCAACACATTGCCTATTTGAAGCATGAGAAATCCATATCTCTTAGACTCAAATCTAGGTCTACCAGATCTACATAGGACTTGTGTTTCTTGAGCATGCTCTCTAGCTACAATAACTTGTAGTTCGTGCTCAGGTTCCAATTCTGGTTCATTTATTTTTTACGGTTCTTGAACTTCTTCAAGTTTTATTTTAGTGAACTTTCTAGATATGAACTTTTCTCTAAAAAGATTTTAGTCCTTATAATAAGCACTTTTCCCTCAAATAGAATATTGGAATGATATCCTTTAATTTCCTTAGGATAACCCACTAGATAAAACTTATCTTTTTTAGCCTCAAGTTTGTCAGGAATTAGACCTCTCACGTATGCCGTATAACCTCAAAATTTTATGAAAGACATACAATGCTGCTTCCTAGTCCATATATCATATGGTATCTTTTAAGTCATTTTAGTCGGAACATGACTTAGTATTAAAGCAGCTATTTCTAGAGCATATCCCCAAAAGGAAATAGACAGATCTACATGACTCAAATATGCTGTGTTGTTCCAGGTGGAGTGAGTTTTGATACATTACCTCATTCTTTCAGATGATCGTGAAACTCTTGACTAAAAAATTCGCCACCTCGATCAGATCAGAGTTCTTTAATTGTCTTTCCTAGTTTGTTTTGTACTTCATTCTTTAACCCCTTAAAATTTTCAAAGGATTTGGATTTGTTCTTCATCAGATACACATATCTGTATCTGCAAAAATCACCAGTAAATGTAATAAAGTAATGGAACCCACCTCTTGACATATAACTCATGGGTCAGCATACAACTATATATTATACACAAAAGATCAACAACCCTCTCAGTATGACTAGTGAAAAGGGCTTTAGTCATTTACCCAAATAAGCAAGACTCGCATCACTTAAATGATTCTTAATCAAATTTCGTCCAATAGTTCATCTTTAAGAAGGTTAGATATGCACTTCTGATTTATATGGCCTAAACGACAATGTCAATGGTACGTAGGATTCAATTCATTTGTTTTCTATCTTTTAGTATTTTCTACATTATAGATTAGCTTGTCTAGGTTCAAAACATTCAGACCATTAAAAATTTGAGTTTCACCATAACAAAAATCATTTATATATATAGAACAACTATTGTTCTTAATAATAAATAAAAAAACTTTCATGTCTAAACATGAAATTGATATAATACTTCTAGTTATGGTTGGAAAAAAATAATAATTATCTAGTTTTATTATAAGTCCAATGGGAAAAGAAAGACGATAAACTCTTACGGCAATGACAATAACTCTTGATCCATTTCCAAAGCATAGGTCTACCTCTCCTTTACCTAGTAATCTTCTCCGTCCTAGTTCTCGTACATTTATATAAATGTGAGAAACACTTCTGGTATCCAATACGCAAGATGGAGCAGAAATGTTTATCTCTATAAGAAAATACATGAAGTGGAAGTCATACTTCCATTCTTCTTCTATAGATCCTCAATATAGAGGGGACAGTTCCTCCTCCATTTCTCTGCCTTCTCGCAATAGTGGCATTTCCCTTACTTAGCTAATCCCTTCTTCTTCAGTGTTGAATACATGGGATCAAGATAAGACTTAGATCATATCTTCTTCTTCTTAGATCTATTAGCCTTGATCTTGCCTTTATGAACCATCAGTAATGGCCTAACATGCTTTGCCTTATTTGTGTTGTTCTCGACAGTTCTCAATATACATAGGAGCTCGGGGAGTGTCTTTTCTATTTTATTCATGTTATAGTTCAAGACAAATTGCTCATAACTGTCCGACAACGATTGCAGGATCAGGTCAGTAGCCAACACTTAGCCTAAGGGAAAACTCAGTCTCTCAAGGTTCTCAATGTACCCAATCATCTTGAGTACATGAGTCCCTATTGGGTTGTGAGCTCCCATATTGCAATGAAATAATGTCTTAGATATATCAAACCTCTCTTGTCAAGCTGACCCTTAAAACATTTTTTTAGGTGCTCGATTATCTTATAACCACACATGCTCTCATGTTGCTTCTAAAGCTCAGAGGTCATTATAGTAAGCATGAGGCATTCAGTATTTAAGGAATCATTTTGATACTTCTTGTAACCATCTTAATCTACATGAGAGGCAGATCCTGCTGGCTCCATAGGGGGATTCTCTTCCAAGACATAGAACTTGCTCTCAAGGACAAAGTGGAGTGTGAACCACTTGTCATGAAAATTCTACAAGAATTATGCAAAGTAATTTTAGTACCATGTTTCAAAATACATTTTTTTATTTAATAAAGACTTTAATTAAATGCTCCAATTATTTTGTTCAAATTGATAACCCTTAAATTAATTCAGAGAGCTTATGCAAGCTCCTCTCTAGTGGACAAGATCCGTATCGTACCCCATCATAATTCAGCATTGGCAGATCACCCATAATGTGGATATTTTGGTAGGAAACCTTTGTCAATTGCATCACCATACAACTCTTGTATGGTTGGTGAATAACTTTTATATGCATCCATGTTATGGTTCATGCCAACCCTATGCCTCTAGGCACTCAACCGTTGATGTCACCTAGTTAAGTTGGACCCGATGTCGACATCAGGATATCATAATTATCCACGCGCACCCTTACAAAGATAGATTAATGCAATTTAATTTTGCAAGCTCACACTTCATCAATCGAGGTAGGAAGAGTTTCGACCATCAGAAGGAATCCAAACACTTAATATAAGATTGAAGGGATTTTCATTATATTTGATTAACACTTAATTATGATTAACAATTAATCACTTGCACACTGTTAGATTAAATCATGAAAAGATTACACCATTCACATCCCAGAAATATTTCAGATTCACTATAAAGAAAACCATCAACTATTGATGTTAAGGAATAAATATGGACATTTAGAATGATTCTAAATCTTTAGATTTACATGTGTTGGACACATAAAAAAGCATTCCTCCTTATAACAGTAAACAAGCTCACCTTTCTATGATTTAGTTTCACAACAAGACATAGAAGAAGACGGTTACTACAAGGGGATTTAATTTCTAAAACATGGAATTTGTAAAAACATGAGCTTTGATACCACTATTGAATTTTCCTTAGTTATGACACATCACATGCACGCATTGGAAATTGTTCTAGAAAAACTCTAACTAGAAGCATGGAGATCTTGCAAAAGCCATGAATCAAGAAATAAATCCAGCAAGTGCAAAAGTACCTGTGTCGAAATGAAGATTTACGTCTCAATCGTGCTTCAAAATCTATTATTGATATTTATGTGCTTCTTCTTCCTCCGAGTCAAAATCTAAGAAAATATGCTACTATGTCTGATTCAAAATCATAGGATGGGCATCAGTTGAACCACGAGAACACAGAAGTAGATCCACGCCTTTATGGATATTCACACAAACGACAAGAAACACCTCCTATCATTGAGGGATAGAGGCTGGAAGAAGATAGGGGTCTTCTTCTCCACAAATTGCTAGATTTATTTGCTGGAGAAGATCACCAACAATAAGGCTCTAGTTCACAAAAGGAGCACTACCATCGAATTCGCCGTTCTTCAAAACTTTTCAAAAAAGTGGCGAGGGAATAGTTATGGCTTAACCTTTGATCTGAAATTATATCTACATATAAATATTAGTGATCCGGGTTCAGTTTCAATTGAAATTATCCTAATAACATGTGTACTAAGTTTAGGGTTTTAAACATGAGAGTAAACTATATATACATGTGTTGACTAGATGTCTAGTCGTTATACAATATATCGACTAGATGTCCAGTCAACATATACTATGCAAGCATGAATTCCAATCAACATATATTATACATGCCTAAAGTCTAATTGACATACACTATGTCGACTTGATATCTAATCGACATACACAATGTTAACCAGATGTCCAGACAGCTTCTAGTAAATATACACTTTATCATTTTGGCGTTTAGTCAACAAAGTCTCAGTCAGCAAACAATCAAGTCAATAAACTTTATATCGACTTGAAGTCTACAAGGCAGACTTTCTAGTTGACATATATCATAAGTCATCAAGTCGATATACACTATATCATCTTGATGTCTAACAGACATAGTTCAAGAAAACTTTAGTTCTAGATGATACTCTTACTGTCCAGTCGATAAGCAGTCAACCTAATATACATTATGTTGACTAGAAATATAGTTGACACGATGGGACTATCATGTCGACACAGACACAATCTAGTCGATATACATTATATCGACTAGATTTCTAGTCGACATTGTCTAGTCGACACATTCAAAATTGACAGATAGTATAGTCGATATACACTATATTGACTAGATGTTTATTCGATACTGTCTAGTCGACACAGGCTTGGTTTAGTCGATATAGACTGTATTGACACCCAGTCCAGTCGACATAGACCTTCTCCTGATCATTTCAAACTTAGATCAACACTCATATCCTGTATAAGTTGAGGATCCCCGATCATTTATCTAATTTCTCGTACGTTATTATGTGCAAACTCATAAACTCATATTACGTTGACAGTGAGTCCAACTCATTGATTACTTCCAGATCACATTGTTGGTGCTACCATTGTGATCTAGAAGTGATCACGCATGTAGTCTCACTGCAAATGCAGTATGAGCCTATCAGGGTCGCACAAAAGAACATTTGGAGAAATTGGGAGATTGGCTTAGTATGATTTGCTCATCTTATGAGTGGAAAAAGACTTAGCAACAACCAGTCCTTGGAAAACATCGAGTGCGTTGAGACCACTCAACGCTTTCGTCGAGTCAAGTGTTGACTCATCGAATGTTGGCGTTGAGTGTGTTGAGTTTACTCAACGATTCGTCGAGTCAAAGAGTTGATTCGTCGAGTATGACATTTAAACATTGAGTGTGTTGAGTTCACTCAACGATTCGTTGAGTCAAGGTGTTGATTTGACAAGTCTAAGTCTCAGGCATTGAGTGTGTTGAGTTCACTTAATGCCTTCGTCGAGTTAAAGGTTGACCCGACGAATCTGGCACTTAGGCGTTGAGTGCGTTGAGTCCATTCAATGCCTTTGTCGAGTCAAGTGTTGATTTGATGGGTTTGGCGCTGAGAGCATTGAGGCGTTGAGTTCACTCAATGCCATTCATCCAATATCATATGGATACTTGACGAATCATCGAGTATAGTTTATATACTCGACGATTCGTCGTATATGTCATTGATACTCGACGATTTGTCGAGACAAGGGTTGTCTGGTCGAAAATATTGGATTCTAAGTCCTGGGTTTGCGATTAGCGATGTGAGCTGTTCTATTTATTCCTTGGGTATAAATAGAAGGTTTTAGGGTTTCAAAGTAACTGTTCATTCTGTCTAAGCACACGAGCCGCATTGTGCAAAAGAACCGAGACCTAAAAGGCGACGGAAGTCGTTCCGCCCGCCGCCGATCCCGCCATCGCCGCTTAGTTTGATTCCGGCGAGTGTCGCCCCCGCCTCTTTTGTAACGTACCTAGAAGTCTGTGAAGACGCAGAGCTTTCTATCCCTACCTAGATCTTGTGCGGCAAGATTCTACGGGTCCTCCCATTCGTGTAGAATTCCTGTAGAGGTACGAACCGTATTCTTCACTAGGAACTGTAGCTGCAAAGTGGTCGGCTGAATTTCTGGAGCATCTAGGTTCAGTATAGACTCAATCCCACAAAGGTAATTTTATTTTACTGCATTTACTTCTTGATTAATGTTCATCGCTATATCTGAACTCTTTTGGGTTTTCTTATTCCTTATTTCCACTGCATGCACAACTGTTGTGTAATCCTAGCAAAACCCCAACACACATAAGACCCTAAGATATGCACGATCATGTATCCTATGAACATGATCATGCACCACTTTCATTTAGACAGCTTAAACTGGGCATAAAATTCCATGTTGCGCACATCTGTGTGATGCATTGTATATGCCCATGCATAAGCAATTATCAAATCTGGCGATTTTTGACATCTCTGTCTTCTGTCCGTGCGACCCTCAGTGCACGACCGTGCGTCTACGCGCAAGTGACTTTCAAATTGCAAATTCATACGGCCAGGTGGTACGCTCCCTCTTGGACCCCGTTAGGGGCTCTGCCCCTATGACCCCGCTAGGGGCGCAGACCCTTGGAACCCCTCCAGGATCGCATGTGATTTTGTTGTGATATCTTTATTACACCTTAATAGTAACCGTCACTCTTGTTGGTTTGTGAAACCAAGTATGTGTTAGATTTTGAATCTCACATAGAGAGACGAGCTTATCTACTGTGTAAGTGGTGTTGGTGTTGCTCATGTCCAGTGCATGTAAATCTGAGGATTTAGAAGGGTTCTAGATGTTCAGATTTAGCCCAGTTAATCAAGTGTTGATGATTTCCTTGTGCACATCTGGGATGCATTTGGATTCTGATTGCAGTTTTTTCATTCTGTGGATGTGCACACTGGTTAATAGTTAACCATGATTAAGTGTTATTCAATTGTTTAAAAATCCATTAAGAAATATTAAGTATTCAGATGCCTTCTGATGAATGACACTCTTCCCGCCTCGATCGATGAAGTATGGGCTTGCCAAAGCAAGGTGCATTAATCTATCTTGCTAAAGGTGTGAGCGAATAATTGTGATATCTCACTGTTGACATCCAGTCAAACTTAACTGGGTCACCTCAAAAGTTGAGTGCCCAAAGGCATAGGGTTGGCATGCACCATATGATGGATGCGAATAAAGAGTTATTCACCAGCCATACAGGAGTTGCATTGTGATGCAATCGACAAGAGTTGCCTACCTAAATAGCTGCATTGTGAGAGAAAAGCCAAAGCTGACTCATAATGTTGGTGAAATATGGATCTTGTCCACTAAGAGAGTTACTCACATAAACTCTTCGAATTGATATCGATGGTTATCAGTTTGATAAAAATAGTGGGGGTATTTTGATTAAAGTCCTAATTGAAGTAAATAAGATGTATTTTGAAATGTAGTACTGATTTTACTTTGCATTGATCCTTATAGAAATTCCATGGCAAGTGGTTCACACTCCACCCTGTCCCTCAGAGTCATCCTTGAGAAGGAAAAGCTAAGTGGGACTAATTATTTGGACTGGTACAGGAGCTTGAGAATTGTTCTCAAGCAAGAGCGCAAGCTCTATGTTTTGGAAGAGGAATCCCCTGAAGAGCCTGCCGGGAATGCGTCCCGTGCTGATAAGGATACTTATAAGAAGTATCTTGATGAATCCTTAGACGTCGAATATCTCATGCTGGCAACCATGAAATATGAGCTCCAAAAGCAATATGAGAACATGGGTTATAATGAAATTGACGAGCATCTCTAGAAAATGTTTCAAGGGCAAGCTCATCAAGAGAGGTTTGACGTCACTAAGGCATTGTTCCAGTATAAGATGGGAGCTCGGTACCTAATAGGGACTCATATACTCAAGATGATTGGGTATATAGAGAATCTTGAGAGACTAGGCTTCCCTCTGGGCCAAGAGTTGGCCACAGACCTGATCCTGCAATCATTGCCGGAAAATTATGAGTAGTTTGTCTTGAACTATAACATGAATAAAATAGACAAGACACTGCCCGAGTTCCTAGGCATATTAAGAACTGTCGAAATCAACATGAAGAAGGCCAAGACTTCTAGCCCCATACTGATGGTGCATAAATGCAAGAGCAAGGCCAAGGGATTCAAAAAGACAAAGGAAGGACCTAAGTCTTCTCTAGAGCCCAAGTATTTAACACTCAAGAAGAAGGGCTTAGTGAAAGAAGGGAAATGCCACCACTATGGCAAGGCTGGTCATTTGAGGAGGAATTGTCCTTCATATATTAAGGGTCTACACAAGATGAAGGGAGGTATGATTTCCACTTCAAGTATCTATGTTATAGAGATAAACTTTTCCGCTCCTTCATCCTGGGTATTGGATACCGGATGTGGTTCTCACATTTGTATAAATGTGCAGAAACTGGGAAGGAGAAGATTGCTGAGTAAAGGGGAGGTAGACCCGCGTGTTGGCAATCGAGTAAGAGTTACTGCTATTGCTGTAGGAATTTACTGTCTTTCTTTACCCAGTGGGCTTGTAATAGAACTTGATAATTGTTATTATGTTCCTTCCATAACTAGAAACATTATATTCATTTCATACTTGGATATGATTGGTTTTTTTTATTATTATTAAGAATAATTGTTGTTTGATATTTAAGAATGATGTTTGTTATAGTATAGCCCAAATTTTTAATGGTTTATATGTTTTGAACTTAGACCATCAGATCTATAATATAGAAAATACTAAAAGATTAAAAACGAATGACTCAAACCCTACGTACCTTTGGCATTGTCGTTTGGGCCATATAAATGAGAAACACATATCCAAGCTCCATAAAGATGGGCTACTGGACTCATTTGATTATGAATCATTTGAGAGATACGAGTCTTGTTTGTTAGGCAAGATGACAAAGGTCCCTTTCACTGGTTTCAATGAGAGGGCTGGTGATCTCTTGGGTATAGTACATAGTGATGTATGTGGACCCATGAGTTCTATGGCTAGAGGTAGGTATTTCTACTTTGTTACATTTAATGATGACTTCGGTAGATACAGATACGTGTATTTTATGAAGTGCAAATCTGAAACCTTTGAAAAATTCAAAGAGTTTAAGAATGAAGTAGAGAACCAGCTGGATAAGAAGGTTAAATCACTCCGATCTGATCGAGGTGGAGAATACCTGAGTCATGAGTTTCGAGATACCTGAAAGAGTGTGGTATTGTATCACAGCTCACTCCACCTAGAACACCAAAGCATAATGGTGTGTCTGAGCGGAGGAATAGTACTATTTTAGACATGGTACGGTCGATGATGAGTCATGTAGATCTACCAGTTTCCTTTTGGGGTTTTGCTCTAGAAACTGCTTTTACACTAAATCATGCTCCAACGAAAGAGGTTCTGAAGACACCATATGAGATATGGACTGGGAAGCGTCCTAATATGTCGTTCATTAAGATTTAGAGCTATGAGGCATACGTGCGACGTCAAATTCCTGACAAGCTGGAATCCAAGTCAGATAAGTGTTATCTTGTGGGGTATCCTAAGGAAACTAAAGGGTACTATTTCAACCTACCGTCTGAGGGCAAAGTGTTTGTAGCGAGGACTGTTGTCTTTCTTGAGAAAGAGTTCTTAAGTAGAAAGACTACCAGGGTAGAATTTGAAGAAAGTCAAGAATCACAAATTGTGAATGAATCGAAATTGGAACCTGATCCAAGACTACAATTTGTTGTAACTGGAGAGCCTGCTCAGGAAACACAAGTTCCACGTAGATCTGGTAGACTAAGTTTTGAGCCTGAGAGATATGGATTTCTCGTGTCTCAAATAGGTAATGTGTTGCTTATGAGCCTACAACCTACAAAGAGGCTATGAGTGGACCGGGATCCGAAAAGTGGCTTGAGGCCATGAAATCTGAAATGGACTCAATGTATGAAAACCAAGTTTGGACTTTGGTGGAACCACCTGAAGGGGTACGACCCATAGGGTGCAAGTGGGTCTTCAAGAAGAAGATCGACATGGATGGGAATATACAGACATTCAAAGGGCGACTTGTGGCTAAAAGTTTCAAGCAAATTCATAGTATTGAATATGATGAGACCTTTTCCCCTGTTGTCATGGTTAAGTCCATCAGAATTATGCTTGCTATTGCTGCGTAGTCATGGCAGATGGATGTCAAAACGGCTTTCCTAAATGGAAACCTCTTTGAGGAAGTGTATATGACATAACCAGATGATTTTGTATCTCCAGGTGAAGCCACTAAAATATGCAAGCTGCAGAGATCCATTTATGGATTAAAACAGGCTTCTTGAAGTTAGAATCTTCATTTTGATGAAAAGATCAAAGAGTTTGGTTTTATCAAAAACGAGGATGAACCGTGTATTTATAAGAGGATTAGTGGGAGCATTGTTGTCTTCCTGATATTTTATGTAGATGACATACTGCTGACAGGGAATGATAAACCGACACTACAAGTTGTTAAGAATAACCTAGGGAGCTGCTTTTCTATGAAAGACTTGGGCGAGGTGACTTATATAATTGGTATTAAGATCTATAAAGATAGATCGAAGAAGTTGCTGGGTTTGACCCAATGTACATACATTGATAAGGTGTTGAAATGGTTCAACATGATTGAGTCCAAGAAATGATTCTTACCCATATCTCATGGTGTGAGTCTCTCTAATGACCAGTGTACTAAGTCTTGTGAAGATAAGGACCGCATGAAGTTGATTCTATATGCTTCGACAATTAGGTCAATCATGTATGCAATGATATGTACTCGACCTGATGTGTCTTATGTCTTGAACATGACTAGCAGGTATCAGTCTGATCTCGGTAAAAGTCACTGAATTGCCGTTAAGAATATTATGAAGTACTTGTGAAGGACTAAGGATACGTTCATGGTATTTGGTGGAGAGAAAGAGCTTGTTGTAAGAGGTTATACGGATGCTAGCTTCTAAACTGATAGGGACAACTCAAATTCTCAGTCAGGGTTCATATTTTGCCTAAATGGAGGTGCTGTTAGCTGGAAGAGTTCCAAGCAGGAGACAATTACCGTACAATTGGTCGAGTATATCGCTGCAGCAAATGCAGCGAATGAGGATGTATGGATCAGGAAATTCATCAATGAGTTAGATGTAGTTCCTAGCATTGTTCGTCCCGTAGATCTTTGCTATGACAACAACGGTGTAATTGCACTTGCTTTAGAACCTAGATCTCATCAGTGCTCCAAGCACATACTTCGACGGTTCCATCTTATTTGAGAGATTGTCGATCGAGGAGATGTGAGCATTTGTAGAGTGTCGACTGAAGAAAATATTGCGAATACACTGACAAAGCCTCTAGCGTAGAGAAAGTATGATAGTCATGTTAGATTTATGGGTATACGATACCTTAATGATCAACCCTAGTGGAAGTCTCTTGGATTGTATGTTTGTTGGCTGTAATAATTCATTTGATGAATATAATACTGTATATATTTCATTTATATATTTTGGTAAGTTCATTTATTTGTAAAATTATTTCTATTGTGATAGAGTAATTTAACATAATAAATGTCCTCAGAATGTTGGCTTCGATAGGAGTCAAGTGGTGACTTGAATGTGAGAGCCTATGTTTTAAAAGCTTCATTCTTAAATTGTCCCTGGTCGAGTGTCATCTTATAAGCTAAGGGAGATGATGACACATTGAGACTAGCATGTGCGTTGACTGATGACCGGTTCTCACAGGTCATGATATTGTGATATCAAGTCATCATATGGGTACTTGTTAGTGAACAAGTTGTACTGGACAGACCCACTATGAAAATACTTTATGGATTGTTATATGAATGTGTCACAAGTATGGCTCAAGTGGCAATGGTGTTTGTGGTCCTTTGACCTGAAGTCACAACATTCATCGAGTGAGGAAGAGCGTGCTTTAATGCTATCAAAAGTCCAATCTTGAGAAAGTTGGATGATAAAGGTGGTTATTGGGTACGATACGAATCATTTGGGTTTTTGCGTGTGAGCAAAGATGGGATTTATCTTCCTATATGACAGGAGTAGCATCCAAGGGCCCCTTGATGGAATGGGATTGAGAAATGCATGACCATGCTTGGTTGAGTAAATATATGATATTGGGCTCAAGAATTTTTGGAAGTCCATTCTAAATCAGGAAACTGGGATTGAACAATTACGAGGGTGACAAAGTCTATACCTGTAGTTTTATCCGGATGTAAGGGACGAAGGGACATGATGACACTGATACATTGGTCACATTGGATTTTGAGTTCTAAACTCTTATTTCTTGGGGAGCAATGATGCATTGCTAGATGCAGCTCATTGTTTGTTAAGCTTTTATTTGATACTTTCAAGATAAAGTGGGAGACTGTTGGTGTTACCATTGTGATCTGGAAGTGATCAAGCATATAGTCTCATTGCCAACGCAGTATGAGCCTATCAGGGTCGCACATAAGAATGTTTGGAGAAATTAGGAGATTTGCTTAGTATGATTTGCTCATATGATGAGTGGAAAAAGACTTGGCAACAACCAGGACTTGGAAAGCGTCGAGTGCGTTGAGACCACTCAACACTTTCGTCGAGTCAAGTGTTGACTCGTCGAACGTTAATGTTGAGTGTGTTTAGTTTACTCAACAATTCGTCGAGTCAAAGAGTTGATTCGTCGAGTATGACATTTAAGCATTGAGTGCGTTGAGTTCACTCAAAAATTCATTGAGTCAAGGTGTTGATTCGACGAGTCTAAGTCTCAGGAGTTGAGTGCGTTGAGTTCACTCAATGCCTTCGTCGAGTTAAAGGTTGACTCGAGGAATCTGGCACTTAGGCATTGAGTGAGTTGAGTCCACTAAACGCCTTCGTCGAATGAAGTGTTGATTTGTCGGGTTTGGCACTGAGAGCGTTGAGGCATTGAGTTCACTCAACGCCATTCGTCGAATATCATATGTATACTCGATGATTCATCGAGTATAGTTTGTATACTTAACGATTCATCGTATATGTCATTGATACTCGACGATTCGTCAAGACAAGGGTTGTCTGTTCGAGAACGCTGGATTTTAAGTCCTGGGTCTGCGATTAGCGATGGGAGCTGTTCTATTTATTCCTTGGGTATAAATAGAATGTTTAGGGTTTCAAAGTAACTGTTCATTCTATCTAAGCACACGAGCCGCACTGTGCGAAAGACCCAAGACCTAAAAGCCGATGGAAGTCGTTCCGCCCGCCTCCGATCCCGCCGCTGCCGCTTAGCTTGATTCCAGCGAGTGTCATCGCTGCCTCTTCTGTAACGGACCTAGCAGCCTGTGAAGACGCATAGCTTTTTCTCTCGACCTAGATCTTGTGCCACAAGATTCTACGGGTTCTCCCATTTGTGTGGACTTTCTGTAGAGGTGCGGACAATATTATGCACTAGGAACTGTAGCCGTAAAGTGGTCGACTGATTTTCTGGAGCATCTAGGTTGAGTATAGACTCAATCCCACAAAATTAATTTTATTTTACTGTATTTACTTCTTGATTAATGTTCATCGCTTGATCTGAACTATTTTTGGTTTTCTTGTTCAATATTTCCGCTGCGTGCACAACTGTTGTGCCATCCTAGCAAAACCCCAACACACATAAGACCCTAACATATGCACGGTCATGTATCCTATGAACATGATCATGCACCACTTTCATTTAGACAGCTTGAACTGGGAATAAAATTCCATGTTGCACACAACTGTGTGATGCATTGTAAACGACCATGCATAAGCAATTATCCAATTTGGCGATTTTTGACATCTCTTTCTTCTGTCCATGCGGCCCTTCGTGCACGACCATGCGTCTACGCGCAAGTGACTTTCAAATTGCAAATTCATATGGCCAGGTAGCATACATATAGTTACATGGTCCTGCATTACATGTCATAGCACCAAGCGCCTTATCCTGACACCCCCTCCCTACCCTCCATCCCCCACCCCCACACACACGCGCGAGCGCGCATCTTCCTTCTCTTCCCATTATAGCTTTCCTGGCAATTTCTCATTAGTCGTGCATGATTCAGAGCACGTACATGCATTGCGATCATCTGCAACCATATTTCCAATACGTATAAAAGCTAATTGCTAAGTCATTTTGAGAAAGAAATTTCAATTTCACCTCATCGCCTATAAGCATCTTTCTAGAGGTTCTGGGGTTTCAAGGAAGAGATTCCAAGAATACCAAGGAGATTAGGAGGAAAGAAGTGAACGTGGAAGCGAGGGCACTTAGAGAGAAGATAGATCAATTGGGAGTGGTAATGACAACCCCTCCCCTACTTCACAAAAGATTGACGATCAAAGAAAAGTTGGATTGACGATTAGCGTCTCTTTCTCACGCATCCAAGGAGAAATTTCTCTTCTCCTTCCCTACTTCACAAAAGTCTTTGGTTATTTAAGGTCTCTTCCCTTATGTTCATTTGATTTTGAATCATACCTTTCATTTGTGTATAAACTATACATATTTTTGTTTCTTAATGCTAAGGAATTTGTATGTTTATGTTTTGCTTGGGATGATGTAGTTTGATGAAAACTCTTATTAATTTAGATTTCGTTTTCATGCTAGCCTTAACCAACTAAAATAATCGATCACCTAAATATCGAATCAATATTGCACTCTTGGGCATTCCAGCATTGTGTTCCCCATGGATACAACAAATTCACTTGCATGTTTATTATTTACAATAGGTATACTGTTGTAGTATATTTTTTGGGATTTGCAATGCCCGCTCATCGTGCGCCCAATTTTTAGCGTCGTTATCGGGTTAATCACGCTTAGGGAAGCATTTTTAATTGTTGTCTTCAACTTTTTGTTCATTATATGCAAGGTGCCTCCTGCAACCTCCTATTCCTTACAACCAAAAAATAAAGTGCATAGTTTGCTTGTTAGGAAGAGTATCCCATACAATGGAAGATCAACACAATCGCCACCAAGAAATTTTTTATCAAGAGATTCTGCAGCCCCAATAGTTGAGGACCATGAAGGAATACTTGTTGCATGCCAAAGGAAGAGCCTCGCTGATTTTACCCCTGATAATAAAACCCAAAATTTTTGAATCAAGTCGAGTATCATTTAAATCGTGTAGAACACAATACAATTTTTTTTATTTATCTTTTAAGGGCCCTAATTGTTCACCCAGAAGTCGGAAATCACCCTCGGGTGTCCCATACACGACATCATCATCCTAGGTGGTTCCTTGGCCTTTTCGCTCTGCTTCTTCAGGAATATTCCCGCTTCTCCAGGAATCCGCGCTTCTCTAGGAGTCCTCCGCTTATCCAGTAGTCCAACTGCTTCTCCCGGAGTCCCCTCTTCTCCAGGAGTCTGCCCGCTTCTCCAAAAGTCCGCCGCTTCTCTAGGAGTCCACCGCTTCTCCAAGATTCCACCCGCTTTTCTAAGAGTCCACTCGATTATCTAGAAGTCTGTCGCTTCTCCAGGAGTTCGCCCGCTTCTCCAGGAATCCACCAGATTCTCCAGGAATCCGTATCTTCTCAAGGAGTTCGCCCTCTTCTCCAGTAGTCCGTCTGCTTCTCTAGGAGTTTGGAACAACACTCCCGCTACCAGCCTTTTCATACACCTTGGGTAGTGGCGCATTTAATGCAATATTTAATGCTCCCAACCGTCCAGGAAATCTACCCTCATGTATAAATAGAGGGACAGGGGTACATGGTGTTGGATCTAGTGGTCAACCTTAGAGGGGGGGGGGGGGTGAATAATGTTGTAACGTTAAATATAATTTAAAAATATTTCGCCTCAAAAAATCGAGTTCTGGAAGCTACCGCGGGGCGTTAGGTAGCTAACGCGCGGTGGTAAGTCACAGTGCTCGTTTTCCTGTGCAGATCCGAGTTCCAACCTCACAAACACACACACTCTCTAAACAATCATAATTCATAGCACACACCCAGAAGTAATTAACACAGAAATAACAGATTTCATTGCATGAATTCAAAACAACAAAAGTTCTAGATGAGTACAAAAAGGTTATCTCCGTGATGCCGGAGATCTAAGGCGATGAGTAGAAACGATCTTTTGGTTTCTATACCGACTCGCTCCACGGACTGGTGGCTCTCTTCTTTTCCCTCCAAGAAAAGTCTTCGAGCCAGCTCTTCACCTCCTCACAAGGAAGGGTCTAAGAGCCCCGCTAGATCCTCTAATTTAGACGTCCTTATCCCCAGGACGATTTCCCACGGAATCCTACCCGGATTCCGATGACCCTTACCGGTCGATTTTCTTCGCCACAAGATTAAAAAAACGAAAAGATTACAAGAATAAAAGATGTAAATAATCTAAAAGTTGAAGTTCTCCCTCTTGACGACTTCTCTGTTGAGCGATCCGTGACCGATGCTTAAGATCTTCATTTGCTAGCAATCGGTCGGCACTTTGTTTTCGATGTAGATCTTGGATCTCCGGAGTTCTTCATTCATGAACGGGAGGGAGACGACTTTCTTCTTCTTCGACGGAGACTTTTGGAACGGAGCACAAGAAGGCGGCCGAACCCTAGAATTCACGTACTCCCGTCGCTCTTCAGTCCTTCTGTCAATGGGCACAAAAACCAAGGTGGCATTTTATACATCTTCATGAAAATAGGCTACCGCCGGCGGTATGACTAGCGCCCGGCGGTAGGTTCGCGCGCTTGTTGTGCCAGCTGTCGTCCAAATATGGAATAATAATTAAAACGAATATTTGTCGTTTCATCGTTGCTAGCGCCGCGCGGTAACTGTTATCGCCTGGCGGTAAGTCGTTTCTCGAGAAATCCTGCTTGACGTTCGTCGAGAGATATTCGTCGAGTGGCTAGCGCGGTGCGGTAACTGCTACTGCCTGGCGGTAGGTCTCGATGCTTGACGTTCATCGAGAGATATTCGTCGAGTGGCTAGCGCGGCGCGGTAACTACTATCGCTGGGCGGTAGCATTCACTCAATTCCATTGTCTCGACGCACTCAACGCTTTTCTTCTCAATGCTCTCAACACGGTGTTGAGTGAGCTAGCACGGTGCGATAGAGTTAGCGCCTGGCAGTAGGTTCCCAAGCATCTTTCTAAATTAATCCTTGGGTTAGCGCCGACAATAGGACTAGCACTTTCCAATAGCTTCCCGAGCGCCATGTCCATTTAATTCCATCTACCGCCCAGCGGTAACTCCTATCGCCCGATGGTATCTTCCAGAAGAGACTTTCTTTGCCTGCACCTATCAACCTGCACACTCTAACAACACAAGACATGATCAAATACAACCAATGAGTTGATATTCTCAAACGCAGGGCATGTGAAATATCGGTTCCAACAAACTCCCCGTTTTGATAATATCAACTTCCGTTCATGAGAAATAATAATGTGATAGAGTGCATATAAAGAATAAGAGTTATAGGTTATCATCAGGTTGCAGGTTCGCTATGTAGCTCCCCTATATGCACGCTCCCCCTATCTACATGTTCGACTTGCTCCCCCTATCTATGTGTACACATAGTTAACATGCTCCCCCTACAAGGGGCCTCTCCTCACCCGTGACTCATACTCATGACCATACTCATGAATAATTTATTCTCCCCCTTTGATAATATCAAAAGGGCGGGCAAGGCCAACCAGACATGCATGATGAAAAATAGTAGATATGATGAGCGTTTAGGCAAATAGCAGATAATGCACACACAAATTAAAGTTAGAGATGAAAATCATAGAGGTGACTCAAAAAGTACATATCAGAGAATTGTAAGCACATGAGTCACACAATGAAGCAAAGTACACAGTTAGAAAAAAACAAGTTTCAGAGATCTTATGAATTGGACAACACAGACTAAACTAAGCACATAACGAGTACGTCTACAGTGTTATAAGAGTAAGGAAGTAATCAAGTAAGACAAACATTGAAAATGTCATGAGTGTAAATCGTGTGCTAGTACGTATTGTGCTAAAAAGAGATAGTGTAGTTGCAATCCAATTCTTATGTGCGGAAGTATTAGACAAGGTAATGACATGTGTGCGTGTAGCATCAAAAGCAAGATAATACCATGGGAAAAGTAGCATATTGTCCATGTGAATCTCGATCGTCTAGGAACCTAACACAAGAGAAATACGGTGAGTAATCACCTCACATGTCATTCGATGTCATACATAGGCAAAAACTAGGGGCACTAAGCTAAAGATAGAGTCGATGCACAAGATCGAAGTGACTCTTTAACCAAGGTGCTCATCCTCACAATGCTCTTGAAGACTTATCAGGAGGAATGAGTAGTGCTTGGGGGGACCGTGACAAGAGATGTGATAGCTTCCATAGTTTTATTTCGTTAGCGTAGAGCTATCACTTTAATCATCATTTTTTAAAAAGGTTCACAGAGCCCCGAGTCAATCGAAATCTATCCACCTAGATAGATACACTTTAACTTGTATACATATGACCTTTGTACTAGAGTTTTGGCCTAAAATTTCACACCTGGTATAAGCACAAGTGTATCGTGACATTGATTATTCAACGTATTTCTAGCATGTTAGAATATAGTATCACGATTTATAGCATGTACGCATAGCATTTTTTGTCTTGAGTGCACCGACTAGGGATGTGTGTATCATGTGAAGTCATTTTCCTATCTAAGTCCTCACATATACCTAGAGGTATAGACAACAGACACGGCCCCGTCTTATCGCACTAAATAGCTAAGCACTTATAGATTCAGCTCACAATGACCGGAGGATAATGTTTGCATAGATTATACGTCTGAACTCAAATATTGTACGCACGCGTTATGGTCTAAGTTGCAGTCATGTGAGCCCTTTAGCATTTATAAATTGACGACAGTGTTTTTTTTTGTGAACTTCTGGGTTTTCTATATTTTTTTTGTTGCTTATTTTCGGATGTGACAGAACACTAAACACAGAACAAAAATTAGAATCATAATAAGAAAAAACGAACAATTAGCAACATAATAAGAAACGGAACAGCACAAATAAAACCTGGAGATAGTACGATAGACCATTATGCATGTAACTGAGTATTACGAGGTATGAGACATTGCTCGTGCTGTGAAAGAGCGCTCATGAGAATACTCAATACACAGTTCACCTAAGCATTTCGTCATCACTCCAGTCCCATACTGAGTGACAGATGGACATGAGGAGCTGCAAAAAAGCCGTAGGGAGGGGTGTTATTCCTGTATGTGATAAGTTGTAAATATTTTTTTTAGTACTTTAGATAAGTAATTTTAGGGTATTTTTATAGTCTTTTTGTTATTTTTATTAAATTATATGCTCTTTTTTTATTTTCGAACTTATTTTATTTTTTTATTTCAGCAAAAATCTGCATTCTGCAGAAAAGCCCTTGTCAAAAATTTCGTCGAACTCAGCTCAAATTTCGTCGAGCTGAGCTCGACGATTTGACTCTTGACTCGGTGGGAAAAATTCAACATATGGAAAATGCGTCGAACGGAGCTCGACTTTCGTCGAGCTCCGCCTGACGAAACTATTACTGCCTTCTGAGCTCGACGAAATTTTGCCAGCGCTTCTTTGCTCGACTTTTGTCGAGCTCTGCTCGACGAAATTCTTCCAGACTTCTCTGCGCGACGAAATTCTTCCAGACTTCTCCGCTCGACGAAAATTTGCCAGCTGCGTTCGACGATTCCAGTGAAGAATTAAAATGAGTTGTCCCGTTCCCGATGCTTCCAGAACCTGGCCAGTCATCAGTGTTTCAAGCTTCCCCTGCACGCCAGCTTGCCACCTCCTGAATTTTTTTGTCTATAAATGTAAAAATTCTGTAATGACCAAGGGTTCCCTTTTTTGAATCATTTTGCTTAGGATAGGTGTTGCTATGATGCTTTCCATGCTATGTAAGGAGATTTTCTCCCCCTCTTTAGTATTTGTTTTAGTTTTCTTTGTAACTTCTTTTTGCTTAATAAAATTTGTAGATTTTCTCTCCTTATATTGTATTGAAATGCATCTGAGTGCCCCTCCTTAAGTGATCTTTTTGTCTTTTGTTTTTCTTTTTTAAAAAAATGTGTGTGTGTGAGTAATTTTAGGTTTTAGCTTTTTAGTTATTTTTAATGCTTTGTTTTCTTTTTTATGAGTTTATAGAAGTGTTTTTAAAAATGATTTTGATTTTTTTTAACTTAGATTTTTCAGAGGTTGTAAAACTTTTTGTTTTTTAGCTTTATTTTCACTTTTTACACACTTTTATAAAATTATAAGAATGAAAATAATATCGTTTTGATTTTTACAACACTTTGTTTTTCTCTTTTTGTAGAGTGTGTGCGTGTATGAGTTAGATTTTATCGCTTTATTTAACGCTTTCTTTAATTCCTGTAGAGTGCGTGTGTGTATGAGATAGTTTTTACAGCTTTCATTTCCCGCCTACTTGTTTGAGTAGCACTCACAAATTTATCACTTTCATTTCCCACCTATACGTTTGAGTAGGACTCACAAATTTACCGCTTTCATTTCCCGCCCACTCGTTTGAGTAGGACTCGCATTTTTCTGCTTTATTTTCCCGCCTACTCGTTTGAGTAGGACTTGCATTTCAATTATGTAATTTCTTTTCTTAAGACGTCCTCATTCCGATGAGTGACAAATCGCACTTAGCCCTCAGTATCAAAGAGCATTGAGACAGATAAAATATTTTTAAATAAATAAAGCTCTCTTTTTTCTCGTTAATTAAAACACTTAAGGTTTGCCCCGAGTCTACGACGTGCAGGACCACATATCGATGTGTGGGCTCTTTTTATGTTGTCCATACGCTAGCTAGCCGAGAGGCCGTGCGTATGGACAGATCACCCTTGGGTAAAGAGAATTGCGTGCATAACCTCGAGAGAGGAGAAGCGTAATTCTCCCGGATTTGGTTTCTCACCCAATAGCGGGGTTCTTAGCATAATGCGGGCATTAAGAAGAATCCTTCGTCGGACGAGAGTTCGGTCGAATAATCTTAAGAATCCTAGAGCTAGGTGAGCTCATTCTTTTAGAACCTCCACGGCCAAGTCGCCCTTTAATTAATTTAAAATTTAGGATATCTAGTTATTAAAAGTTATTTTAGTTCTAATCGATTCGGTATCGATGCGCTATTTCTTCATCGGGTTTTTCTGCTTTATTTTCTGCTTATATATAACCACGCTATTTAAATAATAATCCGACAAGTTATCTTCGGTAAAATAATAGTCCCTCCAGGGAAGAGTAAAAATAATCAACCCGTCCTCGAGAACAATACGACCCCGATATTCCCCACCGGAATATCCTGTGCTACTCGCGATAGATGCACTTGCCTCCTTTCGTTAAAAATCGGTTTCAACTTTTATATCTACAAAAATCTGCGCGCCCCGCTATTCAAACTAAATAAACCACAAACATAAATAAATAAGCCCCAGCCTCGGGGCGCCGCGAGTTTTAACCATCAGTATGCCTTCACTAAAAACTGTTCAACCTACCACTCGTTTCCCCCAGCGTCACGCAAGGACCCACTGGAACCCTTCCCCAGTTAAGAACACAACGTGACTTACAGGTTAGCGATCCTAGTGACGACACGCCTACGCCGCCGCTATTGTGAGACACATCACAATGAAACGAGTGTTATTGATGGTAGTACCAGAGGAGCGAAGACGCCATGTCTAAGAATCTACCGCCAGCGATAAGATTATTGCGTCACGGTAGCATCGGGATATATATGTTACGGGTCAGATCTAATCCCGCACGCCTGTACATTTTCCTTGCTTTGCTGCCGACTCTCTTCTTCCCTGCAACACTTCTTCACTGCTTTAAGGTTCTCTCCCTCACACACTCTCTCTCTCTCTCTCAAATTTCTTGTAATTTTGATTTCAGATCTAAAGGATTTGACTCTTCGTGTTTTTGAGCACGGTCTAAGACGATTTTCAGATGTTTGTTAGTTGATTCTTCAGTTTTTGCTATGAATCACTTCTGTTTCTCATAGATCTAGCTTGTGTAAGCTCGGATCATGTGTTCAAATTGTTTTCAAACTGCCGATTTACTCAAAAAACCCGTCTTTTGGTAAGATCCGGAGCCGAATTTTAATCCGTGTAGCTACCCGCGAGAGATCCATGTTTGCCTTTTTTTTTCACGAATCTTTGTTCTTTTCTTAGATCTACTAGTTATTGACATGGATCTTCATTTTCTATCAATTTTTGAAGGAAATTTCGTCCAAAAAAAAATTTTTGGAGACATTCCAGCGGAAGGGGACGATACAGTCCGTCATGCTACCGCCGAGCGATAACACATTATCGCCCCGCGGTAGGTTCCAGTGACCGGTCTCGAATAAAAAAAAACTTTTATACTTGCTTTAATTTTTCACTGTGTTGAGACAGTTGAATTGTCTCGACACTCCAGTCTACTGGTGTCGACACTTTTATACTTGCTTTAATTCTTCACTGTATCGAGACAGTTGAATTGTCTCGACACTCTAGTCTGCTGGTGTCGACACTTGTTTAAGTCTACACTTCAGTCTCCTTTGTGTCGAGATAGTTGTATTGTCTTGATACTGCTGACTTATCTCGACACTACTGACTTAGACTTCAAAATGTCGAGATAACAGACTTGTCTCGAATCTGTTGTATTGAATCTTCAATATGTCGAGTTAGCTGACTTGTCTCGATACTATTGACTTAGACATCAAAGTGTCAAGATAACAGACTTGTCTCGACACAACTTCTACAAAGGTGTTGACATAGTTGAAGTGTGTCTACATTTTTGTACTTGACTAATTTTCTGCACTGCAAGTTTCTAGATGCTGACTGTGCTGACTTCACTCAGCACTTTGCTGACTTCACTCGACGCTTTTGTACTTAGACAATTTTCTTCACTTTTTAGTCAGCTTCTTAGAGTCCACCTGTCAATGTAACTTGGACCACCTATCAAATCAATATGATATAGGCAACCTGCAAGCATGAACTGAAATATACATCAAATACATATTTGTGTATATCATTGAGTTGAAAAGGGCTTCTTCAAATCAAGTACATTGTGTCCAATGTACCCAACAGTCAGGACTTAACATATTCCTTTCTTCAGGGTCGAAGGTTGAAAGTGGTAATAAGAAGATCTTATGTGAATATCACCGAAAAAAAGTCATGATACATGAAGTTGTCATACTCTTCAAAAAGTTATAAAGATGGTGTTAAGGGTAGGTAAAACACCGGAGAATATAGCTTGAGAATTTGATCCTTCCTCTACCAAAGGCAGTGGGATAGTCGAAGAGTATTACCTTCAGTAAGGGAGTTCGACTCCATAATGAGCAAGCTCTTGCTTATTTGACATTTTTTTCGAAAAGGGAGCGTCTAAGTTAATGTCAAAAAAGTGATTCACAACACAACCTATTTCAGTCGATGCCAATTGATACCAAGATGACATACTATTAATTGAGAGTGACATTCTGACCCTGCAAGTTGTTAAGAACAGGCTAGGGGCTGTTTTTCAATGAAAGACTTGGGCGAAGAACCTTATATACTTTGTATTAAGATATATAGAGATAGATCGAAGAAGTCGCTGGATTTGACCCAGAGTACATACATTGAGAAGGTGTTGAAATTGTACAACATGCTTGAGTCCAAGAAAGGATTCTTACCCATATCACATGGTGTGAGTCTCTCTAAGAAACAATAACCTAAATCTTTGGAAGATAAAGACCACGAGAAGTTGATTCCATATACTTCGACAACTGGGTCAATCATGTATGCAATGTTATGTACTCGACCCGATGTCTCATATGCTTTGAGCATGACTAGCAGATATCAGTCAGATCTTGGTGATTGTCAATAGACAACTGTCAAGAATATCCTAAAGTATTTGAGATGGACTAAGGCTGTATTCTTGGTTTTTAGTGGAGAGGAAGAGCTCGTTCTAAAAGGTTACTGGATGCTAGCTTTCAAAGTGATAGAGATGACTCATAGTCTCAATCAGGTTTTGTGTTTTACTTGAATGGAGGACCAGTAAGCTGGAAGAGTTCCAGGCATGAGACAATTACTGATTATATAACTGAGGCCGAGTATATCATAACTATTAATGTAGTGAAGGAGGCTGTGTGGATTAGGGAATTCATCGATAAGCTTGATGTATTTCCTTACATTATTGATCTGGTAATTCTTTACTATGTCAATACCGGTGTTATTGCATATGCTAAGGAACCTAGATTTCATCAGCGGTCCAAGCACATACTTCAACGATTCCATCTTATTCGAGAGATTGTCGATCGAGGAGATGTGAGTATATACAGAGTACCGACTGAGGAAAACATTGTGCATCTACTGATAAAGACTCTTGCATAGAGAAAACATGATTGTCATACTAGATCAAGGGTATTAGATACCTAAATGATCAACTCTAGTGGGAGTCTTGTGGATTATATATTTGTTGGTTGTTATTTATATGATGAATAAAGTACTATATATTTCATTTTATATTTATTACAAGATCTTTTATTATGTCAATTCGCTACTATGTGATGGATTAATTAACATAATAAATTTCCTTAGAATATTTACTTCCATAAAAATTCAAGTACGTGACTTGAATGTGATAGCCTATGTTTATTACAGACATCATTCTTAAATGGTCCTTGGTCGAGGTATTACCTTAGAAATTAAGGGCGATGATGATACATTATGACTAATATGTGCGTTGACTGATGACTAATTCTCACAGGTCATGATATTGTGATATAAAGTCATCACATGGGTACTTGTTAGTGAACAAGTTGTATTGGAAAGACCAACCATGAGACTACTTTGTGGATTGTTATATGAACGTATTACAAGTAGGTCTCAAGTGACAATGGTGTTTGTGTCCTTAGACCTGAAGTCACAACATTCATCAAGTGAGGAAGAGCGTACTTTAATGCCCTTTAAAGTCTTCCAAAATAAAGGTTGATGATAAGGGTGATTATTAGGTGTGTTACAAATCATTTGGGTGTTTGTGTGTGAACAGAAATGAGATTTGTCCTCCTATTGATAGGAGTTACATCCATGAGCCCCTTGATGGAATGAGACTAAAAAATCCATGACCATGCTTGGTTGAGTCAATATATGATATTGGGCTCATCAATTTCTAATAGTCCATTCTATATCAAGAAACTGAGATTGAATTATTAAGAGGTTGACATTGTCCAAATGATATATGATATTGGTCTCGAGTTCAATATGGATGTAAGGGACAAAGGGACATGACAACACTGAAACATTGATCTCATTAAGTTCATTGAGTTACGAACTCTTATATTATTTGGGTAGCAATGATGCATTGCTAGATGCCGCTCATTGCATGTTCGACTATAGTTGATACTTTCTAGCTCAAATGGGAGACTGTTGAAGTCTTTGTGATTTAGAAGTAATCAATGAGTTAGTCTCGCTACTAATGTAATATGAGTTTATGGGGTTGCACATAATAACGTACGAGAAATTGAATAATTGATCGATGTGATTCGACTCATATAGGATGAGTGCAGTTAAAAATTTTGTCAACTTGTAGTTTGGTCGACTGGATGCCTTAGTTGCTTCGAAAGAGTTTGACAATTTCTCGACTAGATGATTTGTCGGCTAGACAGATTTGTCGGCTAGATGGTCCAGCTAATGCAGTTGATATAGTCGATAAATCCAAAAAGGTTGTTTGACAGTCTATTGACTGGATGATCCAGCTGATGTAGTCGACAAACAATGTCGTCGATGTAGTCGACAAATCTTGTAGTCGATATAATCGATATTTTCGAGAATGGCTGTTTAACAGCTTATCGACAGTATGGTCCAGCCGATGTAGTTGATATAGCTGATATAATGTATATCAGCTTGGATTGGTGAAAAGGCTAAGTCCAGTGCTGACTGAACAAATATCGACTAGACCCGTCTTTTACCTGTATTACACATGAACTCGGTCCAGCTTTTCTGAAGGGTAATTCCTGTTAATGTTGAGCCCGATTCACTGAACATTATATATAGAGATTTAGGGTCAGAAGAAGTTTTTTATTCTCCCAAGCCCAAAGTTTCAGAAGAGTTCAGAGCGGTGAACCTGATAGCGGACTCCCCTTGCGAATTGGAGCCTTAGTGTCGGCGGTCCTCTCCGAGAAGCAAACCTAGCTGTTCGTGGAGACGAAGACCTCAATCATCCCTTTTCAGCCTGCCCTCGTGCGACGATGGCGAGGCATTTCTCCTGTTAGTATGGAAATCATGTAAAGGCGCAAATACTTTTTTGTGCTCTCGGACTCGACAGACAAGGAAGACTTGGAAAAGGATTCCAGTATAGCAAAGAAACTTTTCTTGGAGCAGCTTGGTCAATCTTTGTGAATTGACCCCATACAGGTACTTGTTATTTGTTATTTTATTTCTTGATTCATGGATATCACAAGATCCCACATCTATTTAGGGTTTTCTAGATCTCTTTCCGATACGCACATCTGATGTGTATCCACTCCTAATAAAACCCAATAGTGTCCACTTGAGCCCATGATCAAATCCGCGTGGGTGAGAATAACTGTTCTTCCTGAGCCCACGAATAAATCCAGGTAGATGGGGAGCAATATTACACTAAATGATCCCGACAGAAAAAAAAGCTCCACAAGTATTACTACCCTATCCTTTTTTCAAAAAAGACGATCTAAGTAAAGCTTACGACTTCCGGGTGTCCAAAGATAGGACTGGAAAAATTGCCAGTAGAATATTTCTCGTAAGATTAGATGTCAAAATCATATTTTCTCGACTTCATACAATGAGTGATTGCACCAGAAATAACTGCACTAAGCTGGAATTCTCTAACTTACAGGCAATCAGAATTTTAAACGTCTAATGGGCAGTTGCACTGCGAACAACCACACTTAGCTAAGATTCATCGCAACAATTTGATATACTGCAAAGACTTTTGAGTTGCGCATGCACTTAAATCAGATGACACACGTCATTTCGGCTATTCTCGACCTGTATCAGTTATTGATGAATATAACATGTGGTTTCTCCCAAGGTGGCCGACACATAGACTATCAACACTATTCTACATTGAGGTCTCTCATTACTCTTTGTTTTTAATTATAATGGGCAGGCACATGCATTGACTGTCAAATAGTGCAATCAAAAAGAGATATAACAGCACGAAGGTCATCCTATCTCAAAAGATGACTTTATCAATGATTGGTCAACTTCATGCTAGTAAGTCATGAATACTGCCCACAAGACCGCACAAATATGTTACTGAAATAAGCAATAAAATAGAAATCCATGCAACAATTCAAGCCTTTGATACTCGCACAAGTCATTCGAAAAAAGTACGCCCTAAAATAACAAGTATATAATATATATATATCCGACATTTGTCGGTACAATCGTAGGTGCCACACATGATGGATTTTATAAGTCAATTCATCATATCTTGGAGGCCTTCTTGAACAGTAATTGTCATATTGAGCGGGTAATCTTACTCGGGCAAAGAGTATATCCTGACCTACTACGCAAGGTCAAAGTGTTTCGTGTCACGAGAATTTGAATTCAATTTGGAGAAGTTTTGAATGGATCTCTTGATACCTAAAAGCTATAGAGGGCCACTAAATGTTTCTAGGTGAGCAAGAGTAACCACGATGAGTTTTCTTTCAAACCGCACACATCATGTCTGCAGAACAAAATTCTCTGAGGGTTATACATATCACAGTTACATACCTCATATATCGATAAGGAAAAGGTACAATATAACTCTCTTAGCACTCATAAAATTCAAAAATATGTTCGCAGGTATAAAATTCAAGAGTCACAAAGAATGGATAGAAGTCAAAATGGTACATGACTAATTTGGGTTCCCTTTCTTCACTACTCTCAGGGGCTCCCAATTCTCTGCACTAGAAGTATAAAGATATAAGAGATGTAATCCCTCCGTCATCAAGGAGATCATCCAAGATAAGCAATCGTAAAGAGCATTTAAACATCCTTCATTGGAAAATGCTATTTTATATATATATATATATATATATATATATATATATATATATATATATATATATATATATATATATATATATATATATATATATATATATATATATATATATATAATTCAAGGGAGGAAATATCAACAAGCACTCATAAAGTACAATCAATTTTACTCAGGTACTTGTGGTTAACATTTGCACTGTACCCTTTTCATATATTCTCTCCTGCAGGAAAAGCATGAAAAGCGGTGGATTGCGACTTTCTTGGGTGGTTCTACTTTTTTTTGAAGTTTTTTTGGAAACTTAGAAAATTGTGGGGATATGTTCACTCAGAAGTCAACAATCACCCTCGGGACGCCCAAACCAATCATCATTATCCTAGGTGGTTTTCCTTGGCCTTTTCGCGCTGCTTCTCTAGGAGTCTGCCCACTTCTCCAGGAGTCTGCCGCTTCTCCAGAAGTCCACTTGCTTCTCCGGGAGTCCGTCGCTTCTCCAGTGGTCTTGCTTCTCTAGGAGTCCACTGCTTATCCAGGAGTCCGCCCGCTTCTCCAGGAGTTCGTTCGCTTCTCCAGGAGTTCGCTCCCTTCATTTTGGCTACTTGGCTCTTCGTGTACCCCAGGTAGTGGAGCATTTAATTCTTCCAACCGTTCAGGCAGCCTACCCTCATGTATAAATAGAGGGCCATGGGTTCTTGGAAGGGGACACGGACTAGGGACAAAACGTACCATGTTGTAGGTGCAGTTACTAGTTTTGAGTGTTCGTAAGTTGTCTTTTCTTACTCACTCTTGTATTCGCGTGTACTCTTATGTAATCATTTCCTGGAGCAATAACATTGCTCGCCGCAAGTGGTATTCATCGCGGCGGGTCTGTTGTCCGCCGAGCCCTTGCAGCCCAATAACAAGCCGATTGCGGGCTCTAATCAATCCACTGAACTCCTTTAGACGTTCATTGAGTGTGGAAGGTTGGGTGACAGATTTTGCTCCAACACTAATCTTCACATTTCAAATTTATGTGAGATATGCAATACATTTCGCTATAAAGGTTCTACTAATGAGGCTTCTTCTTCTCACTTCGTGGTAGGGAAAAATCTTGGTTACATTCTTTACTAGCAGGTTCTATCATAACATGGGATCACTTAGTCTCCAATCTTGGAAAATACTCCCCACTAGAAAAGACAGTTCGGCTGCAAAATGAGATCACCGCGTTTGATCAACAAGAACAAGAATCACTTGCGAAGGCATGGGACAGGTTCAATGACTTGATGATGTCCACATCATGACATCCAAACATGGTTACATGTGCAAAATTTCTATTTTGGACTGGAACCACGCATCGATCCGTACCACTATTGATGAGAGTCACTTAATGAAGCTCTTTCCAAGACTTGGTGAGATCTCTTCTAATAGCCAATAGTGAGGAGCCGGTAGAAACTCAACAAAGCACATACTAGCAGTGTTTGAAGTTGATGATTTCACTGCACTTAACGCCCAACCGAATGAGGTGAACTAAAAGCTTGTTTGTTATATGGGCATCAATTCTCCAGCTCCCTCTCCTGTAATGTCAATCTCCCATGACTGTTATGAAATTAAAGGACACCAAGACTTCGAATACACATTGGGTAACCTCCTTGAAAGTCTTTGATTACAAGGGTAGCTAATCACCTAGAGGGGGGTGAATAGGTTATTGCAGTCTTTTCTTGAGTCTTTAAAATCTTCTATGACTTATGTCCTACTGTGTATACTTATTTAAACTGTCAAGAAAACAATATTCAGCACAGCAAAACACAATACATAGCACACCAGATTTTATAGTGGTTCCCCAATGTATGGGTACATCCACTGTCCTTCTCTGTCTTTCTAACAGTATGTTAGAAAAGACTCTTCTCCAAAAACTATGGATCCTCAGAGATTACAGCACGATCCCACTAGATCAGTAAGTCTCCACTGAGACTTATAACACTGGCTCACAGCCCTCCACATAGTAATCACCTGACAAGCACACACAGACATAAATGCCCTTTACACGGGCTGGGAGAAACAGCCTCACACAGATTCACACAGGAATCCAATCACACAGCCTTTATAACTTAGGCTTTACAATTAGATCTCACACAGAGCCTAATCAATCTAGGCCTCACCATAGATCTTTCATAGATCCACTGATTTTGAAAGTTTTTGTTGATTTGACTCAAGAGAAATTATTCTCTTAGTCAATTTCTTCCTAGGATAAGAAATTCTCAGCCCTATTTAATTCCCAGCAACAAGGATGACAATCTTTGACTATCTACTACGTGTGCTGGAAGTTCCTCAAGACCTTGATCTTGTTCTTGCTGATAAAGGGAGAATATTCAGAATAAATATCTTCAATGAGCTAACCTTTATTGGCAAGAAAATGAATTACACTGTCTCTCCTTCTGTCCTGAGAAAACTCTGTGCAGATATCTTCTTCTTCTTCAATGATCCAGAGATATATCCTCAGATTTGGCTCAGCTTGGATCATGAATCAACTTCAGCTAGGGTTTGCCTACACTGATTCGTCTTCCTCAGAGAAATCCTTTGTTTTTGCTGTAGCAGATGTTGATTGCACTAGTTAACTCAGAAACCCTTCAGATTTTTCAATTGAAGTTCTTGGTTCTGTAAGAATGGCGGATGAAGACGATGAACTCCCGCTTCTCGTTTTTAGAATATTAATCAGAATCCTTTGCTTTGATCTTAATCTCAGCTGTTATTTATAACCCCGTCGATTTGTGGGATGTTTGACACGTGTCCCAATTTTAACGGTGGTTAAAACCTCAGCTTAATCAAATTGAGATCCACTATAGACTAACGACGACGTTAATGTCGATTTGCAACATTTAAATAATAAATCAGAAAATCGTTGACTTTGTTGATGTCAACATCATTTTGGACTTAGCAAAAATCAAGCAATAATTTAGAAATCCTCAGTTCGACAAACTCAAAACTCACTTCGATGAACCCAGAGCTCAGTTCGACGAAATCAAGCAATACTTCAGAAAACTTCAGTTCGAGGAACTCAAAACTTAGTTCGACGAATCCAGGGCTCATCTCGATGAAATCAAACATCATCTCAGAAAACTTCAGTTCAACGAACTCAAAACTTAATTCGACGAATCCAGAACTCAGCTCGACGAAATCAAGTATCATTCCAGAAATTCTCAGGTCGACGAACAGGTGAAAGCTGAGTTTGACAAAATCTGAACTTAGCTCGACAAAATCAAAGCTCAACTTGACGAAAACTGGATAAGCAATACTTCGACGATACTGGACTTAGAATTTTCTTCAGCTCTGCTAGGCGTTGAGTGAATAGGCCATTCTCAACGAATCTGGAATTAGAAATATTTCTGCTCTGCTAGACGTTGAGAGCGTTGAGTGTATATCCCTCACTCAACGCTTTTTGCCTTAGCCATATTCTTTAGATTTCTGTCAGATGGCGTTGAGAGCGTTGAGTGTATAAGCTTTACTCAACGCTTTTATACATAGCTTGATTTTCTGCAATCTTGCCTTCTTGCTGAAGTTTGACATTGACAGATTCAGCATGGCGTTGAGTGATGAAGCTTCACTCGATACTTCTGGAAAGTCAATTTTCTGGCTTCCACTGCTTAGACTTTGGCATGATATCCTTGTCTCAACGATTCTGGCCATATGGTGTTGAGAGCGTTGAGTGAGCTTGCCTCACTCAACGCTTCTAGACTTAGGCATTTTTCCGACTTTCCAGCCTATCACCTTGAGTCCACATGTCATTGTCTCTTGAACTATATGTCCAATCATTGTGACAAAGACCAACCTATATGCATGAACTTAAACATACATCAAATAAACCTATGTGTATACCATTGACCTGTTTGACTTCTTACAAATCTAGGACAATGAGATCAATGGACCCAATAATCTCCCCCTTTTTGAAGAAGTCAAAACACCACTTGAGAATTCTTTGTCAATGATATACACTAACATAAGCAGCACACATATTATTAAAGCAACAAGAGTTACCACTTATCAAATTATCAAAGCAACAAGAGTTACCACTTATAAAATTATCAAAGCAACAAGAGTTACCACTTATCAATAAGTTTACCAGATTTTCCCTTGTGCTCCCCCTACTTTGCTGCATTTTGCTGCTACAAACTACTTCTTTGTTGCTGATACTCCCCCTTGAGACTTTGTTCTTATATTACTGCTCCCCCTTTTTGACTTCTTTGAAATAGCACTTGAAAGTCTGTGAAATAGCTTAGGAGCTGCATGCTATCTACTTCCCCTATTTGAGAGCAGAGAAGCACCTAGAGCAGAACTTGCTCCCCCTAAATAAGAACAACTGAAGCTATACCAAATTCAACATACCCAATTCAAATTTGAAGGTGTTGACTTTGCTTTATCTAGTGGCTTAGTTAAAATATCAGCCACTTGCTTGTCTATTGGGACAAACTCAAGACTAATATCCTCATATTCCACATGCTCTCTTATAAAATGATATATAATCTCTATGTGCTTAGTCCTGCTATGTGATACAGGATTCCTAGCTATAAAGATTGCACTTGTAGATTCACAAAACAAAGGGCTTTTACTCATCTGGAGGTTATAATCCTGTAGTTGATGCTGAATCCACAGGAACTGTGCACAACAGCTTCCTACAGCTATGTATTCTGATTCTGTAGTAGAAATAGATACACTAGTATGCTTCTTGCTGCTCCAGGACACTAGCCTTTTACCCAGAAACTGATAGGAACCTGATGTACTTTTCCTGTCTTCTCTGCAGCCTGCAAAGTCTGCATCTGAATAGCCAATTAGCTCAAAATCCCTATTCCTAGGGTACCATAGGCCAAGATTTGGTGTGTCCTTTAGATATCTCAAAATTCTCTTAACAATTGAGAAATGAGTCTCTTTAGGGCATGCCTGATATCTAACACAGACACATGTAGCATACACGATGTCTGACCTACTAGCAGTGAGGTATAAAAGAGAACCAATTATCCCTCTATACAAAGTTTAATCAATAGGTTTTCCTGCCTCATCTTTGTCTGAAGACATATTTGATCCCATGGGAGTTTTCATGGAGGAAGCATTCGCCATCCCAAATTTCTTAAGTAACTCCCTGGTAAACTTAGACTGTGATATGGATAATCCATTGTCAGTCTGTCTTACTTGGAGACCCAAGAAGAACTTAAGTTAACCCAAGCTACTCATCTCAAACTTCCCTTGCATAAGTTTGGCAAACTTCCTACAAAGGTTATCATCAATAGACCCAAAGATAATGTCATCAACATATATCTGGACTAGGATGATCTTACTCCTAGATTCCCTAAGGAATAGAGTCTTGTCTATCTTCCCCCATTAGAATTTATTTTCAATGAGGAAGCTAGACAATATTTCATATCAAGCTCTAGGGGCTTGCTTTAGCCCATATAAAGCTTTCCTTAGTCTATAAACAAAATTAGGATGGTAAGAAACAACAAAACTTGGAGGTTGTTCCACATAGACTTCTTCTTTCAAATCTCCATTCAAAAATGCTGATTTAACATCTATCTGATTGACTCTGAACCCTTGGAATGTAGCATATGAAAGGAATAATCTGATAACTTCTAGTCTTCCTACAGGGGCAAAGGTTTGATCAAAGTAAACGCATTCCTCTTGTCTGTACTCCTGAGCCACCAGTCTAGCTTTATTCTTAATTATAATGCCATTTTCATCAAGCTTATTCTTATAGATCCACTTAGTTCTAATGACATTATGTCCTTGAGGTCTGGGAACCAGCTTCCAGACCTTACATCTTTTAAACTGGTTCAATTCCTCTTGCATAACTCCAATCCAAAACTAATCTTAGTTAGCCTCTTCAAATTTCATAAGTTCTACCTGTGATAGGAAGCAAGATTACATTGTTGTGTTGAGACATCTGCTCCGTGTCACTACTCCTTGTCTTGCATCACCAATAATTTGATGGTCTGGGTGATCCCTCAGATGTCTTACTGCTATAGGCAGTACTGCTTCAACATCATGTTCTTCATGATATTGATCTTCATCTACTTCCTGTTATCCTTGTGCTTCCTCTGGAATGCACACACCCTCTTCTTGGTCTTGCATAGCTGGAGCATCTTCTTCATTTCTCTTGAGAGTGAGCTTTTTCAACCCTAGTTCAGTATCTGTAGAACTAGAAGAAGAGCTTGACAGCTCATTGTTAATCATATTTGCTTCATCAAATACTACATTAACTGACTCCTATACAACTTGACATGTCAAGTTATAGATCCTATAAGCATTACTATGATTGTTGTACCCAATAAATATCCCCTCATAGGCTTTGACAGCAAACTTAGTTTTATAGGATTTCCCATTGTTGAGTACAAAGCACTTGCTCCCAAAAATTCTGAGAAATGCAAGGTTTGGTTTTCTACCCTTCATAATCTCATAGGGAGTCTTATTATGGCTCTTGGTGATAGAAGCCCTGTTAAGGACATGACAAGCTGTATTTACAGCCTCAGCCCAAACATATTCTGGGAGAGAAGTGTCATTTAGTAGTGTTCTACCAGCCTCTATGAGAGTTTTATTCTTCCTCTCAGCTATCCCATTTTGCTGGGGTGTTCTTGAAGAGGAAAACTCTTGTTGAATCCCATGATGTTCACAGATTCTTATCATGCATTCAGACTGAAACTCAGTCACATGGTCACTTCTAATTTTGACCACAGTACTGTTCAGCTCATTCTGTATTTGCAAGATAAATGTCTTGAAAACATCTGAGATTTCAGACTTTTTCTTCAAAAAGAATACCCAACCAAATTTAGAAAAGTCATCAACCATCACAAAGGTGTAGACCTTCCTACCTAAACTATGAACTGACATTGGACCAAACAAGTCCATATGTAAGAGGTATAAACACCTCATAAATTTGAAAGAAGCTTTTGTCTGCTTACCCTTTTGGCATGCAGAGCAAATACCTTCCTTAGAGAATTTCATGTTAGGACCATTCCTAATTAGCTCTTGACTATAGAGCTTTCCTATAGTCTTATAATTCAAATGAGCTAGCCTCTTGTGCCATTTGACATAATATGAGACTTTCTCATTTGCAACTAGACAAATGAGAGAGTCAGATGATAAACAAAGAAAATTAAGACAATAGGCATTCCCACTCCTAGTGTCAGTCAAAGTGACCTCTTGGTAACTTGATCTTCTTATATGACACTTATCCTTGTGGAAAGAAATGACATAGCCAAGATCACATAGTTGGCTTATGCTTATAAGATTGTGTTGCAACCCTTCCACATAAGCCACTTTTGTGAAAGTGATTAAGCCATTAGTGATCTTAACATAACCTTTGGTGATCCCTTTATCTGATCCACCAAATATAACCTTAGGTCCATCCTTTACTTGAATGAAATCCTTAAGGATGCACTTTGTTTTAGTCATGTGCCTGGAACAACCACTATCCAAGTACCATATAGAGGTATGAATACTTGGACTCACCTGCAAGAAATAAAACACTTATCCTTAGGACCCCAATTCTCATTGGGTCCTATGTGCATGTTAGGCTTAAGATGAGCATGCCTTCCTGCAGCTCTTCTAACAGGGAAATGTACATTAGTTCTTTGTACACTATTGTTGTGTCAGCAATCAATGGCATAACGGCCCACTTTGCCACAACACCAGCACTCAAAGATATTGTACCTCCTTTTAAGGGCTAGTTTAACAGCGTTGCTGTCAGTAGCTCTTAGTCCAGCAAGTACAACAACAGACTTTTTCTTGAGTGTTGGGGCTGGTACACCAAATCTAAATTGTCTAGGATTGGCCATTTGAACCTCCTCATGAGCTGCCTTGTATCACTTAACACCCTTTCCATTCCTACCACCATAGTGGTGAACAGCTTTGTTCTTCCTTTTGGAATTACCAGCTATAGTGTTTCCTTTGAAGCCTATCCCTTTTCTATCCTTTTGGGAGGAGAAGGAATCTATCAAAGGCAACACAGTACATGGCTTTGAAAACTTAGCCACTAGTTCCTTCTCCTTTTGGAGCTTACTTTCTAGATTCCTGATAAACTCATTCTTAAAAATTATGATACCCATCTGAATAATAGTAATGTTCTTCAGCTGGCTAACTTCCCTAATTTTCTATTCTAGCAAAGTTGTTGTTTCAGAATGCTGGGAGGCAGCAAGCTTCAGAGATGCAATCTCTTGAGCCTGTTATTTTGTCAGCAGCTTACTCCTTCTGAATGCTTCCAAAAGTTCACCACATCTTTCAATTATTTGATCTCTGTCTTCCTCAGATTCAGAGTCATCTTCATCTCTTAATGAAGAAGCACTTGAATCTGAACCAGTCTGTTGGGGCTGCGGTCCGGAATCGCCCCCGCGCTGCGGTGCTATGCAGTAATGGCTTAACTGGCTGCCCCGTGGATCCGCCCGAGGACCTTTGATATAAAGATTAGTTGCGCCGTCCTCCATCAGTCCGGGCTTTTGGTGCGAGTGGTTGCGCTAAGTCCTCTCAAGTGGTATCAGAGGGAGGTCGCGGGTTCGAAACCCCGGGGTCGTTTCCGGGGGGGATTGTTGGGGCTGCGGTCCGGAATCGCCCCCGCGCTGCAGTGTTATGCGGTAATGGCTTAACTGGCTGCCCCGTGGATCCGCCCGAGGACCTTTGATATAAAGATTAGTTGCGCCGTCCTCCATCAGTCCAGGCTTTTGGTGCGAGTGGTTGCGCTAAGTCCTCTCACAGTCATATATTTGGACTTGGATGAAGAGTGTACCTTAGATGGTCCAGGCTGATCTTGGCAGGATTCCTCATGTGATCTTGCCAGGATTCCTCATGTGATCTTGCCATCAGCCCAATGTAGGCTTCATCATCCTCTTCTGATTCTGATGAGGAAGACTCAGTCCAGCTTTTCTCCCTCTTAGCAATGAAGGTTTTCTCTTTCTTGCTTCTCTTATGGTGATGATTCTTTTCACCAGCTTCTTTCTTCTCAGGACAATCAGCCACAACATGACCTGACTTGCTGCAATAGAAGCAAACAATCTTTTTAGAAAAATATTTATCAGGTTTTGGATCATACCTGCCCTCTTTGGAGAGTTTCTTCTTATTTCTGTAGTAGTCCTCTTTGTGCTGGAAGAAAGAGGTAGGTTTGCTTCTCCACCACTTCTTTTTCATCAGCCTCATAAACTGCTTTGAGAAAACAACAAACTCCTCATCAGACATATTATAGCCTGATTCCTCTTGATCTGAATCTTCTGACTCAGCTGGCCTTCTTAGGGGAGAAGGATTCTTATCCTTGCTCCTCTTGGAGCTATCTGCCTTGAAGGCCACAAAAGTTTCTTTGACCTGACCTCTGCTAGTCTTCTCTTCCTCCTTCCTTGCTGTCAGCTGCATCTCATATGAAAGCAACTTACCAAACAGTATGGATGGTGGAGTATCTGCCAGTTTTTCCACTTCTCTAATGACACAAATCTTAGTGTCTCAGTCTCTAGTAAGAGACCTAAGAAACTTATCATTTAGCTCATAATTTTTAAAGGCCCAGTCATAGGTCTTTAACTCATTGATTGTCCCGAAGAACCTTTCATAACAGCTAGTTATGGTCTCCTCCCTGATCTGTCTGAAAGCTTCATACTTTTGATTCAACATTGTCTTTCTATCATCTCTCACTTCCTCAGTTCCTTCCATATACACTATCAAGATGTCACACATTTCCTTTGAGGTCTTGTAGTGCACCAGGTTTTGAAAGGTGGAGTCATTTATGACACTAACTATGATCTTTTGTGCCCTCTTATCCATTGTTGCTAAGATGACTTCATCCTTAGACATTTCAGTGTACTTCTTTAGAGTCTGAAGATTTGCATCAAGGACAGATATCTTCATTGGGATGAAGGATTCTTCTTGAACTGTGATATAGATCCTAGGATCAGATGCTTCCATGAACAATCTGACCCTTTCTTTCCATATACCAAAATTTTCCTTCCTGCAGAGAGGAAGTTTCATGGATCCAAGCTCTTTATGATTCTCTCCTGAACCCATCTTAACCTTCTGACAGCTACCCTGGAGATCTCCTCAGACTGTTAAGTCTTTTCTTGAGTAACCTCCCTCTGATACCACTTAAAAGTCTTTGATTATAAGGGTAGCTAATCACCTAGAGGGGGGGGGGGGAGAGAGTGAATATGTTATTGCAGTCTTTTCTTGAGTCTTTAAAATCTTCTGACTTATGTCCTACTATGTATACTTATTTCAGCTTTCAAGAAAATAATATTCAGCACAGCAAAACACAATACACAGCACACGAGATTTTATAGTGGTTCCCCAGTGTATGGGTACATCCACTGTCCCTCTCCGCCTTTCTAACAATATGTTAGACAAGACTCTTCTCCAAAAACTATGGCTCCTCAAAGATTACAGCACGATCCCACTGGATCAGTCAGTCTCCACTGAGACTTACAACACTGGCTCACATCCCTCCACACAGTAATCACCTGACAACCACACACAGACACAAATGCCCTTTACACAGGCTGGGAGAAACAGCCTCACACAGACTCACATAGGAATCCAATCACACAGCCTTTATAACTTAGACTTTACAATTAGATTTCACACACAGCCTAATCAATCTAGAACTCACAACAGATCTTTCACAGATCCACTCCACTGATTTTGAAAGTGTTTGTTGATTTGACTTAAGAGAAATTATTCTCTGAGTCAATTTCTTCCTAGGCTAAGAAATTCTCAGCCCTATTTGCTTCCCAGCAAAAAGGATGACAATCTTTGACTATCTACTGCTTGTGCTGGAAGTTCCTCAGGACCTTGATCTTGTTCTTGCTGATGAAGGGAGAATATTCAGAATAAATATCTTCAATCAGCTAACCTTTATTGGCAGGAAAATGAATTGCACTGTCTCTCCTTCTATCCCGAGAAAACTCTGTGCAGATATCTTATTCTTCTTCAATAATCCAGAGATATATCTTTAGATTTGGCTCAGCTTGGATCATGAATCAACTTCAGCTAGGGTTTGCCTAGACTGATTCGTCTTCCTCAGAGAAATCCTCTGTTTTTGCTGTAGCAGATGTTGATTGCACCAGCGAACTCAGAAACCCTTCAGATTTTTCAATTGAAGTTCTTGGTTCTGTAAGAATGGCGGATGAAGACGACGAACTCCCGCTTCTCGTTTTTAGAATATTAATCAGAATCCTTTACTTTGATCTTAATCTCAGCTGTTATTTATAACCCCGTCGATTTGTGGGATGTTTGACACATGTCCCAGTTTTAACGGTGGTTAAAACCTCAGCTTAATCAAATTGAGATCCACTGTAGACTGACGACGACGTTAATGTCGATTTGCAACATTTAAATAACAAATCAGAAAATCGTTGACTTGTTGACTTTGCTGACGTCAGCATCATTCTGGACTTAGCCAAAATCAAACAATAATTAAGAAATCTTCAGTTCGACAAACTCAAAACTCAGTTCAATGAACCTAGAGCTTAGCTCGACGAAATCAAGCAATACTTCAGAAAACTTCAGTTCGAGGAACTCAAAACTTAGTTTGACAAATCCAGGGCTCATCTCGACGAAATCAAGCAACATCTCAGAAAACTTCAATTCGACGAACTCAAAACTTAATTCGACGAATCCAGAACTCAGCTCGACGAAATCAAGCATCATTCCAGAAATTCTCAGGTCGACGAACAGGTGAAAGCTGAGTTCGACGAAATCTGAACTTAGCTCGACGAAATCAAAGCTCAATTCGACGAAAACTGGATAAGCAATACTTCGACGATACTGGGCTTAGAATTTTCTTCAGCTCTGCTAGGCGTTGAGTGACGTTGAGTAAATAGACCATTCTCAACGAATCTGGACTTAAAAATATTTCTGCTCTGCTAGGCGTTGAGAGCGTTGAGTTTATATCTCTCACTCAACACTTTTTGCCTTAGCCATATTCTTCAGCTTCCTACCTAATGGTGTTGAGAGCGTTGAGTGTATAAGCTTCACTCAACGCTTTTATACTTGGCCTGATTTTCTGCAATCTTGTCTTCTTACTGAAGTTTGGTGTTGACAGACTCAGCATGACGTTGAGTGATGAAGATTCACTCAACGCTTCTGGACAATCAATTTTCTGGCTTCCACTGCTTATGTTTTGATATGATATCCTTGTCTCAACGATTCTGACCATATGGCGTTGAGAGCGTTGAATGAGCTTGCCTCACTCAACGCTTCTGAACTTAGGCATTTTTCTAACTTTTCAGCCTATCACCTTGAGTCCACCTGTCATTGTCTCTTGAACTATATGTCTAATCATTATGACAAAGACCAACATGTATGCATAAACTTAAACATACATCAAATACAACTATGTGTATATCATTGACCTGTTTGACTTCTTACAAATCTAGGACATTGAGATTAATGGACCCAACACTCATCTTCCTCCTATCCTTCCAATGAGCCTATCCATTATGTAGGGAATCAACAAAGAAACAATCTCTACTCAAATATGTATTATCTCAGGTGGATAATCACCCTAAATTTTGACGGCGCCAATATAACAATCAAGGACAGACAAGAGGAAATGTGTTGCCAATTTCAAATAGTACTACAAAAAGAGCAATTTGGAGCTCATGATTGAAAATTTTATAGCTTACATATTGATTGCACTCCACAAAACCAAGAAGCCTCCATGAAGAACCAAAGAAGACAAATCGAGTAGCTCACCACCCGGGTAGCGGCAAGGACAGGAGTACTCGCACCACCTCTATACTCATACCTTAAGATTTTGAAGGTGTTTGTCCCATGCTTAATCAATAATTTTCCTTCTAACGCCTATGCTTAATCTCATATTTATCAGTGATGCCAAAAAAATCAATTTAGGGATTCTTCTAAGTTTAAGGCATGCCCATCATGCTAGCCAATGGTCATTGATACTCAAGGAGTACGCCATGTCGACATTCAATTAAAGAATGTCGTGTTTACCACAATTTCAAACCATGGGGCCTAAGAAAAACAAATCTCCACCTATCCTAAGAGCCCAATTTTTGAGCTCTAATGGTGCCACTCTCCACATCTCCGACGGTATCATCAAGGAGATATGGGGTTGAATGGCTAACCCTTCTTCTAAACAAACCACTAATTTGATCTCTATCCCAAGCATCTGAGGATGTCTCTCTTCTCCTTCCGTATTTTCATCTTCTTTAGCCAATCGATATCTTAGCCTTGAGTATTCCCATTCCATTTCCAGTGTGAATACGACAAGCTCACTCATCCCTTTATTACTTGCGACCGATACACTGTCAAACCATCTCCTTCACGATTTATAACGTGCATCAATAGTACTAGATATCCAAAACATATCATTTAAGAATTCAACCACATGCATTCAAATTCCACAAATAGAAGGTGTAAGTTGGCAAAAGAATTCATGTAAATAAGCAAAAAAATGAAGGCAAATTCAGGTCAGTTTCATGCAAAATCACAACCGAAACTGGCTAAAAGTGCAGCTCAGTTCTCAGTTCAAAATGAACATTGACATTCAAACCTGCGGTGCTAATTTGGCTTGTGATATCTATTGTGGTAGAAGGCATAACTCAATAATGAGCACACGTTTATTGTATAAAGTCGATCCTCAGTTTTGAACAATTACGGAAAAACTGCAACATAAACACAGCCTTGAGGTTTTCCTTGTCCGAGGTGAATCTGTAAGAACTTCAACTTTAGCGAACAACGAAGATTCCACGCATGTCGGGTAGGGGATTGGAAACCTAAGAATTCAATCAGGTGTTGAATATTGTTGATGAAAGAAATATATTACTGAAAATGTCTATCACAAACAGCATAGGAGGATTTTGGCACCATTGGATTTGCATAGAGATTGATAGATTCATTAACTGAGCAACAAAAATTCTTGTTCGGCATCCATTTTAAGGGAAAATCAATGAAAAACTCTCCTATGAACTTGCAATTTCTTCTTCCTTGGGTAATCAAAGAACACACTTCAGTCATTTCTAGGCTTCTTCACGGTATTTTCCACAGAAGCTTCGGATTCCCCATTGTTAGAACCATGCATTCTCTGCATTATAAGTAACTTGACATTAGTCAATGACAACAAATAAGGCATGGCTAAACACTAGCCACTATAAAAATTTCTGCGGAAACGGTCAAAGTGTTAAAACCTAAGTACCCAACCGAAAGCCAATTGATTATATGGCCTTATAAGTGGAGGGAACCATAATTTATATTAAATGTAGGGGAGAGTCTTTTCCGAATGTCGAAACTCTATATTACAACTATTCATGCATCGTTCGGATCAAAATTCAATTGGTAGCGTGCAGATATATGAATTCAATCTCAGTATCTAACCCCAATAAGTCTCAGTGAATTTAATAAATTTACCATTTTATAAACCATACTATCTAATGTCTAGCAGTGAAAAAAGCCCTAAGCTCACTGCTAAGATGCTCTGCAACTCTACGTTTTTATGTTCATTATCTAATGTCTAGCATGCGCTTACTCGCACGTTAACGTCATTCATACTCGCGCCATCGTTGCTCGCACCTACATAGTCGCTCCACCGCATGCTCGCACATTGTTGCTCACACCTGTACGATCATAGTCGCATACTCACACATTAATGCTTACATCGCACTTTAAAGTGGGGGCCAACTCGTGAGGCAAGTAGTCGTCCTGCAGGAGAGGAGCTCATGCAGGGACTCGGATTACGGTAACTCCACGGCTCGAGAACTTGCATCAGTGCTAAAGTAATTCGACCTGCTGCTCAGGAGGTAGCCAAAAGAATTAAACGCACCAATATTTATGAGAACTTTAGGAAATTGCAAAGAGACGACGATCTTCTTTATAATGTTGGGAGGTCGGCGTCCAGACCTGTTCCTAATAGTTCCTCCAGTCGGAGGAGAGATGCAATCGGGGGTAGCTAGGCTGACATGCAAGGGGGGAGCTGATCTCGACCGTCAATGCAAAGGCTCAGTCTTACAAGGACGCTTAAATCCCGATGCATCGTCCCATCGTCCGTCCTGGGCTATTTAGGAGAAACAGGTCGAAGGCTCGCGTCTCAATTGCGTAACGCTGCTACCTGGCTACGAAGGGCAGCATACCAGCGGAGGGAAATGGACCTCGGGGGGTCCTACAGGACACACTCACTCGAGTCCACCATCCTTCTGTGAACTTGTATTTCTCAGAGCTCGGCAGGTTATCCTGCCTTGGCAATAACAGAGACACGTCCTGCTTGGCAGAACTAGCGGTCGCTAAGAGCGGATCTTTTAGTCTTCTCAAAGACCGATGATGCCTTTGCACAGGGCATCACTTTGCGAGGTCGATCTTTATCGAGTCTAGGAGATCAGCGTCCAGACCTGTTCCTGATAATTCCTCCAGTCGGAGGAGAGATGCAATCGGGGGTAACTAGGCCAACATGCAAGGGGGAGCTGATCTCGATCGTCAATGCAGGGGCTCGGTCTTACAAGGACGCTTAAATCCTGAGGCATCGTCTCATCGTCCGTCCTGAGCTATTTAGAAGAAACAGGTCGAAGGCCCGTTTCCTAAATCAATTATGGAGTCGGACTTCACTGCTCCTAGCTATCTTGAAACGAATCACAACACAAAGAAGACAACTCGCAACCTCTCGTAGCTCCGGGGGCGAGGAAATGTATACATTGAAAGGTGATTTACAAGAGTAATTACAGGTTACCGCCGAGGATAAAACCTTTTCAGGTCATCCCCGCTCCAAGTACTTCCTAGTTGCTCTCCTTTCTGATCTTGCAGACGATAGCCACCAGTGGTTAGGGCTTCCTGGACGATGAAAGGTCCATCCCAGTTGGGATGTAACTTGCCAACGGCAGCTCCTCTTCCCGTGGCGTCCACCTTCTTCATGACCAGGTCTCTTGCGAGGAAATGTTTGAGACAGACATTCTTGTCGAAGTATTTTTTTCATGCGCCTCTTGATTTCCTCCTGGAGGACGGAGACTAAATCAAGAAGCTCCTCGATGTAGTCCAGCGAGAGCCTCTGAGCGTCTTCATTTTCCAAGCGCTACTCTTCGTTGCCTTCTCCTGCTGTTATGACTCTCGGACTCCGAACCTAGAAATCTATTGGGATGACTATCTCAGGCCCGTGGGATAACTTAAAGGGTGATTCCCCCGTGGCAGAGTTAGGAGTTGTTCTCATAGCCCATAGGACCGAGGGGAGTTGCTCTGCCCAATTGCCCTTCAGATTAGTGACCTTCTTCAGGAGGTTGATGATCAACTTGTTGACGGCTTCCACCTGTCCATTGCTCCGAGGATGATGCACAGAGGCGAATCGAAGATCCGTCCCTAGCTGTTTGCAGAAGTCCTCCAGCTCCAAGCTGACAAACTGCGGACCGTTGTCGGTGACGATGACGAGAGGGATCCCGAACCTACAAGCAATCTCTCCCCAGTTGAAGTTCTTCACGATCTGATAAGTGGTCTTCACAAGGGCCTTTGTCTCAATCCACTTGGAGAAGTAGTCGATCATGACTAGAACGAACTTCCACTGACCGCTAGCTTAGGAGAAAGGGCCGATCAAATTCATTCCCCAGATGGCGAAGGGTCAGAGAGCGGTGATCGAACGAAGATGCTGAGCTGCCTGCAACTGAAGAGGCGCAAAGAGTTGACACTTTGAACACTTTTTCGAGAAAGTCTCGGCATCCTTCCGGATGGTCGCCTAGAAGTAGCCGTGCCTTAGAATCCTCTGCTCGAGAGTACGGGTCTCTAAGTGGCTGTCACACTCTCCCGAATAGATCTCTTCCAAAACTTGAGGAATTTCAGCCTCTGACAGGCATCTGGCAAAGGGGCCTGAAATGGTCTTGCGATAGAGCTCCAAACGTGCCTTAGAATCCTCTGCTCGAGAATACGGGTCCCTGAGTGGCTGTCGCACTCTCCCGAATGGATCTCTTCCAAAAACTCGAGGAATTTCAGCCTATGACAGGCATCTGGCCAAGGGGCCTGAAATGGTCTTGCGATAGAGCTCCCCTTCCTGCAGCAGGTAATAAGCAGCCTTGTACCGGAATTTCCTCTGATCTCCTTCACTGGCAGGAAGTCGGCCTGTTGTTAAGAACGTAACGAACTGGTCCTTTCACGAAGCTCTCTGCTCGATCTCCATCATCCCCCCTTCCTTGATGAACGCTCGAAACAGTTCGGTCACTGTCCCCCCAGCCTGGGGACCATAATTGGCCAGATAATCTGCTTCTGAAATATCCTCTCGGGGCACGTGCTCGACGAAGGACTGAAACCCCCCGATCAGACATTTGACCTTGACCAAGTACTTAAGCAGGATGGGATCGTGCACCTCGAAATCTCCCTTAATCTGCGACGCAACCAGCATTGAGTCGGTGAAGGCCCTGAGATCTTGGATTCCCAATTCTTTGGCGAGAGGCAAGTCTGCCACCATGGTTTCGTACTCCGCCTGATTGTTCGTGACGGAGAAGAGATCTCGACTGCTTGCTCAATCCTAGTTCCCTGCGGGTTCACTAGCACTATTCCGGCTCCCGCAGAATACTTGCCTGAAGCCCCATCCACGAACATCCTCCAAGAGACCGGGCTGGAAAAGGTTTCGTCTCCTCCTACCTCGACCGAGAAGTCAGCTAGGAAGTCTGTCACTTCCTGAGCTTTGATCGCTACCCTCGGAGAGTAAGAAATGTCGAACTCACTAAGCTCCACCGCCCACTTGGCCAAGCTGCCAGAATGTTCCACTCCATCCAAGATACTACGGAGCAGATGATCTGAGACAACCTTGATGGAGTGAGCCTGAAAATATGGGCGTAGACTACAAGCCGAAACTACTAAGGTAAAAACCAACTTCTCCAGGATAGGATACCTCATCTTCATCTGCCGCAACACTCTACTCACATAGTAGATGGGGAGTTGCTTCATGCCTTCCTCTCTGACCAACACTGAACTGACCGCTTCCGCTCCCACTCCCAGATAGAGGAGGAAGTCTTCGCTTCCCTGTGGGCCTTGGAGTAAAGGAGCTTGAGTTAGCTGCTGCTTCAGCTTTCCAAAAGCCTCCTCACACTCCGCGGTCCACTCAAACTTTTGGTTTCCTCGGAGAGCTTTGAAGAATGGAGAACACTTCTCTCCTGCCTTGGAGAGGAAACGGCTAAGGCCTGTCAGCCTTCCGGTTAACCTCTGCACTTGGGATCCTTCGGGGACGTCATCTCCAGAATGTCCTTGACTTTGTCGGGGTTAGGCTCCACCACCCTCGAAGTAAAAGGAGATGATCTAAGAACTTTCTCCTTCCTGCTCCGAAAACGCATTTGGTCGGGTTGAGCCGCATCTTGTACTTCCTCAGGGTGGCGAAGGTCTCCTCTAGATCCTTTATGTGCTCTGCGACGTTCCTGCTCTTGACAAGGAGATTACCCGCATACACCTCCAGATTCCGCCCCTTCTCCTTGAAGACTTGATCCATCATCCTCTGGTAGCTTGCGCCCGCAATCTTTAACCCAAAGGGCATCATCTTATAGCTATAGCAGTCATCACTATTGATGAAAGAGACGTCGCGGCAGTCAGGGGGGGTACATTCGGATCTGGTGATACCCTGAAAAAGCATCAAGGAAACTCATTACAGGAAACCCTACGACTGAATCAACTAGCGCGTCGATTTGAGGCAAGGGGTAGCAATCATTTGGGCAGGCTTTATTTAACATAAAAAATTGATACATAAACGCCAGCCCCCTCCGGACTTCTTCATCATTACAACATTGGAGACCCGGCCTGGATACTGGATCTCCGAAACGAACTCTACCACCAGCAGCTTCTCCACCTCCTCTCTGATCGGACCGGACAGCACGGTGGTGCTCTTCCTCTGCTTCTGACAGACGGGGTAATCTTGGGATCCAGGTTGAGGCGATGGCAGACAACATCGGCGTCAATCCCTGACATCTCTGCAGCGCTACAGGCGAAGATGTCCACGTTCTCCTGCAGACACGTGGCTATCTCCAGCTTCCCTTCCGTTGTCAGAGATCCTCCGACCTTCAGCAACCCCGGCTCTCCCCTCCGGGAGATCACTTCCAGCTCCTCCAGCTCCTCAGCAGCCCTCAAGCCTTCCTCTGTCTCCAGCAGCTTCTCCAACCTCTCGGCGTCCTCCATCCAGCTGATGGTACTGACGGCATTTCGGTAGCACTTCCTGGCAGCTTTCGGATCGCCCCTGATCCTCACTTGGACGTCTCCCCGACAGTACTTCAGGCATTGATGATAGGAAGATGGGACGGCCTTGAAGTAGTTGATGAGGGGAAGCCCAAAGATGGCGCTATAGCAGCTCGGCGCGTCGACGATGACAAAGCGGCATCGGATCGAAGTCCCGCCAAGGGTGACCAGAAGGTCCACTCCTCCCTCCACCTCTTTCTTCTCTCCTAAGAAGCCAAAGAGGGGTTCACCCGCAGCTTGGACCCTGGACGCTTCCACCTGAAGCCCGACGAAGGTCCTACTGAAGATCACGTTCACCGAACTCCCGTTGTCCACAAAGATTTGGTCGACGGTGAAGTCCTCGATGGCATCTTGGATGACTGGGGCATCATGGAAGGGGTTCTCATTCCCTAACATGTCCTCCTCGGAGAAGGTGATCTCATCTAATGGAGGAGGAACCTGAGAGGTCGAGGCGACGCTCTGAGAGGTAGAGGTGACGCTCTTCCGATAGATCTGATGGAGGCTTCCCTTGCGGGAAGCTCTAAGTCCAGCCCTGTCGTTGATCACTCCAACCTGCCCACCTCCTGGGCCGTGGATCACCTTTTCGCGGCCTCCCTAGTCGACCCGGTCCTCGTTATTCCTCCTCACCGGAGCTTGGAACGCCACCGGTCCCACGGGCGCTTCCTGCCTGGGCTGCTCCCTCTCTGCTGCAGCTTCCAGCCTCCTCCTGGCCTCCCAAAACTCTGGGCAGGCCATCGTCCCATGCCCCTCTACCCGATGTATGTCGCAGTAGAGGGGAATCTTCGTCTCCTGGCGCTTCACCCTTCGCGCCTCCTGCCTGCGACGCTTATTGCCCTGCCTGGAAATGGCCATCGCCTCTCCTCTGGCTCCTCTCCTGCCTCCACCATGCTGGCGATCGTTCCTCTCCCGCTGCTGCTGGAACCGCGGCCTAGCAGGCTGCCTCCACTGAAGCCGATTCGTAGGGTACTGGAATCGCCTCTCTTCTCTCCTCTCCGGAGCCTCCACGGGCCTCCTCTCTTCCTGCCTCCTCCGTTCCTCCGCCCTCCTGGGCTCTTCTCTCTTCCTTTGCTCCTCTCTTCTCCTCGTCTCCTCCCTTCTCCTCTCAACCTGCCTCTCTGGCAGCCTTCTAGCTCTCACCTCTGAAGGTCCTCCTCTTCCCCTTTCTAAGGGCTCATCTCCATCCAGCCACGCCAAGAAGTCCTTGTTCTTCTCCTCTCCTTGGACGAACGTATTCACCCTCTCCACCATCTCCTCAAAGGACCTCGGTGGTTTGGATCTCATCTCCATGCTGAAGAGACCCTGCTTCAGACCAAACTTCAGGACCAGCATCAGAGTGAAGTTGTCCACCTCCTCTACCTCTAAGATCTCCTCCTGGAAACGGTCGATGTAGTGGCCAAGACTCTCGTGCTGCCCCAGAGCGATCTTGAAGAGAGCAGTTGCCTCCTTCTTTCTCTTCTTAGACATCGCGAACCTTGCCATAAAGCCCCGATGCAGATCCGCGAAGCAGTAGACGGAGCCGGCCGGCAACTGGTGGAACCAGTCTCTTGAATTACCCTTGAAGGTGATCGAGAAGAACCTGCACTTGAAGGCGTCTGACATGTTACAGATGGACACCACGTCCTCAAACCACTGGAGATGCCTGACCGGGTCATCTCTGTCGGAGTAGTAGGTAAGGACTGGCTCTCGGAAGCCCTCGGGAACTGGGGATGCGAGGATCTCGTCATAGAAGGGGTTCCTCCCTCCCTGGTGGTGACGACTTTCATACTCGTTGGTATCATCCTCATATTCGCTCCATGGGCGAGTATCATGATACCTCGCCGGCGGCTCTGGATCTCGAAACCTGATCCCCTGGCTGCTCGTCGGATAGTGTCGCGACTGATCGGTCACTCCTCTCTCTCCCAAGCTCGCTCCTTCCCAGGTCGCCTCGGCGGCGCTTCCTCTTCTGACGGTGTCACGCGACGGGGAGAGGTTGTCGTGACATCGGGACGACGAGGGAGCCCTGAGAGAATGGTCCTCTCGATCCTCCTCGCAAACTCCTCAAACGCAGCTACCGTCACAAACTCGCCTCCTCGCGCCGAGTTACCAACTCCTGCCGAGTTGCCGACTAACTCGTCTTGCTCGCCTGCACTTACTATATCGCCTACCAGCGGAGCTTTACCTCCTTGGTTGCGATCCACGCTCATCGCACCAAGTGTTGAAGTCGGGAAAATTCCCTACTCCAAAAATCGGATCAGGCAAGCCTAAGGTTACCGGCTCAACGGATAGGCTCGACGGCTAGCGAGCTAAAGCACGGAATTCACCCGGAAGCTTGGAAGAAGTAACCCCTCCACAACCAAGAATGGTCGAGCAGGGTATGAGGGAGACTAGCTGGTAACTAAGTCGCGGAAACTAAAAGAGGATATTCGCTAGGTCGCAACCTGATCTCTGAGAAAAAGGAATTCACAGGCTAAGCTAGCGCCCAAGAAAAGAATCTGAGATCTCGACGAGATTCAAAAAGTGTCTCTTCTCGTACCCCTGAGGTCCTATTTATAGGGAAATCATGGGGGAGGGGCGGGTCTTATTTATAGCCCACACCCCGGCGACTAGGCGACTTCCTAGAGGAGCTCGCACGGCTGGGCGAGCAGCTGGCCTAGTCTCCTACCTGGCGAGTATGCGAGGGGAGCTCCATACTCGCCAGGGTCTTCTGCGGCCTGGCGCGTGGACTCTGATCTCTGTCTTGACTTGCTGACTTTGACTTCTGCTGACCTGGCTCTGGATGGGTCCACCCTCAACGAATACGGGTTGTACAGTAGGAGTTCTGAAATTAATTCCAGGACTAGTTTTACTGCTCTGGTCAACAGGGTGCGTGCTTTCACTGCTGCAGGGAGGGATAGGTAGGGGAATTTGGTGAGGTGGGGGTATGAAATTGGAGAAGATAGGTTGGGTGGTTCCACTTGAAGAGAGGAGGCAGGGAGAGGGACTGGAATTAATTGGGCGGGGACTGTAATTGAGGGAAGCAGTTGGAGGAATCACAACAGGAGCTCCACGTGAATTAGAGAAGGAAAATAAAAGAGGGGGTGGCTGGGTGAGAGGGAAGTACGTGGAAGAAGAGTTTTGTGGCTGGGATTGAAATGAGGGGGAGTGGGGGTTCGGTTGTTTAATGAGAGTAGCTAGAAAATAGGAGAAATGGGAGGGGGCGGTCAACAGATGAAGGAGATAGTGGGGTGGCGGTTGTCCTTATCTATAGGAATTAATTCCTAAAATTAAGGAGAGTGGAGATGGTGAATTAGTGGGGAGTTATTATGGTTATGAATGGTGGAGGAGGTGGTGGGTTGTTGGCGGTGGCCTGAGGTGGCTGTCGGTGGTGGTGGTGGTCGCCGGAAATATTCTCCGACGATTGCCAGAAAATGTAAAGTGATAGAAAAGTGATGGTGAAGAGGTGGGAATCACCAAAGGTGACCGGAAATGTTTTCTGGTGATCGTCGGAGGTGGAAAAGTAGGGTAAGAGGGTAATTTTTTTGGAGGAATACTAATGGTGGTGGCTCCACAGCAAGGAGAGAAAGGGTGGCAAGCCACTTGGCCTGGAGGAACAAAACACTTGGCCGGCTGTTTTGGGGGGTGCTGACAGTAGTTCTGGAGATAAAACATTGGAGGTGAGGGGCTTGGGAAGGTGGCGGCAGAAGATTTATGTACGGGGAAAACAAGGGAGGGGTGGTTACTTGTGAGGTGGGGTGGAAGGAAAGATATACAGCAATTTTGCGGGGGGATTGAAGGGGAGGGGAGAAGGCCTGATGGCCAGCTTCTTCAAGAAGAAATGAAAAAGGGGAGGTGGTTTTGGTGAATGTTAACCCAGAAATCGGCGATCCCTCCCAAGGTAGTCAGCTCGCAAGTCGCGGCCTGCTCCAGGTTCCCCGTGGAGGTCACGGCCTGTCAGCCCTTCTCTGGGTCAGGCGGATAGACTCCTCTATCCGCTCAGGCCGCACGGCTAGGGCGGTCTCCCCGGTCTAACCGCCCAGGTCGCGCAGCAGCCGTTCGTTCTGCAGAGGCTGCGGACTGCTTCCACAGTCCGCCCCTGCAAGCCACGCAGTTAGGTCGGCTAACCGCGCAATGATGTTTTCACTCAACAGGAGCGGACTTCCTATTTCCCTGATCAACGGAGGCGAGCTCCAATTCACCATGCCCGCTTAACAGAGGCGGACTACCCCTCAGTCCGCCCAATGGTTGTCCAGATTTCCCAGCACTGATCAAGTGTTGCCGGACTCCCGACATGATGTCCGCCCAGCCCGCACAACATGGCGCGGACTCAACTCCAGCTCGCCGCCAGTCAGCAATGGCGACCTACCTCCAAGCCGCCCACCATCAGCAGCGGAGACAAGCCTCCAGCTCGCCGCATAGAAGGACTGGCGACCTGCCTCCAGGCCGCCAGTAAGCATCGGCGACCTGCCTCCAGGCCGCCAGTCAGCAGCAGCGACCTGCCTCCAGGCCGCCAGCCAGCAACGACTACCTGTTCCACCTCCCCAGCATGCACGACCTGCCTCCTCAGTCCGCCAGGTCACCAAGCTCTTGTCGCCCAACAGGAACGACAAGCCTCCAGGAGCAAAGGCGGACTGCTCCTCCAGCTCGCCAGCAGAGGCCGACCTGCCTCTTCAGTCCACAGCATGTCACGAACTCGGTCAAAGCTCACCGCCCTACCGGGGGTAACGTTACCAGGACCTTCTCCGACGCGAGCCTATAAATAGGCCCCCATACCTCTTATTCCTGAAGCGACGACACAGCAGTCTCGGATTGAGCCCTCCACGGTTAAGCCCTTGCGGCCTGCCTTGGCTTCAGCAACCTCAGCTGTCCTCTCAGCCTGATCGCGCAGTCCGCTCGGCCTTGAGTAGCGAACTGCGGGATCAGCTTTCCGCGCGGTCTGCCGACCTGCTTTGACAAACCGCGCGGCCTCTGGCGCCCTCTTCCCTCTAGCCGCCAGTTTCCCCCTTTTGTACCCTTTATTTGCTTTCCATGCAAAGGTGCAATCTCAAGCTGTAATACCGATTTATAATCAAAGGAAATCCCGTCGCAGGAGTGACATTTAAGCCGCGATGGGCGAACTCTGTTGTTGCAGCTGCAAGCGACCTCTCTTTTCCCGTCTCTCGGTCACAACCATCAATCCCAATCGTCAAAGTAACCGTCTGCTCGACAGTTCCTAATCCTCCTCTCCTCTATCCCCGCATCCCGGATTGATCGTGCTCCACTCTCGAGCAAGCTAGCGGAAGCTCACATTTTCCGCATCAGCATTAACACGCGACCTTCAGACCTCAAACAGACGGTGAAAATCAGCGGTTACTCATGTCAGATCATCAACCAGCCGAGAAACTTGCTCCTTCAAGTCCTAGTGAAGATCCTCTCTGGGAAGCCTTGGAGCAATCGCGTAGAGAAACTACCCAACAGTTTCAAGCAATCGCGTAGAGAAACTACCTAACAGTTTCAAGCCCCTTTACGGTCAATCCAACACTAGCGTTGAAAAATCCGCAAACTTATCCACCGTCCTATTCGCCGGTCTATCCTCTTGTTTACCCACCAACCTTTTCTGCAAGGGCCTGCAGCCCCTTTACAGTCTCAAAATGACGAGTTTGCTGCTCGTCAAAACTTCTTCCGGGAAGCTTCCCGAGGAAGTTCAGCATAATTTCTAAATTTTCAGGGAATTCATCCCTACTCTTCAGCTCCTGCCTTTGCTCCTCCCGCATCAGCTTTTCCCTTCTATCCTCTTGCCCCTTTTGCAGCTACAACTTACGCTCCCTTTTTTCCTTATGTTGTAGGAGAGCAGGAAGAGCCGTCACCGTTTTAAGAGAATGTTCGGCATGAACCAACTCCAGCTAACTTCAGAGAGCCGCGGTTGCCAATTTACACTGGAGAGACTGATCCAATGAAGCACCTTCAAGCTTTTGAATCATCCGTAGCTCTTAGGACCCTTTCAGATGCTACCAAATGCAAACTCTTCGTGGCATCCTTTGATGGACAAGTGAGAGAGTGGTTCTATGGACTGCGTCCTCAATCCATCGCTTCCTTTGCTGATTTGTGAAGAGAGTTTCTGCTCAGGTTTTCTACCTCTACAAAGAGAAAGGGTGGTCCAAAAGCCCTCTTTGAGATCAGGCAACGAGAGAACGAAACTTGGTCTCATTTTGCGGATCGTTTTCAAAAAGAAATTTTGGACATTGAGATCGTCGATCAAGAAATGTATCGAGTGGCTCTTATTCATGGTCTGCGAGAAGGATCACTTAAGTTTGAGGCTAATGTCCGAGCGCCAAGGACATATCAAGATTGATTGGCTTAGCCAACTCTTACATTCGAGGTGAGAAGAGCAATCCCAGTTTCATCTCAAGGCTTGTAGCAGAGAAAGATTCTTCTTCTTACAAGCAACCTCCGAGGTCTCCTCGAAAAGATTTTCAATCAAGGAAGGGAAGAAAATTTCAACGTCATCGACACCCCTTCCCGGGCCAGGATCACTTCCAAGGTCAAAAATTGTTATTGCCAGTCCCACCTGCTTATCCAGCACAAGCTCCGCAAGCAGCTTCGGTTCATAAACAGCATGATGAAGACTTATTTGAGTCCGAACTGAATGCAACCATGCAGGAAGTAGGCCAAGTCATGAAGGTCAAGGATAACTATAAAAAGCCTTACCAACCGTCAGATCAAAGATCAAAAGATTCAGATCCGTTCTGTGAATTTCATAGAGAGAAAGGACATTCAACCGAAAATTATCGAGCTCTTCTCCAGTTGGTAGAAAAAATGCTGAAGCTAGGAAAATTCCGTGAACTCTTCTCGAAGAGTGATCATTCTGATTCATCTACTTCAAAGGGCAAAGAAGTAGAGAACCCCTCTCTGGGCTCAAAAAGGACAAACCAAGTCAGCAACATCGACATCTATGAAACAATCAATGCTAACGATGAAGGGCCTTTGGGATTGCTATTCTGAGCTGAAGGAGGACATCAAAGTCCCAAAAGTTCCTCACAACCATGGCCGGTTGTTTTTACTTTTCACTCTTCAAACATTTTCTCTGTAAAAACACTTCTGAGTGTTCTTTCATTTGTTTTCAATAAATTTTACGTCAGAGATCACATACTGACACATTTTCCTTTTTTGAGTGCCTCCTCCTCTTTTTTCTCTTTGCCAAAGGGATCGCTGAACCACTGAGATATCGTCGAGTCTTGCTTGGGCCCCCTCGAGGTTGGACTCTGGCGTAAGACCACAATGACCACATATAGTGAGGAGTGTTCCCATATGTGAAGTGGGAGCCGTCCAACTCTCGTGCGGAGGATTACGGGACTTCGGATCCTAGCCGGTATCTGACACACAGTGAGAATCAAGGGAGGTCCCAGTGTGTTAGCTCTGCTGTGCTTCGCTAGGAATACATTACAGTTAAGATGATCTTTGTTGGACAAGCAATGACGATCAAGTGTAGCATTGTCTCTTCGGTCATCTCATGACTGTAATGGTTGAATACTCTATGGTACTCTCAATCCATGCTTTCGCGTGGCCCACAACGTTGTTGATCTTTCCAAAGACAAGCAATGATATAGACCAATTGGCGCACCTAGTCTAACTGATCAACGATGTTTGTAACTGAGGCATGAGATCAGTGTATCTTTCGTTCCTTCTTAGGATTTTGTGCATGTCTCCCTTTTGTGCCCTTTCAAGGGAGTGCGGCTAGTCCTTTCTAGGTAGGACTACACTCTCGATGACCTTTCGTGGGCAGGCGATGCGTAAGGCCCTCGGGGAACACCTGAGACGCATCCGGCCTTTTTTGGTCATCTTCAAGTGTAGACCTCTTTTTGTCAACTGCCTTTTTACAGGTTAACAGACTAAATCCGACCTATCCAAAGGATTTGCAACATCTTTTTTGCTTATGCCCATCTTATATACTCGACTTACACAAAGCTCTATCAGATGATGTCAAGCTCTCTGTTATTCTCATTGGATTTTTCTGGCACTAATTGATAGTCAGAGAATCTGGTTCTCTTTGATTGGCAAACCATCCGGTTGAAGTCTAGTCAGTATTTTCATCTGACTGAACTGGATTTCATATTGGGATATCATATCTGACCAAACAAGAAGCTTATTGTTGTGGCTTGATCTCTACTTGATTTTGCTTACTCAGTCAATAGCAGGATTTCATGGATGTTCCTTCTGCAGTCTAATCATATCTATCTTATCGCAATAACTTTTAGCAGAAGATTTATCCATAAACTCCTCGGGTACTTGACTTACTCTTCTTTCATATCTGTTGTTCACTCTTCTTTTGCAGAGATTAGCAGATATTTGCAAGTCCCCTTCAGGTACTTGCAACTTATTTTCCTTTCATATCTGTCGCTTACTCTTTTCTTGCAGAGATTAGCAGATATTTGCAAGTTCCCTTCAGGTACTTGCAGCTTAGTTTTTTTTCATATTTGCTACTCACTCTTCTTTTACAGAGATTAGCAGATATTTGCAAGTCCCTTTCAGGTACTTGCAACTTATTTTTCTTTCATATCTTCCGCTTACTCTTTTCTTGCAGAGATTAGCAGATATTTGCAAGTTCCCTTCAGGTACTTGCAGCTTAGTTTTCTTCCATATCTGCTACTTACTCTTCTTTTACAGAGATTAGCAGATATTTGCAAGTCTCATTCAGGTACTTGCAACTTATTTTTCTTTCATATCTGCCGCTTACTCTCTTCTTGCAGAGATTAGCAGATATTTGCAAGTTCCCTTCAGGTACTTGCAGCTTAGTTTTCTTTCATATCTGTTACTCACTCTTCTTTTACAGAGATTAGCAGATATTTGCAAGTCCTCTTCAACTACTTGCAACTTATTTTCCTTTCATATCTGTCGCTTACTCTTTCCTAGCAGAGATTAGCAGATATTTTCAAGTTCCCTTTAGGTACTTGCAGCTTAGTTTTCTTTCATATCTGCTACTCACTCTTCTCTTGCAGAGATTAGCAGATATTTGCGAGTTCCCTTCAGGTACTTGCAGCTTAGTTTTCTTTCATGTCTGCTTCTCACTCTTCTTTTGCAGAAATTAACAGACACTTGCAAGTTCATTCCAGATAGTTACAACTTAATTTCTTTTCATGTCTGCTTCTCACTCTTCTTTTGTAGAGATTAGCAAACGCTTGCAAGTTTCCTCCAGGTACTTGCAAAATATTAGCCTTTGTATGTCTCCTATCATCTTTGTTTTGCAGACCTCGGTGGAAGACATTCACAAGTCTTCTTAATTTTGCAAAAGCAACTCAGGTACATGCAAGACGTGCTTTTTTCGCTTGCATTGACTCTTCCTTTGTAGGAGAAAAATAGGCACTGACAGGTTTTTCTGAGAAGAGACATCAAGTTCTATCTCTCCTTGCCTCTTATTTTTTCGAGGGGAGGATCACGATTTTCGTGGGTCTCCTACTTTTTCGAAGTTCCCTTCGAGACTTAAAAAAGTGAGGGGATTATGTTAACTCAGAAATCGGCAATCCCTCCCAAGCTAGCCAGCTTGCAAGTCGCGGCCTGCTCCAGGTTCCCCCTGGAGGTCGCGGCCTGTCAGCCCCCTTCTCTGGGTCAGGCGGATAGAATCCTCTATCCGCTCAGGACGCGTGGCTAGGGCGGTCTCCCCGGTCTAACCGCCCAGGTCGCGCAGCAGTCGTTCGTTCTGCAGGGGTTGTTGACTGCTTCCATAGTCCGCTCCTGCAGGCCGCGCGGTTAGGTCGGCTAGCCGCGCAATGATGTTTTCACTCAACAGGAGCGGACTTCCTATTTCCCTGATCAACGGAGGCGAGCTCCAATTAACCATGCCCGCTTAACAGAGGCGGACTACCCCTCAGTCCGCCCAATGGTTGTCCAGATTTCCCAGCTCTGATCAAGTCTTGTCAGACTCCCGACATGACGTCCGCCCATCTCGCACAACACAGCGCGGACTCAACTCCAGCTCGCCGCCAGTCAGCAATGACGACCTACCTCCAGGCCGCCCACCATCAGCAGCGGCGACAAGCCTCCAGCTTGCCGCATAGCAGGAATGACGACCTGCCTCCAGGACGCCTGTCAGCAGCGGCGACCTGCCTCCAGGACGCCAGTCAGCAACGGCTACTTGCTCCACCTCGCCAGCATGAGCGACCTGCCTCCTCATTCCGCCAGGTCCCAAGCTCTTGTCGTCCAGCAGGAACGACAAGCCTCCAGCAACAGAGACGGACTCATTACTCAGTCCGTCAGAAGATGACGGCCTGCTCCTCCAGCTCGCTAGCAGAGGCCGACCTGCCACTTCAGTCTGCAGCATGTCGCGGACTTGCTCAAAGCTCACCGCCCTACCGGGGGTAACGTTACCAAGACCGTCTCCGGCCCGAGCCTATAAATAGGCCCCGATACCTCTTATTCCTGAAGCGACGACACAACAGTCATCCAAGGCATCAGATTCTGCGGATTCCAACTTTCAGTCTGCGCGGCCTCCACGGTCAAGCCCTTGCGGCCTGCCTTGTCTTCAGCAACCTCAGCTGTCCTCTCAGCCTGATCGTGCAGTCCGTTCGGCCTTGAGTAGAGAACTGCGGGATCAGCTTTTCGCGCGGTCTGCCGACCTGCTTTGACAAACCGCGCGGCTTCTGGCGCCCTCTTCCCTCTAGCCGTCAGCTTCCCCCTTTGTACCCTTTATTTGCTTTCCATGTAAAGGTGCAATCTCAAGCTATAATACCGATTCATAATCAAAGGAAAGTCCGTCGCAGGAGTGACATTAAAGCTGCGGCGGGCGAACTCTGTTGTTGTCGCTGCAAGCGGGCTCTCTTTTCCCCTCTCTTGGTCTCAACCATCAATCCCAATCGTCAAAGTAACCGTCTGCTCGACAGTTCCTAATTCTTCTCTCCTCTATCCCCGCATCTCAGATCGATCGTGCTCCACTCTCGAGCAAGCTAGCGGAAGCTCGCATTTTCCGCATCAACAGTGAAGGTGGTTGCCGACCAAAGGAATGGAGATGGGGGGAGGAGATTGTCGGCCAAATGAAAGGGGGTGGGGATGAACCCGAGCTTTGCATCCGGGGTTCGGCTTTGGCACCTAGATGACCAAAGAATGGGCTTAAATACTTCATTCTTCAATATCTAAAATAAGAACCTTCACCCTCTATTTATAGTTTTCTAAAGACTAATGAACAATTATGATTGACCAAACACTTCAACTCAAATAAAACATAAAATTACAACTCGAAATAAAAAATAACAAAAGACAAAAATATAAAGGTTGTTGAGCCGCTCGAAATGAGCGGTCCCGATCGTCAATGCGTCTGTGGTCATTGTGAGAAGACCTGAACGGGTCGGGTGAGCTGCCCCCATCAACTTCCACCATCAGGGGGTCCCCATCAGCGTGTAGGGCCTTGGAACGAGTTTGGGGCATGAAGCAGTTGAGAGGAAGAAGAGAGCGCATTGGGCAGTAACTTGAAGTGGCAGTGGAGGCCACCTCAAAATAGGAATGGCTACGCAGGGAGCGGTTAAAGATGGATTGGATAAGTGGTTAGGGACGACTTGAGAAGTCGTTGTACGCGGAAGTGCGTGCATGCGTGCTCATGGAAGAGTATTTGGACGGGGACACGCAAACGAAATAGCGAGCAAGAAGCGGAAGCAAAATTAGGAATCAAGGTCAGAAGACGACAATTGGAGCGGCTTGCTCAGCAGAAGCGGTCGAAGAGGAATCGAAACAAGCAAGCAGATCAAAATAGAGGATTGTGGATCGACTACTATGGAGATCTGAAAACAGGAGGGATTATGGCTTTGAAATGAACGATAAATGTTATGGCAGGTCAGACCAGCTAATAGTTTCGTCTATCGTAGAACAATCTATATTGATTAATATGAATGAAGATACATGACATCGAGAAAAGCTCACTCTAAGAGTCTACTCTCTAAGAGAGCCAAAATACATAATGATTCAAGATCTCCTCACTACCAATCCCTTATATAGGTGGGAGTGGTATGCACATAACTTACCAAAATGCCCTAAGACAACATATGTGGATTGGAGAACGTGTGAATTACCCAGGGAGTCGTCTACGTATCATCCCAGGGAGTTAGCCACGGGAGCTTCGCATAACATTTGAGGACATATCCGAGCACATGGAGGCAGTAAAATCTCCATGTTAGGTGTCGAAGTGGGAGGAAGCTTGTGGTTCCATCGTGGAGGCATTGTGCTAGGAATGAGCTCAAGGAAAAGATTTCTAAGACGAGGGCTCCACAAATGAGCAAGGTGAGACCACAGACCAAAGAAGTTCTAAGGCATAAAGGCGACCAAAGAGGTGGCTAATGTTTTGTGCAGCATGGAGCAATACATTCGTTCAATTCATGGATGTTTGTTGGGAGTAAGCATTTCTTCCATGTACTTGGTTTATACAACATTATTTTGGCAACAACAAAGGTATTATGATCGAAGTGGGACCAACATCACAACTTGGAGAAATTCCAACGAGAGTTCTGTAAGCAGTTCAAAATTGAGTATGCAGATGATGAGCACAGGGCTAGACTTTGTTGCTTGGAGCATAAGGGAAATGTTCAAGCCTATATGAAGGAGTTTTTAAAGTAGCTCATTCAAATCCCCATCATGACATAGAAGTAGGCATTCTTCCCCTTCATGGATGAATTTAGGCTATGGGGTAAGCATGAGTTAAACCACTGGGGTGTGCACGATCTATCAAAGCATACGTGGTTGGGTGAGTCTATGGTTGAGTTCAATGCATGGAGCAAGGTTGTCCACTAATGCAAAGATGAGGGAAATGGTAGTGGAGGTTCTCATGAATCCGGTAAAAAGGTGTGGCGAAAATATCAAATTTGAACAACAAAAAGAAAATGATGTGGCATGCATCACAAGGAATGCAAACTTCAGATACCTCTTTTTCATGACTAGTTTTAGCATCTTTTTGACATGGTTTACCCACAAAGTCTACAAATTTAGGCACCATTTCATGACATAGTTGATACATTTATTCACCTGCATTGTAGGACACCCACAGTTAAAAGGATAAGAATCATGGAAAAATAGCTGATAAGAGATGTATTGAGCAAGTTTTAGAATTGCGCATGGACATGAATGGAACCATGCATGATCGTGCACCCTTTCGTGGAGTCGAATTAATTATGGTGTGCTCTGGTTTAGAGCCGGCGTGGGCATGCGTTAGTCACTTAGTTCCATATGCTTATGCATCTATTTCAGGCAGCAACGGAAGATCGAGTAAAGAATTCATACCACCCATAGTCGTGTGTCCATCTTGATAATAGCAAACCAACATTTTTTATTTCCCCGCCAACGAGCAGATATGGGTGCATGGACTCACACATGTGTTGGGTTTCTATGAAATCAAATGCACCTCGGAAATGCACGAAACCCCCACAAGATCAATGTGAAACTAATTAATCAAGAAATTAAGTTATACCAGCAACTAGACTGTGAAATCCAGCTTCGTTTCTAAGGTGTTGGTCAAAGATCGAACGCAGAAAACTGTGTTTGTATTTGTATCCACACGAATGCCTGGAACTCCGACGCAACCTATCCAATGACCTCGCAGAAAGAGGATCAATCGTCTCTAATATTAAGTACTAGCTTTGTTCTACAGTTATTGTCTATATTTTCTCCTATCTTCTCTCTCATCCACTCTCTCGGAAAAGCCCGCGTAAAGAGTAACAAGCCTTTTCGAAAACTGCAAGGACTTCCCAAGAATAGTGTCCGACTGGGGCAAGGTCTTCACCTCGCAGTTCTGGCAGAAGTTGTTCCCGTTGTGCGTCAACAAGCTCACTCTCTCCTCTTCTTATCACCCTCTGTCAGATGGACAAGACGAGGTGGTCAATCGGGCCATCGAGATACCTTTGTTGCATTATTGGAAATCACCATAACAATTAGGCATGTTGGCTCTCTCAGGTGGAGTACTGTTACAATATATCACTCTGCCCTTTAGATCACTCCCTTAAGCCACATCTATGGTCGGGAACCCCCTCACTTACTCATCTACGATACTAGATTGGCGATCTCCATAGTCGTGGACAAGGACTTACAGTCCCGCGACTAGATTCTTATCCTCGCTCACAAGCTTCTTCAGACTCAAGCCCGCAAGGAGACCACCTACAATCGAACCCATTGAGAGCTCTTCTTCACCCCCAGGGATTGAGCATGGTCTAAACGCTGACCTTATCGCCAGACCTCCATCTCCAGTAGTCCTTACCACAAGTTGGGACTAAAATTCTATGGGTTGTATGAGATTTTGAAGCAAATATGCCACGTGGCATGTCAACTCCAGCTCCCACAGGAAGCACAGATTGACAATTTCTTTGACGTTTCACAATTGAAACTGTTTACTAAGCGCCACCCCCGAAGCCCTTGGTCCAACTCCCACCACAGTTGTGGGACAAGCATGATCTCGACAAGAGAAAAGATGTTACAGTTCCACGTTCAGGTGTCATGTACCAACGCTGCGCAGGACCCAACAAGGAATGAATTCCTCAAATTATATTTTTTCATGTTGTGCATGTTAATTCCATAGTGGGTTTATTTTGGGCCTCATTTTATGTTACGCCTAGTGACGGGGGTATTTTGGACAATAGTGTTATATTTTGTTTCCACCGGGCATATGGTGGAGGATGTTGGATGTTTTGATTATTATGAAAGATTATTCTATTTTTCTTATCTCTTTTCTCTCTCTTCCTCCCTTTATTCAGCACTGGTACCTAAATCTCGTTGCACGCCACGAGTGCCTCCCCCGGCATCGTTCGGGCACACCATCAACTCCTCCCTCTCCACCGGCCTCCTTCCATTGCCGAGATACGTATTCGTGGGTCTAAGAAGGGGGACTACAACCACATTCAAGACTTCTACGTATCTTGAACTCGCACGAGAATTCAAATGAAGATCCATATCAGATTGTTGCAGACACGAGTTACCGAGACCGAGTGCAAACACGATGATGATTGGAAGGGGAGGTTTGTCGGTCATCGTTGTTCTCAACGCCATCCACGGAAGCATCTGAGCCACAATGTGGAGGTAAAACCCTAGGAGGGTTGGACTAGGAGTATTGGGGGTATAGGCGACAGGGTGAGGGAAGGACTAGGCGCATCAGTGCTTCGTGATCCCAATTCAAGAGTACTGAATACCTAATTGGCTAGTTACATGATAACCTTATAATGCTCAACTCGGTGCAGTGGTTTCTAGGATTGGTAACCAACCCAAACTTATAGAATTTTAAGAGTTCCAAACTGAACCTACACCAGTCTGACCAGTTCACTCTAAAATCAATACAGTCTAGTAGGTAAAATTGGCTTTATCGGTTTACGGTTAAGCCTCCTCGCTAAATTGAGCTTGGTGAGTTGGGCCTTCTTAAATTGTATAGAATATTCTAGATGGATGTGGATATTTCATAAATATTGTAATAAAGAGTGTGTTGGAAGTTCTTGGAGGATCACTTGTCTAGAGAATTCCAAAAAATGGGAAGAGCCCACTCATATGTAACCACTTAGGTTTTAAACAATTTGAGAGTTACGATGTTGTGGCCTCTTTGTTGTTCTCATCAATAGGGTTGCAGCCCGCACACCTCAACCAGCTCCCCGCGCTCATATTTCACGTGGTAGGTTGTTAAGGCTAGGTCTCAAACCCTTTACCTTCTTGATGAGAAGTCCTTCCTTTAACTCTCATCACCAACTGAGTTGCACAACATAAAAGTGCACTTTTATGTTGTGGGCTCTTCATTATTACCAACAACAGGGTTGTAGCCCGCACACCCCAACCAGCTCTCCGCGCTCATATTTCACGCGGTAGGTTGTTGAGGTCAGGCCTCGAACCATGTGCCTCCTTGATGAGAAGTTTTTCCTTTGACTCTCATCACCAACTGATCTGCAAGCTCACTTTTATGTTGTTGGCTCTTTGTAATTCCCAACAACAGCGCTGCAGCCCGCACACCCCAACAAGTTTTCTACGCTCATATTTCACACGGCAGTTTGTTGAGGTCAGGTCTCGAACTCCTTAAATCCTTTATGAGAAGACCTTCCTTTGACTCTCATTACCAACTGAATTGCATATCAGTTGGTGATGAGAATCAAAGGAAGGGATTCTCATCAAGGAGGTACAGGATTCGATATCCGGCCTAAACAACCTGCCTAAACAACCTACCACATGAAATCTGAGCGAGGAGAGTTAATTGAAGTGTGTGAATTGTATCCACGTTGTTAGGAATGACAAAGAGCCCACAATATACAAGTGGATGTCAAAGGAAGGACTTTTCATCACGGAGGTAAGGGTTCGAGACTCGGCCTCAACAACCTACCGCGTGAAGCACTTTTATGTGGTGGGCTCTGTTGGGTACATTAGAAACTGTGTATCTGATTTGGTAGAAGCCTCACTTAACTCAATGATATACATCAATGTGTATTTGATGGGATGTTGAGTTTCAATGTGCAGGTTTAAGAAATGCAGAAAATATTCTAAATACAAGTGTCGACACATGTGAAGGAAATGTGTCGACATCAGAAGCACAATTGTGTCGACACACAGGACTTGTGTCGACACACATAAATTTTGTCGGCAGCAATTGTGTCGACACACAGGACTTGTGTCGACACACACAAGAATTCTGTCAACATCAACTATGTCGAGACTAGAAGCTATTGTGTCGACACACAGAACTTGTGTCCACACATTCTACAGAAGCTGTGTCGAGAAGATAAAGAAGGGTTGTGTCGACATTATGTGAACTGTGTCGACATCATCAAGATTTGTGTCGGCACATGGTCTATTTGTGTTGACACATATGAAGTATTGTCTCGACGCTTTTCTGCTGAGATAGAGTACAATGAGGTAACAGGTGTCAAGACTAAGACTTGACAACTGTCATAACTAACAAAGCTGTCACATCTGTCAGAGCTGTCAGAAGGCGGTTATGAACCGGATCAACCGGTAACCTCAGATGAGATCTATATAAAGACTTGTTCTATCGTAAAAAAAAAAGATTGAAAAAAAGGACTTGACATTTTTTCTAACAGTTGATATCTACAAGTCATCAAGAGAAGACAGATTCTGAACAAGTCTGCAAGAACAATTCAGATCTTATTCTGAATAGAAAAAGGAAGCTGGATTGAGGATCATCTTCAACTTCATAAGAATATCAACCTTACTTTGTTCAGATTCAAGAAGCTTTGAAGAAGCTAAGACAGGTTGGATCTTAAGAGATCAGATCAATCAAGATCTGATCAAAAATCCCTCACCCCTTTATCTCTCTACCTGGGTGAAGGATTTATCATCTTAACAATCAATTTTTCTGTAAGATCTTTTATAGATCTGAGTGTATGAGAGTTATCTCTCTGAGTTGTAAGCATAAATTTATAAAGGCTGAGATAGGGCTGAGTGCCTGAGGTAGGATCTTTGTGACCTTGAGTTGTAGGCCTAGTGATAAGGGCTGAGGTAGGGCTGTTTGTCTGAGGTAGGATTCTTGGGAAGAATCTGAGTTATAGGACTTGACAAAGTCTGAGTTGTAGAAACCAGTTGGGTTCTAAGTTGTAAGATCTGAGGATCTGAGTTATTGGAAGGAAGTTTGGCCGAATCCAACTCTCAGCTGGATAGGTGAAGGGGGAGAGTGAACGTACCCACGAATTGGGGAATCACTATAAAACACTGTGTGTTGTGCTGTGTTTTTTCTGTGTTTTTTTTATCCTGTGTTGTGATATTTATAGCTTAATTAGCTATGTTGAGATTAATCTTTTAATTGTCTAAGTAAAATTTAGATTTGAACCTATTCACCCCCCCCCCCTCTAGGTGTTTAGGATCTTTAAACCAAATCTTTCAAGTGGTATCAGATGGAGGTTCACTCAAACATAGACCTAACAATCTGAGTTGATCTCCAAGGAAGTTATCTGTTAGCCAGAATGGGTTCAGGTGAAAATCAGAAGAAACTTGGATCCATAAAACTTCCTATCTGTAGGAAATAAAAATTTGGCATACGGAAAGAGAGGGTCAGATTGTTCATGGAAGCATCTGATCCAAGAATTTACATCATAATTCTAGAAGAGCCATTTATTCCTATGAACATTTCAGTTCTTGATGTATACCTCAAGACTCCAAAAAGTTATTCTAAAATGACTAAGGAAGAGATCATCCTAGCAACCTTAGACAAGAGGGCGCAAAACATAATTGTGAGTGTAATAGATGATTCTACATTCCAGAATCTGGTCCATTGCAAAACCTCCAAGGAGATGTGAGACACTTTGATTGTCTACATGGAGGGAACAGAAGAAGTAAGAGAGGATAGAAAGTCTATGCTAAATCAAGAATATGAGAGTTTTAGACAAGTCAAGACAGATAGCATAGCTGAATGCTATAAGAAATTCTTTAGAATTGTAAATGAGCTAATGACCTATGGATGAGTCTTTAGCACATATGAACTAAATGACAAGTTTCTCAGATCACTAACCAAGGACTGGGATACTAAAATATGTGTCATCAGAGAGGTGGTCAGGCTTGCTGATACACCTCCACCAACCTTATTTGGAAAACTGTTATCATATGAGATGCAACTCACTGTAGAAAGGAGAAGGAGAAAAGCAATAAGTCTGAATACAAAGAGAAGTCAGTAGCCCTCAAGGCTGAAGCCACAAGAAAGAGCAGGAGAAAGTCTCATTCTCCTCCCAGGAGAATTGCTGAAGTTGAATCAGAAAATACTGACATCAACACTTCAGACAACCACAACTCTGATGAAAACTTTGATGCCTTCACAAGGCAATTTCAAAGGTTCATGAAGAAGAATAAATGGAGAACAAAGCCATCTTCATCTTCCTCTAAGGATGACTACTACAAAAAGAAGAAAACTTCTAAGAATGACATGTATGGCTCTAATCTCAGTAAACAAACTTCTTCTAAAATTGATTGTTATTGTTTCAACAGGCCAAGACATGTCATAGCTGACTGTCCTGATAAAAGAAAGGAATCTAATGATAAGAAGAAGCACCAAAATAAGGGCAAGAATGAGAGATCTTTTGTTGCCCAGAAGCAGAAGAGTGAGACTGACTCTTCATCATCAGAATCTGGAGAAGAGGCTGAAGCTGAAGCCTATATTGGATTGTTCACTACTGAAGAGGATTCTGTAGAGACTGAATTCTTGCAAATGTTGGACTCTATAAATGAGATTGAAGATCATCATTGTAGAGGGCTGATGGCTCTTTCAAAGGAAGATCAGTGTCAGGAACTGTCTGGTCCCAGTAAGGTATACAATCTATCTTCAGTTTCTGATTATTATACTTGATCAGAATCAGAAGCATCTGCATCAAGAGATGTGGATGGTTCTGAATCTGAAGGGGATGTTCATCAACCAATTGATGAGTATGATGATCTGTTGCAAGCTCTTAAGAGAAGCAGAATCTTTGTCAAAAAGCAGGCTAAGGAAATTGCATCTCATTGACTGCATCAGATTCAGCAAAAGTGCTGAATTTGAAGTTGAATGAAGTTGTCAAACTGAAAAACATAACTGTTATTCAGATGGATACAATTACCTTCAAAAATGATCACATCAAGAGTCTGGAAGTCAGACTTCAAAGAGAGAAGTATCTTGTGGCTAAATTCTCAAAGTCAAAGTCAGTCCTACCCTTAATTGATAAATTCATTTTCCAAAAGGGTAAGACAGGATTAGGCTTCAAGGGAAGAACAAGGGCAGCTAATTCCAAAAGAAAAGGCAAAGTCTCAGTTCAGCCACTAGCTTCCAAACCCCCTATTTCTTTCAGGAAAGTGATGCAGCCTACTAACAGGTATGATCATGACATCACACATGGTCACTGTAAGCATGGTGATCAGGATGGCAAGGGTGCAAATGCTAATAGGGCAGCCCATGAGCAAACACACCATGTTCTTCAGGAATCATCAGTATTTGATGCACCAGCCCCAACACTTAGAAAAATTGTTGTTCCTACAGACTTAAGGACTGCTGACAGCAATGTTGTTAAGCCTGTACCTAAAAAAAGGTAAAACATATATGAGTGTTAGTGTTGTGTCAAAGTGAGTCACTATGTCATTGATTGTTGGCACAATGCTAGTGTCCAGAAAAATGCCAGCTTACCTGTATGAAGGGCTGCATGCAAGCATGCCAAATTTCAAGCTAACCTGAACCTAAGACCCAATAACAATTGGGGTTCTAAGGATAGGTAATTTTATTTGATGCAGGTGAGTCCAAGTGGTCATACCCCAATATGGTACTTGGACAGTGGATGTTCCAGGCAAATGACTGGAAAAAGAAGAATGCTGAAGGATTACTCTCCCATAGAAAATGGACCAAAGTGATCTTTGGTGGATCTGAAAAGGGGGTCATCAAAGGGTTTGGTAACATTTTCAATAGTTCTATCACTATCACCCAAGTGACTTATGTGAAAGGTCTGAAACATAACCTAATAAGCATAAGCCAATTAAGTGATCTTGGTTATGACACTTTTTTCCTCAAGAGTGTGTGCCAAATAAGAAGGTCAAGTGATTAAAAGATCATTCTGGCAGGCACTAGGAAAGGAAATGGCTACTGTCTTAATTTTGATTGTGAGAGTAAGAACTCTCCTATTTGTCTAGTTGCAGATGAGAAAGCATCTCATTGTGTCCAATGGCACAAGAGGCTAGCTCACCTGAACTACAAATCAATAGGTCAACTCTTTAGCATGGAGTTAGTGAGGAATGATCCTCATGTCAAGTGCATTAAAGAGGGTGTTTGTTCAGCTTGCCAAAAGGGCAAACAGACCAAGACCTCTTTCCATGACCATGATACCAAAGATTCTGTGAGATGTTTATACCTCCTACATATGGATCTATTTGGTCCTATGTCAGTTCATAGTCTAGGTAGGAAAGCTTACACATTTGTGGTTGTGGATGACTATTCTAGATTTACATGGGTTTTCTTCCTGAGCCCGAAATCTGGAATCCTTACTGTCTTCCAGAATTTTGTTAGACAAATTCATAATAAACTTAACAATTCAGTGGTCAAAATCAGAAGTGACCATGAGACAGAATTGCAGTCTGAATGCATGATAAGGTTCTGTGAAGAACTTGGGATTCATCAAAAGTTCTCTTCATCTAGAACTTCCCAGCAAAATGGGATTGCTGAAAGAAAGAATAGGACTCTTATTGAGGTTGATAGAACACTACTAAGTGACACTTCTCTCTCAGAATATTTCTGGGCTGAGGCAGTAAACACTATTTGTCATGTTCTCAACAGAGCTTCCATCACCAAAAGCCACAAGAAGACACCCTATGAGATTATGAAAGGCAGAAAATCAAATTTAGCCTACTTTAGAATCTTTGGTAGCAAGTGTTATGTTTTTAATAATGGCAAGTACTATTTAACTAAGTTTACTGTCAAATCCCAAGAAGGGATATTTGTTGGGTACAGCAATAATAGTAAAGCATACAGGGTCTACAACTTGACTACTCAAATTATAGAAGAATTGTCCATGTAGTCTTTGATGAATCTAAGTTAATTAACTGTGAGTTGTCAAACACTTCTTCTAGCTCTACAGGATTGGAAGATAAGATGGACAAGCTAATCATCAATGAATACCAACCTATGAGACAGGATGAGGAAAATGATGGATGTTGTCCAGGGGGAGTACAAGACCCACAAGCTGAAGATGAAGACAATGAAGTACAGCTTGGTGAGGAAAATGAAGAAATTCAAGAGGTGAACAGATTTCCTCCAACAATAAGACATCTGAGGGATCATCCTGCACATCAAATCATTGGTGATGCAGACATGGAGTTCTGACCAGAAGCAAGAGCATGAACACAGTTCTATGTTCAAGCTTCCTATCTCAGATGGAACCCAAGAAATTTGAAGAGGCCATACAAGACTCAAATTGGATTGATGTCATGCAGGAAGAGCTGAATCAATTCAAAAGATGTAAAGTCTGGGAGTTGGTTCCTAAACCAAAGAATCACAATGTCATAAGAACTAAGTGGATCTACAGGAACAAGTTAGATGAAAATGACATTATAGTCAAGAATAAAGCAAGACTGGTAGTAAAAGGCTATAGGCAGGAAGAAGAATAGGCTTTGACCAGACATTTGCCCCAGTGGTAAGGTTGGAAGCAATAAAGCTGTTCCTTGCCTATGCAGCTTACCAAGGGTTCAAGGTATTCCAGATGGATGTAAAGTCAGCATTTTTGAATGGTGACTTAAAAGAGGAAGTTTATGTTGAACAACCTTCAGGTTTTGTAGATCCTATTTATTCTAATTATGTTTATAGGCTTAAAAAAGCTCTATATGGATTGAAACAAGCCCCTAGGGCTTGGTATGAAACTCTGTCTACCTTCCTCATTGAGAATAAATTCTCAAGGGGGAAATTGACAAGACTCTATTCTTTAGGGAATCAAAAGGCAAGATCATCCTAGTCCAGATATATGTTTATGACATTATCTTTGGATCAAATGAAAACAACCTTTGTAGAATGTTTGTCAAGCCTATGCAAGAGAAGTTTGAGATGAGCAGCATAAGTGAGCTGAAATTCTTCTTGGTACTCCAAGTTAGACAGACTGATGATGGTTTGTCCATATCCCAGTCCAAGTTAATCAAAGAGTTAATTAAAAAAATGGACATGAAGTCAGCCTCCACCATGAGAACTTCAAATGGGTCAAGTATGCCTATAGGCAAAGATAAGGCAGGAAAACCTGTTGATGAGTCTTTGTATAGAGGGATAATTGGCTTCATTCTTTACTTGACTGCTAGTAGACCTGACATCATGTATGTCACATGTGTCTGTGCTAGATACCAAGCTTGCCCAAAGGAATCTCATTATTCTGATGTCAAGAGAATTTTAAGATATCTTAAGAGCACACCAAATCTTGGTCTTTGGTACCCTAAGAATAGAGATTTTTTGCTAACAGGTTTTTCAGATGCAGACTTTACAGGCTGCAAAGAAGATAGGAAAAGCATCACAGACACATGTCAGTTCCTAGGTGGAAGATTGGTGTCATGGAGCAGCAAAAAGCAGACAAGTGTGGCTATATCCACTGCTGAGTTAGAATATGTAGCTGCAGACAGTTGTTGTGTTCAGCTGTTGTGGATACAACATCAACTTGAAGGCTATGACATCAAGGTAAGTAGAACTCCATTATATTGTGATTCTACTAGTGTCATATCTATTGCTAGAAATCTTGTTTCACATAACAGAACTAAGTATATAGTGATCAGGTTTCATTTTATTAAAGAACATGTTTAAAAAGAAGAAATAAGTCTAGAATTTGTCAACAATAACAATCAAATTGCTGACATATTTACAAAACCTCTGGATGAAAGTAAATTCAATTATTTTAAGATTGAATTAGGTATGTTAAACCTAGAATAAAATATTAGGTCAGCACAAAATTTCTCAAAAAAATTGGCTAAGTTAGAAAGTTTGTGTCAACACAAGCTCACTATGTCGACACAATCTCATTGTGTCGACACAAGCTCACTATGTCGACACAAGCTCATTGTGTCGACATTATCAGTGAGTTGTGTCGACAAAGGAATAAACTGTGTCGACACAGAAATAAAATCTGTGTCGACAGAAAAGGTTTGTGTCGATACAACTCTGTCGAGACCTAGTATTAGAAGATTTCTGTGTCGACACATAGACATGACGACACTTACAATTCTCTGTCGAGACCTAAGTAGTCTATGTCGACTCATGCAATATTATGTCGACTCATAAAATTCTTATTTAGGCGCGTCTTTTGACTTACCCTTCACAAGAATTCTATAAATAGGAGAAAAAAATCTAGTCGACTGTGCTATCCAGAACTCTCGACTCTAAACCCTGTGTCGACAAGATATTCTACAGTCTACTCTCTTCTCTTTCTTTCATCCATGACGCCACAGATGGAAGAGAAAGTGATTGAGGGATATGAACTGGTTCGCAATGCGTTTGAGACTGTCACACCAGAAATCAAAGTCGTGATTACCCTAATCACCGACAATGGATTGGAGTACCTAGTCTCAGAACCTATCAGGATATGGAAGTAGGTTCTTGAATTCTACTCATCAACATCAATGGATTCGAAGGGTATGAAGATTAAATTATCTGTCCAAGGTACTAAGGTGAAACTCACACTGAAGAGTTTAAGTAAAACACTTCAGCTTCCCAGGATTAAGGAAGAAGATGACATAGCGTCTTCCATGACAAAAGATGCTCTCCAATGGTGTGGACTGGATCCCACTACCAAGATTGGATCATCAATGAACAGGAAGGGAATGATTTCCCAGGGCAAATTCCTGTCTGAGATTCTCGGCAAGATTATTTTATGCAAATCAGGAGGACATGATAGGATTTCAGCCTATATGTTCAATCTCATGACCAGAGTCATATTCAAGGTGAAAACTGACTGGTCTGCTTTCGTGTTTGAAAAAATCAAAGAAAGTCTCAAGAAACCTAATCTGGGCAGAATACTAAGCCTGTATCTGGTTATTAATATTCCAGAAGTGATGAATCAGACTACTGGTTCTAAGATTAATCACATGAGGAAGATGGACTTACGAATCCTGTCTAGATGGGAAAGAGTATTGACAAAAGATTTTCCTACACCTCAAAAACAACAGAAGAAAATTAAGGAAAAGAACCCACCAGCCAAGCTCCCTGAATCCTCTAGTGATTCAGAAGAGCAAGTTGACTTCAGCACAGATGAAGAACAACCAAGGAAAAGGAAATCAACTACACCATCACAAGACAACCAGGTGGTATCAACTCCAGGGGGAGACAACACTGAAACTACACTTGTTCATGAACCAGAAAATCCACAGATATCAGACCTAGGGGGAGGTATAAATGATGTTGAACTGGATAGTGAAAATGCAACTGACACAGTCATGCACATAGTTTCAGAAATCAACAATACTGCAGCCACTACTACTGAGAAAAGAAGCACAAAATGTGCATATGTCTGATCCTGATCAATCTGAGCAACAAAACTCTCATAATAAAGAGAAAACCCAGGAAGAGGACTTTGATTTTCAGGGAGATCCATCTGATGAGAATGAGAAAGTTATTCCTCCAGTTTAGATACAACAAGAGGTAACTCTGGAAGAATTATTTCCTGACTTACAAGGAGCAAGAACCGAGGGGGAGATGTCAATCATTGCCTCTAGTCCAAAAGAAACAGTTGACTTAGCTAGTTTATCTGATTCCTCTAAAGATGAAGAAGCCTCCAGGGCAAAGAAAAAGAAACTTATAAAGCTCAGGAAGAGGAGCTCAGGCAATAAGAAAGCCTTGCAGATTGCCCCACAAACACCAGCTCCTATAGTAGACTTCAATTCACTGATGGTGCAACTGCAATTGAAATTGGATGCACAAAGAGTTGCTCTTGAAAAATATGTGGATGAGAACAATAAAGATCTGTAATTCCACTTGGCCCAGGATATAAAATCCATCAGATTTGAAGTTAATCAGAATAAAAAAGAGATGACAGATTGCTTCCATAAGGGAGGTAATGTTGTAGTTTACTTGGCCAAGCAACAACAGAGATCAAGACTGCAATAGAGGACATTGCAGTCAAACAAGGTTATGTCCTGGAAAACCAACTTAGAATGAATGAAAATCTAGTAGACTCTCATAATACTATTCTAAAAGATCTAGGGAGTAAAGCAACTGCTATCACTAAACAAATGGTTACAGTAAAGTCTGAGTTTGACAAGCAAATCAAAGAAGATTTAGCAGTTGTCCAAACAGCAATCCAGGCATCTCAAAAAGCTATCTCTGATCAAATGCAGAAGTTCAGGACCTACTACAAAGAAGGAACAAATTATCTGGCTGATCAGGTAAGGTTTCAAAAGGATGATCTAAGAGACTATATAGAAAGAGAAGTCATAAAGGGGGAGAGAGTATTAGTCAAAGCAAGCTCAGATCATGCTAAATGGATAACAAATAGCATCAGAGTAACTCTTAGTTATCCACCCCTTTGTGATGATGACAACACTGCTGAATCTGAAATTCAACCTGCTTACATTGAAGGGGTTCAACAGGAAGTAGCCCAAGTCATTTATCCCCCTTCTGATTTTGAAGAAATCCAACAGGCAGTACACAAATGTATAGCCCTCCACAGGAGGCACATAATGTTATTCTTGAAAAAGTTAAAATGTCTGCAGATGCATTACAAAGAGAACAAGAAGCACAAAGAGCAAGGGATGCTCAGAAAGAAGCTCAGCTGCCTAGGAAAAGGTTCAGAGAACAGACATAATTAAAGCCTGATTTTGAACAATGGAGTCCAACCTCAAGGAATATTATTCTTACTGTTTGGCATGCTGTTAAAGAGAATATGCATGATAGAGGCAAGTGGTATTCTGAACAGGAATGGAGCAAATATCAAGAGCGGAAATATGTCATATATCAGTTCAGAAGAGACCTTAGAGCTGGGAAGATACCTACTAACTCTGTGGAGCCTAGCAAGTATTTCTCAAAGCCTTTGCATTACCTTGAAAGGCAAAAGATCAAGGCTGAAGAGCTCAAGAAGAAGGATCTGAAATGAAAGAAGCTGGCTGATGACACAGGAGCTAATATACAAGCTAGAATTCAGTATGGCAAAGGAATTGTCATCAAAGAGCCTGATCAATCCTAGGGATAGATTGACTATGTTTAGAACTATGTAATCTTTTGTTCTAAAATCCTTGTAATTTAAAACTGGTTCTTGTTTGCTGTATTTTATCATATTTTGTGATGATATTACATGTTATTTCTGCTTATGAGTTACCCTGTCTGAGTAATGATTTTATACATCATAATCTTTGTTTTATTATAAGTGGTGTATATCATTGACTAAGGGTTATGACTTCTCCAAATAGGGGGAGATTGTTGGGTACATTGGAAACTGTGTACCTGATTTGGTAGAAGTCTCACTTAACTCAATGATATACATCAATGTGTATTTGATGAGATGTTGAGTTTCAATGTGCAGGTTTAAGAAATGCAGAAAAATATTCTAAGTATAAGTGTCGACACTTGTGAAGGAAATGTGTCGACACTAGAAGCCAGATTGTGTCGACACACAAGACTTGTGTCGACACACAAGACTTGTGTCGACACACAGAAATTCTGTCGGCAGCAATTGTGTCGACACACACAAGAATTCTGTCAACACCAACTATGTCGAGACTAGAAGCTATTGTGTCGACACACAGAACTTGTGTCGACACACAGAACTTGTGTCGACACATTCTACATAAGCTGTGTCGAGAAGATAAAGAAGGGCTGTGTTGACATTGTGTGAGCTGTGTCGACATTGTGTGAGCTGTGTCGACATCATCAAGATTTGTGTCGACACATGGTCTATTCGTGTTGACACATATGAAGTATTGTCTCGACGTTTTTCTGCTGAGATAGAGTACAATGAGGTAACAGGTGTCAAGACTGAAGATTTGATAACTATCATAACTAACAAAGCTGTCACATCTATCAGAGCTGTCAGAAGGCGGTTATGAACCGGATCAACCGGTAACCTCAGATGGAATCTATATAAAGACTTGTTCTATTGTAAAAAAAAGATTGAAAAAAAAAGGACTTGACGTTTTTTCTAACAGTATATATCTACAAGTCATCAAGAGAAGGCAGATTCTGAACAAGTCTGCAAGAAGAATTCAGATCTTATTCTGAATAGAAGAAGGAAGCTGGATTGAGGATCATCTCTAACTTCATAAGAATATCAACTTTACTTTGTTCAGATTCAAGAAGCTTTGAAGAAACTAAGACAGGTTGGATCTTAAGAGATCAGATCAATCAAGATCTGATCAAGAAGCCCTCACCCCTTTGTCTCTCTACCTGGGTGAAGGATTTATCATCTTAACAATCAATTTTTCTGTAAGATCTTTTATAGATCTGAGTGTATGAGAGTTATCTCTCTGAGTTGTAAGCATAAATTTATAAAGGCTGAGGTAGGGCTGAGTGTCTGAGATAGGATCTTTGTGATCTGAGTTGTAGGCCTGGTGATAAGGACTGAGGTAGGGCTGTTTTTCTGAGGTAGGATTCTTGGGAAGAATCTGAGTTGTAGGACTTGAAGAAGTCTGAGCTGTAGGAACCAGTTGGGTTCTGAGTTTAAGATCTGAGGATTTGAGTTAGTGGAAGGAAGTTTGGCCGAATCCAGTTCTTAGCTGGATAGATGAAGGGGGAGAGTGGACGTACCCACGAATTGGGGAACCACTATTAAACACTGTGTGTTGTATTGTGTTTTTTTTTTGTGTGCTTGTTTTATCCTGTGTTGTGATATTTGTAGCTTAATTAGCTATGCTGAGATTAATCTTTTAATTGCCTAAGTTAAAATTGGATTTGAACCTATTCACCCCCCCCCCCTCTAGGTGTTTAGGATCTTTAAACCAAATCTTTCAGGCTCTTTGTTATTCCCAACAACAGAGCCACAACCCACACACCCCAACCAACTCTCTGTGCTCATATTTCACGTGATAGGTTGTTGAGGTCGGGTCTCGAACACTTTACCTCCTCAATGAGAAATACTTCCTTTGACTTTCATCAAGGAAGGACTTCTCATCAAGGAGGTAAAGGGTTCGAGGCCCGGCCTCAACAGCCTACATCATGAAATATGAGCGCGGAGAGTTGGTTGGGGTATGCGGGCTATAGCCATGTTGTTGGGAATAACAAAGAACCAACAACATACAGAGAGTTCTCCCTTTGACATTTTGCGTTCCACTTTATAAGAGTGAAGACCGACATAGAAACACAATTCCTACAGTCGCATGGGCATAGAGTTAGAAGACCCCAAACCCCGTGGAACTTGAATCACAGTGAAATAATAGTCATTTACATATTGATAAAACTGTAATACTTAGGCTTTGTTTGGCACGGTGGTGGCGATCATGAACATGAGGGTTAAATTGTCGTTTGTTAACGCCCACCTAAGGAACTTCATCCACTTTTATGTTCAAACGGATGATATTTGTTAGGTGATCCTGAACGAATGACGGTTTAACCCATGCATTTACGACCGCCACCATCAAGCCAAACAGAGCCTTAATATGGTCATATTAATCACAAATACAATAGCATTTGCGCTTGAATTGATTACAGCTTACCTTTTTCCTCCAATGACTTTTTTGCCGCCCATTCTTCCTTTTCTTCAAAACAATAGACTCCTGGAAATTAATAAGAGTTAATTTATACAGGATCACATTAAATGACAAAATTTAAATCTCTTCAAAATTAATGTTACCTGAGATAGAGCTAAAATTCGAGCATGCCTTTCAGCATGAGTCTCTTGCTCATCCTCAAGTTCTCCGTCACTATTTAACATCAATTTTAGCCTACCCTCAGCAAGAAGCTTCTTTGATCGAGCATGCCTCTATGAAAAAAAATGAGGGGAAGTACAATTGGCGCAAACATTATGGAGAAATAAAATATATTCATAATCATCATTATTCAATCCAGAATATTTGGGGTCGAATTTATGAACCATGTAAATACCCACATGATAAAACATGAAAAGCAATTTGAAATCGTTTTCTTTTTGTTTGTTTAATTTTTTGTGTTATGCTAATTTTTGATTTAAGCTATTTGGCTCCATAATAAACTTGGGTTTATAAAGTTTTGTGACAATTACATTTTAGTTTCATTTCATATTTTTTTAATATATATTGGCTGGTTAATTTTATTTTGTTGATGATAAATGTTGGTTGGTTAAGGAAATAATGTATATTGTAATATATTTTGGCCGGCTACTTTGATAAGAGAATTTCTATGGCTATATTGTTGGTAAGTGGCTTGGACATTTGGCATGTTAGGTTGGTTGGTGTGGTGTGCTGGTAGCATTATAGAAACGAGTTACTCCTATGAAAACAGTTGGTTGTTGTGCTGTGTCACTAGCAGCAAAAGTGCTTGGATGAGGACCCTTAAGAGTCTATTAAAATGAGGTGGTGGTTGTAGAATAAAACTATGTTAGCAAAGTGACACTTGGAATAATAATTTGGATGACTTTCACCAACACCACCGCCTATAAGGTTTTATAAAAGGGAAGCTCTTCTTTCCTTTTTCTCCCTCATCCTTTCATTCGGTATATTTTCCCCTCTAAATTGATGTTGTTGCAAAGACTCTTCTCTTACTTCCTCCCAGCTCCTGGCCATGTGTCTTCTTCTCTCTCTAAACCTTCTACCACTAACCTAGGGCTGTTGCTGCCTTGTTCTGCCGCGGATTTGGGTTGTTTCTGCCGCTGTTTCTATTTTCTACCACTGATCTGCTGAGTTGTCGGCTTCTCCTCAGCTACACAATAATTTATGCGCCTCTTTCAGAGTTTCTGGAAGGATTTGGCTAGATCTCCGCTTATCTGAGAAGGACCGGTTGTACAACACCTTCTTAATCCTTCTCCCACTGTAAGATCTCTCATTCTCCTTCTATTGTTTCAGTTTTTAGTGAGGAAGAGGTTTAAGTGTAATCGGCTGCTATGCTGAAGGGGGCATTTTTCTTGGCTACTTTGTTTTTTTACCTATTATATCAGGTTAGAGGGGAGGGGACAGCATATAGCTATGCTTTAGCCATTTCTGATTGGCTGTTGTTGTTTAATATTCTACTATTTTTGGCCTTCCTTGTTAGCTGTTAAGGCTTGTTATTAATATTTATTTTGGGGTTTGAATTTCAGTTGGGATGAGTTTAATTGTCAAACAATAATATTTCATTTCTGCTGTTTTGGACTTGGTTATTTGTAATTATTCATGGCTTGGCAAAAAGAGGGCCGGCACCTGTGTTGGGTTAGTTGGCAGTTCGCAAGTGGGTGGGTTTAAATTTAGTATTTGCTGATTTTGGGATGAAATAAGAATTATTTACCTATTTTAAAACGGCAGTTTTGCTGATTTTGAAGCCGTAAACATGTATTTTTCTTTTAAAAACTCACGTATCATCTCAAAAACCCAAGAGACACCCCTAATAAAAGACATCATATTAGCATCAACAACACAATTATCTATGAGACGCAACTAAATTAAAGGTGTGTAATATTTCAGTTTTTTCCGAGGCCGAGAAATCAGAGGATGGTGTCTCGTGATAGAAGTGATCATGAAGCTAAAAAGGATAAAGGGAAGAGAAAAGATATAGTGAGTTTCTTATTTCTTGAATTATGATATATTAAAGTATTTTGGATATTACCTACATACTGTTTTTTTATAACCTTGTTTGTGCATATTATTTTTGAAATCACTGATATTAGAATATCGCTATGAAATTAAATTTGGATGGCAAATAAAAGCAATATAAATTCTGAGAGGAGCTAATGTTTTCATATCATGAGTTGTTGAATTAAATTTGATAGACTGTAATAGGAAAAGATAAAAGACGTCTAATAAAATGCATATGAAAAATGTTGAGAATCTTGCGATTTAGGGTGACCTATTGATGGATTTTCCATGTAGGGGGTTTGTCTACGTTTGATTAACCCGGGAGGGGTGGGGGCCACATTTGATGCATCCCTTAATATTTTGTGGGCTATGTAATTAAAGAATGAGAGAACATTGAAAAACCTGAATATGACTGAGATCTGAAGAAGAATATTGATGAAAATTGAGAAACATTTGATACTGGAACTTTCTTTATTATGATATATACTCACTGAGGCTTTGTATGCATATTTTTATGTATCACTTTGTTTGTATGCATAGCAGTTCAAGAGATACTTACTCACATAGTCATATTTTTATGACTAATCCCTCGTGGACCCCATTTTTTAGGAAGCAGGAGCATCACCTAGTGCTCCAAAGACGGCTCCCCTAACGGTGAAAGAATAGCAAAAACGTGTCGAAGAACTCGCGAAAGTATGGCTTAAAATATTTATTGGGATCGAAGAAGCGCGAGAAAACATAGGACAACCTGTGAAGATTGGCAGTGCCTTCTGCAACCAAGTCGATTAAATATTTGTACTTATGTATCATCTGAAAAAACTTGTATAAATTTGTAAATGAAATAAAAGGTTGAGTTGTGATTTACTTTGCACATTTTGAGCATTTCAATGTCATATGCTGGGACGAATAAATTAAAAACTACGCTCAGATCTTGAATCCATTGTGGAGATCGAAAAAAGGGTCTTCATAATTCACATGTGTTGTTCCTTCCTGAAGAGTGTCATACACAAGGCGGTTGACTTATTGTGCAAAATCTTTTTTCACAACTTGTATCTATTTCAACATCACTCTACCTTTTCCAACTTAATCTTTCAACAGTAATTTTCTCTCATCTTAGGAGCACATTTCCTATAATTGTACATCTCAAAAACAACTTCACATTCCAATATCTTAGCATCAATAAGCAAATCCATCATATCAATAGGATTTTTTGCACATTTTACTTGCTAATCAACAAAAAGTAATTTTTGGGTGATCACACAGCTCACTACATTAGCCTAGAATTAGGTCAAAACAACCATTTGCAATTTGTGTACAGAAAGATCAAGCTATTTGGATGAATCAAAAAGGTTCCCCATATTGGGTACAAAATTCATATGCTAGATAGGCATCCATAGGTGTGTTAGCCGACTTGCATCCAGAATAGTCAACATCATATAGAAGATCAAGGCAATACTTCAATTGAGATAGGACAAGGCAATCAAGATGGCGGGTTACCTCTATACCGAGAAAGTATCGGAGATTTCCCAAATTTTGTTTCTAAAATGCGGATGTAAAGTGCTTCTTAATCATGTGTATGTCTTTAAGATCATCGCCCATAATCAAATTATTATTAACATATACCAAAAGTACCAATGTGTCTATCGGGCGATGATGAGTGAATAGAGAGAAGTCGGTCGAGGTTCGAGGTTCAAGCAAAACCAGCATCATGAACAACTTGGCTGATCTTGTCAAACCAAGTTTGAGGAGACTGTCTGAGATCATAGAGAGATTTCTTGAGGTGACATACAAGAGACTCCCCCGTGTTCTCAAAATTGGAAGGTTGTTGCATACAGACGTTATTAACGAGATTGTCATTCAAAAAGGCATTTTTGATGTCCAAATGATACCACTGCCAATGACGATGAACAACCAGGGAGATTAATACATGGACAGTATTCAACTTTGCGACGGGTGAGGTCTCCTCATAATCGAGGTCATGTTGCTGAGTAAAATCATGAGCAACAAGACGAGCTTTTAGACATTTAATTGTCTCATCTGGACCATGCTTGATGGAGGAGAGCCAATTACAACCACACATGTCTGGCCAGGAGAGAGAGACAAGGTCTCAAGGTTGATTGCCCTAGAAAACAACCATTTTCTCATATATAGAGGCCCGCCACCCCGGATGCTAAAGAGCCTCCTGCAGAGAAGTAGGGGGAGAATTAGATGACAAAAAAGTCGCAAATCTGTAAAGCACTGGAGACTGTCAAATGGCAATGCAATCAGACATAATTAGACAAGGGTGAGAGGGAGAATCCGCGGTCGGATCAGCGAACCGTGGAGCGTCATCAATAGAGGGTAACTATCGTAGAGCATCTGAACGAGAACGATGACAAGTGTACACAAGAAGAGAAGGCGGGTTGGAGGGTATGATTATAGGTGTGGGAAGGAGAAGAGGAGAGGTAGAGGTGATAGGAACAGCAGGGCGTGATAGCATAGGAATTGCTGGAGAAGCATTAGGTGAGGAGTGAAAAGACTGATTCTCGAGGAAGGTTACATCCGCAGATGTAACTAACTTGCGATAAGTGGGAGAATAACAGACATAGCCTTTCTGAGTACAGGAATATTCAACAAGCATATATCTAGTAGCTCGGGGAGCAAGTTTGTCTGTAAATGGGCCAAGGCAGTGACCATAGTAGACGCAACCAAATACGTGAGGCATTACGGGAAAGGAAGGTGTGGATGGGAAGAGAAATTGAGATTTGACGAGGGCATGTGATAGTTGAGATAGCGGGCAATAAAGACAAGGGAATACCAATAAAGCTTGGGAACCTGCATTTGGAACATAAGTGAGCGAGAAATCTCAATGAGGTGACGGTTCTTGCACTCAACTACGTCATTCTGTTGGGGTGTGTAAGTATAGGTAGTGTGAAGGATGATTCTGAACTCAACACATACATTTTCAAATGCATGACTAGTATACTTGTGCATTATCGGTTTAAAGAGCTTTAATAAAACTGAAGAATAATGTACGAGTCTCAGCGACACTAGCTGATTTATAAGGTCTGCAAATATCAGAATGAATTAAATCAAATTGAGCAATACTCCAAGTACAATGACGGGGAAAAGAAAAATGATATTATTTGTCGTAGATGCAAGACTCACGGGTGAAGTCGGTGAGGGACAAATTAGGAAGAGCTTTTTTGAGAATCGGGAAAGAATCATGCCCAAGGCATCGATGTCAATCAATAAAAGTAACAGAAGAGAGAGATATAAGACCTTTTTTTTCCTTTTGGGTCTTATGCTCAGAACCGCCACTTTGTGATGACACCGACTACCGAGAAGGTTGTCGCCACAAATCGTCGATTCTGCCGGCAATATACAACCATGACCATAGAAGAAATAGAAGTAATCATATTTAAGTAATGAGTCCACAATCACAATGCCATATAAACGAGTCCACATAATATAAAAGCTGATCAACATGAAATAGTAAGTCTGAAAGGAATGATAAAAGGGCTCCTGCCAAGTACATATAATCCTAACTACATAACGCTCGCGGAAGAAAAGCTACTAGTCACTCACGGATCTCATGACTGTTGATGCTGCTGCCACACCTAGACTAGGCTGGTTCACCTCCTCCAGGATGTGTTGATTCCCATGGTGCTGCAATATGTCCCCCCGCTGGAGTCTCTGGTGTTATGTCCATCAGGCCATTAGTATAAACTAAGTCTTGGTCCCCCTCCTCCCCACTGCGACACCTAGGCACCGTGCAGGGGAGGATGAGAGGAAGGTACTGAAAGTGAAGAGTAAACAAAAGTAGGTGACAGTGACTCTAACTAACATATGCTAAAAATGTATCTATCACAATGTTAGTAGGTATATAAATGAACAAAAAGTAAAGGAACAGCACAATGGAAATAGTAATATAAAGTAAAAGTAAAACAGCTAACTATCATCACAGAGAAAGTAACCTTAACTTATAAGAATGTCCCTACAGACTTATAAGTTAAGGGCTCGTTTTGCAAGGCCTAACGTATAATAGAACCCATAATAATTTATACGTTAAGGGTAGAGGTTTTATGCAATGTTATGTATGAAATGAAATGATATGCATGATGATTGATATGTCTCACACAAGTGCAACGCACCCACCCGACTCTATGCGCACAGACATTTAGTTCCCCCATTTGGAGTTAGCTAAACTCTCAGGTACCTCCCGTTGTGGCAAACGGAGGCAGTGAGTTGAGCCTCCCCACTCCTAGGACGGTATTCACACTACACAACCTAGACCCTACGTACTACTCGGTACACCCACAGTCAGGTAATACGGAGTCTCTTGTACTAGTGCTGGCAAAACCACCAGTCTTTTATGGGCTAAGTTAACACTTACACTTGTCAAGTCAACGTATCGACGTCGGTGTGAACGACCGTCCAATAACGATGACCCACCACTTAATGCGCATGCACATATGCTATAAAAGAGCTCCTGAGCCATCGGCTCACCAATCTAAGCCATCACTTCTATCAAACATTGAGTCCACCGCTCGTGAATCTAAACCAACTGTCCACCCGAAATGATGGGGTGAGTGTACGTGACGGTGGTTTATTATTGGTTACTCTTTCAGTCTGCTTATTCTTACAGTTTAGGGTTAACCTAGGACTACCCAGGGCATGCCCGGTGAAGAGATCTCGAGGGCACTAGGAACTACGATGGGATGAATCCCAAAGCTCCTTTTCTCAAGGCACTTAGTTTTATGGGTAACTACTTATTACCAAACCCCTTCCCACATTACTCTTAAGTTAACCCTAAGTGATTTATTACTTTCAGGGTGAAGACGATACTTCGTCAGCCCCGAGCATAACTTCATTTCTTTGGTACCCAGACTACCTAGCATTTGGCCTTAAGGGTGACCTCATCAAGCCTCCATCCAAACTAGGTGCACCCACTATATTGTCCTCATGTGAGGCCTACATTTCTACCTTGAATACTTCAATTCACTGTATGCAGACAAACTGACCAGCTTATGTGTATGAAGGTGAATACTCTAATTTACTTTGTCAACAACCTAAGGGTTAGTTCTACGGGTCTACCATGACATGTTGAGCCCAAATCCAGAATTTGGTATTTTTTCTAATTAATTCAGCCTTTTAATAATTTTTCCTAAAATCATGTCTCCTAAGAATTTGAACATGAAGTATAAGATTCTGATATGCAATGATCTCACCAAAATTTTCACAGCCTCTTATTGACTAAATAATAGCAAGGTATGAATTTCATGATTTTCCAAAAATGATTTCTATCATAAACCAAAATATAAACTTTTTGATCAAAACAATAATTAACAAAGAGACTACAAGATTTTATCATCCAAAAATTATAATAAAATTACCATAGGTCTATAATGAACAAAAAATGTCACTATCCAAATTTCATAATCTTCTAATTTCTTTTTGCCACATAAATAAATTAATGAAAAAAATTTCACCTAGGGCACTTTGTGAAGAAACCACTACATAATTACTTCCAAAAATTGCAATAAAATTACCAAGTCATTATAGTGGTCTAAAAAGCTTACTGGCCAAGTTTCATAATTTTCCAGTACTCAGTTTGTCCTGGAACAAATTATTTCTCTAATCAACAACTTCTAGAATTATAAGAAGGTACTGTAATTCTTCATCCAAAAATTACAATAAAATTTGCAGACATAAATAACATCAATATAGGCCTATTACCCAAGTTTCATGATCATTCAATACTGTATAGACATGAGTTTTGCACTTGATGGAAAAGTTCATATCTTAAATATTAAGTGACTTGTGGGGGAGGATTACTCATAAAATTCTAATTAAATTGTTCATGGTGTTTCTCCACTCAATGAAACTACCTACAAAGTCTTGAGCCAAGACTTGGAGACGTGACCATATATCCTTTACTAACCCTAAAAGGCAGCCCTAAGGTTTGATCTAGAGTTTCTTGGCATATCAACCCTAAATACTCCTAAAATTATTCCTGAGGGTGTTTAGTGAGATAATATGGATGTGGCCAAGGTTTCACCTTGGATAGTTGAAGGGTTGACCACTCAACCCCTCAATGTGCACTTTTGAAGAACTAGACATATTATCCCTAGGTGGACAACTTTGTTCACCAAGTTACCCCACCAAATCAACTCCAAATGGGCTGATATTTTTTCATGGCATAACCCCTCTGGTCATCCACCAGAGTTTGAGGGAAAATTGAGGTTCATAGACCCTATTTTAATCATATGTATGGATTATTAAATTGTTACAAAAACTATAGGAAAATCATCTCCAAAAATTTTGATTTTTGGATATGTGGTGGATCATGGCCAGACCAGCCTATGGTCAAATTTTTAGGTCATTTGACTGAGCGGCCCACTGGGGGCACTCATTTCAATTTCTGGTTAGCCTTTGGACATCTTGCACCAAAAAATGTGCTGAGGGAAATCCAGTGGTCCAAATGGGTTGATTAAAATTTTGTATTAAACTAAACACCAAGGGCTAGGTTTTCTATGTTTGACATATTTACAGAAAATGCCTCTAGCAATTTTTAATAATTAAAACAAAGTGACTGTTAAAAAGTGACAAAATGGAATTATATATATATATATATTAAGATTTTGGCCTGTCATTATCTGATCACGCCGATCAAACGGTCGTGGGTCATCGTCCCCGATGAGCCAAGGGCTGAGATCAAACCTTCCTAGAGCTATTCCAACTCTAATTTTTGGCCACCCGGCCACCTCCCAGGCCGGCCTCCGCCACCACCACCTTCGTTGAGGTGGTGGCTATCGCCTGACGGCGGCACGGCCGCCTGAGAGACCGTTTCCGGCGAACCCGAGGGGTTGAATTTTCACGGAAAACACTCATTTTTTCCTCATTGATCGGGCTCGATTGTGCCCGATTTCTCCTCCTAATGATCTACAGATCTAGCACAGAGGGAAAGGAAGAGGACTAGACCTGCAGGCGGGCTTGGCGGCGAGTGTGGTGGTGGTGTGCCATGGCCGACGACCCCAAGCTTTTTCCTTGCTGAATTCTCAATTCTGCATCTAAACCAGTGATGTAAAGATTCGTTTTGATTGCTTGGGAGCTTTTAAAACTGATGAAGGGGTTGTTTTGGGGAGTGGGAGAGGCAATCCTTGAATGGCCATGGACGAGATTTTCGGCCATGGTGAATAGGTGTCTTCTCCTATGTTTGGCCGGCTGGAATTGATAGCAAACTCCTCCCAAAGGTCAGGGGAGATGAATGTAGGCTTAGGGAAGAGGAATGGGGAAGCCTCTTTGCATTCACAATTACTCCCCCTCTTTCTCTCTCCTCCCATGAATGAATTTCTCATTTTCTCTCTCCTAGTCACCACCTCCAAATTTTGAGTGGCCCTTTAGGTAATTCCCTCTTATTGTAGCTAGTGGGCCATCACAATTGGGCCTAACCCAATAGGATTGAAGTTGGGCTTGACTTTCCTCCCCATTTGGGCTTTGTTTAACTAAGGTTGACTTGGGGGGTGTTGACTTGGTCAAATGAGTGGGTTGACTGGTCAACTAAGTGTCTTGAGTCCCTTGCCACCTCTCAAGTCAATTTGTGACTTGAGGTAATCAACTTAGGCCAAATTTGGGCAATTTGACCTAACTAGGGTTAGGGTTGACCCTGGTTAACTTGACCCCCTAGGTTGACCCTATTGTATGGGCTCTAAAGGGTCCCTATGAGATTAGAAGTGGTTTGGTGGGGTTAAGTAGTCAGGTTGGGAACCAAAGGCCAAAACCCTAGACTAGGTAACTAAGAATTATTATTTGCAGACCAAGGTGATTTCACCTATTTACTTAGGCATCTATGGTCCTCTTGGTTTTCTTAAAGCTTTGTCATGACCTAGTCATGACAAAAACTTCCTAGGGGTCTAGCTGTTTGTGGGATGTTACAAGAGATGTGAGGGAAACGTCCAGAGTGTAGAGCTTGTTAGACAGTCGCTCTCTACCAATGACATTTTGTGCCCATCAATCCAGCATAACAAAGGAGGAATAAAAATTATGAGAAATCGAGGATTTGAGTAAGATAATTGACAGAGAGAAGATTAAAATGACAGCACGGAATATGAGAAACCGAGCGAAGAGAAAGAGATGAAGTCAAGGGTACATGACTAGAGCCGCAACCTGGGGTGGTGTCGTCATTGACCACTGTGATGAACTTAAAAGGAGGCTTCTACGGAGTAATATGATTTGTGGGCCTGGAGTCCACAATTCAAGTTGTATTATGGGAAAAACAGAAAATACCTTCATTGTAGACAGACACAACGGAACCAAAAGAATGACCAATCAACCCATAAAGATGTTGGAGTTAGGTGCGCAAGGTATTAATGTTTGTGTGGGTAGTGAAAGGAGCAGTGACCGCAATGGAATAAAACTGTTGTAGAGGCACACCATTCTTACAATAGCAAGTGGCCCCAAGATGACCACCCAGATCACAAAAAGTCCACTTGGGACGATTCCGACCATTGCGACCCCTGCCCCAAGAGCCAGTGCGAGCCCCTTAAGTCAACGGAGGGGCAGGGTGAGCAGCAGAAGACTGTTGGAGAAGGGCCGGAGAGACAGTCCTGAGAGCATCGGGGGAGGTATCACCCTTAAAAGCATGGAACACACATCCGAGAGGGAGGGAATAGTGGAAGACGAAAGGTTATTGGCACGGACGATGTGGAGATGTGGAGGGACACGAGCCATCATCATGGTAATGCCAACATCATCTTTTTGAGCAGCAAAGAAGGTCGGGTCATCATCCACCACCAGTTCAAGAGACTGGAGATCTGTGAAGGTGTCGAAGAGGTGTTGCAGACTGTCCTTGCCAGAATATAAGGAGTGAACTTCATCTCACATGAATTTGGTCGTCTCATAATACATGGTCATATGATATGGTTTATTATCCATGAAATTCAGAATCAATGATTGGACGCGCCCATCATCGCGGAACCATTCCTCGGTTGGCGCAACAGGTAGTTCTTGAGAGAGATGATGAAGGAGCCTTTTGGTCCAGAGAACATAATGCACTAAGTGTATCCATTCGGCAAAATTCTTATTGTCATTAAGGGATATCGTGGTAATTCGGAGCTCATCTCGAACTTCAAGGAGAGTAGTCGTAACATGGGACGGAAGGGACGGGGCATCATTCGAGTTCATGGTCGGCAAGGAGAAACCACAGCCATGGGAAAGAAGACGCAAATCGTGGCGGTCACAGCGGGCTGAAAAGAGAGGTCGCGGTGTGCATTCGCTCAAAGGAAGATGTGGGCTTCAAAGAAAATGACGTAGGAGAAAGACAATGTTGTATTAGCAACGGAGGCCGCAAACAGCGTAGGTGGCCGGCACATAGGGAGATGCGCAGGTAACAGCGATTGTGACATGTTAAATAGATTGCGATCTCAACAACAGAGGCCGCAAATAGCAGAGATGGACGATTCGGGGGGAGATGTCGGAAGTCTCAGCGAGCACAAACGTAAGTCTCAGTGGGCACAAGTGCTAGCGACGGGAGATCGCGCGGTTTCAATGGGCATGAATGGAGGTTGTGGGTTCAATCAGACGCAGGAGATCGGTCTTAGTGGTCGCAGCAAAAGTTGTGTCGGACAAGGGAGGTTACAAACACACGGGCCACACGAACAAATGGAGCAGGCCGTGTGAGCAGGAACAGAGGTGGGTCCTGGTAGGCAACGGAAGAGGTCTATAAAAAGGAGCAGGAGGGTTGACCTTAAAGACGCAAAGGAGAGACTCTACGCAGAGGAGCGGGCTCAAAGAAGAGGTCGCGAGGTCGCACAAACAAGCGGTCGAAGAGCACTAAGGGCTCAGGCCAGCGACGGGAGCAAGTGCTCAAACAAACAAAAAATTTGAGGATTCATTTGAGCTCTGATACCATATAGAAAAACACAAAAGAGGAGAGTGAAAATAATCTTTTATTAATTTCTCATAAAAGAACCTTGTACAATACAAGTATTGTACATATATATAGGAAGGAGTGGAATCTAAACTCCGTTCTGAGATGTGGGACTAATCCCCAAGGATGAAATTGGCTATAAATGGGTAACGTATGGGCCTTTGTACAAGATATCTTAACAAAAAGTAATAAGAAAATAATGTCGATGTAGGTGAACCATTAATTAGGTAATATATTCACGAAAAAGATATGCACTATGAAAATAAAGAAAAAAGTTAAGTTCTAAATCCTCTTCCTGCCACCAATTAACAAATATCTTTCTTCTCCATAATTATATGCAACAATCTTTTAATTTATTATTAATTAGAATTTTAGATTCAAAATAAATTATATTTTATTATTTTGAATTTTGCAGCATATAGTAAAATTTAGCTAAACCTTAGAAAAACATCAAGGGGTTCAAATTCAAAATCTTGATCAAGTTAGAAACAACAACACTCAAGTCTTTATCCCACCATAGTGGGATCCGCTATATGGACCATCTTTCGCCATTACGCCTGCCTAAGTGCATCATGTCCTTCCTCATAGCTTCATTCCAAGTTTTTTCCAAGTTTTTTTGATCTACCTCTCCCCCATTTAACATGCCTAGTAGTTAAACTCTCACAACGCCTAACAGGTACCTCTACTGGTCTCCTTTGTACATGTTCAAACCATCTTAATCGAGCCTCTCACATCTTTTCCACAATTGGTGTTACTCCTGTCTTATCCCTGATACATCCATGCCTAATTTTATCCAGTCTCGTGTGTCCACATATCCACTTAAGCATTCTCAACTCTGCAACTCCCATTTTCACTCATGTATATAATTCACTACCCAACACGCATTCTGCAGAGCATCGTTGATCTAATTGTAGTACGGTTAAAGTTGCCTTTAAGTTTTAATAGTACTTTACGATCACATAAGATCTCTATCGAGTCTCCCCACTTCAACCAATCTGCTTGGATTTTATATATTACATCTTTATCTACACCTCAATCTTTTTGATCATTAGATCGCAGATATTTAAAGCACTCACTACGAAAAATATCTTGGTCACCTAACATAATGACGAAGTCATCCGTCCTTTTTGCACTATTAAATTTAAGCTCCAAATACTCTGGTTTTTCCCAACTCAGCCTAAAATCCATCTTTTCTAAAGTGTCTCGCCAAGATTCATTTTTGGTGTTTACACTCGCGTGGCTCATCGATTAAAAAAATATCATCTGCAAGTCAAGAGTGATTGGGTATTCCTGTGTAAATCCTCTAGATGTTCTCACCCTTGTCATAGAATTTGTATACATATCTTTGATTACGACAATGTATGATATATTTGCGCCTTTCTTTTCTAAGATTCTCTATAAAACCTGTCTTGGAATACTATCATATGCTTTCTCAAGATTGATAAACAACATAGGAAAATTTTGTTTTTTTTCTTGATAGTTGTTGATAAGTCTCCTCAAGAGGTGTATAACTTTCATGGTCGACCATAGACCGCCTAGAATAAATCCAAATTAACTATCCAAGATGCTAGCCTCTCGTCTAAATCTTCTCGTTATTAGTCATTCTCATAGTTTCAAGGTATGACTTACTAATTCATCTGTAATTGACACAATTTTGTATATCTATTTTGTTCTTATATAGAGACACTAAGATACTTTCTCTTCCTTAGTTTGATATCTTTTATCCGCAATATTTTATTGAAAAATCATGTAAACAACAAAATTCCTTCCTTCTTTAGGCATTTTCATACTTAGATTAGTATATCATCTGACGCAATCGTTTTTCTATTTTTGATCTTCTTCAGTTCACCATTTACCTCTGATGCTTGAATTTTACAATAAAAGGTTATATTACTCCTCTGATTTACTTAACTCTTCCAAGTTCAGTTCATTATTTTTTTTAATTATAAAATTTATAAAAATATCATTTTTTATCGCTCCTTAATAGTCACATCATATGTTAAAACCAAGGTTGTCAGGATCGAGATCCTAGATGAGATCATTTTGAGATAAGATCGAATCAGATGGTAGGGTCGGATCGAGGATCGCTTTACAAAATCAGGATCGATTCACAAAATCTGGATCGTAGGATCGTGATCCGGATCGCGATCCTGACAACCATGGTTAAAACTATATTTATTTCAATATGTATGCATTTAACTTGGCTAAAATCCATTATCTTCCTTTCTCTAGCTCTAGCAATTTTATATATATCGCACTCTCAATTTTTGATATCTAGTCGCTTGTAAAATTCTACGTAAACTTGACTTTTTGATTTACTTACTGCCTTCTTTAGCTTTTTTTTTGGCGATTTTATACTTTTCCAAGTTTTCATCACTGCTAAAAACGTCGAGTGTTTTATAGCTAGCCTTATTTTCCCTCACTATGTTTAGCACTTCCTCTTTCCACCACTAAGATTTTTTATATTGGGGCACACAACCTTTTGACTCTTCAAGTACATTTTTTTTACTTATTCTTAAATATGAAGACATAACTTCCCACGTGACACTAGAATCAATATAAGGATCATCAACGAATTGTTTCATAACAGCTGTCTTGAAAGCAACTTGTTTTTTTGTCTTCAAATTCCACCACTAAATTTTTAGCAACACTTTTGTCTTTCTCTTAAACTTACTACATTTAATTTGCAGATCCAAAACCACTAGCATATGTTGTGTTGTCAAATTTTCTCCTGATATGATTTTACAATTGTTACAAATCTTTCAATCCATTTTGCGAGTCATAAAATAGTCAATTTCTGACTTATATGATCCGCTCTTAAACGTAATTAAATATTTTTTCATTTCATAAATAACATATTTGTCACAATTAGCTCATGCGCTATGACAAAATTTAAAATTGTTCTTCCTTCTTCATTTCTTTGTATTGCAACATGCGTTCTGCATCTCTCAGGTTTGATAATAACAAATCTCAAGATGTAATTGATCATACAAACTTTTGGTATGGTGTGTAGATTTATAGGTGTGAATTCGTACAAAAAACTACAATGTTGCGAACTACAGCCGACACTAGCTCCATCGCTAAGCGCAAGCTCAGATTTTATATGATGGCTGGACTAGCTCAAGACTAAGTCAAATGCCGCTTAGAATTGTGCTTGATCTCCTATACTCGTGCCCGATCGACTAGACTGGTGTCGAATCGTCTAGACAGGTGCTAGATCGACTAGACGTGTACATATTGAGTAGACATGTCTCATATCGTGTAGTCATGCCTCATATCAGCTAGAAAAGGCGCAGATCGACCAAAAGGCACATGGCGGGTTACAGGGCTACCACGGGAACTAGCATTAATGGCGCGCGCTAACAGTCTCATCCAGAAGACCGGCTTGAAGACTAATGTCAGTTAGACAATACATATCAGCTAGATGTTTGGGTTACCACCGACGTCATGACTACCGTCGAGCGCTAGCTACATCTACTACAGAGATGGGTCAACTTGACTAGATGTTGCATGTCAGCTAGAAGTGGACCAAATCAGTTAGGCACGACTACCGTCGCGCGTTATTGCTAGCGCGTCACAATACCTATGAAGTCCACGTCAGCGATCCTTGTGCTCAATGCGGGAAAGTGACGGCAGTCAGAAAAGGAAAGATTATTACCGCCTCACGGTAATAAAGACCTGCAAGGATTGTCACCTTCTTTATCAGCTGAAAATAAATTGTGCATGATGCTAAATCAAGTGGGGCTACCGCTAGGGCTGTTCACAAATAGTATAGTTCGCGAATAATTCGGGATTCGATTCGTGAAGATTCGATTAAAATTCGTATATTTCGGATTCGAATCCGAATTCCATATTCGAATAGTTTTCGAATCCGAATCCGAATAATTTTCTCCCTATTCGGAGGATTCACAAATAGTTCGCGAATACTGGAATATATATTAAAAAAATTTAATATATGTAAATAAATATTAAATATAGTTATATTTTAATATTATATTAAATATTATAAAATTCAAATTCGAATTCGAATCCATGTTCGAAACCAAATTCAAATCTGAATTCGAACCCAAAGTCGAATCCAATATTTCATGACGAATCTGAATCCGTATCTCTGCAATCTTTGTCAAATTTGGATTCGATTGAAGAGTTATTCGGTTCGTGAACACCCCTAGCTACCGCGCTAACACTATCGCTCCGTGCTAACAGATGAAAACAAAGGAAAGCTTTGTCGCCTTCCTTACCTGGAGCACAAGAGTTGGACGAGACGCGTATACGGAGCCTATCATCGCTTGGTAGCCTACCATTAACGGTAAATTAATGATTGTCTGCATAAAAGCATTTATCTTTCTCTTGAGTCATGACGCACACAGAAGAACTTCTAAGGGTTTTCGCGTTGCCTCTGCTGCAAGGAACTACCAACTCAAGAGAGAAAGAGAACTTGCACCCTCTCATTCTTGAACGAAGATTTTTGAAGAGCATACACAAGAACGACGACTAGAAGACGATCGTGTGCCCAATGAATGAGAGTCTCAAGTACCGATCACTCACCGTTCTACGGAGAACCATCACTGAGGGAACATTAGTTTTCAATCTCTTACTTCTATTTGTATTTTCTTCTTTCTTCATTGTTTGTGTGCCGGGAAAATTGACTGGGGAGGTCGTCGGAATCCGGGGAGGATTCGTGAGATATCGTCCGAGGAAGACGTCTAGATTGGCGAGATCTAATAGGCTTGAAGACCATCCAGGGAGGAAGGGAGAGAGCCAGCTCGAAGACATTTTGGGGGAAAGGGAGAGAGCCAACAGATCCTCAGGGGGAGGGTCAGTATAGAAACCACCAGAGAGTGTAATTCATTATCTCTGATCTCCGATATCATGAAGATCCAGTTTTGAAATTGTAAACGTTATTTTATTATTCAATGAAATCAAGTGTTACGTTTCTGCAGGTTGAAATTGTAAACGTTATTTATTATTCAATGAAATCAAGTGTGTTATTTTGTAGTTGAAGAATACGGGTTCTATTGATACTGTCGGCGGTAGGCTTACCGCCCCCGCGCTAGCATCCAGAAAACATGTTTCACCTGCAGAAAGTTATAAATCTCCAGTGGGTGTTTAAGAACCTTATTCAACCCCTCTCTCCCTCCCCATAAGATTGGTCATCAGATCCAACACTTTGTTCATACTCAAATCCTCCATGAATGTTTGTATGATTGATTGATCGGTATTTTTCTTCTTCATATGTCCGTTTAAGTCTGCTCTCATGAAAATCTTCTTGATTTGTGAGATTTCTCTTACCAAATCATCTAAATCTTCCCAAATATGCATTTTAATAGCTTCGATTAATCATACTTGTGGCGCATAAGCATCAATCACATCAATAGTTTCATGTTCTACGACCAATTTAAAAGTTAAGATTATATCACATTTGTACTTACCCTGACAACTTCATCCCTCAAAGTACTATCCACAATAATGCATACGTCATTGCTCGTTTTATTTTTTTTGTGTACAATAATTTAAAACCTGAATTATTTAGAGAAATTTAGACTTCTTACCCACTCATTTAGTATCTTGCAGACATAAAATATTTAGGTGGCGTTTGGTTAAATTTATTGGCTGCAGTGTGGTTGGAACACACCGATATTTTAGCAATAAGAGGAATTTGATTGGGATATTTTCGAAACCTTCATTTATTAATAGTCGTTGTTCTCTTCACATTCCCATCCGCTAATAGAAACTGCGGTGAACCGCAGAAGTTGCGCCTTCCCAAAACCCTACCGTATTGCGAGTGTCTCCCGATCCTCCCAAGAGGCCTTCCTCGTTTTTCTCTGGCGCTTCCTCCCGCAGCTCAGCCCTTGCGATCCTCCGTCTGGGAGCGACGATTTCCCCTCTCGTTTTCTCTCTCTCTCTCCGACATCAACGCCGACAGTGACGGTGATTTTCGACTCCTCCCTTGATTTCGCCGGCGTCGACCCCTCCCAACGATGCACCACTGGCGTCAAGCTTCCCGATCGAGTTCAAGCAGTCGTCATTTTGAATTGCCCGCGCTGGAAACCTCTTCGGAAGGCATCCCTGTTTTTCCTATAGTTTTTGAAATTTCCCCTGCTTCTAAACTTCATGTCGCTCATAATCTGCTCAGTTGTAGTTGTGAATGAATAGCCATGCTCAGTAAGGAATGTGTAGGAGGCTACGGCTTTGTTGGTGGTTCCGCGGCAGGGAAAGGGGTTTACGGTAAGAGGAGCGGCTAGAATGTGTCACCCGTCGAGAAGGAAGTACAATGGGAAGGGAGAAGATATGCTGGAATTTGTAGGAGGTTTCAGCCGAATAATCGAATGAAGGAGGTCCTGTGGAAGCGTCCTTCTGCAGAAAGCGAGTGAGAGGAGGGAGTCAAATGTATGTGGGGAGGGAAGATGATGATCAAAACCGTGATGGTTGGAGATTAGTGTGCGGCTGAGGGTTTTGGAGGGACTGGACGAAGGGCTCCGACAGCTAACTTACATTTTTTTGTCGTGGGAGGGCGGCTTGACTACGCGATTCCAGGCGGGAAGAAGAAGAACAATGTGATTCCAAGCACTGGACTACCGCTAGGGCTGGGGTGGCGGGCTTCCATGGAGGAGAGGATTCACGACAGGGAAAGGGGCGCCACTCTCTGGGAGGGAAGGAGACAAACGGGATGAACAGCGACGGATTCGTGTGATACAGGATGAACAGGAGCGGTTATCACCTTCTGATATAGGAAATCGTAGGGATAATCACGGGATTAAGAGGGGAAAAACAGTGAACATAAATAATTAAAAAGAGAAATGAAATTCGTCGAGGCTTCGCACCCCGGGCTTGCGGCGTCGCACCATGAATGACCGTGAATTCTGTAATCTCTCACAAAATACACAATGCCTGTAAACTGTAGCGCTCGCACCTATTTATAATAAGAAGGGGCGGTTGGGAACCCGATGTGAAGGGCTACGATCGTCCATTACGCCCGGTGTTCTAAAGAAAATAAATAGAACTCCAAAAAATATATAAAAAATTACATAGAAAATGAAAAAGGACGCTCCGGACGCGCTCGCGGTCTCGGATCGCTGATCCGATCAACAAATCTATGGCAAAACTGCAAAAGTGGGTCCCTCCACGTGGTGACCTGATCTCCTCTGATCACGAACATGCGGTCGATCCCCATCACAGCCATTCTCAAAAAGTGTTCATCGATTACAAATTACTAGACAGTGACTTTGTAGAAGCAAACATACAAAATGTTAGAAGTCTTTATTCAAATACAAGTCCAAATTTAATCATATTCTAAAGGCTATCAAGAAGCTTTAATCGAATGGCTCTTAGAGCTAAAGTTATTTATATACTATATATAAGGGAAAAACACTCTTTCATGAAATATTCATTTCTCCAATTTTATACAGCTTTATTATAAGTTTTCCAACTTTTCATAAGTCAATTTAATTTATATATTGTTTAATTAATTTTAAAAAGTGTGTCGTCATCCACTCAATTTCTATTGAGTCTTGTATTCGGTCTGACAAAAAATTTTAAGGGGATGGCAATAGGAGAATGTACTGTGGCGTCGGAGCACAGGGGAACCTCGTGCACTACTGCTTGTGTTTTATAATGAGGATCGTTTAGTAAGTAGTAGTCGAGATAATTTTAGAGCATGTATTATTTTGTTTATTAAAAAACATAAGCAAGCGTTAGTCAAATTCTCTTTGACTAATAAAGCAAAAGTCCAAATAACAAGCTTATCAGAAGCCGATAGTTGAATGCCACTCGACACTTAAGTATGTTCTAGGAAGCAATCATCAAAAGGCGGTAGTCGAATTTTATTAGACTAACAAAGAAGTATAAGTGCTAATAAATTCTAGGAAGCACCGGTACGGGTATGGGTACCGGGTACGATACGTACCCGATACGGCGGTATGACAAAATTTAAAAAACAAGGATAGGGTGCAGCATGATACGTTATAACTTATATATATATAGGGTGGTGTTAAAAGCACACCATTTTCGGCTATGTGCATACCCATCAAAAATATAATCCTTAATAATTTAGGTTTTCTAAACCCCACCCAACTAAAACCGAAGCAGCCCGCCTCCCCCTTCCCGGTACGCGTCTTTTTGAACTGCGTCTTCTACGTTCATTTTCAAGAGAAGTGTTCAACATGAAAGTTGTAGATCTCGACGATATCTACAACTTTCATGTTGAACACTTTTTGATTTAAAGCCGTTTAGGCCCCCGATTTGACCCCGAAAAAAATCACGCGGAACATTTAAGTTGTAGATATCGTCGAGATCTACAACTTTCATGTTGAACACTTCTCCTGAAAATGAACGTAGAAGACGCAGTTCAAAAAGGCGCGTATTTCATTAAAAAAACTATGTAATCACGGCAACGTCATCCTCCCCGCAGCTCTTGTGGACATGTACTGCAGATACCGGTGCGTTGAAGCAGCTTTGGAGGTGTTCCGTCGGGTTTCGAGCAAAGACGTCGTGCTTTGGAGCGTGATGATCGGAGGGCTCGCGATGCACGGCTATGCCCGCCTTGCCGTCGATCTGTTTGCTCTGATGAAGGAGACGACAACGACGCCCAATGAGTTCACATACATTGCAGCTATGTTTGCTCGGACTGTGCACATAGTATTGGTGTGCACAAAGCCGAAGATGGTGTGCACATAAAATTCCAATGAGTGCACATAGTATTGGTGTGCACAAAGCCGAAAATGGTGTGTGTTTAACACCACCCTATTTATATCACAAGCGCATTAAATAGTTCTCAAAACATCGAAATTTAAAACATAAATCATAACTTGAAGTAGAAGTCCACAAATCAATGCAACATAACAAAAAGTTTTCAAACATTATGCATTCGTGAACATTACAAAATTTTACATTTTATATGTTTAACCAAAAGAGATAAAATTAAACTTAAGTCTACTCATCAGTCTTTTTTTTTCTTCTTCTTCATTATTCGAGATCAAGATCTTCAATCTCCGGTTAGTCTCGATACAAGTTAGTTGTTTTGTTAATAACTAACGTCGTATCAACTCGTTCAATACACGTACTTGTAACAGAAACGTACCAGTACCAGAAACATACTCGGTGCAGATACACAACTTAATTGGACGTACCAATGCTTCCTAACATAGAGCCAGCTTCGGTTTACTCTAGAAATATAGACTCCTATCACAATATGCAGAATGATGTGCCAAGTTCAAGTGTCCACGTAGGTATATCCATCGAGTATCGGGTACGTACCGGTACCGGATACGTATCCGGTACGAGTACGCTGCCTTTGGGGAAGTATCCGTGCTTCAAGCTAATAATTATTATGAGCTTCCAATAGCTAAATAAATATAATAGCTTGAACAAGATATTCAAAGAATAGCTATTAGAAGCTGCTAATCAAATTCCTTTTGCCTTATGAGTATAACCTCCGAATGAAGCAGTATTCTGAAGCACGCAGTTGAAGATCATGGTCAAAAGATATTCGACTATTAAGTTATAATAAAAGATTATGAACTCTAGAAGAATACGGTCGTTGAAGATTTTTTCAGATCCGTTTGGAAAGAAAAAAAATCTAAAGAAAAAAATTTCTGCCATCATTCATTCCTTACCAAGAAATCAGAATTTAGCAAATATTTCATTAGTCTTTCCCAGAGAGAATTTTGAATACGAGTATACATATACACACACACTTCTCATTATCTCTAGAGAGAGCTCCTCTCTCTGAATCAGATTATATTGCTTTCATTCATTTCTAACCAGATTTCTCTCTTGCACTCTCTTGAGAAAAGCAAGAGAAATCTTTCAGGCTGAATGCACACCAAGATGGCTTAAAAGATATTTCAGTCTTCATTTAAGAACTCTTCAATGTGGAAAAGTACATTGTTCATTAATAATATTGTACACGAGTTCTAAGAATCTTTCTAAAAAATTCAGTGGCTCAAAGAGTCTCCTGATCAAAAAATAGGTCATGTGAAGACAGTAAATTTCTAATACAGTAAAAGAAAGGACGTACACAAAATTTGGAGATCCTCCATAATAATGTGTCATCTTTTTATATTTAGTTTTACCTCTTGTTTTTTGTTTTCTACAAAATCTACTATTCTACTGCTTAAATTTGTGATTATGATTGTGATTTAGTGGGTGAAATTTTTAATACTCTCTTCAACACCCCACCCCGCAAGAGTGCAATCAATTAATAATATTTGTATTTTGCACTACCAATTAGTATCAGTTAAATTTTAAGGGTTAACACTTTGATTAACCAAGATTATAGTCATGAGAATATTCATTTGATACCACTTAATCATAAAATTTTCTCATTCCAGAGACTACGCATCTACATCCAGACCGCCAATGTACAATCTTGTTAAGTTTGTATTTTGGAAGCCAAGAAACAGACTTTGTATGAATTTCAGTGATGAGAATATTTTTAACACTATTGTCACCGTAACTGTTTTAAATGTCCTCTTATGTCTCTGGGCATGTCATTTTTAGAGCACAACAATATTTTTTTAAAAATATATATAGATTGTTCTTTTTAAAATATAAGCCGACATATTCGATTTTTTCCAATATATCTGTTAATACAACTTTTAAATATATCATCCGATATTTTATTTTATATTAAATTCGCAGAATAGCAATATTGGTTTAAATCAATATTTGTATTATATTATGTGTTTTAAAGTTAATTAGACTTATTATTTTGTTTTTTAATGTTTTAGTCGAACAACCAATTATGTTTAATTATTTCGCACAATATTTTTCTTTCATATTACAAAAAATGTGAAAAGGTTTAACAAATTTACTAGTTGATTATTTGTATATGTTCTATATAAATTTATAAGTTTGGATAGACTTATAATCAATCAAAAATATATAAATTTTAAATTTTTTATATTTGACATAAACTTAGTGTTATATTATTATATAATATTAAATATAATTTACAATGTATCATTTTGTATTTATAATATTATTGAGACGCGCGAGGGTGTAAACACAAAACTTGAATCTTGGTGCATCAGACATCTTATGTAATCGTAAAGTACCATTAAAACCTAAAAGCAAGTTTTACCGTACTGCAATTAGAACAGCGATGCTCTATGATTCTGAGTGTTGGGCAGTGAATTGTGAACATGAGCAAAAAATGGGAGTTGCTGAGATGAGAATGCTTAGGTGGATGTGTGGAAACACGAGACTAGATAAAATTAGGAATGAATGTATCAGGGATGCGACGGGAGTGGCACTAATTGTAGAGAAGATGCGAGAAGCTCGACTATGATGATTTGGACATGTCAAAAGGAGACCATTAAAGGCACCTATTAGGTGTTGTGAGTTAGTTACTAGTCATGTTAAATGGGGGAGGGGTAGACCAATAAAGACATGGAATGAAATTATAAGGAAAAAATATTGTGTACTTAGGCATTAGTGAGATTATGACTAAAGATAGGGCACAATGGCGACAAAGGATCCATATAGCCGACTCCACTATAGTGGGATAAAAGCTTGAGTGTTGTTGTATCATTTTGTATTTGTTAATAATAATTTATCTTGCATATTGTTCGAATTTATTTTGTAGATGACTTATTCATTTATTTGTTATATTAATTTTTTTTTACTTTTTGAGTTGTACGAAATAAGAAAAAAAAAGGCAACAAATATAAATTATTCTCCTTGAATTAAAATAAATTTAAATCAAGTACAAGATTCTCCATATATAAGAGAATTAGAATGAGCTAGGAATGAATCCAACATGTGGGACTAAATGAGTCTATGAAAAAATGGGTCTAATAGGTCATTATACTTGGGCTAAGTAAAATGCTTATGAAGAAACTATTTAAGGGCATTCTCCAACACTACCAAACAAATTGGAGCATACAACTCGTAGGCGCCGATATAGTGAGTGAGGCAGGGCCTTAGTGAGAATATCTGAAACTTTATCAGCAGTCGGCACATGTCGCAGAATCAATCTTCGAAGTTGAAGAATTTCTCGGACAAAATGACAGTCGACTTCAAAAGGTTTTGTGCGCTTATGAAACACTGGATTTTCAATTACATGAATAGCAGCTTGGCTATCACATAAGAGAATAGCTAATGATGGACGTTTGACTCCTAAATCAGTAAGGAGACTTTCTAACCATGTGAGATCTAAAGCAGCGGCAGTCATGGAACGATACTCTGCTTCAGCAGAGAAGCAAGCAACCACAGTCTGCTTCTTCCTTCACCAGGTAACCAAATATCTGAAAAAAATATGTGTAGCAACCACTAGTGGACCGACATCATCTAGAAACACAGTATAATCAGCATCGCAATATGGAACGAGAGACAGAGAATCAAAAGGCTTGTACATCAATCCTTGTCCCAAAACATTCTTTAAGTATCTAAGAATACGCTCGACTGCCTGAAGGTCGGAGATCCGGGGAGTGTGCATAAAGCGACTGACCATGCCAAGCACAAAGGAAATATAGGGTCGTGTGATAGTAAGATAGATTACCTTGCCAACGGGGCATCGATAATACTTCGAATAAAGGAGGATTTTATCAAAGTCCGATTCATGAGCAGAGAGTTGGTGATTCGCATCTATAGACGTATCCGCAAGCTTACACCCAAGGTAGCGATATCATGAAGTAGATCGAGGCAATATTTCTATTAAGACAGGACAATACCATCAGGTCTTTAGGCTACCTCAATCCCCAAGAAGTATCAGAGCCAGACCAAACCTTTCGTTTGGAATTGAGAGCTGGGTGTTTTTTAATTTGAGTAATGTCAGGAAGATTATCTCCCGTGACAAGAATATCAACAACATAGACCCGAAGAATCACAATGTCTGATGGACGTCGACAAATAAACATGGAGAAGGTTGTCGAGCTCCGGTTGAATCAACAATCACGAACTACCTGCCTAAACTTATCAAACCACTCCCGTGGAGCCTGTTTGAGGCCATAAGAGATTTTTTTTCATATGGCAAACTAGGGACTCCCACGTGGCTACATAACCAGGAGATTGTTGCACGCACATAGTCACAATAAAATCGGCATTAAGGAAGTTGTTCTTGATGTCAAGTTGATGCAACGGCCAATGTTGATGGACTGCAAGAAAAATTAAGACCCTGAGGGTGTTTAGTTTCACAAGTGGATAAAAAGTCTCATCATAATCAAGACCGGGTTGTTGAGTAAAGCTTCTGGAAATAAGACGGACCTTGAGGAAATCAATCATCACATCAAGATAATGCTTCATGATGAAAACCCACTTACAGCTTACCACAGACTGATTAGGAGACAAGGAATGAGATTCCAAGCATGGTTGGTCAAAAGCGCAATCATTTCCTAATTCATTATTGCACGCCGCCCCGGATACTGAAGGGCCTCCTACACAGTAGATGGGGTGGAAATAGAAGACAGAGTCGTAAACCTATGTTGGTCAGAGGAGAGACGATGCAAGGAGACATAATTAGAAAATGGATGGGCAGTAGAGGTTGGTTTTAAATTAGCAGCACACGGACCATCAGCATTAGGTGAGAGCGAGGTCTATAATTCAGATAGAGGAGGACGACGAGTGTATACTTGAAGAGGAGTGGCTGAGGTGGGTGGTGGTGTCAGAAGAAGAGGAGGAAGAGAAGAGAAGAGTGGGTAGGAACAAGGAGATGTGGTAGAGCAGGGATCAGCATAGCCGGTGTGGAGGGAAGATGGAAAGGTTAGTTCTCAAAAAAAATTAAATCAACAAACGTAACCAGCTTCCGAGTAAAAGGGGAGTAACTGGCATACTGCTTCTGGGTGCGCGAATACCCAACAAATGTATAGCGAGTAACATTAGGAGTTAACTTGTCCACATGGGCCTAGGTGGTAGACAAAAAGATGCAGAAGAAGACTCGGGGAGTCGAGGAGAAGAGACTTTCGCCGGGAAATAAGATAGAGAAAGACATTGTGAAATTGATAACAGACGAGGGCATGAGGTTGATAAGGTAGTAGGTGGTAAAGACGGCAAAATTCAAATAGGAGTTGGGGGCTTCTATATGGAACATGAGAGAACGGGAAGCTTCGAGAAGATGACGGTTCTTCCGCTCAGCAATACCATTCTATTACGGTATGTAAGCATAGGAGGTTTGGTGGAGGATACCTAAAAGGGTACAAGTTTCTTGAAATGCATTCCCAGTGTATTCACGTGCATTATCTATGTGAAGAAGCATAATAGAGGCAGAACTCAGAGTGATCGTGCATCAGGTACATTCATATCATGCGTGAGTGGTCATCAATAAACATAAGAAAATAATGATATCCAGATACACTAGCTGTTTTAAAATGACCCCAGATGTCACAATACACTAAATCAAAAAGAGCAGAGCTCCAAATACAATGAGAAAGGAAAACAGAACAGTGTTGTTTCTCCTAAATACATGATTCACAATCAAAACTAAATAAAGGAAAATCTGGAAGAGTGTTACGCTTTTGGACAATGTGAAGAGGAACATGACCAAGACATTGGTGCCAATCAACAAAGCTCACGAAAGAGAGAACGGTTGAAGGAAGATCAAGAGTGTAAAGCTCATTTGAATGTTCCATCTACTAATGATAGTTAGTGCCTTTCGGTCCTGCACAACAAAAGAAGAAAAGGAGAACGCGATTATAAAGTCATGATCTTGAGTAAGACGACTGACAAAAGAAGATTAAAGTAAGATCCAGGAACATGAAGAACGAAGCAAAGAGAGAAAGAGGGGGTTAGCGACACATCACCAGAGCCAGCAATTTGAGTGACATCGTCATTTGCCACTGTAATAAACTTAGGACATGGAGAGTCCAAGTACTGAGAAGGCATTGTCGGAGTAATGTGATTGGTGGTACCGAGTCCACAATCTAAGCGGGACTATGGGACAAACATGTGGTACCTTCGTTGGAGACAGATAACAGAGTTGGAAGGGCGAGAGATCATTGCACAAAGATTCTGGAGTTCCTCGCGTAAGTTGTGAATGTTGGCATGGGAGGATGAAGGTCCATCAACAGCAGGGAGTCATATGAAAGAAAATAAGCTGGCTCTGGGAAGCCATGTTTCCAAAAGCAAGTAGCCTCAGTGTTGGACTGGTCACAATGAGACACCGATGAGGGTGTTGTCACCTAGAGCGATGGTGACCATCGAGCCCACCACCCCGAGAACTAGACAGCCTCTACGAGCAGGAGAAGGTGGAGATCTGCTGTCAGAACCATGGAGGAGTACAACTGGGGGGGGCACTGCCAGTTCAGGGGGGTGTCACATTCAACAACATAGAGTAAATATCAAACAGTGATGAAATAGTAGGAGAAAAAAGGATGCGCCCGGACACTGGAGGTGCGGGGGAACACGGGTCATCAATAATGCAATACCGACAACTTCATTCTGAGCTTATCGAAGGGCAAGATCTGGCGTTGGGTACTAGTGTTGAATCCAGTCTTCAACAAGAGTCTTGGATTGGGCAACAAAGGATGTTAGGTCACCATCAACACTCGGGTCAATAGTATAAAGAGTCGTGAAAATATCAAATAAGTGTTGACGGCTATTTTCCCATAGTAGAGGGAGTGGATCTCATCCCACGTTGATTTGGCGATGGTGTGATATATAGCCATCTGATATGGTTCACTATTCATGGAGTTCAAGAACCAAGAGTGAACTCCGCCATCGTCCGGAAACCACTGCTCGGTAAGCTCGGCAGGCTTGTCACGAGTAAGACAATGATGAAGCCCCATTGTTTGGAGAACGCGGAGGATCAAGTGTACCCATTCGACAAAATTTTTCTTCCCGTAGAGAGAGATAGTAGTGATCTGGAGTTCATCTTGAGCAGTAGAGAGAGGAACAAGAGCTAGAAGTGTCGAGGTAGTAGGTGCAGCATTCATGCCCATCAGAGGTGAGTCCTCAACTGGGGAGACCGCGAGAGCTCAAATTTAAGAGGGGTTAGGTGGCTTCAAAGAAGAGTCCTCCTGAGACCACCGGTAGGGCGGGAAACCGCGGCAGAAGATGAGGGCGAGAACACCACAAAATAAAGTGCAACAAATGGAGACGAGAGCACACGGGTTCAGCGGTCTCAGAAGAAGAATGGGGACGGTGAATCTCAGCAGAGGAGCGGCGAGCACACGGGTTCTGCGGTCACAGGAGGCGCGTTCACTGAAGGTCGCGGGTGTTGAGTTCTGCAGACTCAGGAGGCGAGCGGCGAGCTTGGAGAACTCTAAGGAGGAGCAATCTCAGCAGACTCAAAGCAAGAAATGACACGGTGAGGTAAACCGCAAGAGTCGACATTGAAGAAGACGCGGCAAGAGGCCGCACAAGGTGGAACCGGAGAGGCCGCACAAGCAGCGAGTGTGAGAAGTTGCGGGCGATCAGGAAAAGTGGCATACTCGACGCAAGGAGTTTGCAAATTTACGGGAGTTGTGGCGGTCCCAGGAGGAAACGGAAGGAGCTCATAAAAGGAGCAGGAGGCCGCGGAAGAACCACGCAGAGGAAAGCGGAGTGAGCGGGTCAATTACGAGAGCAAGCACACGGGCTCAAAGGAAATGAGCATGCAGGCTCAGAGGGAGCAAGCAAGCAGGCTTAGAGGGAGCGAGCATGCGGGATTAAGAGGGAATGGTGAGCGCAGGCTCAAGCCAATTACAAGAGCGTGAGCTCAATCGAAAAAACTTCAAGATTCATATTCGCTCTGATACCATGACGAAATGAGAGAAAAAGGAGGCAACTATAAATTCTTCATCTTGAATTAAAATTAATTAAAAATCGTGTACAATATGCTCCTTATATAGAGAGGAGCTAAAAATGAATCCAACATGTGGGACTAAAGGATCATAAGAGATGAATGTGCCTAATGGGCCATTATACATGGGCTAAGTATAATGCCTATGAATAAACTATTTATGGGTCTTCTTCAACAAAAACATATAATTAAAGTTAGTATACAAATAAAATTTTATTTACAAAATATATAAATCTGATATTTTAAAATATGTCTGATACTCGACTGCCGACATCCGACATTTAAAAAATCAATTCAATATGTCGTCAACATCTGATATTTACAACCTTGGTCACATGTCCCTACGTTCCAACAAAGGTGGACTGCACCATGGGAGGGGCAATCCCCGAACCAAAGGCTGAGTAGACTGATGGTGACAAAAGAGATAGATCATGTGATGCAAAGGCCATGAGCATTCTACTGTCCATTATGCCTGATAACATCTATTAGAGGATAGTGGATGCACAATAGCAGTGTTATAAGAACACTGTAACTTTACTGTCGAGTTAAAAACCTTGATAATGATTACATAGATTAGGTTTTGGATCTACAAGAGTTAACTCCAAGTAGAGCATCTCATAATTGCCCTATTGATGCTGCTCAAGTTAAGTCAACAAAGAGCATGTCCATCATTGTTCTATTGAGGCCTGATATCTCAATTAAAATCCGTATGGACTCAGAAAACTACACTTGTTAATAGTTTGGGTTTCTTCCAATCCTTTACATACCGATAGGTTTTAGAAACTAGCTTCTTAGGATTGAGATTAACATTTTATCTATATACCTAAATGTCACACGCTTCTATTTTTAGTTTCCATGCATGGCAATTATGGCTTTATTTTGAATCACTTACCAGAAAAAATAAAATCTTAACTCAAAACTGAAGCATAACTAATATATCTTCTCTTTAACTGGAGAACACTCTCACTGTATCTCTAACAAATCATCAAATGGTATTGGCAACCGAGCTCCTTAATCCTGGATCACACTCTCACTATATCTATAACATAATTATTCCTCGCCCTATTTTCTATTTTTCTCATGTTGGTTCTAACATTCTCAAAGTCAATCACACCCGACTAGTCTTATAGTATAACTCAGCACTTGAATCCATATAGCACAACTATATTTTTTTATTAAACTTTACATTAAATCTACATAATCTCTCTTATTGCGCAGTCAAAACTCTAAGAGAATATTATCTAAAGGATTGTTTGTCACAGAAAATGGATAAAATAAAAATCGAAGTACGCAATAATAATCCAAAATTAGCATTGATAAATCAGGAAAAGTGAATATCGACTTTACCTTTGAAGTAAGGTGTGCCCTAACAGTGGCTTCATTTAAGCAGAGAATCCTAGAGCACAGTCTGCACTTAAATGTTGACTTGCATTTCAAGATAAATTTGGCAATCTCAGCTTGAACAAGATCATTTGGATCAATTGGTTTTTCTTCTATCCCAGAAGCCCTCTCATTTTCATGATTGGGAAGTTTGTCAATTGTCCTGCTATCTTTAGTGCTATCTAAAGCTTCAACGTCATTCTCTTCATCCTCGTTAGTAAGCAAATCTGCTCAGGGTATACAAATTAATATTGAAATAATAACATACTTCAATAATATTTGTGCTTAGAAGCTAACTAAATAAAATTCTTCTATGCACATCAAAGAAACAATTATGCAGTAGTGCATGGGCATATCGTCATCATCAATATCCATATCCCATTTACTTAAACTATACAAAACATTTTTGAACTTCCATTCATGTTACCTTAAGTCTATTACTCCCAAGTCTACTACAATTTTGTACTTCCAGTATTCCATTCATGCTACTAGATGCATTTTATATTTTTCCTTTGTACAAGTTCAAACTACCTAGCTTATTTTCTACGATAATCTTCAATAAATGGTCACTCGTAATGTTCTGCAAATATAATAATTTCTTAATTTATATTATGGGAATAAGCCCGTGATCGATAGAGAAGATCAGGCCACCGCTCGGCGGGATCCACTCTTGCATATTTGCACAGGATGCATTGAACGGATCAGCGATCCGAGACCGCGAGCGCGTCTGGGTCATCATTTTACTATTTATATGTGTTTTGTTTCTTTTTATTTGGACTTGTATTTAGTGTTTTAGGACAATGGGCATAACGGACAATCATAACCATTCACACTGGGTGCCCAACCGCCCCTTTCTCTATAAATAAGGGTGGAGGATTTCATTTTCAGTCATTGCTTGTATTGTGAGAGAATCCAAACCAGCAATCATTCGTGGTGCGATGCTGCGAGACCCCGGGGTACGACGTCCTGGTTAATTTCGGTTATATTTTGTCTCTATTTTATTTCCAACTCGTGCCAAGCCGATTTCCCAGCCACAATTTTTCGTGAACCGCCCATCCCCTGTCGTGGAACCACCATAACTCCTCCTAAACCATTGTTAACTTCCCACGAGCGCAAGTCGATCGACGCCCCAAGCCCTACTCGTGCGTGTTCAACAATCCTTCTCCCGTGGAAATCTCTTGCAATGCGTCGTCGTCTTCCTCGTCTCAAGCTGCCAGTCGTGTTCATCTTCTCCATCAGTCGGTCCGCTTCCATGTGACCACTCCTTCAATCCATTCTTCCCCATCCACAACCAACAGCAACCCTAACTCCTACAAACTAGACCGCCGACTCCAACCAGTCCCTATCCCTTTCATATTCAGCAACCAACTGTCTTTCCCCTTCAAGATCCAGCAGACCCCCCCCCCCCCCGTCCAGTCACGAAGACCCCTTGATTCCCCTCCTAATCACAATCGAGCAACTCTTCTACTCGGCTCTGTTTGGCAGGGCGTTTTTGGAGTTGGGGCGCAAATTTTTGAAACGCCCCGCCAAATGTATATTTTAGGCACCACAGTGGAAATCACTACCACCCTTGAATCGTCGTTTATCACGTTTTTGGAGTAGTGAAATATTAGCGCGATTCCAGAAATTGCGACTTTAGAATCGCGAGTTTCTTCCGCCATAGCCAAATCCGTGAGAGCCTCTCGCGTGCCCTAGCGAGCCATTCCGCAAACCATTCCAATGCAGCCCTCCTTCTCTGGTGATAGGCCACCGCCAACCGTTCTTCGGCGACAGGTGTCCCTCAACACGCCGGCCTGCCTTCTCCTCTACTGCAGGTACCGATTGTCTGTCGTTTGTTTATTTTTCCGGTGAACTTTTTTGGATTTTATCTTCAAGCTTGCATCAATGTCTAGAGATTCCGACAATCTGGATTTATTTTTACATACAGATCTAAACAGATCTGGAGTTTTTTTGTCTCTCCGCTGTAAGATGAGGCTGATGTTCAAGCATCTGGAGTTTTTTTTAATACAGATCTGGGTTTTATTAAGTTTGCATCAATGTCTACTGATTTTTTATTCTTGTCTACTGAATTTTTAGAATTTTTGGTTCACATGATTGTGCCTCGCAAGTTGAAACAGCACTGTAAACGTTGTTATTCATATGATTGAGGCTATTGTTCTAGCATCTAGAGTTTTTTTATGATACAGATCTGGATTTTATCAAGTTTGCATCAATTTTTACTGATTTTTTATTCTTGTCTACTGAATTTTTAGAAATTTTTGGTTCATATGATTGTGCCTCGCAAGTTGAAACAACACTGTAAACGTTATTCTTCCAAACAGTTTCACAGATTCTGCTGCAAAACAGTTGATTATTCCTTCATGGCTTCCCACTATTGCTTCTTCAGTCGCCCCCACCGCACCAAACAGAGCCTCATGCCTCCTGTGGATCTAAAATTGTTTGTCATTACAGTTGCCGCATTCATCTTGTGGACCCACGCTTGTTGCTATCACTGAATTTCACGTGTTTGTGAGTATTGTTGTATTGTGTTACCAATTATTTAATTGATTATTGGATGAGCATTTTGTATTTGCTTAGGAACTAATCTTATTGTGTTATTGTTACATTTTCATTAATTTTATAAGTTCCCACTTGCGAAATTGTAGTTGAAAGCATTTCTAATGAAATCGGGCATGACCTTGCTTACATACCGGAAAATTTAAGTTCGCATTGTGGTTATTTTGCTTAAACATTATTATTTTACTTTCTAACATTTAATTTTTGATTAACATGCAAGCATACACGCATCATTTGATTAGGTTTGTTCGTGCTCATCCCAGACATTCACTTAGGGTTGTATTAGTGTCAGCAAGCCCACATCTCATAGCTTGTCCTACGTCATTATTTTGTATAGTTTTATCGAATATTCATCTTAACATTTTTATTCCTGCCACACTCAATTTAGACAACAGAGAATTTAAGGATTGGTACTTTTGAGGTAATTTGTTATGAATCTACTAGAGAGAAGGGAGATCTAGAGAGGAAGATGGCTAGGGTTAAGAGGAGGAAGGAATACCTTGTAAATATCTTGCTTGATCCCCCCAAGGAGGATCCGGGTATATTTATACCCGGACCAAGGCCGGCCGGCCAAGGGGGCCGGCCGGACCCAATTGGGGCTGAACCGGGTGGGTTCAGCCCCCCCGAGGGCCGCCATCTATAGAGTGGGGGCTGAACCAGTTGGTTCAGCCCCGTTGTCACCTTTGGATCCGTCCGGGGGCGTAACATTCCCCACCCCATCAAGACCCAGCTTGTCCTCAAGGTGGGAATCTGGTAGCCGCTCCAAACAGCAAAAAGAGCCCCCTGGCACTGGTGAGATGTGAATTCCCTGCAGACAGTATTCTCTCCCAGCTCTAGCAAACTCCATAGTCAGCCTTTCCAAATCCAGAGTCACCCTGCCCAGCTGTCGCAACCATTGGGCCCCCAGAATCATATCTGGCCCCTGGATGGGCAACAAGTAGACATCCATGTTGTCGGTGTACCCTTGCACACTGAGTTCCACGTTCGGAAGCATGCCTTCACAATGCAGCTCGTGTCCACCGGCCACCACGACCGGCGACGCGACATCCGTGATGACCTCTAGCCCCAGCTTCTGTGCCACTGCCGGACTAATAAAGTTATGTGTACTCCCACTGTCAAGCAGAATGGTCACCTGCTGTTGGCCAATCCTCCCCGCAATACTCATAGTGGGTGGAGCGGAGTCTCCCGCCATGGTCAAGGAAGATACCCCGTACTCGATTGTATCCATAATGTGCCCCTGTTCCCCACCATCTCCATCCGACATCGGATCTTCCTGTAACATGTAAACCTGGGTCCTCTGACATTTGTGGCCTGGGGTAAACTTTTCATCGCAGTTGAAGCACAATCCTTGCTCCTTCCTAGCCTGTAGCTCTGTCCACGTCAATTTCTTCATTGTGGCCCTATCGGCAGCTGCTGGAGCCCTCTTTGTGTCGGGCAGGTGTGTAGTGTTCCTCGAAGTGTCCCCCCTGAACTTTTGTCGATTGAGACGCTCTTCCTGAATCCGGGCCAAGCTGATAGCGTGTGTCAAGCTGCGCGGCATATAAGCATGCACCTCATCTCTGATGTCTTCCTTTAGGCCAGAAATAAAACAACTTGTTAATGTCCTCTCGCTCCACTGCACCCTGTTGGCCAACCGTTCAAACTCGGTTCGGTACTCCATCACTGTCCCTTTCTGACGCAACTTCTGAAGAAGAGCCTCAAAGTCTTCATACTCAAGGGGACCAAAGCGGGCGGTGAATCCGTCGACAAACTCGTGTCATGGCGCGTGATCTCGTCCCCGGAGGAACCATTGGGTCCACTGGTATGCGTCCTCTTCAAGGTGGAAGGAAGCCAACTTTACCCACTGTGTCTCTGGTATCTCCTGATAGCTGTAAAATAACTCTGCCTTTTGGACCCATTCGAGTGCATCACCTCCCTTGAACTTGGGGTAGTTCATGCGGGCAATCTTCGGCGGCATATAAGCGCGTGGTAGTTGTTGCCCAAGTCCTCCGTACTCTTGCCCGTGTCGACGCGGTAGCCGTTGATCAGCGGCCACATGTGGGTACCCCCAATCCTCTCCATAGGGGTTTCCCAAGAAAGGCGGTCTAAACTCCCATCCACCTCCTCCCCGTCCGCCCGAGGCGTGTCCCGGTGCTCCTGGAATAGGGAGGAGCCCATCACGGGGTGTGTACCCCAGCCCGTGGGCTCGTTGGTCCTCCTGGCGGTCTTCGCGGTAAGGAGCGAAATCCAAAGCAGATGCGGCGATTCCACCCAACGGGGTGGCCCCGGACCATACCGGTGGTCGGCGTGAGCCTCCTCCCCTTTCACCGTCAATTCCAAGCCCCCCATTGAGGCTAGAGGCTCGGTCGTCGTGCTCGGAGGCTGGAGTAGGAAATTGTACTGTGTTGGTCTCGCCCACCACACCTTTTCCTTTAAGGTGTTGAGTCAACATATTTTTAAGCTCGTCCATACGGGTATCCAATTTCTCTTCGAGACGTTTCTCCGATGCCGTGAACTTATCGGCGAGGGCTGCCGCGGTGTCAGTCAGACCGGTGTATTTTTCTTCGAGATGTGCGAGCCGATTTGAGTCTTCTTGGGTGCGAGTCACCATGGTGGGAGCGTGCGTGAAGTTGCAACAATTGGAGGCGCAATCGGATGCAACACTAGAAGCAGCGGCTGACGGAATGCGAGCAGGATGCGGCAGAGGCAGCAACCGCGGGAGTCGTCGATGAAGCGGGATGCAGCAGGATGCGGCGGAGGCCGCAGCAGAAGGATGCGGCGGAGGCCGCAGCAGCAGGATGCGGCAGAGGCCGCAGCAGCGGGCTCGACGCCTGGGGCGATGCGGCAGCGGGATGCGGCCGAGCGGTCGGCGCGAGGGGTCGACGCACGAATCGACGCGGAAAGCGAGCGGGGCTCGACGCGGAAGGATCGACGCGGGAGGCGGAAGCCGTCGAGCGCCGGCCGTGCTGGAGTCGTCGAGCGGAAGCAGCGGCGACGGGCTGGATGCGAAATCGGTCGGGATCGAAAAAATTTTGGGAGAAAGAATCCTCTGATACCAAATGTTATGAATCTACTAGAGAGAAGGGAGATCTAGAGAGGAAGACGGCTAGGGTTAAGAGGAGGAAGGAATACCTTGTAAATATCTTGTTTGATCCCCCCAAGGAGGATCCGGGTATATTTATACCCGGACCAGGGCCGGCCGGCCAAGGGGGCCGGCCGGACCCAATTGGGGCTGAACCGGGTGGGTTCAGCCCCCCCCCCCCCCCCCGAGGGCCGCCATCTATAGAGTGGGGACTAAACCAGTTGGTTCAGCCCCGTTGTCACCTTTGGATCCGTCCGGGGGCGTAACATAATTCATCTTAACCACCGAGCTTTAACTAAAGATATTATATCAACGGTTATAGTTTTTACACAGAAATCGGCAATCCCATCCATGGTGACCGGTTTAGGTGTCTGTGGTGACCGCAAGGTCTCCCTCTTGGGAGAGCTCGCGGTCAGCCTTTCCCTGACTGCGGTGACTGTGAGGTCTCGAGTGTTGAAGCCGAAAAAATCCCTTACTCCAAAAATTCGGATCAAGGCAGCCTAAGGATACCGGTTCAGCGGTCAGGCTCGACGTTTAACAGGGCTAAGACACGGAAACTAGCAGACAAAGGACCGCAGGAGCTGCGGCAGGGAGGTCCCACCACGTACCCGAAAGCTTAGAAGAAGCAACCCCTCCACAACCAAAAATGTCCGAGCAGGGTACGAGGTAGACTGGTTGATAACAAAGTCGCGGCGACTAACAGGGATAGTCACAAACTCGCGGTCTGTCTCTCTGAATAAAGGATCCAAAGGCTCAGCTCGTTGTCTAGGAAAAAGGTGGTCGAGATCTTTTGCGAGATTTCGAAGTCCGTCTCCTCGTACCTTTGAGGTCCTATTTATAGACAAACCCAAAGAGAGGGTGGTCTTATTTATAGCCTCACCCCAGGCGACTAGGCGACTTCTTGGGGGGAGCTCGTTCGGTTGGGCGAGTAACAAGCCTAGTCTCCTACCTGGCGAGTATGCAAGGGGAGCTCGTCATACTCGCCCAGGCTTTCTGCTGCCTTATGCGTTGACTCTGACTTCTGCCTTGACTTGCAGACTTTGACCCTTACTGACCTGGCTCTGGAGGGGTCCACCCTCGACAAATGTGGGTTGTACACAATCCCTGCTCTTTCCGAGCAGCGTGGGAGCTCGAAAAGAAACATCCAACACTTATTCGGCGAGCTGCTTGAGCGAGTATTTGAGTTACTCGCTTCTGATGGATGCCTGCGGAACTCTATAAATTGGGGGTGGCGGGTCTTTGAGGCACGCATTTCCGAACTCGCACGTGATGTCGAAGTCCACCGAGGAAGTCTACCAAGCGAGCCTTGTCGCACTGTCTCCTTGAGTCTTCAAGGCCGAAAAGGCCGCGAGAAGGCGAGGTTGCTGCTGATCTCCCTCCCTTAAAGAAGAAGAAACTAAAGAAGAAGTTGAAGAAGTCGCTCGCCTCCAAAACTGACAACCCGCCTCCTCCTGCCGAGAATGCCTCCTCCTCAGTTGTCAATCCCGAATCTTCTAACAGCACCCAGAAACTCCTTCACGACCTCGATCTGAGCGACATTCCCGAGCTCTCATTCCCCGACTTCTCTCTGCTTTCCCCGCCGTCTTCTACTCCTGCCCCGGAACTCGCCGGGTCCCAAGCCCAGCTGCAGGCAGATCTCGCTGCCTCGTAAGGTTGTCCTTCTGTCTAAGACTAAAAGTTGTTGACCAAGCTGTATTCTTCTTTGCGGACTTGTCTTTCATATTCGCAGCTCCTCCGTCGACTACTACAGGCGAGCCTCTAGACGTCGCTCCACTGCGAGCAACTCTGCCGGTCGCCCTTGAAGCTTGGCAACAGCCTCGATCCGGGCACACCGTCTGGATCAATGTTGGTACTAAGAAGGGGTCTGAAAAACCTCCCCCTGAGGCGAGGAGACAAGACCTCCCCGCGTTGAAGACCTCGCAACCTGGGACGAGCAAAGTCCCTGCCTCTGCGAACACCACGTCGCTACCGACGGCGAGCACAACTTTGCCCCCACCTCCTCCTCTGGTTAGCCCGCAACAACCGAGGAGGAGCACACCTTTGCCGCCTCCACCTCCTTTGTCGTCGAGCACCGAAGCTCGGCCTGAAATCTGCCCGGAAATCACGGTTCCTCGGATCCCGTCGGAGAGCTCGGCGCGAGATCCGGAAAGAAGGCGCCCAAGCTACTTCCCGCTGAGGACCAGAAGTCGGGTCGCAGACAGGGGCAGGCTGCCGAGCGCACGGGAGGCTCTTCATCAGGCCAGCGAGAATCTACTCGCCACAGCCCGTCCCCTCGCCGATCATGATCCACTCGACAAGGTAACTCGCACTGCTGCTGAACTGACTGAACTGATCTGACTGTTGGGTGTTTGCTTCTAACTGACTTGGCGACTTCTCTTTTCTTGGATAGGTCGCTCTGCTACCCCGGGAGCGGCTTTCATCGACGCCCTTGGGCTCTCTGGCAACGAATATCCCCATGTTTCTGCTCGCGCCCATATCGAGCTGGAAGCCAAGTTCGACCAACTCGTCATTTGCAAGCCTCATCGTCGGATCTCGGCACTGGAGGTGAGGATGGAGAAGATGAAAGAGCTACGAGACCGGCTAGCGGCCAACGAGACGCGCTTCTACTTGATTAACGAGCTGGATCGGTCTCAAGCGATGACTGATCATCGCGCCCAGCTCTACGGGAAGGAGTTGGTCGGCATGCAAGCGAGCATGGGATCTGTCGGGCAACTAGCGAGGATAGAGGAGCAGTTGCGGCAAGGGCGGTGGCCGGCGAGCACTTCCGACGTGCTCGCGAGATGGGCTGGGTCGGGCGACATCCACCTATCCAGAGCAGCGTCCTCCCAGGACATAGATTTCTCCTTCTTTCATTTGTACGCGCCACTCGGCAACTCTGTAATGAACTCTATTCTTTACTATAATAAGAAGGCGAGTTTGTATCTCGCGTTGATTCTGCCGATTTTGTTTTGGGTTTGATGCTTTCACTGTGACGATCTCTCTTCTACTGCATACTCGTCTTCAATCTGCGACGTCTCGAGGTGTCTTGTGCAGGTTCCGGCGAGGTGGCTTGATTCTGGATAGCTTTGCGCGAGATAGGAATAGTAGCTAGGGTTGATCTCTTGGTTAGCATGCGGCTTAGGCTGATACTCGCGCGAGGTTGATATACCCCCCCCCCCCCGGCCTCCGCCTATACATAGAAAGGGTAGGTGAGCCTTTACTACGTTGTTGTGAATTCTGATCCTTTACTCGCGAGTAGTTGTCCTTCCTCGCACCTTCCTTCTCGTTCTCGCTCTACTCGAACTTCTCGCGCTTTCAACTCTACTCTCTTTAGATGGTCAGTGATGACGCCAATGCTCGCCGACAGGCCCACGCGACCAACTTCACTGACGCTGTCTTCAAGAAATCTATTGCGACTGAGCGCAACCTGCAAGATTTCCGCCAAAGGCACTTATCGGAGGAATACTCGGCTAGGCTCACCGCCCGGACCGAGCGACTAAACACCTTCATTGAAGGCGAGATAGTCCTGCCCCTCTGCCACTTCGAAGTCGGCCTGCGAATTCCGTTGTGGCCCGAGTACCGCCAAATCCTGCGGTATTTCGGAATCGTGCCCGCCCAGATCAATCCCAATAGAGTGGCGATGATCATGGGATTTATCTACTTCCTTCAGGAAGAGAAGATCGCGTTCGACCTCTCTGTCTTTCGGAAGATCTTTGACTTTGCTGCGACTTCTGAGGGAGTCATCTTCTTCAGCAATCACGTCTGCACATTGGTCGGTATCACGAACAAAGTTCATCGGTGGGGCGAGTATCTGATCGTCGTCGCCGGCGACTTCGAGGGGGTGCTGAGGAGGCCCCACCAGCCGCCAGAAGTCGCCTTCCAGCCACCTATCCTGGAAGGCGCGCGTGAGAAACTATTTGAAGCTTTCCGCGGGCGGCGATTCGACGTCATCCATTGGCGCCTGAATGTCAACTCGTGGGAAGAGGTCTTCCCCGGCGAAGGTATAACCTGACGAGATTCTGCCATACTCGCCGAATTGGCCTTGGTCGTTGTTGCAAATTCTCTAACTGTTCTTCAATCTCTGCAGCTACTCGCGAGCACCCGCGAGAACCACTTCCTCCAGCGAAGGAAGTCGCGTCATCGCGCCAGGGTTCTTTGAACCCGCCATCGGAAGTGGAGAAGATCTTGCCTCCCGCGAGCAGCAAGGACCAGTCGCGAGCTGGCGACAAGGAGGGCCCGTCGCAGAGGAAGCTCGCCAAGGGGAAAAAGAAGGCCAAGTCCCCGGAGCACGCGAGCAAGTGAGTAAGGATATCCTGCGAGCTCTTCGATGGGAGGGAGTCGCCTGTCGAGGTCGGGGCGTCATACTTCCACCCGAACTACAACCTCGGGTGAGGCGGCAAGGATGTCTTTGGATGCTCGCTGGTCTCCTGGGCTGAGGGCGAGCATAAGGTGACGTTGAGCTCCAACCTACCCATCTGGTCGGAAGACTGGGAGGACAAGGGGGACGCCTACGACGTAGCCTTCGCGCTGTACGGGCGAGCAGATGCTGAGTCGATGTAGGATCTCAGCCCGAAGGTGCTCGCTCACCAAACATCTCGCGCGCTCTTGCGAGCTGCCGAGCTTGGGCACTACACGGCGAGGAAGCTCCTCAAGACTCAGGCGGCGCTGAAGATCGTGTCGCAAAAGGCGATCGACCTAGGGATGCAATATGCCCGCTGGAAGGATTATGAGGCAGCTCGCTTTCTTTACGCGACCTAGTCGCCTTTGTACTTGATCATTTTTTTGATTGCTGGTTGATACTCGCAGGCCGCCGAGATCGAAACAGCGACGAAGATCTCTGAGCTCGAGCAGAAGTCGCCAACACTAAAACCGAGCTGGAGGCTTCTCAAATCCGGGTCGCCGAGTTAGAAACTCGCCCGATCGTCGCTGAAGATCACCCTGGTCCCTCGGATACTCACCCGGTTGTGCAACAGCAGGAGGCGGGTCCGCACGGGATGGGCAAGAGGACACGCTTTCACAAGGACAAGATGTCCGCTATCTGCCGCGGGATAGCGCGAGCAACGTGGGAAGCCGTTCTCGCCAAGCTGAGGATGGATAGCTTCCTTGGCCCAGAGGCCGAGCATCTTACAATCGCGGACCTCATCCCAGGCTTGCTTGCCGAGGAGTCCAACTCACCTGACCGCGTCCTCTCCTCCCCTTCCGGCTCCAGCGGTAGCGACAGCAGCAGCGGAGAGTAGCGACAGCAGCGGCGACGAGGAGGATGACGAGGACGATGTTGGCGATGAGGAAGATGTTGTCATTGAATACGAGTACAAGTCTGATACTGGCGGCGATGAGTCATAGTCGGTCGACGACCTCCTGCGTCCAAAACTTATAAAGACAGAAAGTTATATAACTTTAGAAATTTTGTAACTTCTTGTAATACTCGCCATTTAATACAAGAGTTCTTCGACACTGTAGTTCTTCTTCTTTTACTTGCATACTCGCATACTCGCTTGTTGATGATGCTCGCTAGGCTCATAGGCACGGAGAGGTTGAGTGCTCGTTGTGCGCATACTCGCTTATTGATGTCGCTTGATACTCGCACAATCGATGGTCGCATCAGCATAATCAATCCGCCTACTCGCACGTTGTTACTCGCACGTTGTTACTCTCACGTTGTTACTCGCACGTTGTTACTCTCACGTTGTTACTCTCACGTTGTTACTCGCATGTTGTTACTCGCACCTGTATGGTCGCAGTCGCATGCTTGCACTTCGCTACTCGTACCTGCATAGTTGCATACCTCATAGGAGTCGGGCTCAACCGAGTTGAAAAATATAGTTGACACCTAACAGGAGGAAGCTCAACTGTAGGTGGAGACTATGTTGACACCTGACAGAAGCCAAGCTCAACTGTGGGTGGAAAGTTGATAACTCACAGGAGCCGAGCTCAACTGTAGGTGGAAGCTACATCTTACAGGAGCCGAGCTCAACTGTAGGTGGAAGCTACATCATACAGGAGTCGAGCTCAACTGTAGGTGGAAGCTACATCTTACAGGAGCCGAGCTCAACTGGAGATGGGTCGACAGCTCTCAGGAGCCGAGCTCAACTGGAGGTGGAGTCGACAGCTCTCAGGAGCCGAGCTCAATTGGAGGTGGAGGTCTACTCGGGTTGAGCTCATAGTCAGCCTATCCGAGGGGAGCTCGTATAGGGGGCATGAACTATAGCAACAACACACACGAGGAGTCAACATCTTACAGGAGCCGAGCTTAACTGAAAATGGGTCGACAGCTCTCAGGAGCCGCGCTCAACTGGAGGTGGAGTCGACAGCTCTCAGGAGCCGAGCTTAACTGGAGGTGGAGGTCGACTCGGGAGGCAAGTAGTCGGCCTGCAGGAGGGAAACTTGTACAGGGGCTCGGACTACGTCAACACTCACACGAGGAAATAGTTGACAACTCACAGGAGCTGAGCTTAACTGGAGGTGGAGGCCAAAATCTCACAGGAGCCGAGCTCAACTGGAGGTGGAGGTCGACTCGGGAGGTCAGTAGTCGGCCTGCAGGAGGGAAGCTCGTACAGGGGGCTCGGACTACGACAACACTCACACGAGGAAATAGCCGACAGCTCACAGGAGCCGAGCTCAACTGGAGGTGGAGGTCGACTCGGGTTGAGCTCGTAGTCAGCTTGCAGGAGGGGAGCTCGTACAGGGGCTCGGACTACGATAACACTCACACGAGGAAATAGTCGACAGCTCATAGGAGCCGAGCTCAACTGGAGGTGGAGGTCGACTCGAGTTGAGCTCGTAGTCAGCCTGCAGGAGGGGAGCTCGTACAGGGGGCTCGGACTACGGCAACACGCACACGAGGAAATAGTCGACAGCTCACAGGAGCCGAGCTCAACTGGAGGTGGAGGTCGACTCGGGTTGAGCCCGTAGTCAGCCTGCAGGAGGGTAGCTCGTACAGGGGGCTCGGACTACGGCAATAACATACACGAGGATTCAATCTCACCTGAGGAGGTTGGTAGCCGATATGAAGGAGAGGAGCTCGTGTAGGGACTCGGACTACGATCACTCCACTACTCGAGGACTTCTATCGGTGCTGAGGTCATTCGCCCTGTTACTTAGGAGATAGCCAAAGAGTTAGATGCATCAACTTTTTTGAAGACGAAGGGAACTTCTAAAGAGACGACGATCCTCTCCTCATCAAGTTGGGAGGTTGGCATCCAGACCTGTTCCTGATAGTTCCTCCAGTCGGAGGAGAGAAGCAATCGTGGGTAGCTAGGCTGACATGCAAGGGGGGAGCTGATCTCGACCGTCAATGCAGGGGCTCGGTCTTACAAGAACGCTTAAATCTTAAAGCATCATCCCATCGTCCTTCATGGGCTTTTTAGGAGAATCAGGTCGAACGCTCGTTTCCCAACTCGATCATGGAGATTGCTACTAGTTCTGCCTCCTGGCTACTAAGGTCAGTGTGCAAGCGAAGGGAAATAGCCCTCGAGGGGTCCTATAGGACACACACTCGAGTCCACCATCCTTCCGCGAACTCATACTTTCCAGAGCTTAGTTGCCCAACTGCTTCTACAAGCTTGGCGGGTTATCCTACCTTGGCAACAACAGAGACGCGCACTGGCCTACACGACCAATCAATCGCTAAGAGCAGGTATTTTAGTCTTCTCAAAGACCGATGAAGCTTTTACACAAGGTATTTCTTTGTGAGTCAGATCTTTTATCGAATTTACGAGGTTAGCACTCAGACCTATTCCTGATAGTTCCTCCAGTCGGAGGAGAGATGCAATCGGGGGTAGCTAGGCCGACATGCAAGGGGAGAGTTGATCTCGATCGTCAATGCAGGGGCTCAGTTATACAAGGACGCTTAAATCCCGATGCCTCGTCTCATCTTCCGTCATGGGCTTTTTAAGAGAATCAGGTCGGATGCTGGTTTCCAAAACTTATCGAGGAGATTGACTTCACTGCTTCTAGCTGATTTGAGACGAGACGATCAATACAAAGAAGACAACTCGCAACCACCCGTGCCGCCGGGGGCGAGGATATATATAAATAAATTAGAAGCAATGTTCAGGTAAGCAATACATGTTACCGCTAAGGGTAAAACCTTTTCAGGTCATCCCCGCTCCAAGTACTTCCCAGTAGCACTCCTTGATTTTGTTGAAGATAGCCTCCTGTGCCTAGAGCTTCTTGGGCTATTATGAAAAAGAGTTAAATAAAGACAAATTTTATTGCTCCAAAAAGATAAATAATACATAGGTATGTTCCCTTATTTATAGAAAAATGGAGAGATGAGAGAATACAATAAGAGATGTGGGACTAAATACAATCCACGCGGCCTATGCGGTTTGACAAAGTCAAACCACACACTATACAAAGAACAACTGAAGATCACCCAGCAACAACATATGGAAGTCGCCAGACCGCTAGGGAAGATCGCCAGGGAAGACCGCCAGACTGCCGGTGCAGGCCACCGAACCGCAACTACGGGTTGCCACCAGACCGCAGTTGCGGCTAACCATCAGACCACTCCTGCGGCAAACTATCAGACCGCTGTTGCGTCTAACCACCAGACTGTTGATACAGCTACCCAGCAGACCGCTGCTGCGGCAAACCTCCAGACCCCTGAGCCAAACTGCCAGAACAAGAAGACTAGCAGACCGTTGAGGCAAACCGCCAGACCGAGGAGATAAGCTGACTGTTACGGCTAGACATTAAACCGCCCAGTCTCCACAAGCTTCAACACTCCCCCTCAAGCTGAAGCATATATATCCACCATGCCCGGCTTGCTACAAACCTCCCCAAAAGGAGTAACTGGTTTGGTGAAGAAATCAGCTAGTTCTCTCTCTGAGGTAACAAAAGGTGTGCAGATCTGATTCTTCAAAATCTCATCTCTGATGAAGTGACAATCCACCTCGATATGCTTTGTTCTCTTATGAAAAATTGGATTTCTCGAAATATATATGGTTGTTTTATTATCACTGAACATAGGTAGGGGATGATCATAAAACTCTCTCAGATCAAGCAAGAGCGTTCAGAGCCACTTTAACTCGCAAGCAGTCTAAGTCATGCTTTTATATTCAGCTTATGCACTTACCTGGCAACTACAGCTTGTTTCTTGCTCTTCCAGTTGACTAGATTACCTCCAACGAAAGTGCAGAAACCAAATATAGATCTTTTATCTTCCTTATCATCTGCGTAGCTAACATCAGAATAAGCCTCAACCTTCAAATGTCCCCTTTTCTGAAACACGAGCCATTTTCCTGGTGCACCTTTTACATACTCTAAAATCTTTAGAGCTTACTCCAGATGACATTCTCTGAGAGCTTGCATAAACTTTCTCACTTTCGCTACTACATAACAAAAATCTGGCTTTGTGACCATCAGATAAATGAGTTTACCTACAAGACGCCTGTATCTGGTAACATCTTCAAGAAAAGGAGAATTCTCATTCCAGCATTTGTCATCTCCAACATCCATAGGAGTCTGAGAGGGTTTAGCCCCAAGAAAACCTGTCTCTTTCAAGAGATCTAAGACATACTTCCGCTGTGAAAAAATAATACTAGAATCAGACTTCCGAGATATCTTAATCCCCAGAAAGTACTTAGGAGACCTCATATCCTTGGTAACAAAATGCTGAAGCAGATGCTTTTTCTTCATGTCAATACCATTTCTATCATCCCCTGTAAGAAAAATGTCATCCACATAAACCGCAAGAATAACAAGACCAGCCAAGGTTTTGCGGATGAACAAAGAATGATTTGCAGCACTCCGAGCAAACTCAATCACAGAAATAACTTTGTTAAACTTGTCAAACAAGGCCCTGGAACTTTGCTTTAGACCATAGATAGCCTTTCGCAGCTTACAGACCAAAGACTCCCCCTGAGCAACATACCCAGGAGGTTGCTCCATATAGACTGTTTCCTGCAAATCTCCATAAAGAAAGGCATTCTTCACATCCAATTGAGACATTTCCTAGTCCCTATTGACAGCCACCGAAAATAGACAGATTGTAGTAATCCGAGCAACATGAGAGAAAGTATCAAAGAAATCCACACCGTAGGTTTGCGTAAACCCTTTGGTAACAAGCCGGGATTTGTACCGATCAATAGTACCATCATGAAGAAATTTGATGACAAAGACCCAGCGACAGCCAACCACATCAGTTCCTAGAGGGGTTGGATACAAGAGTCCAAGTACCTCGTTCAGTGAGAGTGTTAATCTCCTCATACATAGCAGCTTTCCAATGAGAAATAATAAGAGCATCTTTATAGGAAGCTGGAACAACAGTTGTTGATAGAGCAAGAGCAAAACTCTGAGACGAAGGAGATAATCGCGCATAAGAAACCACATCCTGAAGAGGATGTTGAGCGCAAGACCGAACACCTTTTCGAAGAGCAATTGGAAAATCAAGATCTGTCCGGTCTACAGTATTAGTACCATCCGAAGAAGGGATTGCTGGCCCAGGAGCTGTTGGCAACAGTTCAGTAGAAGAATCAGAGACAGTAGGAGAATCAGCAATAAAAGGAGAAGGAATAGGTGCAGGCTCTGGAAGAGGTGCCGACACAAGAAGAAAAAACGGAGAATCATTAGAAGAAGAGAGAATAGAGGGAGAAGAAAAAAAAGGAGCATCTTCAAAGAAAGTGACATCCGCTGAAACATATTGTTTTCGGAGAACAGGATCAAAACACCGATACCCTTTCTGGGTCGGACAATACCCCAGAAAAATGCACTTGACAGAACGAGGAGAGTTTGTCACGAGAAAGCGTGGTGGGCCCATAACCTACAGGTCCGAGGATCGGAACCTCGCTTTGATATCATGTGAAAAATAGCTAAATAAAGACATTTTATTGCTCCAAAAAGATAAACAATACATAGGTATGCCCCCTTATTTATAGAAAAAGGGGAAGATGAGAGAATACAACAAGAGATGTGGGACTAAATACAATCCACGAGGCTTATGCGGTTTGACAAAGTCAAACCGCACACTATACAAAGAACAACTGAAGATCACCTAGCAGCAACAGATGGAAGTTGTCAGATCGCTAGGGAAGACCGCCAGACCGCCAGTACAGGCTGCCGGACCGTAACTGCGGGTTGCCACCAGACCGCAGTTGCGGCTAACCATCAGACCACTCCTGCGGCAAACTATCAGACCATTATTGCGGCTAACCACCAGACCGTTGATGCAGCTACCCAGCAGACCGCTGCTGCGGCAAACCTCCAGACCCCTGAGCCAAACCGCCAGAACAAGGAGACTAGCAGACCGCTGAGCCAAACCGCCAGACCGAGGAAATAAGCTGACCGCTACGGCTAGACATCAAATCGCCCGGTCTCCACAAGCTTTAACAACTATGAAAGGTCATTCCCAATTGGGGTTCAGCTTGTCAATAGCAGTTGCTCCTCCTGCTACGTCCACCTTCTTCATGATCAGGTCCCATGCGAGGAAGTGCTTGAGCCGAATATTTTTGTCGAAGTGCTTTGTCATTCGTCTCTTGATCTCCTCTTGAAGGATGGAAGCTAAGTCACGAAGTTCCTCGATGTAATCCAGCGAGAGATTCTGAGCTTCTTCATTCTCCAAGCGTCATTCTTCATTGCCTTCCCCTACTGCCACCACCCTCGGGCTCCGGACCTCGAATTCAACTGGGATGAGTGCCTCAGACCCGTGGGACAACTTAAAAGGTGTTTCCCATGTGACCGAGTTAGGAGTTGTCCTCAGAGCCCATAAAACCGAGGGGAGCTGCTCCGCCCAGTTGCCCTTCAGATTTGTGACCTTCAAGAGGTTGATGATCAGCTTGTTGGTGGCTTCCACTTGTCTGTTGCTCCGAGGATGATGTGCAGAGGCGAATAGAAGATCCATCCCTAGCTGCTTGCAGAAGTCCTCCAGCTTCAGGCTGGTAAATTGTGGGTCGTTGTCGGTGATGATGGAGAGAGGGATCCCGAACCTGCGGGCGATCTCTCCCCAGGTGAAGTTCTTCACGATTTGAGATGTGGTCTTGACAAGAGCTTTAGCCTCGATCCACTTGAAGAAATAGTCGATCATGACGAGAACGATCTTGCTCTGACCACTAGCCTGGGGAAAAGGGTCAATCAAATCTATTCCCCAGATGGCGAAGGGCATGGGAGCGATGATTGAACGAAGTTGTTGCGCTGGCTGCAACTGAAGAGCTGCGAAGAGTTGGCATTTCGGACACTTCCTCGAGAAGGCTTCTGCATCTCTCTGAATGGTCGGCCAGAAGTAGCCGTCCCTTAGAATTCTCAGCTCCAAAGTACGAGTTTCAGAGCGGCTGTCACACTCTCCTGAATAAATCTCCTCAAGCACTCGAGGGATTTCATCTTCTGACAGACATCTGGCTAGAGGGCCCGAGATGGTCATGCGATAGAGTTCTCCTTCATGCACCAGATAGTAAGCAGCCTTGTACGGGAAGTTTCTCTGATCTCCTCCACCGGCAGGAAGCCTACCTGTCGTTAAGAATGTAACGAACGGGTCCTTCCAAGAAGCTCTCTGCTCGATCTTCATCATCTCCCCTTCCTCGATGGACGGTCGAAACAACTTCGTCACTGTCCCTCCAGCACTGGGACCGTACTTGGCGAGATATTCTGCCTCCGAGTTCTCCCCTCGAGGCACGTGCTCGACGAAGAAGGATTGGAAACCTCCGACCAAGCCCTTAACTTTTGCAAAATACTTCTACAAAATGGGGTCGTGCACCTTGAACTCTCCTCTGATCTGTGACGCGACCACCATTGAGTCGATGAAGGCCCTGAGATCCTAGATCCCCAACTCCTTGGCGAGACGCAAGCCTGCCACCATGGCTTCGTACTCCGCCTGATTGTTCGTGACGGGGAGGAGAATCTCGACTGCTTGCTCGATCCTAGTTCCCTCCAGGCTTACCAGCACGACTCTGACTCCCACGGAATTCTTGCCTGAAGCCCTGTCCACGTACATCTTCGAAGAGACCAGGCTGGAAGCGCCTTCCTCTCCTTCTACCTAATCGAGAAGTCGGCAAAAAGTCTGTCATCGCCTGGGTCTTGATCGTCACCCTTGGCGAATAAGAGATGTCGAACTCGCTGAGCTCTACCGCCCACTTTGCCAACCTGCCTGAATGCTTCACTCCATCCAAGATACTTCGTAGTGGATGATCAGAGGCAACCTTGATGGAGTGTGCATGAAAATACGGGCGAAGCCTCCGAGCCGAAACTACTAAGGCAAAAACTAAATTCTCCAGGATGGGATACCTCGTCTTTGCCTGCCTCAGCACTCTACTCACATGGCAGATGAGGAGCTGCTTCCTCCCTTCCTCCCTGACCAACACCGAGCTGACTGCTTCCGTTCCCACTCCCAGATAGAGGAGGAGGTCTTCACTTACCTACGGGCCTTGGAGTAGAGGAGTTTGATTTAGCTGCCGCTTGAGCTTTCCAAAAGCCTCCTCACACTCTGCAGTCCACTCAAACTGCTGGTTGCCCCGGAGAGCTTTGAAAAAAGAAGAGCACTTCTCCCCAACCTTGGACAAGAAGCGGCTAAGGCCTGCCAGCCTTCCTGTCAGTCTCTGGACTTCTTTTGGATTCTTCGGGGACGCCATCTCCAGAATGGCCTTTGACTTTGTCGGGATTTGGCTCAACCCCCCTCAGAGTGAGGAGGTGACCTAAGAACTTTCTCATGCCCGCCCCGAAGACGCACTTTGTCGGGTTGAGCCGCATCTTGTACTTTCGCAGGGTTGCGAAGGTCTCCACCAGATCCTTTAAGTGTTCCGCGATGTCTTTGCTCTTAACGAGGAGGTCATCCACGTACACTTTTAGATTCCGCCCCTTTTGCTCTCTGAATACTTGATCCATCATCCTTTGATAAGTCGCTCCCGCATTCTTAAGCCCAAAGGACATCATCTTATAGCTATAGCAGTCATCGCTCGTGATGAAAGAGACGTCGCGGCAGTCTGGGGATACATCTGGATCTGGTGATACCCTGAAAAAACATCAAGGAAACTCATCACAGGAAACCCGACGGCTGAATCAACCAGCGCGTCGATTTGAGGCAAGGGGTAACAATCCTTCGGGCAAGCTTTATTTAACATCGAAAAATCGATACACAGTCTTCAGCCCCCTCCGGGCTTCTTAACCATTACAACATTGGAGACTCAGCTAGGATATTCGATCTCCGAAATAAAACCTGCCTCCAACAACTTCTCTACCTCCTCCCGGATCGACTCGGCCAGCACGGCGGCGCTCTTCCTCTGCTTCTGGCGGACGGGGGAAACTTTGGGATCCAGGTTGAGGCGATGGCAGGCAACATCGACATCAATCCCTGACATCTCCACGGCACTCCAAGCGAAGTTGTCCACATTCTCCTGCAGGCATGCGGCCATCTTCAACTTCCCCTCCAGCAGCAGGGATCCTCCGACCTTCAACAGCTTTGGCTCTCCTCCCCGGGAGATCACCTCCAGCTCCTCTGAGGCTCTCAGCCCTTCCTCCTTCTCCGGAACCTTCTCCAGCCTCTCTACGTCCTCCATCCAGCTGATGGTACTGACGGCGCTCAGGTAGCACTCTCCGGCGGCGTTCGGATCACCCCTGATCCGCACTTGGACGTCACCCCGGCAGTACTTCAGGCACTGATGATATGACGATGGAACCGCCTTGAAGTAGTTAATGAGGGGTCGCCCAAAGATGGCGTTGTAACAAATTAGGGCGTCGACGATGACGAACCGACATCGGATCGAAGTACCCCCAAGGGTCACCAGAAGATCCCTCCACCTCTTTCTTCTTTCCAGAGATACCAAAGAGGGGTCCGTCCGAAGCTTGGACCCTAGCTGCTTCCACCTGAAGCCCAACGAAGGTCCTCTTGAAAATGACATTCACCGAACTCCCGTTGTCCGCAAGGAGTCGGTCGACGATGAAGTCCTCGATAGCGGCTTGGATGACCAGGTCATCATGAAAGGGGTTCTCATTTCCCAACATGTCTTCCTCAGAAAATGTAATCTCTTCTAACGGCGGCGAAACTTGAGAGGTCGAGGCGACGCTCTTCTAATAGATCTGATGGAGACTTCCCTTGAGGGAAGCTCCAAGTCTGGCCCCACCGTTGATCACTCCAACATGCCCACCTCCTGGGCCGTGGACCACTTCTCTGCGACCTCCCAGGTCAACTCGATCCTCGTTCCTCCTCCGCCCCGGAGCCTAGAACGCTACCGGTCCTGCTGGCTCTTCCTGCCTTGACTGCTCCCTCTCCGCTGCTCCGGTTTCCAACCTCCTCCGGGCCTCCCAAAAATCTGGACAGGCTATGGTCTCATGCCCCTCTACTCGATATAGGTCGCAGTAAAGGGGAATCTCTACCTCCTGGCGCCTCGCCCGCTGAGCCTTCTTGCGATGCTTATTGCCCTTCCGGGCAATGGTCATCGCCTCTTCTTGAGCCCTTCCTTGCCTTCCACCCTGCCGGTGGTCATTCCTCCTCTCCTGCTATTGGAACTGAGGCCTAACAGGTGGCCTCCATGGGGGCCGATTCACTGGATATTGGAATCGCCGCACTTCTTCCCTCCTCTCTGGAGCCGCTGCGGACCTCCTCGCCTCTTCTCTCTGAGGCCTCTCCTGCCTCCTCCGCTCTACTGCCCTCCTAGGCTCTTCTCTCCTCCTCTGCTCTTCCCTCCTCTCCACCTGTCTCTCAGCCACCACTCCATCCCTAGCCTCCGAAAATCCTTCATTGCCCTTACCTTCGAGCTCTTCTCCATCCAACCTTGCCAAGAAGTCTAGATTTTTATCCTCTCCCTGGAAGAACGTATTCACCCACTCGATCATCTCTTCAAAAGACCTCGGGGGCTTGGATCCGATCTCCAGACAGAAGAGACCCTGCTTCAGACCAAATTTCAGGGTCAGCATCAGGGTGAAGTTGTTCACCTCCTCAACTTCCAGGACCTCCTCCTGGAAACGATCGATGTAGTGACTAAGGCTCGCCGAAGGGTAGATAGAAAGCTTATCGCAAATGAAATATTCACTCAAAGGAATGTCAAAGACAATTACACAATGACATAACTCTAGAGTGTGTAAACTATCTCCAAAAGGTAAATTCTCGTCAGGTGGCTAGGTGGCTATCTAAGGGGTGTCAATGTACTCTCCAAAAGTGTGAGGGGCCATGGGATGGACTCCCAAAACATCACAAACATTCTCAAGTAGGCTGTGTAGGGCTTGTGTTGATTCTAACACAGGCCTAGGTGAATGTTGAGTGTGGGTCATGCAATCACTACCTAAATGATGCTAAATGAAAATTATAGAACTTTCAGAAAATAAATATTAGCAAATAAAATTATATAAGTTAGGCAAATAAAATTATATAAGTTAGGCAAATTACACAACGTGCACTAGCCTTCAAGCAAACAAGCAACGGCACTTTCAGCTTCACAAGTAGCACGATCAACAACAACCAACACGAATAAACTTTATAGAACTTAGAAAAACTGAAAATAAATGAATGCATGAAACGAACGTCCCAGCAACTATGAAATGTTTTCCCAAATATTCAATACAGAAAATAAACAACACACTAAATTAAATACTCACAAAATCGGGATTCGACGGCGGCAGAAGGCGGTGTCTAAGGTGAAACGGATGAAGGTGGCTCCATGGCATGGAGAGTAGGGAACGAATGAAGGTGGTTCCACGACAAGAATTAATAAAGATGGAGGAGACAAACTTGGATGTATGAAACAGAGAAATGGGCTTGACCAGCGAGAGGAGTGATGAAAGGGAGTGGAGAGTTTGTGGGGGATTAGGGTTGACTGTTGGGGGAGCACAGGCGATTAATGGCAAAAAGAAGGTGGATCCACATGAGGAAGAAGATGTAGGCAGAGGAACAACGACTGGAGCGAGAAGGATAGTCGGTTGCGGCTTTCACGCTGAAACTACGCAGGCAAGTCAAAAAGAGGTTGTTTGGGCTCATCTGGAAGAGTAGATTGGGATAGTCAGGAGGAGGTGGGGCTGTGGATAGAAGTTGGAGTGGGGAAGAAGGCATAAATTGGAGCTCAGTGGCTTGTAGGGGTAGGAGACGGGGAGGAATCGAACGAAAAGATCGTGAAGTGCAGACGGGGGTGGGAGGAGGGTTGTCGTAAACGGAGTTGAGAGGAGAGAGGCAGACGGGCGAAAGGTTGACAACGAACTGGAAAACGTGATTGGCCTCTGTGAGCGTGCGGCTGGGATTTAGCAGACCTGTGAGAGCAGAGATTAGGGAGAAGAATCGAGCTGGTGAAATGTGAATTGTGGATCAGGAAAAAGCAGAGTGGCTTTCACGAAAAACAGGGAAATAGGAAACGGAAAGAGAAATACGAAGGATAAGTCGGGACGTCGCACCATGAGTAGATTATCGGATTTGGATTCTCACAAATTCAACAAAGAAATAAAACAAGGTCATCCACCCCTATTTATAATGACCAGGGCGGTTGGGCGTCGGTCGTGAATGGCTATAATTGTTTGTTACGCACTTACGCCAGACGTCCTAAAATCAAAATAAAACTCAAAAAAATATATATGTAAAAATATTCAGACACGTCTACGGTTTCGGATCGTTGATCCGATCAGCGCCTCCTGCGTGTGTACACATAAGAGGGCTCCGCCGAGTCACGGTCTGCGCGCCAATGTCGATCCTCATTAGCTCCCCCCGACTGAAAAGCATTTCATCTCCGATGAATGAAGATGATTGTAGTGAAGTCGAAGACCGGGGGAAACTCTATCGAGCTCTGATGTTGAAATCCAAGTGTCATCAAAGGTGGGGCGTCCACTCCAATGTACTAAGTAACGACAAGAAACACTATCCGGGGTAGTGGCACACTCATGGGCCAATGTCGATCCTGATCAGCTCCCCCCGACTGAAAAGCATTTCATCTCCGATGAATGAAGATGATCGTAGTGAAGTCGAAGACCGGGGGAAACTCTATCGAGCTCTGATGTTGAAATCCAAGTGTCATCAAAGGTGGGGCGTCCACTCCAATGCACTAAGTAACGGCAAGAAACACTATTTGGAGTAGTGCTACACTCATGGGTCACAATGTCACTAATGCTCTCGCCTCTCATCTCACATGTTGGTGGATTAAAAAGAACCAGCGGAATCGCGGGGGGTGCAGGTAAGTCTGTGGGTATGTGGTCAAAGAGGTAAGAGGAAAGGTCAGGTTGAGGTTGGAGAGGAACTTGAGGTGGCTCAATGTATGGGTCTCTATGCTCGCGAGGTTCAAAATAGGGTGTTAGATCTTCTGTATTAAATACAGGGTGAATACCCATATTCGCGGGGAGAACGATCTTGTATTTATTCATTCCAATTTTCCTTATAATTCTATAAGGCCCCATTCGTTTAGGTTGTATCTTCTTCATGGCCCCTTTTGGGAGCCTCTTCATGCAAATCCTGATAATGACCTGCTCGCCCACCTAAAACTGCTCCTCACACTTGTGTTCATCTGTCTGGGTCGTATATAATTCATTATTGCTAATGATTTTTTCCCGGATTAATTCATGCAACACATATATATGATGGATGAAGGACTCAGCATACTCACTAGGGAGTGAACCTAAGGGAGCGAGGACGATGTCAATAGGCTTCCTATGCTCATATCCTGACACTATATGAAATTGACTCATGCCTGCGGACCTATTAACAAAACTATTATACACAAACTCTGCGATGAGTAATACAGAATCCCAAACCGTAAGATGATCACCGACGAGACACCGTAGCAAATTTACCAAACTCCGATTGACGACCTTGGTTTGACCGTCCGTCTGAGGGTGGTATGCAATTGAGAATTTGAGTAGCGTACCAGTCTTGTGTCACAGTGTCTTCCAGAAGTAACTCATGAATCGTACATCACATTCATACACTATGGACTTGGGTAGTCCGTGTAGTCGAAAAATGTCTCTCATGAATAGTGGCCACATGGGCTGCATCAATAGTCTTGCGGCAGGCAATGAAATGAGTCATTTTCGAAAACTGGTCGACTACTACCAAAATCAAATCATGTTCCCTCAGCATGCAAGGAAGCCCTAGTAAAAAAGTCATGTTAATATCAACTCGAGGCTGATGTGGGACAGGGAGGGGGGATATAAAGCCCAGTATTCTGTTTAGTACCTTCGCCGTCTAACACGTGTTGCAGTGACGGGCAACGCGCGCCACATCCTTTCTCAAGGTGGGACAATAAAAACGATCCTCAACCAGAGCAATCGTCTTGTCTCTACCAAAGTGTCCAGCAGTACCACCTGCATGCATCTCCCAAATCAGGAAGTCCCATAATATGGTCCGGGGAATGCAGAGATGAGATCCGTGATATAAATAACCCTCGACAATATTGAACCTCTCAGTGTGCACCGGGGGATCTCTCAAGAATCTAAGATAAATCGCACCAAAATCGGCGTAGGTCGGATACTCACTCAGTAAACGATCGAAACTAGACATACTAGCACTAAGTTTACGAAGAAGGGTCACACGACGTCTATGGGCGTCGACAGGTTTATTCTCAACACACGCGCAGTGTTTGAGAACATAATGAAAATCCAGCAAGCGTTCGACCCACTTCGCATGTTTATGCCCTAACTTCCTCTACGAGTCGAGGTATCGTAGGGGTTGATGATCAAAATATAAAACAAACTCTCGCGGAAGGAGATAGTGTCGCCAGTATCTGAGTGATGTACCACCGCGTAAAACCCTCTATCGTAATTTTGAGTGCTTCTGTCGGGTCTCATTCAGTTTCTCACTAAAGTAAGAAACTGGATGACCCTCCTGACTCAGTACTCCTCTTATTCCAATGCTAGATGCGTCGCAAGCAACCTCAAATATTTTGGCCAGTCGCCAATTTTTACTTAATCTACTCAAAGACCCGAGTGGTCGTGGCCGTCCACTTGAAGTCACCCTTCCGCAGGCAGCTCGTGAAGGGGGTCATGATAGTACTAAATCCTCGGACAAACCTCTTATAAAAGGTGGCGAGTCTGTGGAAACTACAGGCCTCAGTGATGGTGGACAGGATAGGCCACTCACAGAATGGAGCGTACTTTGTCCAGGTCAACAGACATGTCGGACGCGGAGATGATGAAACCTACGAAGTGCAGAGAATCAGACATGAAGGAGCACTTCTTTAGGTTCACAAATAGCTAATCCTTGCGGAGAGTATTAAACAGAAACCTTATATGGCCTAAGTGACCTTCAGACGAGTGGATGTAAATGAGGATGTCATCAAAGTAGACGACAAGAAACTTGCCCATGAAGGGCCGTAAGAATTGAGTCACGACACACATGAAAGTGTTGGGAGCGTTGGATAGCCCGAAAAGCATGACCAACCACTCGTAGAGACCATCTTTGGTCTTAAATGTTGCCTTCCATTCATCTCCCTCTCATACTCTAATATGGTGGTACCCACTGTGAAGATAAACCTTCGAGGACATCTGGGCACCAGCCATCATATCAAGCAGATCGTCCAACCGAGGGATGGGAAAATGATATTTGATAGTGATCTTGTTGATAGCTCTACTATCAATACACATCTGCCAGGTCCCGTCCATCTTAGGGTAAGAAAGGTTGGGACCACACAAGTACTCAAGCTCTCACGTATGAACTGCTTTCAAAGCAGCTCATCAACCAGTCGCTTGAGCTCAGCATACTCATCCGGATTCATTTGGTAATGCGGTAAGTTTGGGAGTGAAACTCCCGGTGTAAGATCTATCGCAGTTGGATGTCACGCAACGGGGATAACTCATCTGGCATAATGTTTACAAAATCATTCGAGAAGGTGTCGGATCTCGGAAAGACGACTCAATAGTCTCTGTAGGGCCCTTCGGAACCATAGTGGTTGCCACTACGTGAAAGATACTGGTGTTGGCTCTCTCTCTCTCACAAACTCGTTGCGACGCAGGATGTGCATCGGCCTTGACGAGCTCGTACTAGTAGGGGGCATGACCTTCCCCGGGGATTTCTCCTTGGGTTGGGTCGGTGTCAACGTGATCTTACGACCCTTGTCGTAGAATACACACGTGTGCGAGCAGCCGAAACACGTGACATCACGGTCGTATAGCCAGGGCCTCCCTAAAAGAATGTGGGCAACATCCATACGGATTACATCACACCAAACACGGCCCTCAAATGAAGCGAAAGTGATCGCAACTAAGCACCTTTGGGTGACTTGTATAGCTGTCTTATCGACTCAAACGACTCAATAAGGATGTGGATGAGGTTCAAGAGTCACCTGCATCCTCTTAATGCTCGTTGGGGTACAATATTCACACAACTCCCGTTATCAATGGCTAGCTTGCATGGACCGCCTGCGCTGGGAAAGTAAGTATAAGAGATCGTCGTACGGCGCCTATCCTCATCAGTACGTGAGATGTAAAGGATACGTCGTATAACACTCAACTCTAAAGAGCGCTTAACATCACTCTCTCAACTGTCCTCGACGGTGGCAATAACCTCCTCATCAGCGAGCTCCTCAGCATCAGCACTGGGTTCGCCTTTAGTCAACTAACAGATTTCTTGTATGGCATTGGGCCACAACGTAGCCCCTACCCGAGCAACGATAGCACTGGAGGTTCCCCGACCAGGGGGCCGTGGAAGTTCCAATGGTGTGGCAGCTATGTACTTAAGGCTAGGTTGAATGTCCTCGCTCAAGTGAGGACATGGGGAATTTACTCAAAAAAAACATCAAGTATTCAATACTCATAGACTAGTAAACCAACTAAATATCGATCTCATCAAAAAGTGTTGGATCTAGGGGCTCCACGGAAGGCTTGACATAGAAGTTGTCATATAGGTGGTGCTCGTTCCAATGATCCTTAGTAGGTGTGGAAACCACAACAAGATCACTAACCGGCTATCACGCATTGTGAAACTAGGGAGAAAGGAGAGACTCGGAAGGAACGCTACTCATGATGGAGCCGGTGAAATATCAATAAGTGGAATACTCACGAGGTCTAACCAGAAAGTAAGGGCATAGAGTCCCATCACAACAGGAACGTTGTGTGTCATCACCTCTTCCCTTCACTAGTCGCTCAATGTTGCTCTCGGTCACTATAATAGGGTAGGGGTCAGTCTCATAATCACTCACCAAGCATTGATCTTTAAAAGGGCAATCAATCTCAAAATAGGGCGTCACTCCTTTTATATCCATGGGGGCACAACTAGAAACGATAATAGTTCTGATGCAGTAAGATGAGCTCTAGCAGATCTTAGACTCTGCTCATGGTGAACAGCGAGATGAGACACAGGCTCAACGGAATCTAAATGGGGATCGATCAATGCTACATAGATCGTGGTCTGAAGTCCAAAATAGAATCTAAAAGAGGTTGCAAAGGGGTCATCTTGAATGTCGCTCCTGACCACTAACTCGTCGAAACAACGTTTATATTTAGTAGCAGGCATTGATCCTTGCCGAAGGACAAATATTTGCTTGAGGAGGTGCCCAAATATGTCGCAAGCAGATATCACTTATATAATCTTTGCTTCATCTCTGACCAATTAGTGATGGGTGCAGACAATCTCGCTCAAGGGTGTTCTCAATGATATCCAAGCAGGCTCTCGCCTAACCTAGAAGTTTAGATTTTGTAAATCTGATGTAATGCTCGTCAAATAGCTCAACCCAATCAAGATTGTATTTTGTGTCCACTAGCAAATATCTAAAGGACTTAAGACTCGAAAAATCATCAAACGGTGGGGCAACTCTTCGAAACATATACTTATACTCGGGTTTTTCCTCGAACTAATGAGGAGAGGAGAACAATGATAACTTGTCATGAGTGAACCGAAAAACTCTATTACAGTGGCTTTGATAACAAGTTGACGCAAGACAAATCTAAGGGTGACTGGCATATTACCCTAACCCAATATGAATGCAAGCAATCATCATAAATGTAAAGGATCTACGACCAACCCTAAAATGAAAATGTGACTATAAGAACGCAATCAAACACGTAATCTAATGGATGGGATGCTCACAACATAAATCCTAGGATTAGTATGGTGTAAATGGTTCAACATGAAAGTATTTGCAACGCGCAATTAACCTAAATAACAATAATTTTAATGTCTCGCACAAAACGATTGATCACAAACATTCTACGGTAAATAAAGGTACTAATTACAAACCATTGAAAGTGCATAGAAATTAAGTCACAAGATGAATAAGACCAACTAGGGGTGCAACTTGAGTTGAGCCGGCTCGAAAAAAACTCGACTCGAGCTCGAGCATGCCGAGCTCGAGCATGTCGAGCTCGAGCTCGAGGAGCTCGAACTCGAGCCTTGTAAGGCATGTTCACGAGCTCGTGAGCCGGCTCGCGAGCTTTTTTAATTACATATTTTTAAATAATATATTATGTAACTCTTATTAAATTCTAACTTTCCTGACCGTTATATATTAAATATTATATAACTCTTATTAACTCTTATTAAATATTATATAAGTTATAATATACTAATAATATATTATCGAATATATTAATAATATGTTCCCTCCCGGAGGTCGGACCTGATTATTCTCAATTCTCAAATCCCATTCCCGATTCCCGAATCCTGATTATGTCCACCGCTTGTCTCCTCCAGGTTAGGGTTTCTTACTTTCTTTCCGACGTTTCCGGCGCTAGTGAATCGTGATGCTCGTCCCCTTCCGCAGTTCCGCATCAGATTCCAGGATCTTCCTCTCTGTCATTAAGCATTGATCTCTTCGACTACCGGACACCGACAACTTCATCAGCAACCAGACAAAGCGAGCAGTCCAGGCAAGGTATGACAAGAGTTAGAGGCGAACTTCAATGAGGAACTATTATTTGGATTTCTATTTTGATTTCTATCTTAATTTTTGGCCACTCGGCACTTGCTAGTCCAGGCGATTCTTCATTTTTGGCCACTCGTCACTCATCACTCGCTAGTCTAGAAACTCATGCAAGACAGGAAAATGAATTTAAAGGTTTTTTTTATACAATTCAACCTAAACTCTCGTCGAGCTCGAGTCGAGCTCGTCGAGCTCGAGTCGAGCTCGAATCAAGCTGGGCAAGCTCGAGCTCAAGCCTTTTAAAACGAGCTCGTCGAGCTCGAGCTCAAAAAAAAAAGGTGAGCTCGAGCCAGCTCTTTTTGATGAGATCGACTCGAGCTCGACTCATTTGCAGACCTAAGACCAACACATTAAATGAGGTAGATAAGCCAACATTAATTAGAACCAAATATCACTGACAATATGAGAAATATTTGAATAATGAGAGAAAGAAAACTGAAATGTAAAACTCACCCAAAGAATGGTGCCGGCAATGGAAGAAGTGGTATGAGAATTTGGGACAGCAATAGAAGAGGGAAGTTGGATCCAATGCATGGTTAGAGGGAGAATATGGGTTGAGATCTTAGTGTATTGGGATCTAGGAGGCATTAAAGGCTTTCGGGAGGGGGCGTTGAGATGGGTAGAGGTTAGGAAGGGGTAGGGGTTGGGCAGGCGTTCAAAGCGAGGGAGAAGGGTTTGGCGGGGTTGGGTGGTGCCAGAAAGGGACTATGGACGTGGTGGCAATGTCGGGGTAAGCAGGAGATACAGCAGGTGGCAGCTTGGAAACGGCTGATAACAACTGCGAGGGTCGGTGATGTAAGCAGATGTGATAGGCGTAGGCTGGAACATTGAAAATAGTCGGAGAATGTGGTGGAGGGTTCACTGGAGGCCAGAGGGAGTGTGGAAAGCAACAATGGGGGTCATGGAGTTGGTTTCAGGAAGAAAAGTGGGCTTCAACATCTAGCGGCATGATCGAGAGCACTTTTTAAAAAGCTAAACCATCCATGTCCCTTTCTAAAGGTAAAATGGATATAAATATAGGGGAATTAGGTTAAAGAAATCAGAAGGCACAAATTATCCGACCGATTTATTTAACTAACTCTGAAAATTATATTTCGAAAAATATAAAAATGCATAGAAAATTAAGTTGGTGGCAATCACGATCTCTGATTGTCCATCTGACGATCCCAAGATTGTCGATCAAATGAATCATCAAATGAACTGTGATTGATCCTAAGTGAATGGTTATGTTGATATTATTAATCGCAATGCGCAACCCATTCATGACCTGTCCTACAACATCTATATTGGCAGCGAGGGTCTCGACTACTTTCATTAAATTTGTCATGCATTGATTCAAATCTTCTACACTACCCTCTAGTCTTCCTAACGATCTTCTATGGAAAGAAAAAAGGTATAATTTAATAATGAAATTTTATTTCGGTATGAGGAACTTAACTAACAATAGAAGCGAGTTAGACAGACTTCGATACCAAACTGATGAAATTGGAATCTCAAACTTTAGTGTTAAACTTTTTATATCAAAATTAAATTAAACAGTCGACGGGTAAATAAACTGGCACAATTATTCTAGGGTTTTGTAAGATTCACGTAGAAGGCCTAACGATCGAACAAGAACAACATGATATGATTCATTCACAGACATGAGATTATAAACAATAATCAAAGAAAGTGTTAGTCAAAAACAGGGGGGCTAGCTATCCACAAATTAATTTATGTACTTGCTAAATTTAAAAAAATAAGGAATTAATAATTACGTAAGCTCGACCATAGAGAATACAAGAGTATGCATAAAGATTCACAAATGGAAGGAACACAATGAAAAGAGATGTAGATTTTATCCAGTACCTTGTTGCAATGAGAGATGCCGGATCAGCTGTGGTATGTGCACAGATGGAAAAAACTAACATGAGGAAGGTTATTTGAGATGCGGTGGAGCTTGCTCTTTGGTGGCGAGGCCGCGAGGGGTGAAGTTCAGATGTGCAGTTAGCTTGGTAGACTTATGGGGATTTAAGGGAGGTATATGGTTGTTGTTAAAGGAAAAAACATGAAAAAAGGCCCAATATTAAAGCCCAAATGTTGGTCCACCTGTAATCTTATTTAGTCCCACATCTTAGGATCGAGAATCTTCTCCTCTTTCTCTTCATATATAAGTGTGCAAATACATGTATTCAATGTGTGAACATTTTGAGAAAATTAATAAAATCCTTCTTTTTTTTTTCTCCTGTGAATTTCTACATGGTATCAGAGCTAGGTTACATTTATTGATAATTACTCGTGCATGACCTGGTTATATTTACTTCACGATCGTGCTGAGATCACCTCTACCTTTTCTGTCTTTATTAGTGAGACTCGTACTCAGTTTTCCACTACCTTAAAAGTTCTCCGCACGGATAATGTGCGTGAATATACAAGTCGTACCTTTTCGAATTTGTGTACTGAGTCTGGGATCATCCATTAAACATCATGCGCTTATACCAAGGTTGCAGATGTCGGATGTCGGGGACACGTCGGTTTGGGTTTTCATGTCGGTTTTTTATATATCGGGGGATATATCGGGGATATTTCATATATCGGGTTTTAATATTTAATTAATTATATATTTAATTTAATGTTATTTTTTATACATATCACAATGCCTATTTTGCAACATATTGAAACTCTAAACATTAAAAGCTATATGTAACATTTACCATACATTTTTATGAGATCAAATTTTTAAAAATTAAATTTCAAACGTACCTCAATCGTGATCGCTCATAGACTCATCTATAGTTGGCAGAGTAGATAAAATAAGATCTTCATCGGATGAACCCTCTAGATCTGTCTCGGTCACCTCAGATATTTTCCTTTTTCCCTTTCTTTGATAACCAACTATGACTTCTTTGCTTGTAGTCGTTCTTTGAGGTCTCCTTTCCTCATGATCAGCGTCGACTATATTGTCAATTTGCGCTCATGTCAGCCCCTCTCCAGGAAATACTTCATCATCGTCATCTTCATTTTCATCCTCCTCAGGATCAACTGTCACCATCCACTACTGTACCTTTCCAGAATCAATATTCTTCGCTGCCAATGGATCTCGAGACGGCTCTGAATATTTTGACTTCAGCAAAGCATTGAACTTCACAAATACTAGATCGTTCAATCTTTTGTGTCGAGTTTATTCCTCTTCTTAGAATGTATCTACAAAATTTTAAAAATTATTAAATAATGCATACAATATTATAATAAGATATTTATGTTTAACTAAATAACTAAATGAAAGCATACCATCTCGAAAGTGCTTCAGTTCCTCTCACAGGCAGAGGATGAAGTAGTCAAACTTAAAATCTTCATAGCCATAGTTTTCAGGTGCGGCGTATCAGCACCGTTAAGCCTCCACCAATGCACTGTGAAAATTAAAATAATAAAATGACAACAAAATTCATATATACATAATACATTAATACATCATTAAAAATTATAATTAACAAAAATTAAAAATATATATTAAAATGTACCTGGGTTCAAGTTTGGATTTTGTAGCTGTCTCTTTGTCATGTCTTTACCAAATAACCCATGTTGGTATTGGTAAACATCAAGCTCAGCGCTGATGTGATCCTGTGTGGAAGGATCCTTCCTATATATCCTCGAGAGACACTCAACAAATCCACTCATAAACCTACCATCAGCCTCAATCTCTACTCGACGGGCATAATAAAAATGGGGGTTTAAGTAATAACCTGCACGGTGCACAGGTCTCCTTAATCTCCACTCGACAGGAATATTAAAAATTAAAAATATTAGTTTAAGAAATAACCTGCAATGTGCAGAGGGCTGCACATCTTCTTCTCCTATCTACTATCAATCAACTTCCATATAGGAAGATATTTGTTCTATTCGTGATCGAGAACAGCAGCAACCTCTTCCCTCGCATTTTTAATATCCCCATATAACCACCCCATAGAAGGTGTATCCCCGTCAACTCTTCTCAAAATCTTCACAAATGGTGTGAATATACCAACTGCCAGCTCGACATTCGCCCAGAATCTGGCGCTCATCACTATCATTGCAGCCTACCATATGAAAAATAAATTTGTAAGAAAATTGAAAATACTATAAAACATCAGTTGCAAACATATTTTTTATATTTTAAATTAAATGATCAAATGAACAAAGATGCAATAGTTTTAACTTTTACCTGCTTTCCTCCTGCACTATTGGCCAACTTTGTTGCAGCTCACTTTGCAGATGTGAATAGACCTCTTAATTGATTTTTCTTCTCTAAGATATTCTCTAAAGATAAAAATGTTGTAGCGAATCTAGTCACACCTGGTCGAATAAGCTCATGAGAGTCCAACTCCTTCGTTGACTCTTTAAACATGTCGAGAGAGATGGCGTGACCGTAGATGAAGATAGAGAGCTGGCGGCCTAAGGAGATAGCACTCTTTATTGGCTTCAATTTTTCTATATCCTGTAGCAGTAGATTAATAGTGTGAGCTGCACAACATGTCCAAAAAATCTTAGGCCTTTTCAAGGTCATAAGCTTTGCTGCAGCCATATTATTAAACGCGCTATCTGTCACAATCTGCAGGATACTGTCCTCTCCTGGGCTCTCAGGACTATCAATCGCCTCATCCAAGAAGTCAAAAATGAACTTTCCATCATATGTGGAGGAGGACACATTCTTCGAAAGCCAGAATGCCACTCCAGCACTACAGTGTGTCATGATGTTCATCACGCTTCTGCCCTTACGATCTATCCACGCATCGGTCATGATTGTGCAGCCATTCAATTTGCAGGTCTGCGTGAATGCACCCAACATCTCCTTGGTCCTCTCTACCTCAGCTCGCAGAATTTTTTCCCTCAACTCATAAAATGTTGGGATCTTCATCCCAGGTCCGCATAACCCTATGGCATGAGCCATCTGCTGGAAGGAGGAATTACATATGGCATTAAACGGGATCCCGTTTTCGTATGCCCATCTACCTATGTACACAGCAGCGTCATCTCTGGCTTTCTTTTTGTACTTACTCTCTATCGTGCTTTGATGGGAATCTTTTCCCTTGCTAGAATCAGTGGCTGAATGAACAAATTGGTCCATTGGACCCTTGGAACATGTGCTCCTACGTGTGTCAGTCTCCTCCAAATCATCCTCATGAACTCCTCCAATAACGACCTCATTCAAAGTTGCTTGCAACTTTGCACTCTTAGCTCTCTTACTCTCTAAGTTTGAGTTTAGAGCCGACTCTGCCTTCGCCCTAACGTCGGCGGGAACCTGAGGGCATGGCTTAACATTACCCTTCCACCCAGCCAGGTAATGTTTGAACCGTGTAATTCCACCGTTCACTGTTTGCTTTCAGTAATTGCACTTGATTCGGTTGGTGTCATTTGCAACCAACTTCTCACCAAAGGCCCAAAACGGATCTCGGCCAGTTGGTAACAATGATACGAGCATCTCACTTGATCCAGCAGAAGAAGTCATTCTATGGAAGTATGAAATGAAAGCAATATTAATTAGATGAAATAAAATAAAATAACTGCATACGTACATAATAAATCATGAGAGAAAATATTAATTGAAAAAACCAACATCAGAAAATCCCCATAACTTCATTAGATCGTTAGATCTTCAGTCACCTTTCATATTATACGCGCAATGTTTTATTTATCCAACAACATTTTACATCATCAGTTGTATACTAGTGTAGACATTTAGCAGTAAGACAACTAAAATGAAAGGCATCCACATTTTATTTATCCCCAACTATCATTCAAACCATCAAACCATCAAACCATCAAACTATCCAACAAAGCATCCACATTTTATTTATCAAAATTTACAAAGGATCTCACTTTTTTTAATCAAAAGACACTTAGCAGTAAGGCAACTAAAATGAAGTTGGGTATACTTGCATCATCGATTGCAAAAATGAAGTTGGATAAATAACTAGCAGTAGGGGTATTTAAAATCATTTGTTGACAAAGAAACAATTCAACAGGAAAATCTAAACTCCCAAATCAATAAAACAACATCATTTTAGTATAGGCACTGAAATTAGTAGTATAGGGCACTGAAATTAGCCTTGCATATAAACAACTCATTAGCCTGCATATAAACAACTCATTAGCCTGCATATAAACAACTCATTAGTATAAACAACTCATTAGTATAGGCACTGAAATTAGTATAAACAACTCATTAGCAACATCATTTTAGTATAGGCACTGAAATTAGTAGTATAGGGCACTGAAATTAGTATAAGCAACTCATTAACAACATCATTTTAGTATAGGCACTGAAATTAGTAGTATAGGCACTGAAATTAGTAGTATAGGGCACTGAAATTAGTATAAGCAACTCATTACCAACATCATTTTAGTATAGGCACTGAAATTAGTAGTATAGGGCACTGAATAACTCAGTAGTATAGGCATATTAGAAATTAGAATGCACCAGAGAGAGGGGGGGAGGTAGGGAGAAGAATGCACCCGTAGGTATAGGCAGCAGTCAGTCACGCAACCAGTGTCGAGAGAGCCCGAGAGAGGAAGAGAGCCCCGGAGAATCAGAGAACCAGAGAGCACCAGCGAGAAGGGAGAAGAAAGCACCAGAGAGAGAGTGCCGACAGCGCGCGAGAGAGGGAGAGCACCAACAAGCTAGAGAGCACCGGATAATCAGAGAACCAGAGAGCACCAGCAAGAAGGGAGAAGAAAGCACCAGAGAGAGTGTCGACAGCGCACGAGAGAGGGAGAGCACCAACAAGCTAGAGAGCACCGGAGAATCAGAGAACCAGAGAGCACCAGCGAGAAGGGAGAAGAAATAACCAGAGAGACAGTGTCGCCGACACGCGCGGGAGAGCTAGGGCAGGAGCGACGGGGAGAGCTAAGGCAGAGCGACGGGGAGAGCTAGGGCAGAGCGGGATGAAGTGAAATGAGCGGGGATGAAATTAGATGAGAAGGTTTAGGGTCGTTTAATCAATAAAAAAAATTAATAAAAAAATAATAAAATAACGCCCGATATCGTGCGTTATTTGGTGCCGACATGTCGGTTTTAACCGACATGTCGGCCCGTTATTTTCAAAACGCCATTACAAGAACTTGTGCCGGTTTTGTGTCGTTTTTTCTCCCAAACCTTCATGTCGGCCGATATCCACAACACTGGCTTATACTCCACAACAAAATGGTGTGGCTGAGCGGAAAAATCGTCATCTTCTTGGCGTTGCCCGATCACTCATGTTTCAAATGCAGGCACCCACACTATACTGGGACTTCACGGTTTCTACTGTCCGTCATCTCATAAATCGCATGCCCTCTACCATGCTCAGCTTTGTCACTCTGTTTAGTCTTCTTTTTCCTTCAAAGCCACAGTTTTCAATCATACCTCCTGTTTTGGGATGTACATGTGATGGTCATAATCTTGGTTCGTCCACAGACAAGTTTGCTCCCCGTGCTACCAAATTTATGTTCGTTGGATACTCCCACACTTAGAAAGGATATGTATGTTATTCTCCCGACAATTGCAAAATGGTTGTTTCGGCAGATATAACCTTTCTCAAGTACCAGCTGTTTCACTCCTCTACCTCCTTATGTACCTTGTCCTACCGTCCTTGTCACGTCTCCTCTTCCACCACTTCTTCCCACACCAATCACGATACCAGTGCAACTAAAACCATCTCTTCGTGTGTACACTTGTCGTCCACAAAAATTTGATACCCTACAGCAGTTACCCTCTACCAGCGTGACCTGTCAATCTGACATCGACTTCTATGACTCATCCATTGGCGAATTATGCATCCTTACATTGTCTCTCCTCACCTCTCCTCAAATTTGAGCAATCTCTATCCTCCATTTCTATACCTAACTCTTTGTAGGAGGCTCTCCAACATCCGAGGTGGCGAGCGGACATGGATGAGGAAATGACTGCCTTTTGGGCAAACCAGACTTGGGATTTGGTCCCTCTTCCTCCAGGACAGACTTGTGTCGGTTGTAAGTGGGTCTTTGACATCAAGTATGCTCCATACGGGACAGTTGAACGCCTAAAATATCGGCTTGTAGCTCGAGAGTTCACTCATCAACAAGGTCTCAACTATGATGAGACTTTTTCATCAGTCGCCAAGTTGAATATTATTCGGATCCTGATCTCCCTAGTTGTTCATCGACAATGGCTCTTACATCAGTTGGATGTCAAAAATGCTTTTCTACATGCCGACCTTCAAGAAACTATATACATGCATCAATCTCCCGGGTTTGAGACTAAGGGGGAGTCTCGTGTTTGTCACCTTAAGAAAATCTATATATGGTCTCAAACAGTCTCTGCGTGCATGGTTTGACAAGTTTAGTAAGGTTGTCGGGGATGTTGGATTCACTCGAAGCTCGGCTGACTTCTCTCTCTTTACTCGTCATCCACCAACCGGCGCAGTAATCCTCTTGGTTTACGTTGATGATATTTTGATTACGAATAATGAAATGATTAAGCAACACTTAAACTCGGATTTTCAAACTAATGACCCGGGAAAACTTTGGTACTTCCTGGGACTTGAGGTAGCACGACATCTTGAAGGTTTTGTACTATCTCAACGAAAGTATTCTCTTGACCTTCTTTAGGATGCTAGATATTCAGGATGCAAGCCTGCTGACACTCCTATAGATGTCAACCACAAGCTTTGTGCTCATGGCTCTAACTCAGATCTGCTTCTTCCAAATCCTAAGTATTATCGTTGTTTGGTCTATAAGAGTGGCTAGTCATGTTATTTGGGCTATCTAACGCCATGAGCACGTTTATGAGAGTTATGACGCAGGTGTTACGACCCTACATGGGCAAGTTTCTGGTGGTGTATTTCGATGATATACTTATCTATAGCCAGACTCAAGCCAACTACCTCAGTCATCTGAGGCTTCTCTTTGGCACCCTCCGCCGAGAGAAATTGCATGTGAATTTGAAGAAGTGCTTCTTCCTTTCAGAGTCTGTTCACTTTCTGGGATTCATTGTATCATCTACTGGAGTATGTGTTGACCCCAAGAAGGTCAAATCTATTCGCGACTGGCGTGTGCCAGCAAACATTCACGAGGCTCGCTTCCTCGGGCTTGCAACCTTTTATAGGAGGTTTGTCCATGGGTTCAGTACGATAATGGCCTCATTCACGAGCTGCCTTAAGAAGGGAGAATTTTAGTGGACCCTCGCAGCCACTAGAGGTTTTGAAGAGATCAAAGAGAGATTGACGACAACACTCGTTCTAAGACTTCCTGATTTTATTCATGCGTTTGAGACCGCGTGTGACGCTTCTGGCGTAGGTATTAGTGGCGTATTGAGCCAAGAGGGACATCCAGTTTTTTACTTTAGTGAGAAACTGAACGAGCCTAAGCAAAAATACTCAAACTATGATCGAAAATTTTATGAGATCGTCCAGTTTCTGCGGTACTTGAGCCACTATCTCCTTTCCCGGGAGTTTGTGCTCTATTCGGATCACCAGGCGTTACGATTAGGACGTGCATAAGTAACCGAAGAACCAAGAACCGAACCAAAACCGACCCAAACCGGACGGTTCGGGTCGGTTCTCTAATGGTTTGGTTCGGGTCGGTTCTCTAATGGTTTGGTTCGGGTACGGTTCTTAAAAACAAAGAATCGGTGGTCCGGTTCGGTTCTTGGGTCTTATGGTTGGGTACCCGAGAACCGACCCGAACCGATTTAAAAAAAAGTTTAATATATAATTTAATGTCAGTTTTCCTAAAAAAGCGATGTCAAAATTTATATTTTTGCGGCACTTTTATATAAAAAACACCGTCAATGTTCTTATAGAGTATTGACCACATTTTTTTCAAAAAAATGCTGCCAAAACAAAACAGTACGGTGGCGTTTTAAAAAGCATCGCAAAAGAATATTGATGTAAACCTAATTTGTTGTAGTAGAAGGCTCCCCCGTTTATTTTAAATCTAGTGAAATGTGAATGGCTCTCCTCTCCTGTTTATTTATTTTAAATTCCATGAAATCTTAAATGACTAGCCACTCCCGTAGTCCCGTGAAAAGCCCTTCCGAACCCTATCCGCTCTCATTGCCATCTCGCTGGCTCGTTGTTATAGATGTCGATCCCTCTTGCTCTAGGTCTCAATTTCTTTGATCTTCATTCAAGTGGGAACCGAGAACCGAACCGAAACCGAACCGACATTTCCGGTTCGGTTCCGGTTCTACAATTTAGAACCGTGGGTCGGTTTTAGTTCCAAAAATTAGGAACCGAACCTATATGGGTCGGTTCCTGGTTCTGATCGGAACCGAACCGAACCGATCCGAGTTGCACCCCTAGTTACGGTATTTAGATTCGCAGCGCAAGTTGAAGTACCGACATGCCAAGTGGACCGAGTACCTACAGGATTTTCACTACGTTCTCAAACACCGAGTTGGTGTTGAGAACAAGCCGGCCGATGCGCTGAGTCGTCGTGTCTTCTTGCTTCAAACGATGACCGCACGCGTGGAAGGGCTTGAGAGAGTGATTCAAGACTATCTGACATGCCCTGATTTTGGCGAGATTTATATCGCCTTGTCCCGAGACCCCCGGACCCTGTTAAAGGTTATTAGACATTTGAGGGATATCTGTACCGGGGCTACCGCCTGTGCATACCTTAGACTTCCTACCGCGATTACCTGATTTGGGAGTTGCACGCGGGCGGGGCCACTGGGCACTTTGGGTGAGAGAAATCTTTCGTCATTGTTGAGGACCGCCTCTACTGGCCCGGTCTTAAGAAGGATGTGGCTCGTGTTGTCCTCCACTGCCGTATATGTTAAAAGGCAAAGGGCACCAAGCAGAACACGGGTCTATACACACCTTTACCTGTTCCACACCGCCCATGAGAGGACATCAGTATGGACTTCGTGCTCGGGCTTCCCCGCACTCTTCGTAGACATGATTCCATCTTCGTGGTGGTCGATCGGTTCTCGAAAATGGCACACTTTATTGTCTGTCGCAAGACGGCGGATACTTCCTACGTAGCATCCATCTTTATGATGGACGTATTTTGATTGCATGGCCTACCTAATTCTATCGTCTCAGACCATGATGTCAGGTTTATGAGTTATTTTTGGAAGACCCTATGGCACAAGAATGGCACCACTCTTAGGTTTTCCTCGACATATCACCCACAGTCGGACAGGCAGACTAAGGTAGTCAACCGTAGCTAAGGGAACCTATTGAGGTGTTTAGTAGGAGAAGATGTAGGTTGTTGGGATCTTGACCTTCCAGTCACAGAGTTCGCATACAACAGTTCAGTTAATAGGTCTACTGGGTTGAGTCCATTTCATGTAGTGTCAGGATAAGACCCTAGGAAGCCTATAGATCTTATTCCTAGCCCCCGAGAGTCACGCCCTAGTGAGTTTGTTGAGTCCATTGCTCGACATTTGCATGAGTTGCATGAGTCGGTCCGCCGACGGATGATAACGAGCAACAATAATTATAAAACACATACAGATAGGCGAAGGCGGGAACAAGTATTTCAAGAAGGCGAAAAGGTAATGGTGTGAATCCTCCCTGAGAGGCTCCCCTTGGGGCCTGCCAAAAAACTAAGCGCCAGGAGAATGGGCCCCTACTCTATTATAAGTCATATTGGGACAAATGCCTACCGGCTCGATATCCCAGCAAGTATGGGAATCCATCTAGTATTTAATGTTGAGGATCTAAAGTCATACTACGACCCTCACGTGTATGTGGATCCGAGCAGTGGAGACGCCCAGCCGCCCCCACCCCCACTCATGTTACCTTACCACCCGCATAGTCCAACTACGCCTGATGGCCACTACAGTACACCCATTGTTGAGACCCACCCACCTGGGGGTTTGTCTACTTTGGTTTCACCGACAACACTGTCGATCGCACCGGGATCCACCACTCGAGAGATGAGCGATGAGAGCATCACAAAGGTCAGATCCCACCAGTTTTTTTCGACCACAGACGGGCCGCGATATCGCTACTTGGTACATTGGCAGGGCCGCCCAGATTGAGATGACGCTTGGATACTACGAGCGGAGCTCGATCGACTCGCCCTTGTACTTCGACTTCAGTATGTTCGTCTCCATTCACCGGAGATAAAGGCTTTTCATTCGGGGGGATTTGAAGGGGATCCATCAGATCGTGCACCAGGAGAGGTTCGCCGCAAGGTGAAACCCACGTTAATGTATTCACGCAGGAAGGCTCGATCGGATCGTCGATCTGACTCCGTGGATGTGTCTGGATCCGCGTCGCGAGTCAAAATCATATGCTACTTTATTGTTTTTGGTTTATTTTATTGTATTTTGAATGGTCCCACCTCCGGCCAATCATAACCGTTGAAGGTGGGATGTTCTAGCTTTGTTTTATTATAAATAGGACATGTAGTTGGCTAGTTGGGACTCATTGCAGGTTTTGGAGAATTCTATCCAGGAACTCTACGATCACCTCACGGTGCCGACTTCGTGGAACCTAGGTGATGACTCATAGGCTTGTATCTCCCTCCCCAAGGTTTGCACTAACTTTAGGCTCCTTCCTCCCCCTCCAAAACCCCTTGTCGCCACCCTCAACCCCCCAAAATCTAGCCACGGTTGGCTATCCAGAACTCCCATTTTCCATTCACTGTTACTATTCAAAAATGAAATTTACTGTTCTTTTATAATGTTTTCCTCAGCCCCTGTCCACAGTCGGCCACCGCATCCCTCACCTTCACCGCCTAAGGCATTCTTTGCCTTCCGCCTCCCCCTCCGCCTAATCCCCCTCACAAGCCGACCCCTCCTCTCCCTCTAACCCACTATTACTGCATCCCCATCAGATCCAGATCACCACCGCCCTTCAAACACCCCTCCCTGCACCCGGCAAGCATCCAGCCGCCAGCCCCAATTTCCCCTACCCCCTGTTTTCGTGGATCCACCTGCTCACAGCCCCAATTCTCTAGATCAGGCCGGATCTGAGAATCTTAGCCCGCGATCCGTCACTTCCTCCACTCATGCATCATCTCGTAGTCCGGACCCGCCACCAAACATCGGATCCATTCACCCCTCGGTCAGATCTACCCTTACGTGACCGAATCTTTCTATTTTTGGTCCGATTTCACCATCCACCGCAGAGGAAAGCCACCTCCATCATTTTCGCGCCGTCGGTTCCACATTCGATTGTCATCCCAAGCATTCGGCTCTGAAACCTTCAATGTCTCGGGCAGCCCACTACTTTGGTGAGTCCCTTGCTGTATTGGTTTATGCGATTTGACATTATTATTGGATTGGCTTCTTTATTTGTTGGGAATCACACTTGTAGAATTTTGTTTGCAATCCGCTTATAACTTGTAGGTGAGATCTATTCGCCGCACGCTTAGCCCTGACCCTCCGAGCGGAGGAAAACCATTAAATATTTGTTGAATTGAATGCTTGTTTTTTTGTTCTTTAATTAACTGCGTGGGTTGGAATTTCCATTGATCTATATATTTTGTCGCTGTCACTGACGGTTTTCATTGCATTTAGATTTAGGTTAGGTGTCACATCTACATTCCACCCCTAGAAGTGTAGGTTTTGTGCACCACCGTAGCCTACACTACATCAACATGTAATGCCAATAATTGTTAATTACACAAGAACATAACCACTGCCTTGAACAAAGTTAATTGGGGGTTTGAATGATGGTCGGAAAGAAAAGCATATAACATTGCTTTTTCGCAAAGGAAAGATTAGCATATTTCTATGGAAGGAATAGATTTCACACTATTGTGGCAGGAGTGCTAAATTATGAACCGGACATTATGCAGGATAAATTACACTAATGATCTAGTAATGATAATAACGTCTAAATTTCATTGTTGCATTACCAATATAACTTAGTAATACCTGAAGTATCGTTTTCACCCTGATTATCCGAGCTATCTTCGCTTTCATATCCTGATCCTGACAGAATAAGCGCAGGTAAAACAATAAAATGATTAAACAAATTCGGACATGAAGAACACGGAATATGGGCAGCAATTGTCAGCTTAAGAATAAAATGAAATATTGCAACCCAAACTTGAAATGAAACTCCAGCTCCTCACGAGGAATCCAAAGTTTAAATCACTATAACATAGGCATAATTAAAAACATATGATCCTGCCAGGAATGAAGGAAAAATACTTATAATAATCATGGAAACTGGATTAATGCATCATACAGCTTCAACAAATAATCAAACTAATAAGTTGAAATCATGGAATTCACATGATTATGAATAAAACATGTACATTTGGCAAGAAGAAACAGCATACGTCAAAGTGTCAGTCAGCAGTAAAAGCTAACTTCATAAGAAGAAAATTAATAGAAAGCTACTTCGCAACTATCATCTCCAAAAGTCAGGTAAAGTATCAAATAAACATGCTAACATTTTGACATTAAGGACTCAGCAGACCAAGTCATGGAATGGAACTTCCATAATCTTTGTAATTAGTAACATACATGCCACAATACGGGGGAAAAAGCAAAGCCAAAAATAAGAGTTTTGTCTTCAAATTGGAGAAAAACAAAGAGCATTAAGCTGTGAAATGGTCTAAGAAACACAAGTGATGTCAAAAGAGAAAATAGTAAGGATGAAAGATAGGAAATCAGACCTGGTGATGGGTAACAAAAAGCTTTCTTATCATTCGCCTTTCCTTCTTCTTCTACTTGGTCTCCCTCAGACTCTACCTCATGAACAAAGTTAAAGTCATTAGAGGATGAAGAATCGGAGGAGCCGCTATTGTCTCCATGGTCTTGCTTGTAGAATCTCCTCTTTATCATTTCCTATTACGACCAACCTATTAAGCCTGAAAGGTTCAAGACAGCGTCCCATTAGTATGAGGTCGGTTGGAAAATTTAGTTAAATAAATTGTCAACACTAGTAAATACCCAATAAAATATGATCATAACATCTGTAGTATAATGAAATTATTCACCAAACAATAAAATGAAATCAAGCATTTTAAAATAATGCATTAATACAACCAAAGTGGACAATTTCACTACTAATCTTAATCACCCTTCCATATCAAAGATGTAGGTTCGCAAAGCAAACCCATAAGTAAAACATAGCTAATACGCAAGGAGAACAATACACATACGATCAGTAAAAATGGTACGATAACAAGGTATTTTACCATAAGTAAAATCATTGCATCCAATTAGACTAATCTGACATGACCTGGATTTTAACCATAAAATTGTAGTAGAGTCCTGTCACGGATGATTGTCGCCGCCAATATGGCAACAGTTAGTATCCTGGGAAGGTGTAAATATGTCATTACTCACATTACTGTGCATCTTGCTTTTTTGTTGTTTTTATTGTTCTTTATTTGAGCATGTAGTTAAACCAGCCTAAGCCGGTCTCAAATCCGGATGAAAAATGATGAGCGTTGTGTTAGGTAGACGGTCAGCGTAAAATTTAGTTACACATAAGAATATGGATCATTTAAGAAATTACAGGCAGTAAGTAAAACAAGAAGTCAAACTTATGAAAAATTTTATAAGCGACTAGATATCAAAAATAGAGAACATGACATATATAAAATTACTCGAGCTAGAGAAAGGAAGACGAGATTTAAACCAAGTAAAATAAATAAAGGATGAGACAGATACAGTTTTGACGAATAATGTGGATATTAAGAAGTGATGGAAAGATATTTTTATCAACTCTATAATGAAACAAAAGACAATGAATTGAATTTGGAAGAGTTAAGTAAATCACAGGAGTATAGGAACATAACATTTTATCATAAAATTCAAGCATCATAGGTAAATGATGTTCTAAAGAAGATGATTAATGAAAAGGCGGTTGGATCAGACGATATACCCATCGAAGAATGAAAATGTCTAGAGAATTAAGGAATTTTATGGCTTACATATTTTTTCAATAAGATACTGAAGTCGAAGAAGATGTCAGATCAATAGAGAGAAAGTATTTTGGTACATTTGTATAAAAATAAAGGAGATATACAAAATTGTGTTAATTATAGAAGAATTAAATTGATGAGTCATACCATGAAACTATGAGAACGAATAATAAAATGAAGAATAAGATGGGAGACTAACATCTCGAAGAAGCAATTTGGAATCATACCAAGTCAGTCGGCCATGGAAGCTATACATCTCTTGAGGAGACTCATTGAAAACTACCGAAAAAGAAAACAAGATTTGCATATGTTGTTTATTAATCTTAAGAAGGCTTATGATAGAGTTCCAAGAGAGATCTTATGGAGAGTCTTCGAAAAGAAATGTGTAAATGTATCATATATTGACATAATAAAAGATATGTATACAAATTCGGTGACAAGGGTAAGGACATCTGGAGGATTAACACAGGAATTGCCTATCACTGTTGGCTTACATCCAGGTTCGGCTTTAAGCACTTAACATTGTTTGTGGATGATATCGTTTTAGTTGATTAGACGTGTGAGGTTGTAAACGCAAAACTTGAATCTTGGCGAGACACTATAGAAAAAAAGGGTTTTAGGTTGAGCAGGGCAAAGACGGAGTATATGTGACGCAGGGCGAATCTATAGGCGGCGGGAAATCTGTGACCTAACCCTACATGCTATGCTAAAGTCCGACAGTTAGATCACAATTGGATAATAAATAAAATCATTCCATGCAAATAATTCAAAAGCAAGCAAGAATAATTTATTTGGGCAAAAACAAGCTTAGGTTTTCCTCCACGTGAAGGGCCAAAGCTAGAGCGCGCGGCGAATAAACCCTTCCTGCAATTAGAGATTTATCAAAGAGCAAATAACATAAAAACTATAATCTCACGCAAGCACTTAATATCCAAACCATGATAATGTTTACAACCAAAAACCCATACAAAACACAATACGAATAATAGGGTTGCCGTATATAAAACAAATCTGAATATTGGAGAGCTCAAAGAGGGGTTCCGGTGGCTGGAGGACTGGATCGGGTAAGGGGAAGGCTGGTTTGGGGATTAGGAAGGCTGGATCGGAGTGGTAAGTGGCTGGATCTGGGCTGAAATGCCGAGATCTGGACAGGTTTGGTGATGACCGGTGGTTGGGAGGTGGATCCACGTGATGGGGAGTAACGGAAGCAAATAAGAAAAGATTTAGCGGCTGGTAATGGCTGGAAAGAGGGCAGATTTGGACTGTTTAGGGCTGAAAACAGCAAGGTGGCTGTTTGGGGTGTTGCAGGTAGGCAGCCTGGAAGGGAGGAGGGGGAGGGGCTCGGTGTGAACAGTGACAGATGAACAGTACCATGGTGAACAGTGTTCGGTTAAATAGTGGTCGGGTGAACACTGCGTGATGAACAGTATCGCGTTGAACAGTAGCCCGTGAACAGCACTTGCATTTCCTGGACAGCGATAGTGGGTTGGTATTTAGGGAGTTGTAGGGGCTGTGGATGAGGGTTTTGGAGGGTTTTGAGGGCGGCCGGCGGCTGGACAGCAAGGGAAAAGGGGTGGAGGAGAGGGGGAATTAAAAAGGAAACAAAACTTACCCAAGGAGTCGTCACCAAGGGGGCTCCATGGAGTCGGCACCGCGGAGGTGATCACCGGAATGAAGTAAGACACTCTCTTCTCTAAACATTCAGCAATGAGAAATGACGGCAGCCCTAAACCATCTATTTATAAGAAATAAAAATTAGGGCATCCAGAATCAACGGCTATGATTGGTCGTTGGTCTCGGGGCCAAAACTACATGAAATAGAATCTGAAAAGTACAAAGATATATATGAAATTGATTCGCAACGCAAATCCGGACGCATCCACGGAAGTCGAATCGTCGATCTGGGCACGCCATATATAGTAAGTCTCCAAATCAGCCCCGAATGAGCCCAAAGCTCGTCCTCGTCTCTACTCCGCATCACTCTCCCTGGCTTGAAAGAATTCATCTCCCGATGAATAAGGATCAGAATTCTCTCGCTGCATGCCAGGTAAAGCTCGAAGAGGTCCACTAGAGGTCGCTCAAGTGCCGTCGCTGGAAAAGTGTCCCCGCCAATCAACTCCTCCGCACTGAAAAGCTTCCACATCCAATGAATGGAGACGGTCGTACTGAATTCGAAGTCCAGGGCGAGTCGATCAAGCTCCGCTGATAGCATCCAGGTGTCGTCAATGAAGGATCGTCCGCGCCCGCAAACTAGGTAACGGCACACAAGACCGGCTGTAGTGGGGGCGGACTCATGCGTAAAGATCTCAATGATAATCACATCTCTCAACATAGTAACAGAAGGATCCGCTGTGATCTGAGGTGCCAATGGTGGAACCATTGGGGACAGGATCCCGGGAAAGTGGGGGTCAGAAATGGGTTGGGCACGGGGCAATGAATGTGGTGGCAAGGGCTCGGGGGTAGACTGAGTGGTGGGTGGTAAAAACGGTGGTTAAGGCTTAGGAGGGACACCAAGATGTGGGCCCGAATACTTGTGAGGTGCAAAGTATGGCATCAGGTCCTCGACATTGAACACAGTATGGGTACCCGTGCTCGCGGGGATGTCCAGCTCATAAGCATTTGTCCCGATGCGTCTCAGGACTGAGTAGGGACTCATTCGCCTAACGCTCAAGCTTTTAGCAAGCCTCGCACGGAGCCTCACAACGCAGATTCTTACCATCACCTGCTCGCCTTCATGAAGTACCTGCAGTTGTCAATGAACATCCGCATGTGATTTACAAGATTTATTACCAATATGGATTATTCGTCGGACTGACTCATGACACACATGCAAACGATAAACAGACAACACAACAGACTCATGCAAAAGATGACGAAACGACTCAACAGACTCATGCAAATGATGCAAATGACACATGACCGACACAACGTACCTGCTACAGGAAAGTCTAATAATGACCGGGACGTCTCTAAAATATGGTGGCCTATCAGGGGATCTCTCAGTGGAGTGTAGAAAAACTCATCCCGTGTGTGACGAGTGCTCAGATGATCGTGAGAGACAACTATACTCAAATACGGGCTCATAAAGAGCCAAATGTCTCTCGGGGAACGTGACACATCAGGAGGCTCACCAGGAGGTGTGTACGAGAAGTCATCGCGAATGAGGAAACCACCTGAATGAAGATCGTACACACTGACTAGAAGACGTGACTCTCGAGTGTGGTGAGTGTTCCCGACAAGGAAGAACTCATCGGGTGAGTCAGCGGGTGGCGTGTCCCAAAACTTATCGAGGGTGCGATGAGCCATAAGATAAGCCCTCACAATATGTGTATGCTCAAGCGTACTCAAGAAAGGCTCTACATACGTTATGCTCCACGCAAGATCAATTCTCTGGGGCAAGACTATAGATGATAGCGAAAGAGACGCCAATAACTCAAAGCTCATAAACGAAGTCTCACCCGAATCGTATCCTCACCCGGATGTGGAGGCTCATCAGGAGGCTCAACAGGGGGGTCATCGTAAAACTCGTCACTAGGGTCATGATCCTCCATGTGAGTACCATCGTAAGGGGTTGTGTTCCCTTGAATGGGTGGCATAGTCACTGCGAGATCAACATCAAGCTCCGGGCTCTCGGTATTGATGTGACTCAGGGCAATGACAACGAGAGAGCAACATAGACCTACACTCAAGAATGGGTCTGTGGGTGTAGTGTCAGGAATTGGGTCTACGATGAGGGTGTTAACTAACCCGGTGCATAGCAGAAGAACAGGTGTGGGTGAGGGACACAATACTGCAGACTCAATAGGTCGCTCAGGCTCACTCTCAATCGGGGTCGTAGGAGACAGGTCAGAGATAAGAGATAGGTCACTCACTGGGCTAAGCACCTCACTGGGGCGAGAGCAATCCGCCTCATGTATCACTTCTGTCGTGGCTAACAGGATAGTGGTAGGAGTCATGGTGACCTCAGCATGGGAGGGACTCGTACTGCGGAGGTCATGGTGAGAATCCCATCGACCAGCTCTTGCGGATCTCAATGACCGTTCATAACGAAGGGCAAGCTGATATGTCCACTCGAGGGACTTCGAGCTATGATAATGTCAGATTGAATCCCAGACCGAAATCTGGTAGTGACCATGGCTGGATCCTCTCGGATATCACTCCTCACAACTAACTCATCAAAGCGATCCATGTACTCAGCGATAGACATGGATCCTTGTTGCAGGGAAAATAATTGTTCGAGCAAGCGACTCCGATATGACGAAGGCAGATATCTCTGACACAATATACGCTTCATGTCCACCCAACTAGTGATGCGACGAAAACGGTCTCGCTCGTGGGTCCTCTCAACGCTAGCCCAATAAGCCCTCGCCTGATCTAAAAGTCTAAGTTTCGCAAACTTGACGCGACGCTCGCCGAATAACTCAAAATGATCTAAATAATGCTCCATATCAACGAGCCAATAGCTGAAAGACTCGGGACTCGATGAGCCTTCAAAGAAGGGGAAGCAGTATGAAACTGACTCTCAAGATCTCTCTCGGAACGACTATCCTCATAATAATCATTCCTAAGGTAACCGAGTCGTGTCGAAGGATCAACACGATCTGTTCGCGTGTACGGATAAGCACGACGACAATCCTCATACTGAACGTCTCTAGCATAGTGGGGTCGTATCGGTGGGTCAACACGATCTCTGAAAGTGGTGTACTGCGATCAAGAATGATCGTCGTAATAATGTGAGGATCTCCCTGACGGGGCTCTGTGAGAGCTGGTGCAAGTGGACTCAAGACCTCCAAAGTGAGGTGGGCACAAGTGGTGATACCTAGACATAATGAAAAACCTATAGAATCTACGACTGCGTATCGAAAAGTGGGCGCAACCTCGCTCTGATACCAATTGATGCAGGGCGAATCTATAGGCGGCGGGAAATCTGTGACCACACACAATTGGGCGCCTGGCCGTGCCCAACCATTTTTATAAAGATAAAAATATGATTTCTCAGATGGTTTGGGAGGACTTTTTGAACTTTTTCTTTCTTCTTCAAGAAGTTGCATTCCAAGCAGAGGGAGCTGCTCTCCAACCCAATCAGGGCTTCAAGGAAGAGACTCTAAAAAGCCGAAAAAAGCTGGAAGGAGTAAAGATGAAGACGTGTGGTGATAGTATGCAAAGAGAAGAAAAGTTAATTGGGAGATCGGTGACAGCGGATCTTCTGCCCCAGATGCACCCAAGAATCAAAAGAGGACTCGAATCGACAACCCGGCGTCCACACTACGTACCTGCGGCATAGTCTCTCTTCTCCCTCCGTATCTTAATCCTCCCTTTGCCACAATCTTTTGTTGCTTGCAGTTTCTCACTTTACATGGTTGTAAGCTATTTTATTTCATTCCTAGTTAGTAGAATCATGTACTGTCATGTATTTTGTATTTACAAAGTATGTTTACTCGTGATTTATAGTTGGATGAATGTGTGCTCTCTCATGTTGGAATATTGTGTTCTTGCAGTAGTTAGTAAAATCCTTTTTAAAACCAAGAATCGATTAGCTTATCTAGCGAATAGCGATGGAATTTAGGGTATCTTCACTTTGTGTGCCCTGTAGCTTCGACAAACTCACTCACACACTATTACTTCGACTAGTACACTGTTGTAGCATCTCCTTCGGGATTTGCAACCGTAGATGAGAGCGGTCAGGCTTTTGGCGTCGTTATCGGAAGGGCGGTAGATTTTATCAGAAAGTCACAAAATAATAACGTTAAAGCTACTTTGAGCATTTTATTTTTATTACATTATATCTTTTTATTACGTAGTTTTCTTTTTCGTTTATTTTAATCGTGTAGTTGTTTTTTTGGCAGTTAGCTATTGTTCCTTTCAGTTCCCTCATATTACCATTATTACCGTTTCTCAAAATCAAAGTAAAAAAATTATGTCAGAATATTCAACCTGGAGATTAAGGAACTTTTCACCAATCCAGCTATTGGATGAACAATTTGAGAACTTTAAGATCACATCTGAATCTATTCAGTTAATTAAGAATTTTGTACAGTTTAGTGGATAACATCAGAGGACCCTAACTCTCACATGCAAGACTTTTTCCAATTTTGTGATACTTTCGGGATCAATGGAATTCCAGCGGATGAAGTTAAGTTGAGGTTGTTCACGTTCACATTGAAGGGTAAGGAAAGAGCATGGTACCAAAATTTATCAACATAATTGATTACAGCATGGAGACAATTACCTTAAAAATTTGTAAAGGAATTCCTCTCCATGCAGAAAACAACGAAAGTGGACACAGACATTGCGAACTTCCAGTAGGGAGAGTTTGAATCATTAATTGAAACCTGGCAAAGATTCAGACAACCGCAGTGTTCGTGCCCGCAATATAACATAACCGAAAGAATGCTACTTCAGTTTTTTTACTTCGGAGCAACAAAACAGTACAGAGTTATCTTTGATGGTGTTGATGGAGAATCCGTCCTAAAGAAATCTGTGGAAGAAGCTACCTAGATCTTGAAAGATATTGTGTTATGCAGTCACATTCACTCAATTGGACCCCGCTCGTCAAAATGTATGGGGGCACATATGGAAGCCTCCATGGTCGTGGGCACATTCACTCAAGTGGACCCCTTCATCATAATTTATGGAGCGCGCATATTAAAGCAGTCATGATCGATCTTTTTATAATTAATTCATATGAATTAATTAATTGATATTAATTAATTCGAATGAATTAATTAATTGATATTAATTAATTCGAATACTAATTAATAGATATTAATTAATTCATACTAATTAATAGATATTAATTAATTCATACTAATTAATAGCAATCAATTAAGTTAATTATTTTATATTTCCTTGTTGGGTTGTGTTACGCCTTCGGACGGCGCCCGCTTATTTGGGCGTCAATACACACGTCGACACAAGAGGTCTGAAGGCAACAACGGGGTTGAACCAACCAGTTCAGCCCCCACTACCTAAATGGCAAATCGGGGGGGCTGAACCAACCCGGTTCAGCCCCATTGGGGCCGGCCAGCCTTGGTCCGGGTATAAATATACTCGGACCCCCTCTTGAGGAGCTATGCAAGATTATTATCAGGTATCATCTCCTAACCCTAATTTCTCCTCTTAGTCTCTTAGTTCTCTAGATCTATCTATCTCTCTCATCTTCTCCTTAACATTTGGTATCAGAGGCTCTTTTCTCCACCATGGTAACCACTCAAACGCAAGAGCAAATCGGGCGCTTGGAAACCCTAGAGGAAAATCTTGTAGGGTTGACAGATTCGGTGGCCGCAATCGAGGAAAACGTGAAAACTTCCACCCAAAGGCTCGAAGAACGGATCGACACCCGAATGGAAGAGATCATGGCGTCATTAGCACAAAACTTGAAGGGTAAGGTTGTGATGGAGGATCCGGGCGGATCTCCCGCTGCAGGAGTCGATCTGCACCGGATCGGCATTAACGGAGGCCAGGCGGGCTCGGTAAGGGGAGCGGGCACCACGCAGGGGGGCGGATCGAGCATGAGAGGCGTCGGCCGGGTCGGAGCAGGCGGGGGTGGCCCTGGCGGGGCCGGATCGGGCACGGGAGGCGGTTCCGAGTTTGTATCGGGCACTGGATGCACCGGGGGGTTCGGGCATTGGTGGGCTCGGCAAGCTCGGATCAGGCGCAGGAGGCATCGGGGGGTTCGGCGCGTCTGGAGGTGGCTCCGGCGGGATCGGATCGGTCGGATTTGGCTCTGGCGGGCACGGCGCAGGCGGCGGCGGCTCCGATGGGTTCGGCACAGCGGGTTTCGGCACCGGTAGGGGTGGCTCCGGCGATTTGGGCGCTAGAGGGGGTGGGTGGCTAGTTCCCCCATATGGAGGAGGGGAGGGCCTGCTACCTCATCCAGCAAGAGGAGGCATGCAGTGGGGTGGTCCTCCAGCGGCAGGGCCGTTCCGTCGTGGCTTCCCGGGCGTGCCTTTTGAACACGAAGAACCAAGGAGACCGCCGGGATTTGGACAGGAGGCGGGGTGGCGTGGACAGGTCGATCAGCGGCCGTACATGCTGCCGAAGCTGACACGCATGAATTTCCTTCGATATACTGGAGGGGACGCCTTGGAATGGGTACAGAAGGCGGAGTTGTTTTTCAGCTATAAAGAGGTACCCGAGGTACAGTGGGTACAACTGGCGTCCTTTCACTTGGAGAACGACGCTTTTCAGTGGACGCAGTGGTTCCTGCGGGGACGGGATTATGTGTCGTGGGCGGAGTTTATTGACGGGTACACCGCTCGGTTCGGGTCCTTGGATTTTGAGGACTTTGAGGCTCTCTTGCAAAAGTTACGTCAGAAGGGCACCGTGATGGAATACAGGACGGAGTTCGAAAAGTTGGAAAATAGGGTGCACTGGGAGGAGAGGACACTCCTCAGTTGTTTTGTCTCTGGGTTGAAGGACCACTTAAAAGATGAGGTTCAGGCGTACATGCCCCGCAGCTTGAATCAACGCCATCAGTCTGGCCCGCATTCAGGAAGAGTGGTTAGACAGGCAGCGGTCCCGCACTACAGTGAGACCCACTACTACACCGGCGACTGCCAGGAAGGACCCGCTGGTAGCCGGACGGCCTACGGTGATGCGACTGTCGTGGGGTGAGTTACAAGCAAGAAAAGAGAAGGGACTCTGTTTCAACTGTGACGAGAAATTCACGGCGGGCCATAAATATCAGAAGATACAAGTGTTTATGTTACATGACGATGTGCGGGATGAGCCGAGCCCAGAGGAGCAGCTCCCCACCGAAGACTTCGATCTGACCGAGTTCGGGGTTTCCCTACATGCTATGGAAGGGTGTACCCCTCCTCCACTCACTATGCGACTTGCGGGGAAGATCAAACAAGAGAAAGTGACGATTTTGGTGGACAGTGGGAGTACGCACAATTTCATCCGTCCTGACGTGCCCCAGCGGGTTGGGCATGTGATTGATACGGGGGCTGCCTTCCAGGTTGTCGTAGCGGACGGCAGCAAGTTGCAGTGCGAAGGTGTGTTAAAAGGGGTGGAACTAGGGATACAGGGATACTCGGGCTGCACGGATGTTTATCTTTTACCCATTCGGGGCACAGACGTGGTACTGGGAGTTCAGTGGCAGCAGCAGCTGCGACGGGTCACTTTTGATTGGGATCGGATGACGATGGAATTCATGCAGCAGGGAAAGCAGTTCTGTTTGAAGGGACTCACATCTTCGCCAGTTAAGGAAGTATCTCTTCGGAGCATGCAGCGACTCGGGGAGGCAGGAAGCTTGATGGCGGTACTTTTGGGGGTGAGGTCGGATGAGGCCGAGCCATCTGAGGTGCCCATAAAGATGCAGTCCCTTGTGGAGGAATATGCTGACATTTTCCAGGAGCCACGCACACTCCCGCCGTCACGGTTTCGGGATCATCAGATTGTACTCAATGTAGGGGCGGAGCCTACTAATATCCGCCCATATCGATACTCGCACATGCAGAAGGCTGAGATTGAGTGCAGCGTTCGGGAGATGCTCGATGCGGGAATCATCCGGCCCAGCACGAGCTCATTCTCGGCCCCGATCATTCTGGCCAAGAAAAAGGATGGATCGTGGCGGTTTTGTGTGGACTATCGTGCACTGAACAAGCGCCACCCTAAAGAATAAGTTTTTGATTCCATTGATTGAAGAACTGTTGGACGAGTTACACGGGGCGACGCGGTTCACCAAGCTTGACCTTCGGTCGGGTTACTACCAGATCCTCATGTGGGAAGAAGACATCCACAAGACGGCCTTCAGGACTCACAATGGGCACTATGAGTTTTTGGTGATGGCCAACGGGTTGACCGGCGGGTCATCCACCTTCCAGGCTAATATGAACGAGATCTTCCGCCTGCTCCTTCGCCACTTCATGCTGATTTTTTTCGATGACATCCTCATATACAGTGCTAGTTGGGAAGAGCACTTACGCCATGCCACACAGGTCTTCTCCCTGCTACGCAAGCATCAGCTCTATGCCAAGCGGTCGAAGTGTTCGTTCGGTTCAAGAGGAGGTGGAGTACTTGGGTCATTTAGTCTCAGCTGCAAGAGTTAAAGCCGACCCTCGGAAGATTGAGAGCATGGTTTCTTGGCCGCGGCCCCAGACTATACGGGACTTGCGGGGCTTCTTGGGTCTCACAGGCTACTATCGGCGTTTTGTGCGGGACTACGGCAAGATTGCCAGGCCGCTGACCTAGTTACTGCAGAAGGACGCTTTTTCGTGGCAGGAGGAGGCTGAGGCGGCTTTCCAGGCACTCAAACGGGCTGTGACAACTACGTCGATCTTGGCACTTCTGGATTTCACCAAGGAGTTCGTCGTCGAGACGGACGCGTCGGGAGTGGGCCTGGGTACTGTGTTGATGCAGGAAGGGCGGCTGATAGCCTTCTATATCAAGGCACTGGCTCCTCAGACATTGGGATTGTCCGCTTATGAGAAGGAGATGTTGGTCGTTATTCACGTTGTGGCTCTGTGGCGACCTTATCTGCTGGGGCGACACTTCAAGATTCGAACGGACCATCAGAGTTTGAAGCACTTCTTGGAACAGTGGATATCCTATCCTCTCCAACAGAAGTGGGTCACCAAACTTCTGGGGTACGACTATGAGATTGCCTACCGCCAAGGCCGGGACAATCGAGTTGTCGATGCCTTATCCCGCTTACCGTAGGGCACACTCGCTCAGATTTCTACACCCCTGCTGGACTCCATGGATGAGATACAGGACGAGGTGGAGCGCGACTCGGAGCTCCGACCTATTGTGGACGCTCTCTGACGGGCACTGGAGATGGTTTCGGGTTATCATCTTCGGAATGACCGGTTGTACTTTCGGGACCGCGTAGTCATTCCTTCTCAGTCAGCATGGCGGACAGTTATGATGCACGAGTTCCATTCCTCGCCGACGGGTGGCCATGTCGGTCTCTCCCACACCCTTCAGCGTGCGCGGGACGACGTCTTCTGGAAAGGTATGCAGCGTGATATTCAGTTGTTTGTTCGACAGTGTGACATATGTCAGCGCCAGAAGTATGAGACGACTTCCCCCGCCGGCTTGCTTATACCGTTGGAGATCCCTCATCAGGTCTGGGATACCGTTTCCATGGATTTCATTGATGGGTTGCCCAAGTCTCAGGGCAAATCCGTGATTTTGGTGGTTGTCGATAAATTATCCAAGTACGGGCACTTCATCGCTCTGAGCCATCTGTACACTGGCTCCTCAGTTGCCGCTACATTTGCCCCGGAGGTTGTCAGGTTGCATGGCATCCCACGGGCGATCATTTCAGATCGCGGTCTGACCTTTATGGGAACATTTTGGCGAGAACTCTTCCGTTTACAGGGCACGTCACTACGGTTCAGCACAGCTCACCATCCGCAGACGGATGGCCAGACGGATGGCCAGACGGAGGTTCTTAATTGGGGGCTGGAGACTTGCGTTGTTTTGTCCTGGATGAGCCGTGTACTTGGGCAGGGTGGTTACATTGGGCCGAATACTGTTACAACACTTCCTACCACTCTGCCAGCAAAATGACCCTGTTCGAGGTCGTATACGGCCGGCCACCACCCTCCTTGACCAGCTATGAGTCGGGGAGAACGGCGCTTCCCGCCGTGGACCGAGCCCTCCGAGATCGTGATTGCACTATTGCTACTTTACGGGAGAATCTGCGGGCAGCACAGGATCGCATGAAGGCACAGGAGGACAAACATCGCACAGACCGCGAGTTTCAGGTGAATGATGAGGTCTTTCTCAAGCTCTGTCCCTACAGGCAATTGTCTGTCGCCCAGCGGACGAATCACAAGTTGGCCCCCGTTACTATGGGCCCTTTCGGATTGTTTGCCGGGTTGGCCCGGTTGCTTACACGTTGGCACTACCCGAGGGGTCGCGGATACACCCGACCTTTCATGTTTCCCTGCTGAAGAAGATCGGCGCCTCCATCCAGGCAAGCCCTCTTCTGCCTGAGGCTACCGCTGCGGGCGAACTACGACCGTTACCTGAGGAGGACCTGTTGCTTAGGTGGAAGCATCGCGCGACCGAGTACCGTCCTGAAGTACTGGTTAAGTGGCACAACATGACTGCGGTGGACAACACTTGGCTGGATCTGATGGAGTTTCGCGAGCTGTACCCTGACTACCACCTTGGGGACAAGTTGGTTCTTGATGGGGTAGGGAATGTTACACCTCCGGACGGCACCCGCTTAATTGGGCGTCAATACACACGTCGACACAAGAGGTGAAGGCAACAACGGGGCTGAACCGGGCTAAATGGTGGATCGGGGGGGCTGAACAACCCGGTTCAGCCCCCATTAGGGTCGGTCGGCCCCCTTGGCCGGCCAGCCTTGGTCCGAGTATAAATATACCCGAACCCCCTCTTAAGGAGCTATGCAAGATTATTATCAGGTATCATCTCCTAACCTTAATTTCTCCTCTTAGTCTCTTAGTTCTCTAGATCTATCTCTCTCTCCCATCTTCTCCTTAACATGTTATCTTTTGTATTTCCTTGTTTGAGTGATTTTTGTATTTCCTTGTTTGGTTGCCTTCTGATGCATCCTTCGTCGCATCCTAAATTACCTAATTTATTTTTCAGTAGTTATTTATGAGAATGTATTTCTTTCGCGCTTTTCTTTGTAGTGGGTTGGCTCAGCGGGTTAACCGTCCGGTGAGACCCTGAATAAATAGGTCTGACAATTTTAATAGTAAGAACAAGTAGGGGCAAGCTTAAAGTATCTAAAATGCATAGAAATAAAATTAATGGCAACAAAAAAATGGGCAACATATTATGTGCAATATCGCCGGACAATATTTTGGAAACAATTTATTTGGAATTGTACATCCAAACAATTGGCATATATTTGGAAACAATTTATGTGCAATATTTTGGTACACATTTGGAAGAGGAAATCAAGGCAAAAAATCAAATTCCTCCTATTAAATTGTTGCAGGTGAAAAAGAAAAGGGGGCCGGATAGAAACAGGGAACGAAGTCTTCTTCGTTCTCCCTGTATTGCTGGTAACTACCCCGACCAGCGCTACTCCTCCACCGCCAATCCAGGAGCTGCCCGTTCCGATCAAGCTTCAGCAAGATCCTCCTGTCGACGTTGTCTCCCGCCGAAGTGCCACTGTTGGGCCATCGTCGACACCGGCCACCCTAGCCCGATGACCCAGAGCATCACCTCTTTGAAGACATCGGCCGACGCTGGTTCCTCCGCCGCATCCCCTCTGCTGCTGGGCCGGTGTCGACTACGGAAGACTTCAATCAGCCGATCCCGTGCAGTGTTGGAGCCAACAAACTACAGCCCAGCCCGGTTCGCCAGTGGGAGCCCAAGCTCGTGGTGGCTGTATTTGGACAGTTCAAACCCATTTCCACCATGGTATCTTTGATCTTTGCTCACCCAAGCATTTTATCAGTTCGTGCTTGTGAACGTACTGTTATTCGTTGTACGAAATTAAAAATCTGGATCTTTAAATCAAGAATTTTTCTCAAATAACGATTAACGATCTTACGACGTTCAGACGTTGGAAATAATTACGGGCGCAAGCTTTGATTTTAGCCACTCGGCCCCTCTTTAAAGTCTTAAAATCAACTTATTTTAAAAATAATATTTTTATTTTATAACAAATAAAAATATTTTTTCGCTTAAAATTGATTTTATTTCAAAACCCTAAATCAAGTTTACATCAGTTTGGTATCAGAGGTAGTCGACTCACTCCTAATGTGAGTCGGTCGATCCGGATTTCTCGTTTTATGAAAAAAATAATAATAAAAAAAATTATGCCCCTTTTAAAATAGAGACTTTTTTTTTATTTTTTGTTTTTTTTTAAAGCTCTTTATTTTATTTTTATTTTTTTAAAAAAAAATGTCATCCCTTTTTATTTCAAATTTAAGCTAAAAAAGGAGTATTTTAAAATCAATTAAAATAATTTTTGAGAGATTAAAACACATTCAAAGGTGATAATGGCTGATCATTTGAAGAAGAATATAAAAGATATAAATGCTCGAATTAAAAAATTAACAGAGATAATAGCTTCTCTCCCTAACATAAATCTCTTATTGCAAGGAGAGAACACTAACCATAAGAGCTTAGAGCACACACATCCGAGTGATTTTTGTGGACGCTTAGGACCCGATGAATGTCTAGATTGGTGTCATGACATGGAGTATTATTTTAAGTAGTAGCGAGGTACCTTTGGGTAGCCAACTCGAGTATGTGACCCGTAGACTTAAAGGACCCGCCCTAGATTGGTGGAAACAACTTCAACGAATGAGAGATAAGTTGTGGTTGCCTCCAATCACTACTTGGATTGAGTGCAAATCAGAGCTGCGCAAACACTATGTCTCTCTCGACTACCTCCACACTTTATATCTTAGATTTCAAAATCTACAACAAAGAGATTTGTCGGTTGATGAGTACAATAGAGAATTTCTAGTCCTTCAGTTTAGATTAGATATTCAGGAGGGTGATGAAATGATTGTAACCCGTTACCTGCACGGGTTACACTACCCCATTACGGTTCAACTAGAGCTGCACAGCTATCGCATTTTAGAAGAAATTTCTAGTATGGCCCTTAAGGTGGAGTCTGAGTTTAGGTCTACTGCTAGACCCCTCACTAGTTTCGTCGTTTCCCCCACTTTTAAGGATATAGATTCCCGTAGTGTTATCACCCCCATGAGCACACTATCTCGATTTAGCTCCACAGTAGCAATCCCTCCAGTTGAGGAGTCTCTTCCTGAGCCCTCGCTTCAGGAAAAGGAGTTTCTTCCTCCTACTTATGTGATCACAATTAAAGTTGAGACTCCGCTTGCACCCACTGAATCACCAACTGTCGTCACTGAGTCTCTTCCCAAGCCCCTGCTCCAGGAAGAAGAACTTATTAGTGATGAGTCCCTCACCTCGGATGACACCAATTCGATCTTACTTCTCCCAGAAGAAGTATTAGCTAGTGTGAGCCCCACACCTTAGGTGTCATAGACTCAAGTTATGTATGTCCTGAGTCTCCTAGCCCACTACAACCACCAATACGTGAGTCTATTGACATTATGTTTGATGGTCACCCACCCATGGCACTAGTGTCACCACCATCTATTAATTTCGTATTTAAAGAGCATCATTTTATGTTATTTCATGATTCTATAAATATAAATATATTTAAAAATATATATTTTCAAATTATCGATATTTTTAAGAAAACTCAAGTTTTAAGGATAATAAGAACTCCAAAATTTTTCACACCCAATAAGGATACACACTTTAAAGGTTTCTCTAGAAACTTTTAAAAAATAAAATAGGACTCAATTTTAATATTCGTAAGTCTAATATAAGCGGATTTGGGAAGTTACAACAATATATTGAGTGTTTTATATCGATTTTTTGGGATATATTAAGGGGTCGAATTGACATCAAACTTAAGTTTAGTAGTGCGTATCACTCTCTAACTGATGAACTAACTGAAATCGCTAATAAGAGTTTGAAGAACTTTTTAGGCATTTAATCGGGAGAATCTAAAGCAATGGGATTTTGTACCTCCACAAGCAAAATTCACAAATAATAATTCTAAACGCCGCTCTATTACTATATCTCCTTTCGAGATTTTTCATGCATTGTCCCGCCCACCTAACCGTCATCATCTTTCATTCCATGAATGTATTTCTTTTGATCTGCAAGCACACATTAATTATTTAAACGAATTGCATAAAATTACTGCTAATATTTTGCGAGCAACCTTTGAACACTACAAACTCACGGTCGGTCGTTATTGACGTGAGTTGTACTTTTCAAAGGGAGTTCTGGTGATAGTTTACTGCCGGAGGTTTGGTTCTAGTTCATGATCAGAAGTGTTTTGGGCCACCAGTTGAGCCACCCGTCAAGGCTCCAGATATTCCACTCGATCTAGCACCAGCGATTGTTGGAACCAACAAAGCCGGCTCCTCCTAAAGCTCGGATCTAAGGTTGCAGTCTACACCTACTCTCTTTGGACCACGCTCCCAATAGGATTCTTGGAAAAACAGACCGAGGGCTTCAGCTCGGAGGTCCCACCTCTTACCCGGAAGAACTTGTGATTCTCCCCCTCCCTAGCCAATGCTGAGCTAGGTGCCTGAAGGTGAGAGAAAAAGAGGGGTTCCAATGCCTCTCTCTCAGACACCTTACCGGTCTATTTATAGGCCTCAAGATTTGAACTGCAAACAAACCAAATCGAACCACTCATGAAATTACCAGAATACCCTGGGTCGGGTCTGCCAACAGCCAAACTCCGCTATTCTAAAGGGTTATGGGCAGACCACTAAGGGTAAAGGAGTAAAAACCTCTGAAGCTGGGAAAAAAGAACCGTTTTCCACCTGAATCGGTCTTTGCACATTAATTGAACCGGTCCTCCAACTTCCTGCTGAACCGGTGATTGGCGAGAGCGCCGCCCCCGCGGGCGAGAGCGCCACCTGGGTTCGTCTCGCCTAGCGCGAATGGATCCTCTCTTGGGCCCGTCTCGCCTAGCGCGAGTGGATCCTCTCTTGGGCCCGTCTCGCCTAGCGCGAGTGGATCCTCCCTTGGGTCCGTCTCGCCTAGCGCGAACGGATCCTCTCTTGGGTCCGTCTCGCCTAGCGCCTTATCTGCTCCCGGGGTCCTTCTATCCCCTCTTTTCCGAGTCCTCCTCGTGCGAGCCCGAGGTTGTACAGCGATCATGTTAGATCTCTCCAACGCTGGTTTTTGCAAAGTCTAGTCAGGGTCGAGCTCTTTCAACCCCGGGAGAATTGATGCATCATTCGTCGCATCCTAAATTACTTATTTTATTTTTCAGTAATTATTTATGAGCATGTATTTCTTTCGCGCTTTTCTTTGTAGTGGGTTGGTTCAGTGGGTTAACCGTCCGGTAAGACCCTGAATAAATACGTCTGATAATTTTAATAGTTAGAACAAGTAGGTCCTAAAATACTTTGGAGTAGTCCCTGCGCAACTGAACCCTAACGCCATCTCGGTGCTTGTCGCCTTCGCCAGCTACATGCGCCGGGAGCGCATCGAGTTTAGTCTGACCGTCTTCCGCAAGCTGTTTATCTACCATGCGAATCACGACGGAGTGTCTTACTTCACAGGGCAAGGTCTCAAGGTTTGCGAGACGCCTAACAAAAATCATCATTGGCTCACCCGCTTTCGCCTTCATTCGCGGCAATTTCGGAGGCATCCCGCTGGCACCCGTGTCGCCCGCTGAAACATTCTATGCGACTCCCCAAGTTGGGGGTACAGATAAACTCCTCTGCGACTTCTTCACCGGCAAGAACTTCGAGGTCCAATTCTTGAGACGTGGCCTCGACTCCCTTCTTCCTGTACTCCCTGGCGAAGGTAGACTCGCCCCCCTTTGTTTTCATCTTCATTTTTATTTATTTGTAGTGTCTCATCTCGCCTATTATAGGAGAGAGGAATGTTCCCATTCGCCCACCCTACAAAAGTAGCATCAAGCCATCCAAGGACGTCGCTCTCGCAAGCATGGCGGCTGAAGCGGCCAAAGAATCGCTGGCCCCCTCCCTAAAGAAGAGGTCGGCCGAAGGCTCTGCCCCGCCTTGCCTGAGCCCCGCAAAAAGGTCAAAGACTAAGAAAGTGGTGCCCCTTCCCGCCGGAAAAGCGAAACAAGTCTACACCGAGCAAGTAGAGGCGCCAGAATCCCTGACCCTTATTTCCCTGGGGTCTCAGTCTCCCGGGTCACCTCCTCGGTTTCCTTCTCAGCGTGTCGTCTCGCCTACTGGCGAGACGAGTCGGTCTACCCGGCCCGCTGACACCCTCCCTCAATCATCTAAATCCCCCTCTCGCGAGGTGGGCTCTTCCAGTCGCCCTGACCCTTCTGCCCATCAAAATTTCAACATGGGTCCGGTGATCTTGGATGCTGCCAACGACCCGACTCTGATATGGGATAAGGGGGAGAACCGCGTCTCCCTCTCGACCCTCCTTCCCCCCTGGACGGAGCAGGACAAGCCTACTGGCCATGCCTTCTCCCTGGGCTTTGGCCTTTATGGTGGTTCAGAGCCAGATCCCGCCGGCGAGCCTCCTTCTCGAGACTTAATCCTGAGGGCTGCGCACTCTCAACTGCGCTCCCTGGAGCTCTCGCACCGACTCTCGCGCCGCCTGATTTATAATAATCAAAGCTGGAAGGAATCTGAGGCGAAGCTGGCGGCGGAGCGCGAGAAGTCTGGACATCTTGAAAAGAGGTTGGCCGTGGCGGAGAACCTTCTCGCCAAGGCTCGGGGCGGTGTGGTGAGTTCTTCCGTACCCTTAGCTTATGTTTTATGTACCCCAAATCTCATCTAACGAATGGGCCTCTCGCAGGATGCCGAGACGGCCGATAGAATGCACTCGCGCATAGCAACCTTGGAAGCAGAGGTTAAGGGCCTGGAATCACAGGTCACCCGGCTTCAGAATGCTGCCCTCTCGCCTTCACGCGTGACGATTCCCCAACCTTCTCCTCCCCATTATTCTCATGAGGAGGTCGAGGAACTCTGCAAAGACGCCAACATTAGAACAGCTGAGCTGATCATGAAGATGATGAAAGAAATGGGGGTTATCACGGAGGGCTGCGAGGATGTCACCGCTCGCGACCTCGTGCCGGAGATTTACGGCGAGGAGGGAGATGGCTCGTCATCAAGCGCGGAAGAGTAGGAGATATCTGGAGAAAAGCCTAGGATCGCATTTCAACTCTTTTTTTTTGTATACACATTTTGTATTAAGACATTTTTGTATTAAGACATTTTATCATTTTTGTAAAAGGAGCCCTTCCGGACAAGTTAGACCTTAATGCTTGGTCATGTTTCTTTATACGTGAGACGTCTCGGCTCTCTTTTGTTTTTCCAATATACTTGTTTTCTCTTTCCAACACCGAGTGAGCCTACAGCCCTGCCAGCTTGATGAAAGCCTGGTCAGCGGGTCTGCTCGGGGTCTCCCATCCAAACAACCTCCAACCACCGAGTGATCCTACAGCCCTGTCAGCTTGATGAGAGCCTGGTCAGCGGGTCTGCTCGGGGTCTGCTCGGGGTCTCCCCTCCAAACAACCTCCAACCACCGAGTGAGCCTACAACCCTGCCAGCTTGATGAGATCCTGGTCAGCGGGTCTGCTCGGGGTCTCCTCACCAAACAACCTCCAACCACCGAGTGAGCCTACAGCCCTGCCAGCTTGATGAGAGTCTGGTCAGCGGGTCTGCTCGGGGTCTCCTCTCCAAACAATCTCCAACCACCGAGTGAGTCTACAGCCCTGCCAGCTTGATGAGAACCTGGTCAGCGGGTCTGCTCAGGGTATCCTCTCCAAACAACCTCCAACCACCGAGTGAGCCTACAGCCCTGCCAGCTTGATGAGAGCCTGGTCAGCGGGTCTGCTCGGGGTCTCCTCTGCAAACAACCTCCAACCACCGAGTGAGTATACAGCTCTGCCAGCTTGATGAGAGCCTGGTCAGCGGGTCTGCTCGGGGTCTCCCCTCCAAACAACCTCCAACCACCGAGTGAGCCTACAGCCCTGCCAGCTTGATGAGAGCCTGGTCAGCGGGTCTGCTCGGTGTCTCCTCTCCAAACAACCTCCAACCATCGAGTGAGACTACAGCCCTGCCAGCTTGATGAGAGTCTGGTCAGCGGGTCTGCTCGGGGTCTCCTCTCCAAACAACCTCCAACCACCGAGTGAGCCTACAGCCCTGCCAGCTTGATGAGAGTCTGGTCAGCGGGTCTGCTCGGGGTCTCCTCTCCAAACCAACCTCCAACCATCGAGTGAGCCTACAGCCCTGCCAGCTTGATGAGAGCCTGGTCAGCGGGTCTGCTCGGGATCTCCTCTCCAAACAACCTCCAACCACCGAGTGAGCCTACAGCCCTGCCAGCTTGATGAGAGCCTGGTCAGCGGGTCTGCTCGGGGTCTCCTCTCCAAACAACCTCCAACCACCGAGTGAGCCTACAGCCCCGCAAGCTTGATGAGAGCCTGGTCAGCGGGTCTGCTCGGGGTCTCCTCTCCAAACAACCTCCAACCACCGAGTGAGCTTACAGCCCTGTCAGCTTGATGAGAGCCTGGTCAGCGGTCTGCTCGGGGTCTCCCCTCCAAACAACCTCCAACAACCGAGTGAGCCTACAGCTCTGCCAGCTTGATGAGAGCCTGGTCAGTGGGTCTGCTCGAGGTCTCCTCTCCAAACAACCTCCGACCACCGAGTGAGCCTACAGCCCTGCAGCTTGATGAGAGCCTGGTCAGCGGGTCTGCTCGAGGTCTCCTCTCCAAACAACCTCCGACCATCGAGTGAGCCTACAGCCCTGCCAGCTTGATGAGAGCCTGGTCAGCGGGTCTGCTCGGGGTCTCCTATCCAAACAACCTCCAACCACCGAGTGAGCCTACAGCCCTGCCAGCTTGATGAGAGCCTGGTCAGCGGGTCTGCTCGGGGTTTCCTCTCCAAACCAACCTCCAACCACCGAGTGAGTCTACAGCCCTGCCAGCTTGATGAGAGCCTGGTCAGCGGGTCTGCTCGGGGTCTCCTCTCCAAACAACCTCTAACCACCGAGTGAGCCTACAGCCCTGTCAGCTTGATGAGAGCCTGGCAGCGGGTCTGCTCGGGGTCTCCTCTCCAAACAACCTCCAACCACCGAGTGAGCCTACAGCCCTGCCAGCTTGATGAGAGCCTGGTCAGCGGGTCTGCTCGGGGTCTCCTCTCCAAACAACCTCCAACCACCGAGTGAGCCTACAGCCCTGCCAGCTTGATGAGAGCCTGGATCAGCGGGTCTGCTCGGGGTCTCCTCTCCAAACAACCTCCAACCACCGAGTGAGCCTATAGCCCTGCCAGCTTGATGAGAGCCTGGTCAACGGGTCTGCTCGGGGTCTCCTCTCCAAACCAAAGTAATCTCGTTACGCGAAACGGATATCTGAACTTGTATTGTATTTAAAAATCGTGCCAAGTTCACAGGTATATATATAAAAAAAACGAAAGTATTCCATCTCGGGAGAAATAAACCATAGATATGAAAAAGACAGCATCAAGGGTAAAATCGTTTTAGATCATCGCCGCTTCGGGCGCGATCGAGGGATACCCCGTCCACATCCTGGAGGTGGTACCCTCCTGACTTTAAGACCTCCTTTATTATAAAAGGGCCTTCCCAGCTGGGGTTGAGCTTCCCCACGGAGGCCCCTCTACCTGCCGCATCCACTTTCTTGAGGACCAAGTCTCCCTTCTCGAACTGCTTGACTCTAACGTGCTTGTCAAAATATCTTGACATCCGGCGCTTGACCTCCTCCTGCCGGATGGACGCTAGCTCTCTAAGTTCCTCCACCAAGTCAAGAGAGAGCCTTTGCTCCTCCCCGTTGTCTGCCTCCCATTCTTCATTTCCCTTTCTCGCTGCTGTCACCCTAGGTGACTCAACCTCGAATTCAACTGGTATGACGGCCTCTGAGCCATGGGAAAGTTTAAATGGTGTCTCTCCCGTGGCGGTACTCGGCGTAGTCCTCAAGACCCAGAGGACGGATGGGAGTTGCTCCACCCAACTTCCCCTTAGGTTTTCTACCTTCTTCTTCAAGAGATTCACGATGACCTTGTTTGCGGCTTCCACCAGCCCATTGCTTCGAGGGTGATGCACCGAGGCGAACCGAAGGTCTATACCTAGTCGGACACAAAAGTCCACGAATTCTCTACTGGCGAACTGTGGTCCATTATCCATGACAATGGCCAAAGGGAGCCCATGCCTGCAGACGATCTCCCCCCATACGAAGCTTTTGACCACCTGAGACGTCACTTTTGCCAACGCCTTCACCTCCAGCCACTTTGAAAAATAGTCCACCATGACCAGCAGGAACCTCCTCTGGCCACTGGCTTGGGGAAATGGCCCTACCAGATCTAGCCCCCATATGGCGAAAGGCCAGGGATCCGTAATCGTGCGCAATCTTTGGGCCGGGAGGAGTTGAAGAGGAGCAAATTCCTGGCACTTCCTGCATCTTTTTGCGAATTCCTCAGCATCCTTCCTAAGAGTGGGCCAGAAATAGCCCTGCCTCAGCACCCTGCTTTCCAAGGTCCGACTCCCGGAATGGCTGTCACACTCCCCCGAGTGAATCTCCTCCAGCACTCTTGCGACCTCCTTTTCAGACACACACCGAGCCAGCAGGCCTGACAGCGTCTTACGGTATAAGGTTCCCTCTTTCACCAGGTAATATGCCGATTTGTATCTGACCTGCTTTTTCTCAAGGTCTCCCCCTGGTAATCGTCCGGTCGTCAAGAAGGCGATAAATGGGTCCATCCAGGACCCCTGCTGGTCAACTTCCATCAATTCCCCCTCTTCTATGGAAGGCCTGAAGAGTTTTGTCATGGTTCCTCCGGCCCAAGGACCGTGCTTAGCGAGCAAATCTGCCCGAGTATTTTCTTCCCTAGGGACGTGTTGAACTGAGAAGCCGCGGAATTGTCCGATGATACTTTTTACCTTCATTAAGTACGATTGGAGGGTGGGTTCTCTTACTTCAAATTCCCCCTTGATGTGTCCTGCAACTAACATAGAATCAGTAGAGACTTTGATGTCTTGTATGCCGAGCTCACGGGCCAACCTCAACCCTGCTATGATGGGTTCGTATTCGGCCTGATTGTTGGTGAGAGGGAAATGAATCTTCAGGGCCTGTTCGATCCGGGTTCCCTCGGGACTTACCAAAATTATCCCACCCCCAAAAGAGCTCCTTCCCGAGGCCCCGTCTACGAGCATCTCCCAAGCCATTACGGGAGATACCTCGGCCTCCTTGACTTCCACCACGTAATCTACCAAGAAATCCGTCACTGCTTGCGCTTTGATGGCCACCCGAGGAACGAAAACAAGATCGAACTCACTGAGTTCTATTGACCATTTGGCTAACCTCCCAGAGTGCTCTACCCCCTCCAGAATACGGCGGAGAGGGTGGTCTGTCACGACCTGGATGGAATGGGCCTGGAAGTACGGTCTGAGCTTCCGGGCTGAGATGACAAGGGCAAATGCTAGTTTCTCTAGGATAGGGTATTTTAGTTCTGCCTCTTTGAGGACCCTGCTCACGTAATAGATTGGGAACTGTTTCTTACCTTCTTCCCGTACGAGGACCGAACTCACCGCTCCTGCCCCCACTCCCAAGTACAAGGACAAAATCTCTCCCTCCCGTGGTCCTTGGAGTAGCGGTGCCTTGGTGAGTTGTTGCTTCAGGGCTAAAAAGGCCTTCTCACAGTCTGAGGTCCACTCGAATTTCTTTCTCCCTCTCAACGTTCGAAAGAAAGGTGAGCACCTTTCTCCTGCTCTGGAAAGAAACCTGCTTAACCCAGCCAACTTGTTGGTGAGACGCTGAACCTCTTTGGCATTCTTCGGAGATCCCAGTTCTAGGATTGCCTTGACTTTATCCGGGTTAGGCTCTACTCCTGATGGGGTGAGGAGGTGTCCTAAGAACTTTCCCCTGCTGGCCCCGAATACGCATTTAAGGGATTGAGTCTCATTTTGTATTTCCTTATGGTCGCAAAGGTTTCTTCTAGATCCACAACATGGGACTTGAGGTCTTGGCTCTTGATCATCAAGTCGTCTACGTAAACTTCAAGGTTCCGTCCCTTTTGCTTTCGGAAGATCCGATCCATCATCCGTTGGTAGGTTGTCCCCGCATTCTTCAACCCAAAGGGCATCATGTTGTAGCTGAAGCATCCATCTTCGGTGATAAAGGTGACATCCTTGATGTCTGGAGGATGCATGCGTATTTGATGATATCCTGAAAAGGCATCTAGAAAACTCATTAGTGAAAAACCGACGGCTGAATCGACCAGCGCGTCGATTCGAGGCAAAGGATAACAATCCTTAGGGCATGCTTTATTTAAAAGGGAGAAGTCGATACACATCTTCCACTTCCCCTCCCCCTTTTTCACCATTACAACATTACTCACCCACCCCGGATATTTATTTGCGGATATAAATCCCGCCTGGAGTAGCTTTTCCACCTCATCTCTGATAGGCCTAGCCATCCGAGAAGCGATGGCCCTCTTCTTCTGCTGGATGGGGCGAACCTTGGGGTCAAGGTTGAGACGATGGCACGCCACGTCCGCGTCAATCCCCGGCATGTCGGCCGCACTCCAAGCAAAGATGTTGATGTTTTCCTGCACGCATTTTCGGATTTCTTCCCGGTCTTCGAGGCTGAGCTCTCCACTGACCTTGATCTTCTCCTTTCTCCCCTCCTTCGTATAGATGTCCATCTCTTGTACTTCAACTGCTGCCCTCAGCCTCGAGGGCTCCTCTTCTCCCTCCTGATCCCTCAGACTCTCCTCTTGTTCTCTGGGTTCTCGCTCCTCCACGACCGCCACCGCTTCCCCTGCGAACTTCTCCCCCTCCTCCCCAAGACCTCTTCCCAGCAATGATCCTCTCCTCCCTTCCGGCTGAGCCTCCATCCCGAATGGCTCCTCTACGTCCCTTATCTTTCTTTTCTTCCCTCCAACTTCCTCCACCTCTCTTCCGACTTCCTGTTCTCGTGCCCTTGTTGGTTCCATCGCAATGCCTCTCTCTACTCCAGCCTCCTCTCTCCTCTCCTGCTCCTCTCCATCCACCTGCTCTCCTCCATCCACCTGCTCTCCCGCCATCTCTGGCTCCACCGCAATGTCTCTCTCTACTCCAGCCTCCTCTCTCCTCTCCTGCTCCTCTCCATCCACCTGCTCTCCCGCCATCTCTGGCTCCACCGCAATGCCTCTCTCTACTCCAGCCTCCTCTCTCCTCTCCTGCTCCTCTCCATCAAACTGCTCTCCTCCATCCACCTGCTCTCCCGCCATCTCTGGCTCCACCGCAATGCCTCTCTCTACTCTAGCCTCCTCTCTCCTCTCCTGCTCCTCTCCACCCACCTGCTCTCCTCCATCCACCTGCTCTCCCGCCATCTCTGGCTCCACCGCAATGCCTCTCTCTACTCCAGCCTCCTCTCTCCTCTCCTGCTCCTCTCCATCCACCTGCTCTCCTCCATCCACCTGCTCTCCCGCCATCTTCCTCTCTAGCTCTTCTGCATCACTCTTCCACGAGATGGTGTTTACTGCCGTCACATAGCATTCTCGGGCTGTCTTCGGGTCTCCCCGCACCCTGATCTGCGTTCCCCCTGAATTGAGCTTTAAGCACTGATGGAAAGATGATGGCACGCATCTGAAAGCGCTGATTAAAGGGCGCCCAAAGATAGCGTTGTAACTGCTGGGGGGCGTCCACTATCACAAAGCGGCAATTTCTGGACAGCCCTCCCAGAGTCACCTGGAGTCCCACTCCACCCTCGACCTCCTTCCTTTCTCCTGAGAATCCGAACAGCGGTCCATTTGCTGCCAACACTCTCCTGGCCTCTACCCTCATCTCGTTGAATGCCTTCTTGAAAATGACATTTACCGAGCTCCCATTATCTACCAAGATCCTTGACACCGTGAAGTTTTCGATTGCGGTCCGAATTACCAAGGCATCACAGAACGGATCCTCGTGATCCGGCAAGTCCTTCCTATAAAAAGTGATCTTCTCGTCCGGGGGCGGGGCTTGCGACGTCGAAGCAACGCCCCGACGATACATGGTATGAAGGCTGGCCTTGCGGGTAGCCTCAATCCCCACCCCCCACCCCCCCATGGATCACCCTGATCCCCCTCGATCCCCCACGTCCGATCGGTCCACGCATCGGTCCTCCTCCCCCGTTCCAGTCATCTCTACTATCCGCACTGGTAGCTGCTGCTCGCCCGCTCTTCTCCTCCCTTTTAATTCTAGAAATTCTGGACAGGTAGCCGTCGGGTGGCCCTCCTCCTCGTGGAAGTCACAGAATGGCACGACTACCTCTCCCTCCTGCCTCCCTTCTTGGGGGTTCCTCCTTCTCCCTGCTCCTGCTCCTGCTCTCCCTCGCTCTCTTCCTCTTCCTCGCCCCCGGCCTATGGCCATAGCTTGCTGAGGCGGGGGTGGGAGTGGTCTTGGACCATGTCCCCACCATGGTTGGTGTAATCTTCCTGGTCCTCCCTGGTAGTAGTTCCTTCCTCCCGGAGGAAAACCCCTTCCTTGCCCTTGAACAGGGCCTCCCGGTTGCCTCCAACCCAACTCCTGATGCGCCGGCCCCCTTGGCTCCTCCCTCCTCCTTCCTTCCTGCTGCCTCGCTCCTCCTGATTCTCTCGACTCCACTTCTGTCAACCTTACCAATTTTTTAGCAAACGCTGGGTTTGCCGCCTCCATCGCTATCTCTTTTGCTGCATTTTCCATCAACCCTTCCAATGATAACGGCGCCTTCCTGGTCAGGCTCATCTTGAAGAAGCCTTCCTTTAGTCCCACCGTAAAGGCCATCTGAAGAGCGAATCCCGGCACCTCCTGGATGTCTAGGATTTCTTCTTGGAAACGATCCACGTACTGGGCCAAGGACTCCTCGGCCTTCTGCTTGATCAAGAAAATGGACTCCGGGTTTTTCTTCCTCTTCTTAGAGGTCGAAAAGCGTAATTGGAAAATCCTACTCAAGTCCTCGAAACCGCAGATCGATCCCGCCGGGAGTTGATGAAACCAGTCCCGGGCTTTGTCCTTCAAAGTGATGGCAAAAAGGCGGCACTTGAACGCGTCTGTCATTGGTCTGATGGAGACCGCGTCCTCAAACCACTGCAGATGCTGGAGAGGGTCGTCCTTTCCCACGTAATAGGTCATCTCAGGCTCACGGAATCCCTCCGGGACGGGAGCCGAAAGAATCAATTCACAAAAAGGCGATCCTCTCACCAGGGGTCTCGCCACCTCTACTCGCGCGACGACGTCCCCTGGCGAGACGGCACTCGCCGGGCTGGGGAACAGCTCACTCCCTGCCAGATCTCGCCCGCTTCCTTCCACCTCTTTCTCTTTTCCAGGCCGCCCCCCTGGCGCGTCCTCGCCTACCCTTGCCGAGACGATGCCCTCCTGAGGCGAAAGGCCCGGCGCCTGAGGGAGGGGGGTCGCGCAATCACCTCGCTGCGAGATCTGCTGCAGCATGTCCATAATACCTCCAATGGACGCCATGAACTCCGTTCTCCCAACGTATCCCCCCGGGTTCTGGGACCCACCCTCGTCTTCTCCTCCCTGGTCTCATGCCATGGGGTGGTCCAAAGTTCTTCTGCGTAGGCTGCGATCCACGCTCACCGCACCAAAAATGTTGGAACCAACAAAGCCGGCTCCTCCTAAAGCTCGGATCTAAGGTTGCAGCCTACACCTACTCTCTTTGGACCACGCTCCCAATAGGATTCTTGGAAAAACAGACTGAGGGCTTCAGCTCGGAGGTCTCACCTCTTACCCGGAAGAACTTGTGATTCTCCCCCTCCCTAGCCAATGCTGAGCTAGGTGCCTGAAGGAGAGAGAAAAAGAGGGGTTTCCCAATGCCTCTCTCTCAGACACCTTACCGGTCTATTTATAGGCCTCAAGATTTGAACTGCAAATAACCAAATCGAACCACTCATGAAATTACCAGAATACCCTGGGTCGGGTCTGCCAACAGCCAAACTCCGTTGTTCTGAAGGGTTATGGGCAGACCACTAAGGGTAAAGGAGTAAAAACCTCTGAAGCTGGGAAAAAAGAACCGTTTGCCACCTGAACCGGTCTTTGCACATTAATTGAACCGGTCCTCCAACTTCCTGCCAAACCGGTGATTGGCGAGAGTGCCGCCCCCGCGGGCGAGAGCGCCGCCCCCGCGGGCGAGAGCGCCGCCCCCGCGGGCGAGAGCGCCGCCCCCGCGGGCGAGAGCGCCACCTGGGTTCATCTCGCCTAGCACGAATGGATCCTCTCTTGGGCCCGTCTCGCCTAGCGCGAGTGGATCCTCTCTTGGGCCCGTCTCGCCTAGCGCGAGTGGATCCTCTCTTGGGCCCGTCTCGCCTAGCGCGAGTGGATCCTCCCTTGGGTCCGTCTCGCCTAGCGCGAACGGATCCTCTCTTGGGTCTGTCTCGCCTAGCGCCTTATCTGCTCCTGTGGTCCTTCTAGTCCCCTCTTTTCCGAGTCCTCGTGCGAGCCCGAGGTTGTACAGCGATCATGTTAGATCTCTCCAACGCTGGTTTTTGCAAAGTCTCGTCAGGGTCGAGCTCTTTCAACCCCGGGAGAATTGATGCATCATTCGTCGCATCCTAAATTACCTATTTTATTTTTCAGTAATTATTTATGAGCATGTATTTCTTTCGCGCTTTTCTTTGTAGTGGGTTGGTTCAGCGGGTTAACCGTCCGGTAAAACCCTGAATAAATACGTCTGATAATTTTAATAGTTAGAACAAGTAGGGACAAGCTTAAAGTATCTAAAATGCATAGACTTAAAATTAATAGCAACAAAAAAGGGGGCAACATATTATGTGCAATATCGTCGGACAATATTTTGGAAACAATTTATTTGGAATTGTACAACCAAGCAATTGGCATAGATTTGGAAACAATTTATGTGCAATATTTTAGTACACATTTGGAAGAGGAAATCAAGGCAAAAAATCAAATTCCTCCTATTAAATTGTTGCAGGTGAAGAAGAAAAGAGGTCCAGATAGAAACAGGGAACGAAGTCTCCTTCGTTCTCCCTATATTACCGGTAACTGCCCCGACCAGCGCTACTCCTCCACTGCCAGTCCAGGAGCCGCCCGTTCCGATCAAGCTTCAGCAAGATCCGCCTGTCGACGCTGTCTCCCGCCGAAGTGTCGTTGTTGGGCCGTCGTTGACACCGGCCACCCTAGCCCGACGACCCAGAGCATCACCTCTTTCAAGACACCGGCCGACGCTGGTTCCTCCACCGCATCCCTTCTGCTGTTAGGCCAGAGTCGACTATGGAAGACTTTAATCCAACGATCCCGTGCAGTGTTGGAGCCGACGAACTACAGCCCAGCCCGGTTCGCCAATGAGAGCCCAAGCTCAGCCTGGTGGTACTGTGTTCGGGCAAATTTGGTTCAAACCAATTTCCACCGTGGTATCTTTGCCCTATCTTTGCTCACGCATATTGGCTTTCATTTTATGCAATTCGCTAAATAATTTTAAGCTTGTCTTCGAACATTCAATCTATTTTAATTGTCGTTATTTCATAAATTATTGGTTGTAATTCTGGTTGTGGAAATTACAAATCTCGCGACGGTTCCGATCATTAAACGCTCAAGGGAATTTCTCTAAAATAACGATTAACGATCTTGCGACGTTCAGACATTGGAAATAATTACGCGCGCAAAGCTTCGATTTTAGCCACTCAGCCCATCTTTAAAGTCTTAAAATCAACTTATTTTAAAAATCATATTTTTATTTTATAACAAATAAAAATATTTTTTTGCTTAAAATTGATTTAATTTCAAAACCATAAATCAAGTTTACATCACCCTCCCTCATCTATATAAGGGGTAGGGGTTTATGTGGGAAATTATCTTAGAATGTATGAATTTTTTTTTAGGGTTGCTCCCTAATTTTGTCTCTTTTCTTACTCTTTCCTTCTCGCTCACCCCCGACGGCCCTTCCCCTTGTCGAATTCTTCCTGGAATTTATCTGTGATCCTAACAATTGGTCTGACCTGCCGGATCGCCCACCATCTCGCCGCCGGTACACCAAATATTCGTTCACGGATGTTCCGCTCTTTTCCATAACGCAGCTACAGCACGAATTTTCCCATCCACGCCAGTTTTCCTCCCAATCCCTCCCCAGCGCCTGTTCCGACAAATCATTGACGCGTCGTCCCACAATCCCACTAATTCACGTGTGAAGTCCCCTGCTCCGCTCCACTACAGCCCAATCAGCCTGTCCCGCGCATCCCCCGTTGTTCGCGTCCCGATCCCGACTTGCACCTGTCCGCCGTTCCGCAACCCTGCTCTGTCAAATCCCCACCAGACCGCCTACCCCTCCGACTCTCTCCTCTCCGCTGGTTTCCACCCCCAGATTTGTCGGCCTCCGCCCGGAATCGTAGGATCCTACACAGATCTGTCGGCCTCCTCCCACTGTCACGCCAATCTGCTCGATTCCGCCCAGATTCCGCTCATTTCCACCCTGAACCGCAGCTCACGGTCGTTCCTGCGTCGTTCCTCCGGTTTCCACCCAGCTTCTGTCGCCATCTTCATCAACTACTCCCCCTATCGGTCGTTCCCCGCCAGATCTGCCTTTTCTACGCACCAATCGGTCGGAATCATCTCCAGTCTACCTCCTTAGCAACATGGTCGCCGCCTAATCGGTCGCACCAAGGCCGCTGTTCTTGCCATCGGCGGACACCAACCCTCGACTGGATTTTTTTTGTCGTCGCTGCACAAATCCTAGCTACATGCACCTCTCTCCATATCAAAGACAATCGTCTCCTCGCTCTCGACAAACGGGCCTTCGTAACCTCCTCAAGGCTCCCTTCCCTAGATCGCCTCCATCACGGCTGCCTCCTGCACTATACGAGAGTTATCATGACATGTCGTCCCCAACATTCCGATATGACACCAACTGGCCCCTCCGCCCCGCAGTTGATCCTCACGTCGAAAGCGCACCGTCCGCTAATGTACCACCTCTCTCCACGGTGGTCGTCCCTCCACCGCTTCTGCCACCTCTCTGGTCACCCGCCCCGCAGCCTGCAGTAAACTCGCTATCTCCGCTACCGGCATTTACTCTGCCGGCCCCGGTCCTACTGCCCCCTCCGACCATCTCATTGCCTCCTCTCCTGGCTCGTGCCCCGTCGGCCCCGCCGGCCCCGGCCTTGCCGCTTCAACCGGCTGTATCGGCGCCTCTTCTGTCGCCCCGCGCTCCGCTGACCCCGACGGATCTGTTCCTGCTGTCGGTCCTCGCGTCTCGGACATCCTTGTGGTTGTTGCTCAACATTGCTCTGCCGACCTTGCGGAAGCCCTTACTTTCGCGGTCCATCGTTACGGTGGCGTCGCCGCTACTCGCCAACACCGCCACCGCTACACACTTTTAGGCCTTGTTCTGGCGGGAGTTCAAGGTACCCGATGATCCTCCCGTTGAACTCGCACCGGCCCTTCCGATCCTCTATCGTTCTCAGTGACAAAGCCCTTACTGGGATGGAGCGGAGGACTTCCCGTTGCTCGCCGTACGCCATCAAAATTCTTCAAGATCCCGACAAGGTTAGGGCCTCGACCTTAAGGACAAGGTCGATTTCCAAGGACGATATAGTGTTACGCGGTCACATTCACTCAAGTGGACCCCGCTCGTCAAAATGTATGGAGCGCAATTATGGAATCCTTCATGGTAGCGGGCACATTCACTCAAGTGGACCCCACTCATCATAATTTATGGAGCGCACATATGGAAGCCGTCGTGATCGACCTTCTTATAATTAATTAGTATGAATTAATCAATTGATATTAATTAATTCATACCTAATTAATAGCAATCAATTAAGTTAATTATTTTGTATTTCCTTATTGGGTTGCCTTTTGTATTTCCTTATTTGAGTGGCTTTTTTATTTTCTTGTTTGGTTGTCCTCCCTCATCTAAATAAGGGAAGGGGTTTATGTGGGAAGTTATCTTGGAATGTATGAAGGTTTTTTTAGGGTTGCTCCCTAATTTCGTCTCTTTTCATACTTCTTCCTTCTCGCTCACCACCACCGGCCCTTCCCCTTGTCGGATTCTTTCCTGGAATTTATCTGTGATCCTAACATATTGCCACCACAAGTGGTCAATGGGAGAATATTACAAGGAAAGATGTACTAGATAAGCATTGAACCCACCTCACAATTACGGGGGATGAGCAAGAATGTAAACACATCGAATTCCAAGCTAACATTGAGCAAGTGATGCGCCTAAGGACGCAACCGATTGATTCCCTCATTCTTTACTGTTACTCCATCTTCGCTAATGTTATTTTTATTTTCATTATAATGTCGTCATTATGTGTCATTGTTTTGTCATTATAATTTTTGTTATACTTGTTATAATGTCGTCATTATGTGTCGTTGTGTCGACTTAGTTTTGGAAGTTAGAATATAGGTACGCTAACGGGAAAAGCGATGAAAGTAGTGAATACAATGATTAGGAGAAAGATAAATATTTTATACCTGTAACAGACTAGATGGGTGGGTGAAAAAGTTAAATTTTTAGATAATTCAGGTTTTAAATTATGGTACCCAGAAAAAAAATAAAACAAACAGTGAAATGGGTATTATTGTGGATACTACTTGAAATGATGAAGTTGTTAGGGTAAGTAGAAAAGATGATAGAATCTTAGCTCTTAAATTGGTCATAGGAAAGAAAACTATTAATGTGATCAGTGTTCATGCGTCACAAGTAGTATTAAGTGAAGCTATTAAAGTGCAATTTTGGGAAGACTTAGATGATTTAGTAAGAGAAATCTCACAAAGAAAGAAGATTTTCATAGAAGGATACTTAAATTGACATATAGAGAAGGAAAATGTAGATTACACAGACGTTCATGGAGGATATGGATATGGAAAAAGGAATGGAGAAGGACGAATCATTTTAGACTTTGTCGTAGCACATGAGCTAATTGTATCAAATACGTTTTTATAAAAAGTAAAGAACATTTAATTACGTTTAAAAGCGGACCAAATAAATCACAAATTTATTATTTTATGACTCGCAAATGGATAAAATGATTTGTAAGTAGTGCAAAGTCATACCAGGAGAAATTTTGACAACACAACATAGGTTAGTGGTGTTAGAACAGTTAGATGTACAAATTAAATATAATAAATTAAAGACAAGAATAAAAATGTTGCAAAAAATTTGATGGCAGAACTTGAAAATGGAAGAGCAGGTTGCTTTCAAGAAAGCAGTTATGGAACAACTAGTTGATGACCCTTATCTTGATTCTAATGTCTCATGGGAAGTTATGTATTCATATTTAAGGATAAGTAGAAAGAACGTACTTGTAGTATCAAAAGATCATGCACTCCCAAATAAAGAATTTTGGTAGTGGAAAGAGGAAGTGCAATACAAAGTGAGGGCAAAGAGGCTCAGCTATAAATCACTCTACGCTTGTAGGAATGATGAAAACTTAGCCGAGTATAAAGTTGTCAAAAAAGAAGTTAAACAGATAGTAAGTAAAACAAGAAGTCAAGTTTATGAAGAATTCGATTAGATACAAAGATGGAGAGCGTGACATATATAAAATTGCTCGAGTTAGAGAAAGAAATACAGGAGATTTAAGTCAAGTAAAATACATAAAGGATGAGACAGATACAGTTTTGACGGTTGATATGGATATTAAAGAGCGATGGAAAAGATATTTTTATCAACTCTATAATAAAAACAAAGGACAATGAATTGAACTTGGAAGAGTTAAGTAAATCAGAGAAGTATAAAAACATAACGTTTTATCGTAAAATTCAATTATCAGAGGTAAAAAATGTTCTAAATAAGATGAAAAATGGAAAAACGGTTGGGTCAGACGATATACCCATCAAAGTATGGAAATGTCTAGAAAATAAAGGAATTTTGTAACTTACATGTTTTTTCAATAAGATACTGAAGTCAAAGAGAATGTCAGACCAATGGAGAGAAAGTATTTTGGTACCTTTGTATAAGAATAAATGAAATATACAAAATTGTGTTAATTACAGAGGAATTAAATTGATGAGTCATGTCATGAAACTATAGAAACGAGTAATAGAAAAAAAATTAAGACGAGAGACTAACATCTCGAAGAATCAATTTGGATTCATGCAAGAGAGGTCGACCATAGAAGCTATACATCTCTTGAGGAGACTCGTTGACAACTATCGAGAAAGAAAATAAGATTTGCATATGTTGTATATTGATCTTGAGAAGACTTATGATAGAGTTCCAAGAGAGATCTTATGGTAAGTCTTAGAAAAGAAATGTATAAATATATCATATATTGACACAATCAAAGATATGTATACAAATTAAGTGACAAAGGTGAGGACATCTGGAGGATTAACACACGAATTCCCTATCACTGTTGGCTTAAATCAAGGTTTAGCTTTAAGCCCTTATCTCTTTGCCCTTATCTCTTTGCCCTTATATTAGATGAGCTCACCAGACATATCCAACAAGCAATACCTTGGTGTTTATTGTTTGCAAATGATATCGTTTTGGTTGATAAGACACATGAGTGTGTAAACGCAAAACTTAAATCTTGGCGAGATACTTTGAAAAGAAGGGTTTTAGGTTGAGTAGGGAAAAGACGGAGTATATAGAGCTAAAATTTAGCAGTACAAGAAGGACAGATGACTTCGTTATTAAGTTGGGTGATCAAGATATTTCTCGTAGTGAGTGCTTTAAATATCTTGGATCGATGGTTCAAAAAGACAGAGGTATTGATAAAGATGTAACACATAGAATCCAAGCGGGTTGGTTGAACTGGAGAGGCGCATCAGGAATCTTATGTGATCGTAAAGTACCACTAAAATTTAAGGGCAAGTTTTACCGTACTGCATTAGACCCACGATGCTCTATGGTTATAAGGTTAGGCTGTGAATTGTGTACATGAGCAAAATATGGGAGTTGCGGAGATGAAAATGCTTAGGTGGATGTATGGACACACGAGATTAGATAAAATTAGGAATGAAAGTATCGGGGATAAGACAGGAGTAGAACCAATTGCAAAGAAGATGCGAGAAGCTCGTCTAAGATGGTTTGGACATGTATAAAGGAGACCATTAGAGGCACATGTTAGGCGTTGTGAGAGTCTAGTCACTATGCATGTTAAACGAGGGAGGGATAGACCAATAAAGACTTGGAATGAAACTGTAAGGGCAGACATGATGTACTTAGGCATTAGTGAGATTACGACAAAATATGCACAATGACGACAAAGGATCCATATATCCGACCTCACTATAATGGGATAAAGGCTTGAGTGTTGTTGTTATGTTTGTGTTGCATTTTTATTTCCAATGTGTTGGCTATACCAGCCAACACGACCTTAAATAAATAGGTTTGGTAGCGCTGAAGGTGATGATATGTGTTACGATCATAGCTCCCAGAACCGGGCTAGGTCGGGCTGGGCCCCGGGCAGGCCTCAATCCTCCGGAGCAATTCCCACAATTCTCAGCCTGGGTACCATAATAGGGACGCGGCCCATACACCCCAATCCATCACCGCGATCAGTATAACCACGGTAAGTTGTTGAGTCCAGTGATCGAACCCCTGACCTCCTTGATAAGGAGTCTTAAACATGACTCTCATCACCAATTATGGGAGGGAATCATGGGAATTGCCCAGCCCAGAAGGATTGAGGTCTGCCTGGGGCCCAGCCCGGCTATGATAGCTATGATTGTAGAATAAAAGTGTAGCTTCCAGAATCGGGCAGGACCGGTCTGGGCCCCAGGAAGGTTGGTTCCTCCTGGGCAATTCCCACGATTCCCTCCAACGATTCCCTCCCACAATTCCCAGCCTGGGTATCATAACAGAGCTGCGGCCCAAACACCCCAACCCGTCACCACGGCCAGTATAACCCCAATAGGTTGTGAGGTCAGGGATCGAACCCCCGACCTCCTTGATAAGGAGTCTTAAACTTGACTCCCATCACCGGCTAAGTCGCGGTTCAGTTGGTGATGGGAGTCATGTTTAAGACTCCATATCGAGGAGGTCAGGGGTTCGATCTCTGGGAATTGGAATCGTCAACAAGTTGTCGGGGTTATACTGGCCGTGATGACAGGTTGGACTGTATGAGCCGCGACTCTGTTACGGTACCCCGGCTGGGAATTACGAGAGGGAATCGTAAGAATTACCCAGGAGGATTGAAGCCGGCGTGGGGCCCAGCTCGTTTTTTTGTATCAAATATTTTTTCTGTTTATATTAATATTGGAGCAATAAGTGCGGTGCGTTTTTATTGCGGTGCGGATAACAATGTGCGGTGCTCTGAAAATCTGCGATGCTTTTTTTAGCCAAAAGCTTTTAAAAAATAATTAAGCATGAAAACATAATACCAGTGGGCGTGCAAGAGAGGTACAGGAGGTATACCTCAGGTGCACCGAAACAACAACTCTTTGTTGAGTAGAACCTGGAGGTGGATCGACTTTAACGGAGAGGAACTGCTACTGACTGGGAGCTGGAAGAGTGACTGCTGGTGATGGAAAGCAGGACGGTGGATAGTTATCGGGCAGGACCGAGACCAGCAGTGGTGAGGTCACCGGAGGTAATATCTGCAGGGATGGGCTCTCCGGAAGTAAAGGTGGTTGTAGGAGGAGGCGGAGAGACCTGGAGAAGGGGTATCGGGCGGCTGGAAGAAAAAGGACGCCGGAAGTTACGACGGAATTGCCGTAGGAGGCTACCTGGACGTTCGCCGGAGCCCTAGGGCGTGTTGTTCTGCGGCTGTGAGAGGCGTCGAGGGCGCCTGGGGTCGGGAGAGGCGCCGTCGAGGGCCCTTGGGGACTGGGGAGAAGCTGTCAGCCGGGAGATCGAGAAATAGAACGAAATATGTTTCTCAATTTTTCCGATCGGTGTCCCGGAGGCTAAGGCTTCGGCTTCATTTGGTTCGGCGGTGGCGGGTTGATCCCGCGGATGGAAACGGAGTGTTCGAAATGGAGGGGGGAGGTGGCTGCTCCAAACGGAGCTTTTTGAGGGTGTTTCTCAAGGGGGGCGGGTGAAAACAGAGCAAACGCCGCCGGAGGTTCATTTGTTTTTCCTCCTTCCGGCGGCGTTTGCTCAAAACGGAGCAATGAAACGCCCAAACAAATGGAGCCTTCATTTGGTTCGGCGGTGGCGGGTTGATCCAGCGGGTGGAAACGGAGTGTTCGAAATGGAGGGGGGAGGTGGCTGCTCCAAACGGAGCTTTTTGAGGGTGTTTCTCTAGGGGGCGGGTGGAAACGGAGCAAACGCCGCCAGAGGTTCATTTGTTTTTCCTCCTTCCGGCGGCGTTTGCTCAAAACGGAGCAATGAAACGCCCAAACAAATGGAGCCTAAATTTTTTGGTCCGGCCCCGTACAAAGATGATTGTCCGGGATTCGGGTGATTTAGACACGTGTCCTTCTTTTTTCCTTCTTTATTTATTTTTGGGGAAAACTTTATGTCAGTTGTTTAAATAAATAAAGTTTAGATACTATTTCAAAAAAAAGAATAAACATATCCTGAATGGATGTGATATTTGAGAGAAAATTCTAACATCTCAGCAATTTTGTGTATTATCTGAGTTAAAATAGATTATCTTAGTTTTTTTTTGTAATATCTGAAATAAAAATATAATCTTTCATCCATTTTCTGTAACATCTCAAATAAATGTATTTTTTCATCTTTTTTTTTGTAATATCTAATTTTTTTTCATTTGAGTAAAATGAATATTCTTTGAAATAAAACTTATAATTTAAATAAAATTTGTAATAACATATATTTATTTATTTTAAGAGCTCACATATATACTTTTTTGTAATATAATATCCGGAATTTATTTATTTTTGTAATATAGATTTATTTATTTCTCATATTATCTGAGTTAAAAATATATTATCTCAGTTCTTTTTTGTAATATCTGAGATAATCATATAATTTCTCAGCTATTTTTTGTAATAGCTCAGATAAAAATGTAATCTCTCAGCTACTATATATAATATCTGAGATAAAAATATAATCTCTCATCTATCTGAAATAAAAATGAATATTTTTTCAGTTTATATATAATATACATAAACTTATAATATGAAAAAATATATAATATATATATATATATCAGATATTACATATAATAGCTTGGAGATTACATTTTTATCTGAGCTATTACAAAAAATAGCTGTGAGATTATATTATTATCTCAGATATTACAAAAAAGAACTGAGATAATATATTTTTAACTCAGATAATATGAGAAATAAATAAATCTATATTACAAAAATAAATAAATCATGGATATTATATTATAGAAAAAAAAATATGTGAGCTCTTAAAATAAATAAATATATGATATTACAAGTTTTATTTAAATTATAATTTTATTTCAAAGAATACTCATTTTTTTCATTTGAGTGAAATGAGTATAGTTTGAGTTAATATATATATAATTTAAATGAACTTATAATTCAAAAAAAAACCTGTAATAACATATATTTATTTAGTTTAAGAGCTTATATAAATTATTTTTTGTAATATAATATCTAAGATTTATTTATTTTGTAACATAGATTTATTTCTCATATTATGTAAGTTAAAAATATATTATCTCAGCTATCTGAGATAACAATTGAATCTCTCAACTATTTTCTATAATATTCAAGATAAAAATGTAATCTCTCATATATTTTCTTGAATATCTGAGATAAATATATATTCCATCAATTACTCATATATATAATAAATAAACATGTATATTTTAATAGCTGACATACAGATTTCTCAAGCCAAAAAGAAAAACGTAAGTGAAAACAAAGGACACGCGTCTAAATCACCCGGGCCCCGGACGATGATCTTTGTCCGGGGCCCGGACCAAAAAATTTCGCGTCCCGGAGAGCGTCCGAATTTTCCCGCATGGAGCCCGGTCTCTCGGTGATCTCCGGTACGGCAGATCAATTATTATCCGCGGGATATCATATTTTTTGATCTCCCAGAGAGTATTTTGATATCCCATAATCTCCTGACTTTAAAATAGGGCGCTGATATCTGCACCGCAGTTTTGGCTATTGGCACCGTATTTTTTTTTAATTTTTCGTGTTTTTTGGAAATACGTCTTGTAGATGCTTTTTTAGGAAAAGTGTTCAACACAAAAGTTGTAGATCTCGACGAGATCTACAACTTTCGTGTTGAACACTTTTTCTAAAAATGCATGTACAAGGCGTATTTTTAAAAGGCGCGAAATCTGTGCGTATTTCCAAAGTACGTCTTGTACATGCATTTTTAGGAAAAGTGTTTAACACTAAAGTCGAGATCTACAACTTTCGTGTTGAACACTTTTCCTAAAAATTCATGTACAAGGCGTATTTCTAAAATGCGCGAAAAGTTAAGAGAAAGTGCGGTGCGACTAGCCAAAACTGCAGTGCGCATATCAGCGCCCTTAAAATATTATCTCCTGAGTTTCAATATGATCTTCTAAAGGTTTCTAGGTCTAGGCAGGTGAGGACCAAATGTCTTAGGAACTAGCGATAGCTTTCTTATGCTCGCGACCATGACTTTCTCCTAATATGATCTTCAGAGATCAAAAAGCGTATTACAGGCGTCCTCTTTTCGTTGCTTCCAGACAGAAAATTTGGAAACGGCCCCAGACCCAAAAATTCCGCCGTGGAGCGACAAGAGTAACACGATTGTTACACGTGGCAATCTAAAATTTTGTAAAAAAGCTTAAAAACCCTCAATTTTTCTCCAGCTATCTTCTCACCCGAACCATGAGCCGATCGTGGGAGTGGAGATTTCAAACAACATTACTTGAGCATGCTAGCATATTTGTGAAGATCTTGGCATTGTTTGTTAGTTTCTTAAGGAGTTTCTCTAGGGTTTGATTTAAAATATTGTTTGACTAATTTTGAACAAAATTTTTGATGAATCTTTGAGTTTACAGATGAGTTAAAAATAAACACAAATTTTTGTTCTCCATGAAAATATAAATTAATCTCTATGAAAATCGATAACGGTTTCTCGATCGCCATGGTGATGGAAGTTGGTCTCCATGGAGATCGACGATGTCGAAACCGAATATCATGCAAATCAAAATAGATTCTAGCGAGATCTACACAATTCTTTTTTTGCAAATTTTGTTGTGAGGGCATGGAGAAGAAAAAGTATGAATCAAAATCATGCATTCTAAGTTCAATATGTTATTTGTGAAATAGTTGTGCAGAAGCATGTAATGCAACATGTATGTTGGATGAACACAAGAAGATGGTATTACAAAAAGTTATAGCTTTATAAATCTTTGAAGCCCCCCGACCTCCGCAAAACATACATGTTGAACCCGGAAACTTGGGTCCAAGAGGAGTTCGATCGACTAGGTGTAGTTTGCACTTACTTCTCTCGCGTGTGAGCACAGTATTGGGCAATTGGAGCAAAGATTCTCGCTCACAATTGTAGTAGTTTAGAACAGGCCCCGCGAGCTGCAACGTAGAGGACTCGCCACAAACTCGGAAGATCGGGTAGATCTTCCCCTCTCAAACCAGTGCTAAGTTGAATGTTGAGATAAGCCCAACATTGGGCACCCTGAAGGGCACCTGAGAGCACAAGAAGGTCAACCCGGATCCTATGTAAAAAGAATGTTGAAGCTCTCGTCGATCAGAAACAGCCTTTCGTAGAAAAGGAAAAGGAAGAAGTCCTCTCCAAATGTGTCATTGGGAATCTATTTATAGTTTTCTAAAATGGTATGCAAACAGCGGAAAACTTGGCTTTTGGAGTTACTTTTTGCAGCCCAAATTTGTCTGCTAATAGCGTAATCTCGTTGTTTGGTAAGACTAATTGCAGGCTAAAATGAAATTTCCTGGAGAAACTAGATCACCCACTAGGGACGAGTCCACGCACCACTTGAGGTGTACTCGTTTGGAGGTGGCGAGTACCTGATGAAGTTGGGTACTCACGACTTGCCACTAAATCGGTGGCGGGTGCAAGCTGCTCGGGCTGCACTCGCTCATGGATGGCGATTGCATTAGTTCCCATGGATGTACTCGCCCCTCCTCCAAAATTCTTACTATTTCTACCTACTAGTTTACTTAGTCCACACAACAAATATATGGTTGCATACAATCTCAGCTCTTTGTGAGTTTGCCTTAAGATCTGAAAGATAGTTCAACTCCAAGTATTTGGCGAGTGCCTGAACTGCACTAAATATTTTGGTGAGTCCTATCGGGGTTATATATATCAAGGGGGGAGGCAACTTCAAGAACTTCGCCACTTCTCCCCCTCGCTTCCCCTTGGTCCTGTGCTTTCTTGCGTCTTTCCGCCTTCCAAGGAAATTTTAGCTTGCCTCGATGCTCTTAAGGAGAAGAACAAAACGAAAACCTCTGGCCTCATGACACTTATCTCCGAGCACTCCTCGAACACTCCTTTGAGGCGCGCAGAGAAAAGAATTGCCAAAAATATTAGGCACGAGTCGATGGGAGAGGTGACGACCTCGCTCGCACAACAATAACCCAGTTCAGCCTGGGCCTTGACATATCTGATTAGGTGCGAGTCCCCCTCTCATTTTAACCTCTTATAATTTTCTTTTCCAATATTCCGCCATTTCAAAACCGTACACCTCGCCACCGAGGAAGACGTGGGAGCTCGGGTGGATGCTGATCAAGACGGTGCGAGCACCAAGATAAACCTTGATGCTCTCCCCAAAGTTCTTAGAAAGTAACCAACAACCGCTTCGCTTTCGACTCATGCTTTATGAGTACACTTACCGCATGCTTTTCTTTGTAGTGCTCCCTTTGGTTGACCTCAGCGGGATCACCCCGTCAAGGAAGTTGCCTACTTGTTACCTTATCAAGGAGCTCGCCGCCACAGTCATCAATCTGACGATTACTGATTCTTCCCTCACTGAGGCTTCTATAGTGTCGAGCCCAGTGATACATATCGTTCATAGCATATGTTGCTTGAAAATAAATATCAAGTGTCATATTCTACGAAGTTGTTAAGTACTCATACTCACACAAATTGTTGTTATTTATCAGAAAGATGAAGATGATTTTATAAAAGAAATAATAAAATATAAAGAAAAAGAGCATTTGATCTGGAATTCTTCTTAAGTAAAATAATTAGTAAATATAAAATTCATAAGAATTGATTTAGAATAACTCGGCCGTGGAGGTTCTCAAATCATGATAACACATATCTCAAGAAATACTACCAACTAACCTTTAGTTGATCGATTATTACCCCTAGGCCAGTCGAAACCCCTAAGCTTGCTTTACGATGTGAACCCCACTATTGGATTTGACTCTAATCGGATTGTTTATGCCGTCCTCTCTCGAGGAGTGCATGCAACTTCTTTCACCAATGAGCGATCTATTTGTTTTCAAGGATCTCTCGATCAACAAGAATACAAATCAAGAATCGATTAACATATGTCGACAATATGGAATCAATATGAAAATAATTAAAGGTGAATCGTAGTTTTCAAAACCCAAAGCTATAAAAAAGAGACTACTAATAACTAAAGATTACAAGTGCATGAAATGTAAAAACTATTTTAAGAATTGAAATGGTAAAACATAAAATGAAATTGCATAAAAGAAAACAACAATAAAATGCAGAAAAACTATGCTAAAAATTATCTAATTAAAGCATGAACTGGATAAAGAACTTTAAGACAACAATTGGCTTTTATAGTTGAAAATTTCCAAGTACACGCCCTTGTCACGGGCGTGACTTGGTGTGAAACCACAAGAATTAACCCAGGAAGCATTGGGAGAGAAAAAAACCCGCCAAATCTGTTATAATTTGCAAGTATACGCCCATGACATGGTTGTGACATGGCTGGATCAGGAACGACCATGCAATAGGCGTGTTCTGCTTTAATTTCTTCAGTTTTTGGGCTAGTCATGCTCTGGTTAGGGCTTGTACTGGTCATGCCCTGGTAGGGATGTCACACCTTGGTCACTCCCTGGTCAGGGTGTGTAATTTGAATTTGCACTGGAACTAAATTTCTAGCATGCTGGACAGTCATGGTCGTGGCTCATGTCATGCCCCTAGATTATGGGCGTGACATGGGCGTGTACTTTTGGTTTTGGCCGAAATGCTCCAAATTATCTCCTAAGTATGTCTACTTACTCCAAATTGTTATTTGCAGCCCAAATATTCATGAAAGACAAAAGGTGCAAATTAGACTATAATTAAGATAAAAAGAAATAAAAGTTGATTATTTGATACAAAAATACTATAATAAATTATAGATAAATAATGTACTATTAAATACTCTCATACTTAAGTTTTTGTTATTGTAGAGCAAAACTAATTCATAAGTATGAGAAGAATTCATATGGCATTTCAAAAAAATTTACTCATAATTATGTACCTACAATTATATATGACTCATCAAAATAAGTTAAGAAATAAAATTTAGATTTATAAAATATAACTTATAATTCATAAATTGATATGAGTAGAATAAATATTAGTTTAGAAATTCTCTAACTAAATCTTCATAAACAAAATTGGATTGAATTAAGCAAAATAATCTAAGATTAAAATTATATAAACTTTAAACATCAGAAGTGACTTTTTAGAAAACTGTTAAAGATAAATAAATTAGCCCATTAGGAGAGGCTCATGTATATTGGCCCATGAATAGTTTATTTAGTCTCACATTGTACATGTAGAAGTCTCTCCCTCTTTCTCCCTCTATATAAGTGTATGTACTCTTACTTTTTGAGATATAATAATATTTTGGGTGTTTTTCTCTCCTATGTCTCTCTTTCTACATAGTATCAGAGGAACCCGGTCCGTCCTGTCTCTGACCGCTCGACTTCTCCTTTTTGATCGGGCGGCTTGGTCTTCCTCCCCTCTACCCACCTTCTCGGCTTCCAGTCCGCCCGACTCCTCCTTTGACCGGGAGGCATAGTCTTCCTCCCTTCTACCCGTCTTCTCTCTAAACCGCCGTAGTCGTCTATGTTGAGAGCAATGAATAAATCATTACGTTTTTGTCATTGTTGTACCCATTAATTTTTTATTTTAAATCTAACTCAAATTCTTTCTTACGGGAGGAGGGTTTTTACAAGGCTTTACAATAATCCCTTTAAAAAAGATGATGATGAGTTTCCATCAAATAAATGGTACCGAGAGGGGTACTTGTCTCATAGCAGGAAGAAGTTTTTTTTTCTAGTAAAACTATTGAGCAGACTTTCATGGACTTGATGTCGATGTTGTGTTTTTTTTTCTTGTGTGTTATTTACTAACCATATTATATTGTGTTAAAAAGACTATTATTGTTTTGCAGGTGTGTGTTATGTGCTTTGAAGTTGTGTGAGTTTATTGCATGAGTAACCTCCATTTGATACATGAATTTTATTTATATGTATTAGTCATTGTTATAATGATTATCATTACTATTGTCTCTCATGCTTCCATGCATAACATTACTTAAGAAGTAAAACATTTTCATGAAATAAGAAGTTAAGAAAAACTGTTTTATGTTTTTTCTGAATTTTGCAGTACGACCTGCATAGAACTGAATTTGGTCCATTAAATAGTCATTATTTGATGTTGACTCCTTGAGACAAGTTTTAGTTAACATAAAAAGAAACAACTTTTATGTTGGATGTTTCTCATTTTTTTGATTCTATCATGACCGAAAATAATTTTTTTAGACAACTATTTTTCTATTTTTTGGTTGGCCGAATTTTATTTAAGTCTAAAAATAGTAATGGGTTGTTACTATCTAATAGTCATGGCCTTTGTGAATGGATGCATGGCATTTGTTTATTATTTTCGAAATTAATTATATACTAATTATTGTAAAAATTGATTTTAAAAAGGGGGCTGTGAATTCCAAATTTTTTGGCAGTTGTGGTGGTTATCCACGAAGAGGCGCATCTTTTGATTTAAGACACTTGGAAATGGCAATGTTCGGTGAATTTATGAGGATTAAAAAATCTTCATTTTGTGAGTGTGTTGTAAGTGGATTTTGCAGGATTAAGTGGAGAAAAAATCTTGGAGAAAATTTGGTGAAGTTTTGGAGGAGCCGAACTTCATTCAAGGCCAAAATCGCTTGGCCGATTCTTTAAGGAGAAAAGGACTGGCCGTCGGACTCAAGGAGTTTGGGGCTGCTGTACAAAAGCTTCATCAGGGAGCACACTTTAATTTCTCACAGAGAATTGAATGATTATTCAAGTCCAAGACTTGAAGTAGAGAAAGAATCAATTTCTCCAAATTTTCGGCAAGGAGAGAAAGCCATTGTGAGAGTTCTTCAAAGAAGATAAAGTTCCACTCAAGTGTGAACTTTTAAGGTGAAATCATTCTCATACTCTAAGTAGAGACAGGGTAAGGAGCATTTAATCATTTGGTTTTGAACTCACTTCTTTGCAAAAGAAGTCTAGAATTTTAAATCCAAGTTTTTTTTAAGAAATCTTTTTAAATATTTTTAAGAACATTTTCTTCATAGTATTCTGAATTTGGTGTTTGTTAAAGTTATAAGTATTTTAAATTTTTTTAAAATTAACATTGTATAATTTTATGAGATATGAAGTTTATATAAACAATATTGTATCTTGAAAATTTATGATCTTTTTCTCTTGTGTTTGAATTTTGAGATATCAAATTTAGTGAGTTTATCATCTTAAAATATCTCATAGTATATTACACATATAGATGCTAAGTATAAAAACTATTTGAAATTATTGAGAGTAATAAAAAAATCTAAGTTAAGAAATTTTCATACAAGAATTTTTATTAAAAAAACAAAAATTCCAAACCACTTTAAATTAAAAATTCAGTCACACACATTCACCCCCCCCCCTCCTCTGTGTGTGACATTTGTGCACTCTATTCAACAATTGGTATCTGAGGGAAGGTTCCCGTATTCAAATCTTAACAGATTAGGGTTTATCTAGTAGTCTTTAACCAAAATGGCTAGCGAAGGAAGTGCTATGAATAGAGCTCCATTATTAAATGGAAGGGATTATAGTTATTGGAAGAAATGGATGGAAATATATATTAAATCCTTAGGAATTGATGTTTGGGAATTTGTAATAAATGAATTTGTTCCTGCCGCGTGAGTGAATGTTTTAGAGGATATTAATGAGAAAAGAAGAGTTGATAAAAATAATAAAGCTATGCAAGCACTTATGTCTGGACTAACAGATTCTGAATTGGTTAAGGTTATGAGTTGTACAACTGCTAGTAGAATTTGGTTAAAACTTCAAATTCTTTATGAAGGAGATAGTAAAATTAAAGAAGCTAAACTTCAAATCTTTAGAAGTGGGTATGAAGCCATTAAGATGAAAAAGATGAGCGAATAGATGACTATATACAGAGAACTAATGAGTTAGTTAACTCAATGTGAGGATTCAGTGAAATTATAAATGATGCAACATTTATTAAAAAGATCTTGATATCTCTACCAAAAAAATTTAATCCTAAAGTATCAGCTATTGAAGAAGCTAAAGATTTAAATTTATTAACTTTTGATGAATTACTAGGTTCACTAATTGCTTATGAAATGAGAATTATGGACACCAATAAAGAACTAGAAAAGCAACTTGCTTTTAAATCAGAATATGAAAAGACTAAAAGTAAATTTGAAGAATTAAATCTTAGTCAAAAAAATAGAACTAAGTTCAATAAATTTGAGAATAAGGATAAAACAAAATCAATTGGAAATTGTTATACATGTGGAAAACCTAGACATTTTTCTGATGACTGCTATTATAATAAAAATCAAAATAATGAAAATAATAGAAGCAAAGCTAGAAAATTTGGAAAGAATAAATTTTATAATAAAAATAAATCAAATTACGTAAATGAAGATAATGAAAATAGTGAAAGTGAAAAAGAAAAAGGGAAATCATTTTTTTATGGCAAAGTCACATTCATTGTATGAATCAGATGATGAATGTAGAAGTGAAACTAACTTAGAAAGTGAATTAATAGCTTCACTAAAATGAGTTAGAGAACAAGAAGATCTAATAGAATCTCTTGAATCGTCACTTGGAATATATCGTGAAAAACATAAATTCAAAATTCTACTCTGAAACATATTGAATCTCAAATAGAAGAATCTATGAGTATTATACATGAGTTAAAAGAAGAAATAATGTCATTAAAAGATGAAATTAAAATGAATATTATAAGTCAAAATACTTCAACAACTTTTAATACATTTTCTTTGTTTGATGCAGAAGAAACAATGGAGAATGAAAAAAAGAATGTGTTTGAGAATCTTCAAGATATGAAACTGAAACAAATATTGAATGATTATCTAAAAGAAGATGATTATCTGTTTGATGCCACTGAATTAATGAAGAATATAGATCAACTCATGAAAGATAAAGACCATGATCGAAAGCAAATACAAAAACTCATGCTAAAGATTCAACAACTAAAGAATGATTTTCAAAAAATGATCAGGTTTGAAGAGTCTGCAAAGAAATTTAACAATATAATAGTTATGTAGAGACCTGTAAATAAGATGAGTGGGATAGGCTATCATCAAGGTGAACCTTTTGGAGCAAATAAGGAATTATTGGCCAACAAAAGGGATGATAACAAGATGAATGTGAAATGCTCTTTCTACGAAGGTGAAGTTCTAGAGCGTGCGGTCAACCTTATACCTAAGAGGTATAATTCTTTTAACTTTTTTCAAGGTACTTGTTATAATTGTAATAATTATGGACACACATTTAGAGAATGTACATTTCAAAAATTAAATCATTGGCTGAATTCAAATAGGAATGCTGATAATCTTAGGCCACTTAGGTGCACTTACTGCAATAATTTTGGGCACACTTTGAAATTTTGCAGAATGTTACGGTTTCCAAGTAGTCCTAAGAAGATAAACAAAAATCATCATAGGTTTGTAATTCAATCGACATTAAAGGCTTTAAAAGAAAAAAGTCAAATAAATGGATTATCGATATGGGTTGTACAAGTCATATGACAGGGGAGAAAGAAAAGATAAAAAATCTAATAAATTATGCTGGTGGAACATTTAAATTTGGAAATAACCAAGGTGCTAAAATTAGAGGGAAAGGTGATGTTTCTCTTAAAAATGGAATTTTAAAAGATGTTTTATTTGTAGAAGGATTAAAACATAATCTATTAAGCGTTAGTCAAATCTGTGATAAAGACTATCAAGTTGTGTTTGATAAAAATGGTGTGCAGATTTATGATATGGAAGGTAATATCATTACCGTTGGTAAAAGAAACAAAGACAACCTATATATTATGAGTGATTTAAAAAACTCAAAGTGTTTGTTAAGTTAAGAAGAAAATGATTGGTTATGACATAAGAGACTTTGTCATATTAGTTTTGATAATATCCTTAATCTATATAATCATCAATCTATACGTGATTTGCCAATGATCAAGAAACCTTCAAACTTCGGTTATGATTCATGCATGAAAGGAAAATGACAAGAGTAAGTCATCCTAGTAATGAAATTAATACTTCTGAAATACTAGATCTTATTCATATGGACCTCTATGGTCCATTTAGAATGATAGGTTTTAATGGAGAAAGTTATTTTATGACGATAACTGATGACTACATTATTAAAAATCAAAGATGAAGCTTTCAAAAGTTTTTGTGATTATAAAGTTTTTGTTGAGAAACAATTAGTAAAACACATAAAGAGTATAAGAACATATAGAGGTGGAGAATTTACATCTAAAGAATTTAATGAGTTTTGTATTGAATAAGGGATCAAAAAACAACAAACCGAAGCTATAACTTCTCAACAGAATGGAGTAGCAGAATGAAAAAAATAGAACTACTCAAGAAATAGTAAGGACTATGTTAAATGAGAGAAAACTTAGTGAGAAATTTTGGCCATTTTCTATTCAGGCAGCCGTTCATACAATGAATAGATGTCTGTTAAGACATACCTCTCATAAAACACCTTATGAGTTATGGTATAATAAAAAACCTTCAGTTAAATATTTTAGAGTATTTGGAAGCAAATGTTATTGGGTTAAAAGAAAGGAACCTGGAGTAGGAAAACTAGAAAATTGGTGTGATGAAGCCATTTTCATTGGTTATTCTGTAGTTAGTAATGGATATAAGTGTCTCTTAAATGATAGCCCGAAGATTGTAGAAACTTCAGATGTTAAGTTTGATGAAATAAGTCATCAAGAAGAGATCATAAACACTGAAGAAGATGAAGATATTGAATTAAGAAATAAACAAGATGAATATAAAATTACCGAAGAAGAAAATGCTGAGAAAACGTCTAATCTAAGGAAATCATGTCAAAAGGATCATCCTGCAAACTTAATAATTGGAAGCTTAAATAAAGGAGTTACAAAACGTAGTAAACAAGCAAATACATTATATTCTATGATATCATCTGAAGAACCTAAAACTGTAAATGAAGCTCTCAATAATGACTTTTGGTTGAGAGCAATGAATGAAGAAATGGATCAGATTCTTAAGAATCAAACCTGGGAGCTCATAGAAAGACCTAAAACTAAAAATATTATTGGTTCAAAATGGGCTGTTCGTAATAAATTAAATGAAAAAGGAGAAGTTATCAGAAATAAAGCAAGATTAGTATGTAAAGGTTATCTCAAATAGAGGGGGTAGACTATGAGGAGACATTTGCTCTGGTGGCTAGAATGGAATCAATCAGAATGTTTCTCTCTCTATCTATTAAATTAAATTTCAAAATTTATCAGATGGACGTAAAATCAGCTTTTTAAAATGGATATTTAGATGAAGAAGTATATATGGAACAACCTGAGGGATTTGTTGATCAATCAAATCCATCATACATGTGTAAGCTAAAAATGCTCTATATGGTTTAAAATAAGCTCCACGAGCTTGGTATGATCGCTTGGACAAATTTCTACATAGTACAAGTTTCAAAAATAGTCAAATCAATAACACATTATATATCAAGCGAATGAATGATGAACTAATTTTTGTGTTAATCTTTGTTGATGATATATTGTTGGGATCAAGAAATTTAAACTCATGCGGTGAATTTATTCAAGAAATGAAACAGACATTTGAAATGTCCATGATTGGAGAACTATTATATTTTCTTGGGATACAAATATATAAAAAGGAAAATCGTATATTCTTGAGTCAAAGTAAATATCTATTAGAGGTACTTAAGAAATTTGGAATAAGTGATTGTAAAACGATTAGTACTCCAATGTGTACAAATCTAAAATTATCTAAGAATATGGATGGTTCAGAAGTTGATCAAAAGTAATATAGATCATTGATTGGAAGTCTATTATATCTAAAGTCGACACGACCAAATATAATGTATTCTGAATGTCTAATATCAAGATTTTGTTGCAGTCCATGAGAATGTCATTGGGTTGCTGTAAAAAGAATTTTAAGGTATCTAAAAGGAACACTTGACTATGGTATCTTCTATCGAAATGAGAAAGATAGTATTATAATGGCTTACACAGATGCTGATTGGGTTGGTTGCGTAGATTAACACAAAAGTACTAGTGGAGGAGCATTTTACATAGGAAGACATCCTGTTGTTTGACACTCTAAGAAACAAGAATCTGTCACTCTATCCACTATAAAAGCAGAGTTTGTTGCTGCCACCACTTGTTGCACACAAGTATTATGGATGAGAGAAGAACTTAAGAATTTTGGCATTATTCACAATAATCCTATAGAGATCAAATGTGATAATACAAGTGCTATCAATATTTCTAAGAATTCTGTGATGCATAGTAAGAAGAAACATATCTCAATTAAATATTTTTATTTAAAAGAACATGTCAGTAAGAAGGATATAATTCTCACATATGTTCCTATAAAAGAACAACCAGCTGACATTTTTATGAAACCTTTATCTAAGCCTCAATTTTTAGAGATAAGAGATAGCTTAGGGATCAAATCCCTAGCTACTATCAACTAAATCACATTTTGTTAAGGGGGAGCTCTCTTGTGGTAAAGAGAGGCTCCAAATCCTTTGGCAATGTTGTCAAAGGTGGAGAATATGTACGGGAGGAGGATAGTGTGATATAGGAAGAGATGATAAAATATTTCAAAATTAATAGTTGACAACAATGCCAAAAGGGGAGTTTGTTGAGAGCAATGAATAAATCATTACGTTTTTTTCATTATTGTATCAATTAATTTTTTATTTTAAATCTAACTCAAATTCTTTCTTACAGGAGGAGGGTTTTTACAAGGCTTTACAATAATCCCTTTAAAAAAGATGATGATGAGTTTCCATTAAATAAATGGTACTGAGAGGGGTACTCGTCTCCTAGTAGGAAGAAGTTTTTCTTCTAGTAAAACTATTGAGCAGACTTTCATGGACTTGATGTCGATGTTGTGTTTTATGTTTTTTTTCTTGTGTTATTTACTAACCATATTATATTGTGTTAAGAAGACTATTGTTTTGCAGGTGTGTGTTATGTGCTTTGAAGTTGTGTGAGTTTATTGCATGAGTAACCTTCATTTGGTACATGACTTTTATTTATATGTATTAGTCATTGTTATAATGATTATCATTGCTATTGTCTCTCATGCTTCCATGCATAACATTACTTAAGAAGTAAAACATTTTCATGAAATAAGAAGTTAAGAAAAACTGTTTTATGTTTTTTCTGAATTTTGTAGCGCGACCCGCATAGAACTGAATTTGGTCCATTAAATAGTCATTATTTGATGTTGACTCCTTGAGACAAGTTTTAGTTAACATAAAAACGAACAACATTTATGTTGGACGTTTCTCATTTTTTTGATTCTATCATGGACGAAAATAATTTTTTTTAGACAGCTATTTTTCTAATTTTTGGTTGGCCGAATTTTATTTAAGTCTAAAATTAGTAATGGGTAGTTACTATCTAATAGTCATGGCCTTTGTGAATGGATGCATGACATTTGTTTATTATTTTGGAAATTAATTATATACTAATTATAGTAAAAATTTATTTTAAAAAGTGGCCGTGAATTCCAAATTTTTAGGCAGTTGTGGTGGTTATCCACCAATAGGCGCATCTTTCGATTTAAGACACTTGGAAACGGCAATGTTTGGTCAATTTATGAGGATTAAAAAATCTTCATTTTGTGAGTGTGTTGTAAGTGTCTTTTGCGGGATTAAGTGGAGAAAAAATCTGGGCAAAAATTTGGTGAAGTTTTGGAGGAGCCGAACTTCATTCAAGGCCAAAATTGCTTGGCCGATTATTCAAGGAGAAAAGGACTGGCCGTGAGACTCAGGGAGTTTGGGGCTGCTGTACAAAAGCTTCATCACGGAGCACACTTTAATTTCTCACAGAGAATTGAAGGATTATTCAAGTCCAAGACTTGAAGTGGAGAAAAAATCAATTTCTTCCAAGTTTTTGGCAAGGAGAGAAAGTCATTGTGAGAGTTCTTCAAAGAAGATAAAGTTCCACTAAAGCGTGAACTTTTAAGGTGAAATCATTCTCATACTCTAAGTAGAGATAGGGTAAGGAGCATTTAATTATTTTGTTTTGAACTCACTTCTTTGCAAAAGAAGTCTAGAATTTAAATCCAAGTTTTCTTTTAAGAAATCCTTTTAACTATTTTTAAGAACATTATCTTCATAGTATTCTGAATTTGATGCTTGTTAAAGTTATACGTATTTCAATTTTTTATTTGAATTAACATTGTGAAATTTTATGAGATATGAAGTTTATGTAAAAAATATTGTGTCTGGAAAATTTATGATCTTTTTCTCTTGTGTTTAAATTTTAAGATATCAAATTTAGTGAGTTTATCATCTTAAAATATCTCATAGTATATTACACATATAGATGCTAAGTATAAAAACTATTTGGAATTAAAGAGAGTAATAAAAAAACTAAGTTAAGAAATTTTGATACTCTAATTTATATTAAAAAAACAAAAATTCCAAACCACTTTAAATTAAAAATTCAGTCACACACATGCACCCCCCCCCCTTTGTGTGTGACATTTATGCACTCTATTTAACAGCCTGGTTGTTGCGGACTACTTCCTCTTACCCGCTTCCCCTTCTCTTCGAGGTTCCATCTTCCTTCCCTTGGCTTCTTATAGCCTTCTCTCTCTGACTCGTGGGGTCCACGGGTTATTGCCCTGCTTCTCGCACCGACCTTCCCTAGTTATTGCACCCCTCTTCTAGTCGCTGCGACCTATCTCTTGTCATTGCTTATTCCTTCTCGCCGCGAACTGCCTCAAGTCGCCGCGACCTTCCTCATGTCTCCTCTTTCCCCTAGTCGCCGCGACCTGCTCCTAGTCGCCTCGACATGCTCCTAGTTGCCACGACCTGGACGGTTTAATGGTACTAGAAATTATATGGTTAAAATTTATAATTTTTTGTATTTTGATTGCAAATAAAAACGAAAATAAGTCTAAAAATTTGAAATAAAAGAAAATCAGTTTTTTTTGAATTTTTATTAAAAACAAAATTGAAAAAAAGGAAAAAAATCATTTTTTTTGAAAGATTTTCTATTTTATTTGGAATTTTTAACAACAATAAAATAAAGAAAACACACCTCCATACTTAAAAATAACACATTGTCCTGAGTTTTTATAAAGTATGGAGGAAAAAACAAGTAAAGAAAAATAAGGATAAACAAAGGGTGTCACCCCAAAGTGCTTTCTTTAACATCTTCGAGCTAGATGTTAAAGGTTAGAGAAAAGGATCTTTAAAGTTAAAATGCACAGAAAACTCCCTTAATGCACGCTGCGGTGAATATGCCTAAGTTTGTTTCCCGATGACTCCTCCGCTATATTCTTGATTCTTTTGTTGTTCGTTAGCTTGTAAATTTGAACCCAAAGTTTTTATATACATGAGGTAATTTGGATTGCTGGAGATGAACAACAAATGAATCGGTGAAGACATTAGATTGCAACGACTAATCATCTTCATGAAAATCGTTAGTATTAAAAGAATAAAAATAAATGAGTCAGAAAAATTTTACAAGGAGTTTTATGTGAAAATATATGTTTAAACTCTGGTTGTTCATTTTGAAAACTAAAATTATTATCTTATAATTCTAGTGAAATAAATTCATGGGACACTATATTTTCATGAATTTTATTTGCAAAAGAAATATATGGGATCTGTGAAAATTCATGACAAAAAGGAGGAAATTCAGGCGGAGTAAGCGAAAAACATATTCTTCTTCTATTTCGTCGGGTGTGCATGCCATAATGGTAATAAACTGTCGGTAAAATAAATTTTCTTGATCTCCAATAAAAGAAATTTTGGGTACAAGAAAAATCATTCGCCTCCATAGATAAATTATTATGTGAAGATGGAGAAATAAAAGCTAGAATTATGAAGGCTCTCATCTACATTTTGAGAATTTACAACAAATTGATATTGTGTGAGCTCCACAATATTAGATGTAGATCTTTGTGGCTCTAAGGTGGAAGAATGGAAATTAAGATCAAATAAATTTCTTCCATCGCATCATAAACTATTCGGGTGATTTGCAACCATGAATAATTCATATCAGAGCTAGAAAAAAAATCATTAAAAATATAAAAATTATTTTTAGAATAAGAATTTGGAGAATAATAGTAATAACAACATTGCTCACTTTTATGATTTGTACCACACAAATTACAAATAATTTTGCACTTTGTTGCGACTTCAAAAAATATTAATTTTTTTTGTAAACTCGGAAACCTTAGCAGTTGCAATAACATTTTTTTAACAAAACAATTGTTACTTAATAAAATGAAATTGAGAAGAAAAATAAAAAAAGAATTGGGGGAAGGGGAAAAAGAAAATTTTAAAATTAATAAAATTTCCGCTTTCAAAATATCAAAAAAAATATTGCCTGACAACGACGCTAAAAACTTGATACGTAAAATTTAGAATATCATTTTTTCTCAATTCAATAAACTATAGGTAAGAGCACATATCGTTCGTAGCATATGATAATTACACATATATATAAAGTGTCGTATTCCATGAGACTATTAAGTACTTCTACTTACGGAAATTATTATTATTTTATTTGAAAGATGAAGGTGATTTTATAATAAAAATAATAAAAGATAAAGAAAAAGAGCATTTGATTAAGAATCCTTCTTATTGCGGATAGCTCGAGGCTCTGATAGACCAAACTAAGGGCTTGTTTGTTTCGGCGGATCACTTCTGTTCTGTTTGGGTGAAACGCAGGGCTCCCTTTATTTGCATTTGTTTTTCTGCCATCATTCCAGACACCTGTAAAAGCTGCGATAGCTAAAGTCCATGCGTCTGTAAACCCTACCCCAACCCTCCAGTCCGCTGTGTTTGACATCAGAGCCGCTCCCAATCTTCTCATGTGTCTCTTCTTCGGTGACATCTCCAGCTCCTCCAGCACTGCTCCAGAGATCTCCTCCAGCACCGCTCCCAAACTTCTTCACGCGTCTCTTCTCCGGTGATAGAGATTGGGACATTCATTAGTTCTTCCACATCCTAAGATTGACGACATCAGAGCTTTGGCGACATCTCTTCGGCGACATCATTGCTCTGGTGGCATATCTTCCATCAGAGCTCGACGTCATTAGAGATCAGGACATCTAGCAGCGTCTTCTCCGACGAAATCCAGCAGCAGCTTCTCCGACTATCCCAAGCCTAACTCTTTTTAGGTTTATGAATGATTATGTATTATGTGAATGGATTGTTGGATGTGTGTGTTGTATATAAATTTGTAGTGTGTGTTTTATGAATGTTGTGTTGTGTATGTGTATTGATGTATTTCAAGATGGCGACACTGCGTGACTCCATTGCCGAACAACTACACAGAGCTAGAAAGTGTTTGAAGTATCTGCGTAGTCAACTGTTATAGTTCAAGTTTTTGATATTTAGAAGTTTACATGTATTTTGGAGTATCTTTATATGTTTGAATTAGGCCCCACGGTCACGGCCACCATCGATGGTTCATTTAAAAAAATTTGCTTGTTTCCAATTAATTATTTTCAACAATTTAATATAATTATATATAAAAATTAGAAAAAAAAATTAAATATTAAAATATATTTATGAAACGCCACCGCAGTTTTGCCAAACGGTTCTCTGTTTTGAATAGCTCTGCAAACACAGACCATCCAAACAGATCTCAATTTCCAGCAAGCAGTTTTCAATAGCTGCATTTACAAACCTGCATTTACAACAACAACCGCTCTTCCAAATGAAACCTAAATTGGAATGCCTTAGCCCGGGAGCGGTCGAGCGCGCAAACAGTCATTGTAAGTAAAGAGTCTGGAAGATAATTTTTTTAACGTGGAAAACCCGTCAAATGGGTAAAAACTATGTGACCGGATCTGTGCCGACCAAACCTCCACTATTTGGTGGTTGTTATACAAGGCTTTCTTGAAGAACTCGAGGGCGACAAACCACCTCTCGTTATAATTGTTGAGAGAGAGAGAGAGTGTGTGTGTGTGTGTGGAGAGAGAGCTCAGAGGGTGACATGCCATCACTCGTGGAGCTAAGTACTTTATTGTGAGATATGGATAGCGATGCACTGGTTGCGCTTTGAAGTCCTTTATTGATGCTCGAGAGTGGGGACGACCTGCTACGCTCGTTCTAGTGACTGAGGCTTGTATTCTATCACATTTGGATGAGCCTGGTGTTGCTGACTTATCGCCGCCCGACAAGCTTACTACTGAGTCAAGGTATTGGGAATGTTGAGTGTATTGCACGTCCGACTGCGGTTGAGCGGTCCTTGGCGAGCTCCGAAGTTGCTCTTATAAAATGCTGGCAGTGTGGGGCATACGAAATTTGGGCGCTCTGACGGGCTTGGTATGCTGACACTAAGGACACTCGGTGGTCCCAACGGAGTGTGTAGAGACGCACTTGGAACGGTCTAGATGGCGGAGCGCGTGGAGGTGCAATTAGAATGGTCTTGACGGTTGGTTGCGCGAAGGTGTACTTGGGCGGTCCTGACGACGGGGGGCGCGAAGGCGTGCTTGGACGGTCTTGATGGTAGGGTGCGCAAAGACACGGTTGGACAGTCTTGTCGGTGGGATGCGTGGAGGCGCGCTTGGAAGGTCTTGTCGGTGGGGAGCACGGAGGCGCGCTTAAAACGTCTTGATGAAAGGGCACATAGAGGCACACTTGGACGGTCTTGATGACGGGGCGCGTAAGAAGCACACTTGGATGGCCTTGATGGGGGGGGGGTGGATGCACGCTTGGATGGTCTTTATGTAGGGCGCGCTTGGAAGATTTTGACGACGGGGCACATAGAGGTGTGCTTTGGACAATCTTGATGTTAGGGTGCGCTTAGACGGTCTTGACGACAGGGCGTGTGGAGGCATGCTTGGAAGATCTTGACGGCAGGGGGTGTAGAGGCATTCTTTGACGATCTTGACGGCGGGGCATGCAGAGGCGTGCTTGGACGGTGTTGACGGCAGGGCGCACTTGGACGGTCTTGACAGTGGGGCGCACGTAGGAGTGCTTGGATGGTGTTGATGGCAGTGTAACGCCCTCAATTTTATGATAATATTATTTGATTTGGTATCATCATATTTATGACGTTAAGACGTTACTTTTTAGGTTATGTTGACGGCGCTGTACCGTTAGTGCGTTTTTGCATCCGTTGGGTTTGTTTGACCAGATTATGGGATTTTGATTGAATTGAATGTTTTCCTCGATTGAAAAAGATGAAGTTTTGAGGTTTTGGACTTGTCCAGTTTTATTACGATCCGAGCATTGTTGGAGCCTCGACGCATGTTTGGATCTTTGTGATGATTTTTTGCTTGTGTAAGCATTTTGATGATATTGTCTCAAGAAATGGTGCGTCGGATTCTAGGGTTGTCTCTCCTGCTAAATTCTTAGAGTCGGTGTTTTATCCCAGAATTTAAGACAATCTGAATTCTCAAATTTTATCCTGCTCATCTCTCGGGAGGTTTGTTGTGTTTCTCGAGTGACCATAGAGTAAGTTATCGAGAAGAGCTGCAGTTCTCAAGAAAGCTCTTATTAATCTCGAGATGCCTTGTTTAAGCTCTCGAGAAGTGCCCCCTTTGTTCTCGAGTGGTTCAGTAGTACTCGAGAAATCCTCAGTTTGTTCTCGAGATGACCTGGAGCTCTCGGAGATTTTAGTGTAGTTCTCGAGAAGGCTATTAGTTCTCGAGAAGTCTTACCTTGTTTTTGAAAAGCCTGATGCTTGTGTTGATTCTCGGGAAGCCCTCCTTAATGGCAGTTTTTCGTCGAACAGAGGCGGAGACAAAATTTTTAGGGCGCTGCCTGGGTTTTTTTCAAAGCGTCGATCGGAGTTCGACGATCATTGAACGGAGTTCGACGAAAGTCGAATGTAAGGCGCTGTCTGGGCTTTGACTAATCGTTGAGCGGAGCTCGACGATCATCAAACGGAGCTCGATGATAGTCGATCGGCATTTTCCTTTGCGCTCGACGATCGTCGAACGGAGCTCAACGATAGTCGATCGGAGTTTCCTTTGATCGACGAAATTCGGTCTGAGTTTTCCTTTGTGCTCGACGAACTCCGAACAGCTTTCGTCGAACGGGTTTTGTGTTCGATGAACTTCGAGCAGAATTCGTCGAACGGAGTTGTTCTTCCCTCCTGTTCTCGAGAAGCCCTGTAGTTCTCGAGAGGGCTTCTTCAGTTCTCGAGAAACCTGCTTCATTACTCGGGTAATGCTTCTTCTACTCAAGTAATCTTCTTCCCTATTCCCAAGAAATATCTTTTACTCGAGAAATATTTTTCTTCCACTCGAATAGTCCTTGAATTCTTCTCGGGAAGCCCGATTCAGTTGATCCCGGTTCATTTTCTTAAGTTCAGTTATTCTAAAATTACACCTAATATATATATATACCCTACTTCTTCTTTCTCCCCTTTCACTTAGACCGAACTACTGTTCATCTCCCGAACCAGAGCGGTGTGAACGTAGGAGAGGAAGTGTTTCTGTGAACCTTCCGGTCGCCGCCGACGGTGCTCCAGTGCTCCAAATCTTGAACCGATCATAGATCCTGAAAGGTCTCAGCGAGAGCTTCGCTTCGTAGTAAAGTTTTCACCGTTTCTTGAGTTTTTCTCTTTAGGGTTTTTAGCCCTAACCTCTTCTTTTGGTCATTCTTGTTTGATTTCAACTTACCACGTCTTCCGACAAAATCAAGGCATGTGGTGGTTTTCCCTTTTCCCTCTCCCTTCCAATCTTGATGATAACTGTTAACCTCATTTTCTTTAAAGCTTTCTGCACTATTGTCATTTCGATTTGTAGATATATTTAATCTTCCTTTGAAATCCACTTGGATTATTAGTTTTGATATGATGATTTAACCTTGTAGCATTGTAGTGGTTTGATGGAAATGTTAAATTGTTGGCTTTAATCGTTCCTAACTATTATGTAGGATGTGTTAAGAGTTATTTAGGATTGTGAAATCCTTCCTAAGGTTGATCAACCGTTTCTTAAATCTAGAAATGTCTAGTAGAATTCGATGCGCCAAGTCTTGAGATATATCATGATTCTCTTGTTTGCCAGAGTTAGTGGGCGTATCCACCTCCGCATTATTTTGAGACTTATTAGTACCTTGTGGAACTCTACTGGGTGTTTGGGCATCTGCGGTGAATGGTGGAGTGTATGAGTCTCCCTCGCAGTTAGACGGATATTATATCTGTGAGGGTGTGTCCAGATGAGTGACCACCTCGCCTATGTTTTTTGGGTAGAGTTGATCACATGTGGCTAATAGGATTATTGTGATATCCTTGATTATGATTTAATCATGCTTTCCACCTTTTTAGACTTGTGCATCTGGTGTATTTTGATGTGCGTGACATTTCACATAAGTTCTATTTACTGATTCTTTTGTACTTTACTTCAGTACTTCTGGTCTTGGGTTGGTACCCCTTTTGACATTTGTTTACTTTTTTAAGTTACTTTTCAACCACTGCTTGTACCTTCTTGTTGAGGTGTTCTGTGTTTGGAATGCCTCAGGTCCAGAGCTTTAACAGGTAGTGGAGCTGGTTTTGGGAGTTCTTGGGCAACTGTGTTGGCTGTGGTTTTCATCTCGGCGTTGCGATGTAGTTTATTGTTTCAGTTTGCTTTACTTAGCTCAGACATACTTTTATTTTATGTGGGTTAGTGTCAGATTGTTGACACCCACATGATTGTTGATTTTGGATACTTTCTAGCTGCTAGTTGTTTTCCTTGTGATGAATTGGATTACTTGCTCTTTGGGATGATTTATGCTAGTAATGCATGTTAGGTATTTTCAAGTATAAAATCTACTATTATTACTTCATGCATTGCATATTTTAAAACTATAACCCATTATATTTAGTGACCGTAAATGCTATTTGTACCACTATTATAAACCTAGAGTCTTGAATACCATGAGTTGTTCCCTGGGGAACGTTTACACTCATGTAGGATGTGTAATCTCTTAAATGAAGAATTTTTCCGCTGCATATAAACTATTTTTCTTTCGTGGACTTGATGAGCCACCAAGCCGAGGGATACAGTTAAATGCTTAACTTAAATTGGATTTTCTCTAAATCACTTAAAGATCACTCTTTCGTGTCAAGTAGGAGTTTTGCCTGAGCGTCCGCAGTTATCCCCTACTGACGTGGCATCATGACACGCATTTTCCCTTACTCTTATATACCCCCTTCTTGCAGAGAAAATGCGGGTTGTGACAGTTGGTATCAGAGGGAGGTTGGTTTGACAAGTTGGTCGAACCAGTCACTCGTTGTAGATTTGATTCCCTCCGTTCATTGCATACACACACCGATGTATCATCAATACGCCTTAGCCGAAGCATAGTCACTACACTCATAGCATGATAAGAAGTATACGTGACATATTATGTAGTATGAGATGCATAATATGTGTTTGTATATGGATCCACCATAGGTGGAAACATGTGACAGTTATGTAGTATGGGATGCATAACCACCATCACTTGGATGCCCATTAACACGTTTTATTTTCTCGTTGCATGCGATGTTATGTAGTATGAGATGTATAACATTTCATGTGTATGCCGCTCATAGCATACATTAAGGCCTTTTTAGAATGCATAACACTGCATACATAGCATATCATCGCATAAGCACGCGTGCTAAGTTAAGGTTTACATGATGACACATATACACACATGATTTTAAATAAAAATAAAAGAATCCATGCATTCATATCATATGCACATGAGTCAATAGGATGAGAGGTATTATCCTAATAGGACATGATATCATTTATAAAATCCCAGAGTAAGTTTGCAGCATAAGCAAGTGTTCTTTAAGTATGGTCTGAACTAAGTTGTGTGGCCTAGTCGTAATCTAGGATTTTGATGAGTTGTTCGTTGCCTTTTTAGAAATTCGCCGAAGCTTCTCGCGACGAGGTCGACTCCCCAGTCGGAGGGTGAGTCGTCAGGTGTGCAGAGCGATGCGATGATCGAGAGTCTGCGTCGGAGCAATGAGGCTCTATCAAGACAATTAGTTGGGATGCAATCACAGATTCAGTCCTTGTTGTCTGCCACTCCTACACAGCAACCCTTAGTGCAAGATTTTGTCGCGGGTTCAAGCCGTACTCGTTACTCCTGCTCCTCTGGAGCCCTCGGTGATGCTACCACCAGAGATGAATTTTTTTGCATTTCCAGCGATTGGGACCTCCCACTTAGGACGAGAGGGCCGACTTTATGGTTTTAGATGATTTGATCATCGCTATAGAAAAAATGTTCTCATATTCGGGAATTGCAGAAGCCCAGAAGGTAATGATTGCAGCCTATCAGCTAAAAGACTTGGCAAAGAGTTTGTGGATTTGGGAAAAGGAGAGCCTAAATGAAGGATGCTCGTGGGAATCTTTTAAGAAGATGCTACTGAAAAAGTTCCTACCCTCGGTCGAGCAGGACCGTCTGATGAATAATTTCCTACATCTGAAGCAGAGACAGCTCACGGTAAGCGAATATGAGTTGAATTTAGTAAGTTGAGCAGATTTGCTCTTGATTTGGTAGCTTCAGAGGAGGGAAGAGTGAAACGTTTCCTTGGAGGACTAAGAAGCGATGTCCAGCAGTGGGCATGCGCTTATAGAGCTGAAAGTTATGCTGAGGCAGTGGAAGCCGCTCTAAAAGTCGAGGCAATTGAAAACACCAAGAACCGAGGTGCTACTGCTAGAAAAGAGAAGAGAAAGGGTGTTGAGGATGGAAGCTCTAGGGCATCTAGCCCTTCTTCGAAGAAGAAAAGTGGAGAGATTTGTAGCTTCTGTGGTTGGTCTGGCCACCCTTACGAAAGGTGTTTCAAAAGGTCTGCCACTCTGAAGCAGTAGTAGGTGCTCGCCATCCAAGGTGCACCCAAAGGAGATCTTGTGTGCACATTCTGTTCAAGAAAGGGTCATGATGTGAGTTGTTGCTGGTCGAAGGATAAGGCTTGCTTCCGGTGCGGGAAGAAGGGGCACCTGAAGTCTTCATGCCCCCAGGCTCAGACCCCACTACAGCCTGCCCCGCTTCGGGCTCTGCCGCCGCCACCAAACCGGGACAAAGGGAAAGGAAAGCTAAATGTGGTGAACAGAGAGGAAGCTCAGACCTCTACCCAAGTGATATCAGGTTAGATTCTAGTTTATTTTTTTCTCTCCTTTGCTTGCCCTGGTTTTCGTTCGTTTAGTTATGTATGCTACAATTTTAGGGGAGTTTAAGGTGAAGACTAGGTGGGCGCACGTTATTTTTTATTCGAGTGCCACCTATTCCTTTGTGGCATGGAGTTTCATTGAAAAACATCGTTTGAACCTGTATCAATTAGGAGATTCCTTCAACGTCAAGTTCCCCTCCGGAGATCTGGTGATATCAAATCAAGGAGTTCTTAGATGCCCCATTTGTTTGGGTGATTTCCTAGCCCTTACGGATCTGATGGTATTGGATCTGGTGGATTTCGACATGATTTTGGGCATGGACTGGCTGTCCAAGTATGATGCGGTATTCCAGTGTAAGGTAAAGCGACTGGACTTCAAGATGGACAATGACCAACCCATCGTCTATGGTTTTTAGAGCAAGGGTTCCCTCCTTATTTCTGCTGTATATGCTTGTCGAGCTATAGAGTCTGGTTGCGAGGCGTATCTTATTTCCATTTCTGCTCTGGAAACAGCTTTTGTTACACCACGTTTGAGGATATCTCGGTGGTGCGAGAGTTTCTAGATGTCTTTCCTGATAGTCTTCGAGGACTTCCTCCTGAGAGAGAGGTGGAGTTTGTGATAGACCTCGAGCCAGGTACTCATCCTATTGCTAAGACATCGTATCGTATGGCTCCGCGCGAGTTAGAAGAGTTGCGCACTCAGTTGGATGAGTTGCTGTAGTGTGGCTTTATTAGATCGAGTTCTTCTCCGTGGGGTTCCCCTATTTTTTTCCGTAAAGAAGAAAGACGGTTCCATGAGGCTCTGCATAGATTATCGGGATTTAAATAAGGTAACCATCAAGAGCAGATATCCATTACCTCATATTGATGATCTATTTGATCAGTTATGGGGATGCACCGTGTTTTCGAAGATTGACCTTCGTTCAGGCTACCACCAGTTGAGGGTCCGTGAGGCTGATATACCACAGACAGCTTTTCATTCCCGGCACGGGCATTTTGAGTTCTTGGTGATGTACTTTGGTTTGAAAAATGCCCCATTTGCTTTTATGGACTTAATGAATAGAGTGTTCAAGGATTTCTTGGACCACTTCGTGGTCGTGTTCATAGTTGACGTTCTCGTGTATTCCCGCAGTGTTGAGGAGCATGCTCAACACTTGCGCTTAGTTTTGTCAACCCTGAGGGAGCACAAACTCTATGCCAAGCTGAGTAAGTGTGAATTATGGTTACCCCAAGTGTCCTTTCTGGTCCATATTGTGGGCAAGGATGGTATTTTCGTAGACCCGACCAAAATTTCTGCTATGATGGAATGGAAGAGACCTTCCACACCTAAGGAGATTAAGAGCATCTTAGGTCTGACCAACTATTATAGAAGATTCATGGAAGGGTTCTCTGTGTTGTCTGCACCTCTAACTAGACTTACATAGAAGAACACTGCGTTCATTTGGAGTGATAAGTGTGAAGAAGCTTTCCAAGAATTGAAGAAGAGATTGTGTACTGCCCCAGTTTTGATTTTGCCTACCAAAGGAGTTGAGTACACTGTGTATGTGGATGCATCATACATTGGACTTGGTTGTGTCTTGATGCAAGAAGGAAAGGTGATCGCGTACGAATCAAGACAATTAAAGACTCATGAAAGAAACTATCCTACGCATGATTTGGAGTTTGCTGCTGTAATTTATGCACTGAAACTTTAGAGACATTTATTATATGGCACGTTGTGCAAGATCTACACAGACCATAAGAGTTTGAAGTACGTCTTCACTCAGAAGGAGTTAAATCTGCGCCAGCGTAGGTGGTTAGAGTATGTGGCCGATTATGAAGTGGAGATTCTCTATCATCTAGGAAAGACTAACGTAGTAGCAAATGCTTTGAGTAGAAAGACTGCCAAAATCTTCAATCTATCTGTACAGTACTTGGTGGAAGAATTCTTATTGATGGACATTTAAGTTGGGAGTAGTACTGTGCCTGCTAGTTTGGAAGTAGAAGAGTCATCTTGGATTTCCCTTACCAGAGTGCACTATAAGGATGATCCTGATTTGTTACATCTTCGAAATAGAACTGAGAAAGGAGAGCTACCTGATTTCTCTTTGGATGAGTTAGATACTCTGAAATATCAGGGTAGATTTTGTATCCCCGCTTTTGGTGATATTCGGGCTAAAATTTGTAATGAAGCTCATTGTTCCAGTGTTGTCTACCATCCTGATTCCACCAAAATGTATAAAGATCTGAAGCAAATCGTTTGGTGGTCGGGGATGAAGAATGATATAACAAAGTTTGTGTCAGAATGTTATACGTGTCAGCATGTTAAGGCTGACCACAGAAGGCCTGGTGGTAAACTGACACCGCTTGATATTCCAAGTTGGAAGTGGGAGAGTATTTCGATGGATTTCATCACCGGTTTACCAAAATTTCCCCGTGGGCACGATTCTGTTTGGGTGATAGTTGATAGATTGACTAAGTGTGCTCACTTTGTGCAGTTTAAGATTGGGTATTCTATGACGAAGATAGCTGAGTTATATCTTGATGAAGTCATTAGGTTACATGGAGTGCCTGTTAGCATTATATCGGATCGAGACTCCCGATTTACGTCTCATTTTTGGAAGAGCTTACAAGAGGGGTTGGGTACCAATTTAAGGTATTCCACCGCCTATCATCTGCAGACAAATGGACAGACAGAAATGGTAAATCATATCGTGGAAGATATGATCAGGTGTTATATATTGGATAATGGTGGTGCTTGGGATGAACACCTCAAACTCATGGAATTTTCTTATTATAAAGTTATAAAGAGAGTCTGCAGATGGCCCCGTTTGAGGCCTTGTACGGAAGGCGTTATATGACACCTTTGTTTTGGGCAGAGGTTGGTGAGAGACCGCTACTAGGTCCTGAAGCCCTTGAAGAGATGAATTGTGCTGTGACTCATATTCGAGAGAAGCTCCATATAGCGCAAGAGCGTTATAAGAAATATGCTAATCGACGAAGGGTCGATCTGGAGTTCGCCATTGGGGACTTGGTTTTTCTGAAAGTCTCTCCGATGTCAGGTGTTAAAAGGTTTGGAAGAAACCACAAGGTAGACCCCCGGTATGTGGGACCTTTTCAAATTCTTGAGCGCATCGGAGTGTCAACTTATAAACTAGATTTGCCTGCTACCTTCCCTGGTGCCCGTGATGTGTTCCATGTGAGCTAGTTGCTGAAGTGTGTTCGTAGTGATCGTCAAGTCCATGACACGGTACCTCAGATTCAGCCCAACCTTTTGTATGTGGAAGAACCTGTCTGTGTTTTAGAATATCAAGATCGAGTGTTACGAAGAAATACCATCCCCATGGTTAAAGTTCTTTGGAGAAATCAAGACGTCGAGAGCACGATGTGGGAATTGGAGTCGGTAATGAGGGAATCTCATCCGCACCTCTTCCCTTAGTTTTTGGTATGTCTCCATGCTTTTGGTAGTGTTTGATTTTCTCGTTTTGGTTTAATTTTGGAGTTGTGTTAAGTTTCGGGACAAAACTTCTTTTTAGGGGGAGTGACTGTAACGTCCCCGATTTTCTGATAATATTATTTGATTTGGTATCGTCATATTTATGGCATCAAAGCGTTACTTTTTAGGTTATGTTGACGGCGTTGTACCGTTAGTGCGTTTTTGCGTCTGTTGGGTTTGTTTGACCAGATTTTTGTATTTTGATTGAATTGAATGTTTTCCTCGATTGAAAAAGATGAAGTTTTGAGGTTTTGGACTTGTCCAGTTTTATTGCGATGCGAGCATTTTTGGAGCCTCGGCGCATGTTTTGATCTTTGTGATGATTTTTGCTTGTGTAAGTATTTTGATGATATTGTCTCAAGAAATGGTGCGTCGGATTCTAGGGGTGTCTCTCCTACTAAATTCTTAGAGTCAATGTTTTATCCCAGAATTTGAGACAATCTGAATTCTCGAATTTTATCCTGCTCAACTCTCGGGAGGTTTGTTGTGTTTCTCGAGAGACCCTAGAGTATGTTATCGAGAAGAGTTGCAGTTCTCGAGAAATCTCTTATTGATCTCGAGATGTCTGGTTTAAGCTCTCGAGAAGTGCCCCCCTTTTGTTCTCGAGTGGTCCGGCAGTACTCAAGAATTCCTCCGTTTGTTCTCGAGATGACATGGAGCTCTCAGATATTTCAGTGTAGTTCTCGAGAAGGCCATTAGTTCTCAAGAAGCCTTACCTTGTTTTCGAAAAGCCCGATGTCTGTGTTGATTCTCGGGAAGCCCTCCTTAAGGGCAGTTTTTCATCGAACGGAGGTGGGAGATGAAATTTTTAGGGCGCTGCTTGGGTTTTTGTCAAAGCGTCGATCGGAGTTCGGTTCGACGAAAGTCGAACGTAAGGCGCTGTCTGGGCTTTGACTAATCGTCGAGCAAAGCTCGACGATCATCGAACAGAGCTTAACGATAGCCAATCGATGTTTTCCTTTGCGCTCGACGATCGTCGAACGAAGCTCAATGATAGTCGATCGGAGTTTCCTTTGATCGACGAAATTCGGTCGGAGTTTTCCTTTGTGCTCGACGAACTCCGAACAACTTTCGTCGAATGGTTTTGTGTTCGATGAAATTCGAGCATAATTCGTCAAACGGAGTTGTTCTGCCCTCTTGTTCTCAAAAAGCCCTGTAGTTCTCAAGAGGTCTTCTTTAGTTCTCGAGAAACCTGCTTCATTACTCGTGTAATGCTTCTTCTACTCGAGTAATCTTCTTCCCTATTCCCGAGAAATATCTCCTACTCAAGAAATATTTTTCTTCCACTCGAATAGTCCTCGACTTATTCTCGGGAAGCCCGGTTCAGCCAATCCCGGTTCATTTGCTTAAGTTCAGTTATTTTATAATTACACCTAGTATATATATATACCCTACTTCTTCTTTCTCCCCTTTCACTTTGACCGAACTATTGTTCATCTCCCGAACCAGAGCGGCGTGAACGTAGGAGAGGAAGTGTTTCCGTGAACTTTCTGGTCGCCGCCGGCGGTGCTCTAGTGCTCCAAATCTTGAACCGATCATAGATCCTTAAAGCTCTTGGCGAGAGCTTCGTCTCCGTGGTAAAGTTTTCCCAGTTTCTTGAGTTTTTCTCGATAGGGTTTTTGGACCTAACCTCTTCTTTTGGTCATTCTTGTTAGATTTTGACTTCCCTCGTCTTCTTTATCCCCGATCTTCGACAAGGAGCGATTTGGAGAGTTTTTCCGGCAAAATCAAGGCAAGTGGTGGTTTTCCTTATGATTTAATCATGCTTTCCACCTTTTTAGCCTTGTACATCTGGTGTATTTTGATGTGCGTGACGTTTCACGTAAGTTCTATTTACTGATTCTTTTGTACTTTACTTTAGTACTTCTAGTCTTGGGTTGGTACCCCTTTTGACCTTTGTTTACTTTTTTTGGTTTATTTTTCAGCCACCGCTTTTACCTTCTTGTTGAGGTGTTCTGTGTTTGTAATGTCTTAGGTCCGGAGCTTTAGCAGGTAGTGGAGCTGGTTTTTGGGAGTTCTTGTACAACAGTGTTGGCTGTGGTTTTCACCTCGCCATTGCGAGGTAGTTTGTGGTTTCAGTTTGCTTTACTTAGCTCAGACATACTTTTGTTTTATGTGGGTTCTTGTCAGATTGTTGACGCCCATGGGGTTATTGATTTTGGATACTTACTAGCTGCTAGTTGTTTTCCTTGTGAGGAATTGGATTACTTGCTCTCTGGGATGATTTATGCTAGGAATGCATGTTAGGCATTTTCAAGTATAAAACCTACTATTATTACTTCATGCATTGCATATTTTAAAAATCTAACCCATTATATTTAGCGACCGTAAAATCTATTTGTACCACTATTATAAACCTAGAGTCTTGCATACCATGAGTTATTCCCTAGGGAACGTTTGCACTCATGTAGGATGTATAATCTCTTAAATTAAGTATTTTTCCGCAGCGTATAAACTATTTTTCTTTCGTGGACTTGATGAGCCACCAAGCCGAGGGATACGGTTAAATGCTTAACTTAAATTGGATTTTCTCTAAATCACTTAAAGATCTCTCTTTTGTGTCAAGTAGGAGTTTTGCCTGAGCGTCCGCAGTTATCCCCTGCCGATGTGACACTATGACGCGCATTTTCCCTTACTCTGATATACCCCTTCTTACGGAGAAAATGCGGGTTGTGATAGGTGGGGCACAAGGAAGCGCGCTTGGATGGTGTTGACGGCGGGGTGTGCAGAGCCATGCTTTGAAGGTCTTGACGGCGGGGCGTGCGGAGGTGCTCTTGGATGGTCTTGACGGCGGGGCGCACACAGGCGCTTGGACGGTCTTGACGACATGACGTGTCGAGGCGTGCTTGGATGGTCTTGATGACGGAGGCGCACAGAGACACTCTTGAATGGTCTTGGCGATATGGCCCGTGTAGGTGTGCTGGGATAGTCTTGATGGTAGAGCGTGTAGAGGCATGCTTGGAGAGTCTTGAATGCATAGCACGTGGAGGGGAGAGAGTAAATCCATATAAGGATTTTTCCGGGACAAAAGAGAATCCAAATGAAAGGGAGTAAGGGTCTAATTATAGATTTTAGGAGGGACAAGCCGGTAATTTCCCCTCATAACCACCTGCCAGACGAATTGAAATGCCCCATTTAGAGCACACAAATCACGGATTTTATGTAAATGATGAAACTGCCCAGGCCGAAAAAATAACCGTCCTCGCTGAAAAAATAACCGAACCTCCCGCGAGGGAAGGAGTGGCTCGGTAAGGCCGATAGCTAGCGGGAAAGTGCTACCTGGTCGGGGCCGAGCAACGATAACGCCTCCCAACTTGGGCGGCACCGAGGCCGCCCCAACCGTGCAGCCAAAGGGCCGCCCGATTTTGGGCGGCCTCGCTCTCTAGCAGGGAGCCAACTAGGATCGGGCGGCATTATGCTTCCCAACCTGGGCAGGGAGGAGGCCGCTCCCTGCTCTCTAGCAGGGAGCCAACTAGGATCGGGCGACATTATGCTGCCCGACCTGGGCAGGGAGAAGGCCGCCAAAATTGGGCGGCCAAAGGGCCGTCTGATATAATTAATTTCAAGATAACCCAAACACCTAGAGGGGGGGGGGGGGGTGAATAGGTTCTTTTCCTTTTTTACTTAAAGCAGATTATTTTTTCAGATCTTAAAATAGAATCTAAGTATTCTACATCAATCACAACACATAAATCACAATCATACACACATCATAGATTGCACACAGATTTATAGTGGTTCCCCAAGGTCTGGGTACATCCACTTTCCCCCTTCACCTATCTAGCAGTGTGCTAGATTCAGCCTAACTTCTTCCTTCTTCTCAGATCCACAGATCTTACAGCTCAGAACCCTGAAAGGTTCCTACAACTCAGAACCCTATAAGGTTCCTACAACTTAGGCTAACAGCCCTACCTCAGCCTTGCCCCAAGGCCTACAACTCAGAGAACTAATTCTCCTACACTCAGGCTCAAACAGCCTTATTACTCAGAGATCTAAATCTCCTACACTCAGCCTTTATAACATAGGCTTACAACTCAGATCTTTGAAAAAATCCTACAGAATTTGATAAGTAATTTTGATGGACTCTTACCCTTGTTGAGAGAGAAAGGATAAGAGGATTCTTGATCAGCTTCTTGATGAGACTTATGGCTGAAATCAACCTGTTCTTAGCTTTCTTCAAAGCTTCTTGAATCTGAACTCAGTAGGGTTGATCTCCTTTGAAGTTGACTGACTGCCAGCTTCCTTCTTAGAATCAGAAATAAATCTGAATCCTTCTTAGCAGATTGGTTCCAGATCTGCTTCTTAGGAGACTTGTAGATGTCTCCTCCTTTACTTCAACAGCTGAATATCTCTCTCTCTCTCTTCACAACTTATGAAGTTACTTCAGAATTCTTGCTTGAATTCTCCTTAGATCTTCTCACAAAAATCTTCTTAAGTGTGACGTGCACTTTCTTGATCAATGATCAATACTTCAGTAGTTGTGCCTGTTCTTGTTGTTCATCTCACTTTGATTTGACAGAATCCATATATATATATAGACTTCATCCATGGTAACCGGCTGATCCGGTTTCTAACCAACTTCTGACAAGTCTGACAGCTTCAGTAAACTTGTTGGAAAGCACAGCTGTCAAGTCTCCAGTCAGTTCTTGAACCTTTTTCTTTGTCAGTAAAGCGTCGAGACTAACTGTCATTATGTGTCGAGACAAACTGTCAATTTGTGTCGACACAAATGACTTAAGTGTCGACACAGACTTTGGTGATGTCGACATAGCTGCTTTAGCATTGCATCTGTACAATGTCTCGACACTGCCTCTTTGTGTCGACATAGACACTTCTTCACTACACAACACTCAACATTGTTGAAACTCTGCTGAGTGTCGACACAAGTACTGTGTGTCGACACATTTGATGTAGACTAAGAATTCTATGTGTCGACACTGCCTCCAGGTGTCGACACAGTTGATGTCTACTCTGCTTCTGTGTGTCGACACTGCCTCCTTGTGTCGACACAGTTGATGTCGACTAATACTTTTGTGTGTCGACACTGCCTCCCAGTGTCGACACATTTGATGTCGACTATGCTTCTGTGTGTCGACACAGCCTTTTCCAAGTGTCGACACAAACTTGCTGAAGTGTCGACACAGCATCCTCTGGTGTCGACACACGGATTTAGAAACTTTTTCCTGCATTTGCGCCAATACTTATCCTGCACATGTAAACTCGAAATAACATCAAATACACCTTGATGTATATCATTGAGCTAAGTGAGGCTTCTCCAAATCATGTACACATTTTCCAATGTACCCAACACCGTCTAATTTAGCGGCCCTACTCCCGGTAGGTAGCAAGACAGGGTCGAGTGGAATTATGTCACCCGACCTAGGCAGGGAGGAGGCCACCCTAATTAGGAGGCTGGGGGGCTACTCAATTTAGAAGGCCCTGCTCATCTACGAGGTGTAACACCCCGAAACTCAAAATAGGGACGGGTGATGTTTTTAGCCCAGTCTAAATTTTGGAGCAGGTGTCACGGGCGTGTCACGGGCGTGACACGGGCATGACACGGGCATGTCATGGGCGTGATATAGGCATGTTCGGCCTCGGGTCGTGCGGTCGACGCTAGTCGAGTTGTAGAACACGGCCTAGGACACGGGCGTGTCCCAGGCCGTGTCACTCCAGGGAATCTGCAAGTGTGGTACACGGGCCGTGACACGGGCACAAACACGGGCGTGTCAAATTTGACACGGGCGTGTCTGATGCCGTGTCACAAGGCCGTGTACCTCTCTGACTGCGAAGTGTTGGTCGATTGCACACGGGGGGCGTGACACGGGTCCCGACACGGGCGTGTCGCAGGTGATACGGGCGTGTCGGAGGCCGTGTCAAAGGCCGTGTGCTGGTTTTTCGTATCGATCGAGACGGCGAATGGGTGACACGGCCAGGCACACGGCCGTGTTGCAACCTGTGTTCGGCCCAGATTTTATGATTTCAGATCTAATCTTGGCCGTTCGTTTCCTTGGCTTGGGATCCGACGGCTGGGAGTGGTTGCTGGCAGCTTAAACCCGAAAATAGGGTTTGCAAACACCATTTTCACTTGGGTTCTCTCTCTCTAAAGTCTAGAGAGAAGGGAGAGCTTGGAGGAGGAAGAAGGTGGTCAACTCCGGCCGCCGGTGGAGCTTCGGAGCTCCGATTCTCGATCCGAGTCTGGATCCGCGGAGGCAAGGAGATTGCGGTGCTTTTCATCCGCATAGATTTTCATGGCGCCGCGGAAGAACGCAAGGGTAACGATTTCTCATCCTTGGGCATGTGAAGCCTTTTTTCCCTTTGCATAGGAAGCCCTCTCTCGCGAGTGAGCGAAGAGTTGGAGCGTTCCTTGGGGTAGATATGTAAAGTCCCCCCTGTGTAGAGTTCGTATGCGAAATCGAACATAGGCATTGTGTGTGAAGCCTATCCGGACAAGTAGAGCCGAATCGGTGATGTTGCATTGCATTTGAACCGGGGAGGACTCCGGGTGTTTGGGCATTTTTCGGGTTTTCTACGTGGTAGATTGCAGCAGGGAGCCTTGGAGATTAACTCCAAGGTGCACCCGGAAAACTAGGCAAAAGCGAGTTTTACCAACACGATGGCCGGGGAGCCAACGTGAACATAACCGGGTTATGTGATTGTTGTGGCGGAAACGGGACTCGGTGAGTCTTGACCTGCGCATATGGCTTAAATTGCTGTTGCGATATGAGCACGGGTCAGGCGGAACCGTACCCGGTCTATGTCGTTCGGTCGGACCATTGGCATGGATGAGGGTCTTCGGCGGTCTATGGCTTAAATTGCCGTGACCAAGGCCAGGAAGGCAAAGTGCTCATATGGTTGGCCGTCCAAGAGGCGGTGGTGGAACGGGAACGTCTATGGCTTGAATTGACGCGACGTTGGCCGGTTCGCCGTGAATGTGCCCTGTGTGCACGAGGTGTGTGGCCGTGCGAGCCTACGCCTGTGTTGATGTGTGTTCACACTATTAAATTGCCTATACTAATAAAGTGCAGGGAAAGAGCATCGCCGCCCCGATTTTGGGGGCGGGATCGTTATAATTTTGTCAGCATAGCTGACCGTTGTTTTGTTTGCCACCGGGCGGTGGTTTGTGCTTGCAGGTGCTGCGGAGCCGAGCGGAAAATAGCGGGCTAAAGCCCATGTTGCGGTGCTGGCCCTCGAAGGCCTAACCCTTTTATGCTTTCCGTTTATTTCATGTATGGCTGGCCTGCGAGCCGAAGTATGTAAGACATGTTTTGTTAAGCAAACCTTGTAAGGCCATAAGGCCGGTACTTTTGTATTTTTCATTCCTATTGTTATTTCTGTAGTGGACATTCTTGCTTGACAGGATTCTTGTAATTGTGCAAATTAATAAATTGCTTCCGCTAGAATGACTCTGTGTAGGACGTTGGTGATTGGTTGTATGGTTTCAACGCGTAACCAACCGGTCTGTCCGTAGTATATGGCGTCGGGCCCCGGCCGGACCTACTGTTATATACTATGTGACGGATAGGGGTGTTACAAATTGGAATCAGACTACTAGTTTCGGTCAAACTTAAATGAATTCGTGGACGAATTCACTTTAAGGGGTGGTGAGCACATGTGTGCGTCATCGTTATAACATGAAAAGAACCCATGAATGTCCACTTAGGAATGAAAATATACATGTTTGAGGAACCTGCGTGTTCCTATAATTGCTGTTTGCAGTAATTTTTGGTCGCTTATCGGTGTTTTGCACGATTATAGGTGACCAGGAGTGGTGCTGGGCCGTCAGAACGGCCAGGTTCTGAGGCAAGCAGTGCGCCTAGTGAAGCGCCTGCAACACCTCCGTCTGTCGAGACCATTAGATTGGTGGCAGAAGCTGTCTTTGCTATGATTAATGCGCAACCTGCAAGACAGGTGTAGCAGCCTGCTCCTGCGGGGGAGCAAGTGCCGCTCCAAGCGGCGGAGCCTAGAAGGGTTGAGCAGGTGGCAGTAGAGCCGGAGTTGCCTCGGAGAGTAACTGAAAGATAGTTGAAGTATGTGATGGGCTTCCACCTACCGGTGTTCTCGGGAATGGGAACCCCGGCCCAGGCTGAAGATTGGCTCTCAAGAGTCAATAGGGTGATGACAGCTACTAAAACGGAAGAGTGGCAGAAGACCACAATAGCGACGTTCCTGTTGGATGGGGACGCAAGGTTATGGTGGGAAGGCCTAGAGCTACACCAGTTAAGGGGAAGGCCGTTGGCCGAAGTTCCTATGGCGGAGTTTGCAAGATTGTTCATGGCTCGATACCTCCCCTCAGCACAGAGGATCGCATTGGAGAACGAGTTCTAAAAGTTGGTGCAAGGAGATAGCACTGTAGACGAGTACCTCCACGAGTTTACTCGGTTGGGGAGATATGCTAGCGCTACCTTTGCCGACGAGGAGCGAAAGACTAACCGCTTCTACGAAGGGTTAAGAGATGAGGTGAGGTTGCTACTGTCAGGGCCCATGGCGCAGGGTTTCCTAACCTTGGTCAACTCAGCCCGGTCCTTGGAGAAGGACATGAGGAATGTGCAAGCTAAGAAGGATTCTGGCGGGAAGAAATCGGAGTTCAAAGCGCCGACTACGTCGAAGTTGGGCTATCAAAAATTCTTCAAGAAGGCTAGGACGTCAGGTCCAGCTTCTTCTACGGGTGCCTCGGGGGCAATTACTAATCAAACCCCGGGCGCCTCGGGGGCAACTACTAATCGAACCCCGGGCGCTTGTTTCACGTGTGGAAAGACGGGGCACTTTGCCCGCGATTGCTGGAGAGGACGCCCGAAGTCCGAGAGAAAGCAAGGAGCTACTTACGAAGAGAAGGGCAAGGCGGTGGAGTCAACCGCGTCCCACTATGCTCCGACTCAGCCTAGAGTCTATAACTTGGGCTAGCAGGAGGCCATCAAGCAAGCAGATGTGGTGACAGGTATGAGTTAATTTATAGCAAGTTGACTTTAAAATACCATTACCTATTGCTTGTTAGGCTAATGTCTTTTGCTTAGGCTTTGTGGTGATTAGCGATAGTCCGACACGGGCACTGTTCGACACGGGAGCTTCACACTCCTTCTTGTCCGAAAATTTCATATCGCGCATCGGAGTCCCTTCTTCGATGGCGAAGGACAAGTTGGATGTGCTGCTACCGAATGGGTGCTCGATGCGTGCGGACTGGGTGTGCGCCGTAAAGGTTCACACAGGGAGCCAAGAGTTCGACTTGCTAGCGTCATTGCTGCCGCTAGTAGAGTTCGACGTGATCTTTGGGATGGATTGGCTTTCGGAGCAGAAAGCTTGGATTGACTGTGACCGGAAGGAGGTCAAGCTGGGTGTTGGGCGGGGGACAACATTCGAGGGACTCAAGGGGTTGAGCAAGACGCTGATGTCTGCTCTTCAGGTGGTAAAGGCAGTTCGTGCTGGTGCAGAGCTGTTCTTCGCAATAATGGGGGCTGTGGAGCCAAAGTCCACGTTGGATAGCATCCCCGTGGTTTGTGAATACCCCGATGTATTCCCGGATTGTCTTCTCGGGGCCCCACCGCAGCGAGAGATTGATTTCACCATCGAGCTCGTACCGGGGGCCAAACCGGTGTCACGTGCTCCGTATAGGTTAGCGCCTAAGGAGATGGCAGAGTTGAAAGTTCAGCTAGAGGAGCTGATGGAACAAGGTTATGTGCGTCCAAGCTCGTCGCCTTGGAGCGCACCGGTCCTCTTCGTTAAGAAGAAGGATGGTAGTATGCGGTTGTGTATCGACTACAGGGAGTTGAACAAGCTGACGGAAAAGAACAAGTACCCGATCTCGAGGATTGATGATCTCTTTGATCAGTTAGTCGGATCGTCGGTATATTCTAAGTTGGACTTGAAGTCGGGGTACTATCAGTTGAGGATAAGGGAATGTGATATCCCGAAGACGGCGTTCAGCACAAGGTATGGGCATTTCGAGTTCACGGTCATGCCATTTGGACTGACTAATGCGCCATCAGTGTTTATGGACTTGATGAACAGGACGTTCCGAGATTTCCTTGATCGCTTTGTGATCGTCTTTATTGACGATATATTGGTGTACTCGCAGTGCGAAGAATATCATTTCAAGCACTTGCATCTAGTGTTGGAGACTTTGAGGAGGAATGAGCTGTATGCGAAATTCTCCAAGTGCGAGTTCTGGCTACCCTCAGTAGCGTTCCTTGGTCACATTATTAGTGGGGAAGGTATAGCGGTGGATCCGGCGAAGATCGTTGCGATACGGGAGTGGCCTGCGTTGTCTTCAGTCGCGGAAGTCCGTAGTTTTCTCGGGCTTGCCGGATATTACAGGCGCTTCGTAGAGAACTTCTCGCAGATAGCGCTACCTCTCACGAAGTTGACAAGAAAAGATCAGAGATTCTTGTGGACGCAGGAGTGCGTGCAAGCATTTGAGGAGCTGAAGAGACGGTTGACCACGACGCCAGTGCTTAGTTCGCCGAGTGGGACCTAGGGCTTTGAGGTGTATAGCGACGCTTCAGGTAGTGGTTTGGGATGCGTGTTGTTGCAGCATGGAAGTGTGATTGCGTATGGATCGCGTCAGCTGAAAGTGCATGAAAGGAACTATCCGGTCCACGACTTGGAGTTGGCGGCCGTGATATTTGCACTTAAACTGTGGAGGCACTACCTATACGGCGTAAAGGTCGATATTTATACCGATCACAAGAGCCTGAAGTACTTGTTGGATCAGAAGGATCTTAATATGAGGCAGAGGAGGTGGATGGAGTTCCTGGGGGACTACACCTTCAAAATACATTATGTACCCGGGAAGGGCAATGCAGTTGCAGATGCGTTGAGTCGCAGGGCTCCCGCCCAAACCAACTGGTTGTCGGTGCATGATGAGCGGTTGATACGGGAGTTGGAGGAGCTTGAGATCTGTTGCGTTGACAGGCAGACGAGCGCCAAAGCAATGTTAAACTGGACAGAAGTTCAGTATGACCTGGCTGACCGAGTTCGGCAGGCATTGGAGTTAGATGACTCCATGAAGGAGCTTTTGGAGGCTGCTCTGGATGGGTCAAATTCCCAGTTCTCGGTAGTAGATGGTTTGTTAAGGAAGGATCATCGGTTGTGCGTCCCAAGTGGGGGTAACCTCCGGGCGGAGTTGATGTACGAGGCTCATCATACCAAGTACTCAATCCACCCAGGGAGCACAAAGATGTATCGTGATCTCAAAAAGTTGTTTTGGTGGCCGGGGCTTAAGAAAGATGTGGCGTTGTTTGTGGCTAAGTGCCAAACGTGCGCCTTGGTGAAGGTGGAGTGCCAAAAGCTGGGAGGATTTCTGAAGTCCTTGCCTATACCGGAGTGGAAGTTCGACAACATATCTATGGAATTTGTGCATGGGTTGCCAAGGTCGCAGAAAGGGAACGACGCCATCTGGGTGATCGTAGATTGGTTAACTAAAGTGTCGCGTTTCATTCCGCATAGGAAGGATGATCCAGTGGAGAAATTGGCGAAGTTATATGTTGACAACATTGTTAGGATGCATGGCGTACCCCGTAGCATTATGAGTGATCGCGATGGGCGGTTCACGTCAAATGATTGGAGATTGGTGCAGCAGATGCTGGGAACAAAGTTAAAGTTCAGCACAGCCTTCCATCCGCAGACGGATGGGCAGACCGAGAGAGTCAATAGGACGATGGAGGACATGCTACGCATGTGTGTTCTAGACTTCGGTAAGCATTGGGAGGACCACCTGTATTTGGTGGAGTTCGCGTACAACAACAGCTACCAGGCGAGTATCCAGATGGCGCCATTTGAGGCCCTATATGGTAGGAAGTGTCACACGCCGTTATCGTGGCTTGAAATGGGTGAGGCAAGGTTGTACAAGAAGCAGGAGGTGGAGAGTGCTACCTCGTTGGTGCGGGTCATTCGGGAGCGCTTGTTGATCGCTCAGGACAGGCAGGCGAAGTATTACAATGCCAAGCACCGGAACGTGGAGTTCGCGGTAGGCGATTGGGTATACTTGAAAGTAAAGCCGTTCAAGGGGGTTTCGCGGGTGAGACGCTTGAAGAAGCTGAGCCCACGGTACCTTGGACCTTTTGAGGTTCTGGAGCGAGTCGGCGAAGCTGCGTACCGTTTGAAGCTATCGGTGGAGTTGAGTGGGCTGCACGATGTGTTCCACATTTCAGTGTTGCGAAAGGCGGTGCAGGAGCCTTCACAGGTGATCGCAGTTGATCAAGTGTCGGTGGACGAAGGGTTGATGACTAAGGTCAAGCCCGTTTGTATTGAAGATGCAAAGGTCAAGAGGCTCCGTAACAAGGAGATCCAGATGGTTAAAGTCCGGTGGGATAATTGCGGTCGGGAGGAGCTCTCTTGGGAAAGGGAGCAAACCATGCTGGAGGAGTACTCGGAGTTTTTCCGTCCAGGTACCGTTAAAAGTTTTAAGTTCCTATGGTTTTCCTTTAGTAAATTTCGTGGGTGAAATTCTTTTAAGGGGGGGAGAGTTGTAACACCCCGAAACTCAAAATAGGGACGGGTGATGTTTTTAGCCCAGTCTAAATTTTGGAGCAGGTGTCACGGGCGTGTCACGGGCGTGACACGGGCGTGACACGGGCGTGTCACGGGCGTGATACAGGCGTGTTCGGCCTCGGGTCGTGCGGTCGACGCTTTGGCGGTCAACGCTAGTCGAGTTGTAGAACACGGCCTAGGACACGGGCGTGTCCCAGGCCGTGTCACTCCAGGGAATCTGCAAGTGTGGTACACGGGCCGTGACACGGGCACAAACACGGGCGTGTCAAATTTGACACGGGCGTGTCTGATGCCGTGTCACAAGGCCATGTACCTCTCTGACTGCGAAGTGTTGGTCGATTGCACACGGGGGGCGTGACACGGGTCCCGACACGGGCGTGTCGCAGGTGACACGGGCGTGTCGGAGGCCGTGTCAAAGGCCGTGTGCTGGTTTTTCGTATCGATCGAGACGGCGAATGGGTGACACGGCCAGGCACACGGCCGTGTTGCAACCTGTGTTCGGCCCAGATTTTATGATTTCAGATCTAATCTTGGCCGTTCGTTTCCTTGGCTTGGGATCCGACGGCTGGGAGTGGTTGCTGGCAGCTTAAACCCGAAAATAGGGTTTGCAAACACCATTTTCACTTGGGTTCTCTCTCTCTAAAGTCTAGAGAGAAGGGAGAGCTTGGAGGAGGAAGAAGGTGGTCAACTCCGGCCGCCGGTGGAGCTTCGGAGCTCCGATTCTCGATCCGAGTCCGGATCCGCGGAGGCAAGGAGATTGCGGTGCTTTTCATCCGCATAGATTTTCATGGCGCCGCGGAAGAACGCAAGGGTAACGATTTCTCATCCTTGGGCATGTGAAGCCTTTTTTCCCTTTGCATAGGAAGCCCTCTCTCGCGAGTGAGCGAAGAGTTGGAGCGTTCCTTGGGGTAGATATGTAAAGTCCCCCTTGTGTAGAGTTCGTATGCGAAATCGAACATAGGCATTGTGTGTGAAGCCTATCCGGACAAGTAGAGCCGAATCGGTGATGTTGCATTGCATTTGAACCGGGGAGGACTCCGGGTGTTTGGGCATTTTTCGGGTTTTCTACGTGGTAGATTGCAGCAGGGAGCCTTGGAGATTAACTCCAAGGTGCACCTGGAAAACTAGGCAAAAGCGAGTTTTACCAACACGATGGCCGGGGAGCCAACGTGAACATAACCGGGTTATGTGATTGTTGTGGCGGAAACGGGACTCGGTGAGTCTTGACCTGCGCATATGGCTTAAATTGCCGTTGCGATATGAGCACGGGTCAGGCGGAACCGTACCCGGTCTATGTCGTTCGGTCGGACCATTGGCATGGATGAGGGTCTTCGGCGGTCTATGGCTTAAATTGCCGTGACCAAGGCCAGGAAGGCAAAGTGCTCATATGGTTGGCCGTCCAAGAGGCGGTGGTGGAACGGGAACGTCTATGGCTTGAATTGACGTGACGTTGGCCGGTTCACCGTGAATGTGCCCTGTGTGCACGAGGTGTGTGGCCGTGCGAGCCTACGCCTGTGTTGATGTGTGTTCACACTATTAAATTGCCTATACTAATAAAGTGCAGGGAAAGAGCATCGCCGCCCCGATTTTGGGGGCGGGATCATTATAATTTTGTCAGCATAGCTGACCGTTGCTTTTGTTTGCCACCGGGCGGTGGTTTGTGCTTGCAGGTGCTGCGGAGCCGAGCGGAAAATAGCGGGCCAAAGCCCATGTTGCGGTGCTGGCCCTCGAAGGCCTAACCCTTTTATGCTTTCCGTTTATTTCATGTATGACTGGCCTGCGAGCCGAAGTATGTAAGACATGTTTTGTTAAGCAAACCTTGTAAGGCCATAAGGCCGGTACTTTTGTATTTTTCATTAATATTGTTATTTCTGTAGTGGACATTCTTGCTTGACAGGGTTCTTGTAATTGTGCAAATTAATAAATTGCTTCCGCTAGAATGACTCTGTGTAGGATGTTGGTGATTGGTTATATGGTTTCAACGCGTAACCAACCGGTCTGTCCGTAGTATATGGCGTCGGGCCCCGGCCGGACCTACTGTTATATACTATGTGACGGATAGGGGTGTTACACGAGGAGCTGGATAGGGTTGGGCGGCATTATACCACCCGACCTGGGCAGGGAGTTGGCCACCCTAATCGGGCAGCCAGGGTGGCTGCCCTATTTGGGGGTGGTCTCTCTTGAAAGTCTTTGTTTCAAGAGTAGCTATGCACCTAGGGGGTGAATAGGTTTTCAAGTCTTTATGACTACTTTTTAATTTTGTGTGTTGTGAGTTAGATTATTGAGTTTGCTTTCAAGAACACATATCAGCACACCAATATTTATAGTGGTTCCCTAAGGTATGGGTACTTCCACTTTCCCTCCCACATTTCTAACAGTGTGTTAGATAAGGAAATCTTCTCCAAATCTTAGCTCAAAGAGCTTACAACACATATCCCTAAGATCTCTTAGACTTCGTCCAAGTCCTACCTCAGTCTTAAGCTCTACCCACTCAGAGTAAACTTTACTCCTACAGCTCAGTGATCCTCCAAATCACCTACCTCAGACTTAACAAAAAGCCCTCCCACTCAGGCTAGAAGATTAACCCTACACTCAGAGGTAATAAATCTCCTACATCTCAGATCTGACTCAGATCCTACCTCTCAACCTTTATATTTTTTGCAACTACTTAGATCAATATGATCCTGCAGAAAGAGTTTGGGTTTGATGACGATTGACTCCAGAGAAATAGATTCTCCGAGTCTTCTTCTTCTTGAACTGAAAAACTTCAGTCTAATATTCTCCACAACAACAAGTATTTAGATCTTCAGTAGTTTAGATTGTGCTGAGAAGACACTGTAGAGCCCTGTACCTTCAAGCCTTTGATGTATTAGTTGATTGTAGTGGCCTTGAAGATGAACAACAACCTAAAGTAGCTTTGCAGCATCTTCTTATTCAGAAAACAAGATTTCTAATCATGCTATTGAAGACAAATTTATTTTTCAGTTCTTTAATTCTTAAACAACAAACTTTTGTCTGAGGTTCGCAGACTCACTGTAAGAATGAGTTCCAGGAAATCTTCTTCTTAATCGAGAGGAAGAAGATGACAAAAAAGCTTCTTTTAATTTCTCGAAAATGTCCTTTCATTGATCTCCGTCCAACGGCTCTATGCGCAGTATAGACCAGCCGGAATTGGCAACTACAACATCTATTTTGCATTAAATATTGTACTGAAGGCATGCAACGCCTTTTGTCATCTAGCATACAAACCCACGATATTTGAATTCTTGATGACGTTAGCATGACTCAGCGCTTATGGACATGGTAATTTCCAGACAATATGCATAGGCGTTGACTGAGGCCTTGTCACTCGACGCAAAAATACTTAGCAGAATTCTGTATCTTGAGGCGTCGAGTGAACCTTCAACACTCAATGCTTTTGACATTTACATTCTAACTGTTAAGGCGCTGAGTGATCCTTCATCACTCAATACTTCTAAACTTGGTTGAAGTTTCTCTACATGAAAGCGTTGAGTGCAGCTTCTACACTTAACGCTTTTGGACTTTGCCTGTCTTCTTGATGAGGCGTTTAGTAGTCTGTCTTCAATAAATGCTTTTATACTTGATATGAAATTCAGTTGAGTAGGCATTGAGTGAACTGCCTTCACTCAAGGCATTTGTACTTTGAAAGATTTCTAGTCAGCAACTATAACATCCAATTTCCAGCTAGACCCCTAGGAGTGGTTTTGTCATGACTAGGTCATGACAAAACCCTAAGAAGCCCAAGAAGACCAAGATAGCTTAGGTAGGAAGGTGAAAATCACCTTGGTCTGCAAATAATAAGTCAGAAACTTGCTTAAAATAAGATTAGGACTCGGGCGTTTAGTGCGTGGAGTGCACTCAACGCCATAAGCAGAATGACGTTGAGTGCACTGACTGCACTCAATGCCATCTTATAGGTGGGTTGGCGTTGAGTGCGTCGAGTGCACTCAATGCCATAAGTTGAATGGCATTGAGTGTAGTGACTGCACTCAACGCCACTTGGTGTTGTCTGGATGGAGTTGAGTGAGCTGAGCTCACTCAATGTCATAATCTGGATGGCGTTGAGTGAGCTTAGCTCACTCAATGCCATAAACTAAATAGCGTTGAGTGCACGGACTGCACTCAATGCCGTCTGCTGAGGTCTGGAATGGCGTTGAGTGAGCTTAGCTCACTCAATGCCATAAGTTAGACGGCGTTGAATGCACAGACTGCACTCAACGCCATCTTAAGTAGGCTGGAAGGCGTTGAGTGAGCAGAGCTCACTCAACACCATAAGCTAGATGGCGTTGAGTGCACAGACTACACTCAATGCCATCTTAAGTAGGCTGGATGGCATTGAGTGAGCAGTGCTCACTCAACGGCATAAGCTAGACGGCATTGAGTGCACATAATGCACTCAACGCCATCTTAAGTAGGCTGTATGGCATTGAGTGAGCAAAGATCACTCAACGCCTTAAGCTAGACGGCATTGAGTGCACAAACTGCACTCAACGCCACCTTGAGTAGGCTGGATGGCATTGAGTGAGCAGAGTTCACTCAACGCCATTTTACTTAGAAATTTTTTTTAGCTTGGCTGATGGTTCAGTTGAACTGGGCCAGTCTAGGAAGTGGGACAGAATGTGTTATTGGGCTGTTTCTCTTATTAAGACTTAATTAAGCCTTATTTTGTGATATTGACCGGCTGTGCCACGTGGCAGCCGTTTCCTCTTCCTTCCAGCCATGGCTGAGCGTTGGTTTGCATGGCCATTAATGGCTTTTAAAGCTCGGCTCCATCCTCTCCCCCTTGAAACGACTGGATTCAACCCCTCTCGGGGAGAGGAGGAGTTTCCAGCCTTCTCTTAGCTGTTTTGAGCCGTTTCCTCTCACTTCAAGCCATGGCCGAAAACTCATAAATGGAGCTTTAATGGCCGTTACATCCTACCCCCACCCGCAGCCTTGTTTCTCCCTTAAAAGACTCCCTAGACTTAGAGAGGAAGTTTTCACCCTTGCCCGACAAAGCTAGAGCTTATTACCTTGCTGTTGAGGAATTCCGGCGATGCCACCACTGCGCAAATGGCATCCCTACGATCGGCTCGACTCCAAACCGCGAATAAGGTCCTCCTCTACTCCTTCTTCTATGGATAGATCTTAGGAATCAAATATGAGAGAAATCGGGCTCTATAAAGCTTGATCGGGTGAGCGTTTTCATGGTTTTTCCGAAATTCATGGTGGTCGGGTTCGCCAGAAACCACCACCTCCGGCGGCCAAACCACCGCCGACCGATAGCCACCACCTCGACGGAGGTAGTGGTGGCAGGGGATGGCAAGGGAGGTGGCCAAATGGCCGGCGGTGGCTCATGCAAGCTACAGGTTTTATGCATTTTTTTAGGGTTGCTGGTTTCGGGTTTTGAGAAGATGATCAGTGCCTTATATCAAATATGATATATATTTATATATAATATATAGTACTTAATCACTTTTATCAAGCTCATTTTGATGCTATTAAATGAGGCACTTAGAGGCCTTTTTAGGAAAAATGGCCAATCACATAAGTTGTAGCCCTTCGAGTCTAGATTATTCTAAAATTTATTTCAACTCGATTGGGTAAGTGGTTTGACTACAACCCCATTTTGGTGGGACCTATACCTAGGGCTATCCTGAGATTCAAATGGATACAAACCTTTAATCCCTAGTCCAAATGAGCTGAAATTTGGTCAGGGGGTCTACCTTAGCTATACCTAGGGCCTGTCCAAAAATGGAAATTTTTGGAGAATACTTTTCTATAGTTTTTAGAAAAATTTAATAAACCATGTATAAATTAATTTGGTGTAATAAACACCTCAAAATTTCTCCAACTTTGGGTGGGTTGTCTTAGAGGGCATGTTAAGGCTCTGGTAAAAATTTCATCTCATTTGAAGATGTTTTGATTAGGTTTTTGTCTAACCTTAGGTTGACCTTTATAGGGTTAATTAGGTCAAAACACCCCCTTGGGGTTTTGAGTGGTCAAATCACCTCAATAGAGGCTGAAATTTTGGTCACTGAATTTTTATGGTATGACACACCCTCCAATGGAATTTGGGGTGGTTTCGTGTAGGGTAGCCCTAGAACTCTAGGGTAGGCCCTTTTATGGGATTTATAGGGTTAGATGGTCATTTGGTCAAATGACCTTGGAATGACCTGAAAATTGATGGAGAGGACCATAGGGTGTATATGGTCCTCTGGTTGAAGTTTCATTGAATTTGAAAGTCTTTAACCCCCTCAAACCCCTAACCCTAAATTAGGACACGAAGCCCAATAGTTGGGTTTAAGCAATCAAAACATCTCACAATAACTTGAAACTTGGGCAGGGTATTTCTCATAGGAAGTTGTCCTAAAATAATTTTGGTGGAATTTTTAGCCCCCTCTGTATTTTTATTTAAAATTTTAGATGATTATTTTAGGTGCTTGATTAATAATTTATGAATTATGGAATTTTGATCATAAATAGATGTGGAGCTTATTATTATTATAAAAATTATTAAATCTGGTCAGTAAGTGTTTTAAGTCAATATGTAGGTTCTGGAATTTTCCCATAATTTTTAGGTGAATATTTACAGTACTTGCTTCAATAACCCAAGAGTATGGAATTATCATTGTAAATTAAATTAGGAGATACTGTTCACTGAAAAATTGGGAGAATCCTTCTAGAGTGTTTTTAGTCCATGATGATCTTACTGGATTTTTGTTATAATTTTTCGAACAATATTTCTGACCTTTGATTCTTAAAATGGTATTGTTGACCTTATGTTCTAAATTGTGTTTTGGGGGCCTAAACCATTCTAAAAATTCACATATCTTTCATTTACTGTTAAATTACTGTTTAGTATTTATCATGATTTTATGAAGCTCTATACATACTTGAAAAGTGTACTTCATGTTCAGAATCTTCATTTCCTAGTGTTGGAAGAAAATAATTAAATACTCATTAATTTAGGAAAATTATGAATCACTGGCTTTTATCTAGTTAGGTCAGGATAGGCCCCCATAAATTATATTGAGCCATTCAGATGAATATTTATAGTGCTACCTATTACGTGCATCATATCGTTATGAGGACTGCGAATAGCCTTAATGCAGAAAGTGAGTAATGGTGGGTTAGGCCTAAGATTGGAGAATTCAAATAGCTTTGGTTTTGGATAAGTAATATGGGTTACCATGGAAGATGTTTGGGAAGGGTAGTAAGAAGTGGTTTGGATAGAGTGTAGATGTGCCTGGGTTCAACGAAAGATCGCCTTTCCTGAAGAGAGGAAGGTTAAAAATCACACTAGGTTAGTCTATCGTAACACGAGAAGACAATGGGTAAGTGGAATTCACCAATAACAATAAGTTCCTTGCGAAAGGAACGATGAGCTTCAACTACCATCATAGTTCCTAGTGCCCTTTTAGAGCCCTTCACGGGGTATACCGGGGGAAGTCCTGGGTTAACGTAAACTGTATTAACAAACTGATAAGAGTAACTTAGTAATTAGGGTTGCACGTTTCACAAAAACTGTTAGCACAGGAAGATAGTTGGGAGCTTCGGCTCGGTTGGTTAAGAGACAGACAGAATGGTCCGGGGAGCTTCGGCTCGATTGGTTAAGAGACGGACGAAATGGTACGAGGAGCTTCAGCTCGATTGGTTTGATACGATAAATATTGCATGTGCATAGTCAGGAAAGAAAAATTAAGGTGGCGAGTCTTCGGTATTGGAGGGTCGATGCACCGACGCCAATACGCTGACTCAGCAAGTGTGGTTAGCACTTCGCCAACAGAAGTCCGGTGCGCCAGCCGACAAGAGTACGCAGGAGTCCGCTTCGTGCACCAAGCGTTGATGCGTATGATAGGTCTGATCGGTAGTGCTTTACTAGTTTAGAGGTGGGCGAGTCCCAAACCACCGCTTCCGTCTGCCACTACGGAGGTATCCTGGGAGGTAACGACTCCGAAAGGGGGAACTAAAAGTCTGTGTGCACAGAGTCGGGTGTGTGTGTGGCACTTGCATGATTCATCATACCCACTAGCATGTCATGGCATAATCGAATCATTTAACCCCTAACACCGAATATATAAGAGGAATGAGACGCTTATACAATAGGCCTTGCAAAACGCTTGGTCTATAAGCTTGTGTGGGCAAGTTTATAAATTAAGGTCATTTTTGATATATATACTGCTGTTTGATAACCGACACCCCAATGTATAAATTGGTATGAGAATTTTTATACGATGGGAGCTTTGTAGAAGATCCCTTGGCTTAGGTGCTTCAGCACATAAGTTAAGGTTACATTTCCTACTTTCTGTTTCTGTCATATTTGCTACAGAATTGCTAGCATAGGTCCGTTGTCATCTGCTTTTGATTTATTCTCCACCTTCATGTCCTTCCCTTTCTTCCTCTCCGCTCGGTACTTAGGAGCCATGGGGGAAGGGGCGGGGGATGATAGGGCTTAGTCTTATAGACTAACGGTTTTCGGACCACATCATTTAGGGGATCGTGGAGCCCAGCATGGAGGAGCAGCCCCGGAGGTCGGCCCGTTTGGAGATAGGGTAGTCTAGCTCAGGAGTTCAGCCAGCTGGGACTGTGAGTCCCGACCTATAGTAGATGTTATAGTTTGCTTCCGCTTGAGTGACCTGTAGTGAGGATTATGATGTACCGGGCATAAGCCCTTACTTTCAGTACCTTTTATACTATTTCTGTGGACTCTCCCTTCGTGGAGACTTTTATTTCTATACATATGATTTCTGTGGACTTGCTTTTAATTTATTGTGCTACCTTTCTGTGATCGAATTGGCCGGCAGAATCGACGCTTTGTGGTGATGACCCTTCAGGGCATGAAGGTGTCACCGTAAAGCGGCGATCCTAGGCCTAAGACCCCAGTGTTTAAAAAAATGGGGTCTTACAAGTGGTATCAGAGCAAACCTCGATCAGAAAAGGAAGCAGTCCACAAAATCCCTGGGTCAACCCTGCGCAGGTTTAGTTTGAGGACAAACTAAGCAGCGGAAGCATGGTGTGCCCATGTGGGGATCACATGTAATTGTCCACTGTTAATTAGGCTTGAGTCAATTACTTACAAACGATTTTTGATGTGCAGCCTCCATCACAGCCTACACCACAGGGCGGAGTTTAGCAGACTCCGAATGATGCACCACCTCCCTCGGTCCCCACTCCGTTCCTACAGTCGGAGATGGGGCAGACTCTGACAGCCATTCTGGAGGCTTTCAGGGCTCAACAGGTTCCGGCTCCGCAGCCAAACCCGAGAGCCAACTGGCTGAGCATCTTCCGAGGACTCTCTCCCCCGTCCTACTTAGGGACAGAGTCAGCTGTCCAGACAGAAGAATGGCTGGACATTATGTACGAGATGTTGACATTGATACTGTGCCCTTGGGAGGAGAGAGTGACATTGGTGGTCTTTTGCTTGGAGTCTCACGCCAAGAGATGGTGGAAGACGTAACATGACACGACCTTTGCGAATATGGAGATTGCAGAGATTACTTGGGGGGAGTTCAGGGCCACGTTACTGGAGCATTTTGTTCTACAGTCGGCTAAGGATGAGTTGGAGGACAGGTTTTTACAACTGAAGCAGGGCACCAGGACGGTGGTGGAGTACAACCGAGAGTTCAACCACCTAGCCCGGTTTGCGGACTCATATCAGTTCGATGAGGCTGGATATATCAAGAGATTCTACAAGGGCCTCCGAGAGGAGCTGAGGGATGCACTGTTGTTTGTATCCGTTGGGCCTATTTCCCGGATACTGGAGATGGCTAAAAGGATAGAGGCTGATTGGAAAGATACTCGGGGCCGGAAACGGCCAACGGAGGATCCAGGTCGAGGAGCAAGGAACGATCAGAGACGAGCCCGTGTCACGGACAGGAGAAGGGTCGAGGACCAGCCTCGTCAGGAGGCAAGACAGGAAACAAGGGAGCCAGTGGTGGTGGCTCCACCACCTCTTCAAACACGGGAGGGCTAGAGACCCGAGGGGATGACATATCCCCCGCCAGAGTGCTTCCACTGCCATCAGGTTGGGCACATCCGCAGAAATTGTCCTATGAGAGGGGTACCCCCACCAGCACCACCGACTGCACAACCAGCGCAGTATTTTGGAGGACAAGGACGTGGCCGAGGACGAGGATACCAGGGTAAAGATCGTAGACAAGAAAGGGAGCAGGTGTATGCTTTGGACCTAGCACAACCTCGAAACCTAGAGCAAGTCATAGCAGGTATAGTCTTCATCAGCGGCAAGCCTGCCCGCACGCTTTTCGATACCGGGGCTTCTCACTCCTTCGTGTCGGAGACGTTCGTAGAAGGATTGGAAGGCATGGAGTGATTCACCGGCTCGGTGATGACGGTGCGACTACCCAATGGATCTAAACTCCTTACCTCGGGCCACTGCAACATGGAGGTAGAAATCGGTGGAAAGGCGTTTGAGGCTCCGGCGATGCTTTTGAAGTTAACAGACTATTACTTGATCCTGGGCATGGTATGACTACACTGGAACCATGCCCAGATTGATTGCCAAGCAAAAATGATCACCGTGAGACACGGGGACTCTTTTATTATTATCGAAGGTATAAGACTTGCCTCCCGTATTCTTTTATCATCAGTTCAGGCCGTTAAGGCCCATCTACAGGGGGAGGAAGTTTATCAGGTTCTATTTGAGATGGAGGAGGTCAAGGAATCTGTGACAAACATTCCAGTAGTACGAGATTTTGCCGATGTTTTTCCAGAGAAGCTGCCAGGTCTACCTCCGCACCGGGAGCAGGATTTCAAGATACAGCTTGTGCCGGGGGCCAAGCCGGCATCTCAGGCCCCTTACAGGATGGCCCCGAAAGAGTTGACAGAGTTCCGAAGTCAGTTGTAGGAACTAGTAGAGGCAGGGTTTGTCTGTCCAAGCTCATCCCCATGGGGAGCCCCAATGTTTTTTGTCAAGAAAAAGGACGGAAGCCTCCGCTTGTGTATTGACTACCGAGCATTGAACAGACTGACAGTTCGTAACACATACCCGCTGCCACGGATTGACGAGTTTTTGATCAACTGGAAGGATCACATTTCTTCTCGAAACTCGACTTAAGGTCAGGGTACTACCAACTACGGATTCGAGAGGAGGACATTCCGAAGATCGCCTTCAGCAGTAGGTACGGACTGTACGAGTTTATAATGATGCTCTTTGGGCTCACAAATGCACCTTCAACATTTACAAGTCTCACGAATAGTGTATTCGAGGAGTATTTGGATGTATTCATCATCGTATTTATTGACGACATCTTCATCTACTCAAAGACGGAGGAGGAGCATACACGATACCTGACGTTGACTCTAGAGAGGCTACGGGAGCACCAGCTATACGCGAAGTTCAGCAAATGCCAGTTTTGGTTAAAGGAGGTGGCCTTCTTAGGTCATATTATTAGCGGTGCTGGGTTAGCAATAGACCCGGTCAAGATTCGGGCGGTTCAAGATTGGCCACTGTTGAAGACAGCCATGGATGTACGGAGTTTCCTGGGACTTGCCGGATATTACTAGAAGTTCGTCGAAGGATTCTCCCGAATCACACTCCCTTTTACTTCCCCGACGAAGAAGGAATCCCCTTTCGTTTGAACGCCACAGTGCGAGGCGGCCTTTATGGAGTTGAAAGGTCGGCTTACCTCTGCTCCCATTCTCGCCCTTCCGTCAGGAAGGGAGGGATTCCAGGTATACACGGACGCCTCCTATCAGGGGATGAGTGCCATTTTGATGCAGAACGGGTACATGATAGCTTACGCCTCTCGACAGTTGAAGATACATGAGAAGAACTATCCGGTGCATGATCTAGAGATGGGTGCAGTGATCTTTGCTCTGAAGATTTGGCGACACTACCTCTACGAGGTTCACTGTGACATCTTCTCAGATCACAGGAACTTGAAATACGTGGACACACAGAAGGAACTCAACATTAGACAGAGACATTGGGTGGAGTTCCTGTCAGATTACCAGTACACCATACACTACCACCATGGGAAGGCAAACGTGGTGGCAGATGCTTTGAGCCGGAGAGGAGGTACCTCAGGGAAGGGACCACAACTGATGTCCATGGAGCTAGTCCGGTCCTTCAGAGATATGCAGATATCCCTAGTGTCCGAGAATTATCCAGAGCTGTATATGAAGTACTTAGCATCGATGGTTGCCATAGATGATATTCAGAACCGCATCCGGGACGGACAAAAGACAAATGCATGGGCAGAGCCGGTATTGCAAGCCTTTGAGGAGGGTTCGACGGGAGATTATTCACTGAGAGATGGATTGCTATATTTCAGAGGCAGGGTCTATTTACCTGTAGTAGGCCAGATTCAGGAGGACATCATGGCGGAAGCATATTGTAGCAGATATTCTATACACCCGGGGATCACCAAGATGATGGCAGACTTGAAGAAGACGATGTTCTGGCCGGGGATGAAGAAGGATATTACATACTTCGTGACTCACTGCGAGGCATGCAACCCGGTGAAGGCGGAGTGCAGAAACCCCGCGGGATTGCTACAACCACTTTCAGTGCTGGAGTGGAAATTTGAGGACATCGCGATGGATTTCATTCATGGCCTCCCCCAATCACGGACGGGAAACGATTCGATTTGGGTCATCGTCGATTGGCTCACAAAGGTGGCAAAATTCATTCTGATTAGGAAAGATGACTCAGTTGGGGTACTGGTGCGGAGATTCGTAGAGAAGTTCATTCGTTACTACGGGGTACCCAGGACGATCGTGTCGGATCGGGATGGTCGATTCATATCCAGGGAGTGGAGATCCGTACAGACTTACTTGGGCACGCGACTGACCTTCAGCACAACATTTCATCGCCAGACGGATGGGCAGACGGAACGCACAAACCGGACATTGGAGGACTTCCTGAGGCTATGCATATTGGACCGTGGGGAACCTTGGGAGAAGCTCTTACCCCTGGTCGAGTTCTCCTATAACAACAGCTGTCAGTCCAACATCAGGATGGCGCTTTACGAAGCCTTGTATAGAAGGAAATGTAGGATCCCTCTTTCTTGGATTCAGTACGAGGATCCGAAGGCGTTGGGATCGGATTTTGTTGAAGACACCGAGGCTCAGGTGAGGCTGATCAGAGACAGGATGTTAGAGGCGCAGAGCAGACAGGATAAGTACTATGACGCCCGACATCGTCAGGTGGAATTTCAGGTGGGGGACCAAGTTTTTTTGAAGATACGGCCCATGCATGGAGTTTCACAGGTGCGTGGTTGGAAGAAGAAGCTCAGCCCTAGGTATATTAGCACTTACAGGATCCTGGAGCGGATCGGGCCCCTAGCTTACAGGCTGGAGGGTCCACCAGAGCTGGCAGGTTTACACGACGTGTTCCATTTTTCTTCACTTAGGAGGGCTCTACTGTGCCCGGAGCAGCAGATTTTGTCTGTGCAATACCCGACAAAGCTAGAGCTTATTACCTTACTATTGAGGAATTCCGGCGACGCCACCACTGCGCAAATGGCATCCCGACGATCGGCTCGACTCCAAACCGCGAATAAGGTCCTCCTCTACTCCTTCTTCTATGGATAGATCTTAGGAATCAAATAGGAGAGAAATCGGGCTCTATAGAGCTGGATCGGGTGAGTGTTTTCATGGTTTTTCCGAAATTCATGGTGGTCGGGTTCGCCGGAAACCACCACCTCCGGCGGCCAAACCACCGCCGACTGATAGCCCCCACCTCGACAGAGGTAGTGGTGGCGGTCGCTGGCCAGGGAGGTGTACAAATGGCCGGCGGTGGCTCATGCAAGCTACAGATTTTATGCATTTTTTAGGATTGCTGGTTTCGGGTTTTACGAAGATGAACAGTGCCTTATATCAAATATGATATATATTTATATATAATATATAGTACTTAATCACTTTTATCAAGCTCATTTTGATGCTATTAAATGAGGCACTTAGATGCCGTTTTAGGAAAAATGGCTAGTCACATAAGTTGTAGACCTTCGATTCTAGATTATTCTAAAATTTACTTCAACTCGATTGGGTAAGTGGTTTGACCACAACACCCATTTTGGTGGGACCTATACCTAGGGCTATCCTGAGATTCAAATGGACGCCCACCTTTCATCCCTTGTCCAAATGAGCTGAAATTTGGTCAAGGGGTCTACCTTAGCTATACCTAGGGCTTGTCCAAAAATGGGAATTTTGGGAGAATACTTTTCTATAGTTTTTATAAAAATTTAATAAACTATGTATAAATTAATTAGGTGTCATAAACACCTCAAAATTTCCCCAAATTTGGGTGGGTTGTCTTAGAGGGCATGTTAAGGCTTTGGTAAAAATTTCATCTCATTTGGAGATGTTTTGATTAGGTTTTTGTCCAACCCTATGTTGGCCTTTATAGGGTTAATTAGGTCAAAACACCCCCCTTGGGATTTTGAGTGGTCAAATCACCTCAACAGAGGCTGAAATTTTGGTCACTGACTTTTTATGGTATGACACCCTCCAATGGAATTTGGAGTGGTTTGGTGCAGGATAGCCCTAGAACTCTAGGGTAGGCCCTTTTATGGGATTTTTAGGTTTGATGGTCATTGGGTCAAATGACCTTGGAATGACCTAAAAGTTGATGGAGAGGACCATAGGGTGTATATGGTCCTTTGGTTGAAGTTTTATTGAATTTGAATGTCTTTAACCCCCTCAAACCCCTAACCCTAGATTAGGGCACAAAGCCCAATAGTTGGGTTTAGGCAATCAAAACATCTCACAATAACTTGAAACGTGGGCATGGTATTTATCTGATAGGAAGTTGTCTTAAAATAATTTTGGTGGAATTTTTAGACTAGTAAAATATGTACTTCCTTTATAACCCTAGCAATGCCCCTAAATTTTATGTTGCTTGTTATGAAAATTATGTCCATTGAAAAGTTGTGAAATTTAGAATTTGGAAGTTTTACATCATGGTAGCCCCCTCTGTATTTTTATTAAAAATTTTAGATGATTATTTTCGGTGCTTTATTCATAAATTATGAATTATAGAATTTTGATCATAAATAGATGTTGAGCTTAATATTATTATAAAAATTATGAAATCTGGTCAGTAAGTATTTTAAATTAATATGTAGATTCTGGAATTTTCTCATAATTTTTAGGTGACTATTTACAGTACTTGCTTCAATAACCCAAGAGTATAGAATTATCATTATAAATTAAATTAGGAGATACTGTTCACTGAAAAATTGGGCGAATCCTTCTAGAGTGTTTTTAGGCCATGATGATCTTACTGGATTTTTGTTATAATTTTTGGAACAATATTTCTGACCTTTGATTCTTAAAATGGTATTATTGACCTTATGTTCTAAATTGTGATTTGGGGGCATAAACCATTCTAAAAATTCATATATCTTGGATTTACTGTTGAATTACTGTTTAGTATTTATCATGATTTTATGAAGCTCTATACATACCTGAAAAGTGCACTTCATGTTCAGAATCTTCATTTCCTAGTGTTGGAAGAAAATAATTAAATAATCATTAATTTAGGAAAATTATGAATCACTGGCTTTTATCTAGTTAGGTCAGGATAGGCCCCCATAAATTATATTGAGCCATTCAGATGAATATTTATAGTGCTACCTATTACGTGCATCATATCGTTAAGTAAGGACTCCGAATAGCCTTAATGCAGAAAGTGAGTAATGGTGGGTTAGGCCTAAGATTGGAAAATTCAAATAGCTTTGGTTTTGGATAAGTAATATGGGTTACCATGGAAGATGTTTGGGAAGGGTAGTAAGAAGTGGTTTGGCTAGAGTGTAGATGTGCTCGGGTTCGACGAAAGATCGTCTTTCCCGAATAGAGGAAGGTTAAAAATCACACTAGGTAAGTCTATCGTAACACGAGAAGACAATGGGTAAGGGGAATCAACCAATAACAATAAGTGCCTTGCGAAAGGGAACGATGAGCTTCAGCTACCATCATAGTTCCTAGTGCCCTTTGAGAGCCCTTCATGGGGTATACCGGGGGCAGTCCTGGGTTAACGTAAACTGTATTAACAAACTGATAAGAGTAACTTAGTAATTAGGGTTGCACGTTTCACAAACACTGTTAGCAAAGGAAGATAGTTGGGAGATTCGGCTCGGTTGGTTAAGAGAAGGACAGAATGGTCCGGGGAGCTTCAACTCGATTGATTAAGAGACGGACGGAATGGTCTGGGGAGCTTCGGCTCGATTGGTTTGATACGATAAATATTGCATGTGCATAGTCGGGAAAGAAAAATTAAGGTGGTGGGTCTTCGGTATTGGAGGGTCGATTCACCGACGCCAATACGCTGATTCGGCAAGTGTGGTTAGCACTTCGCCAACAGAAGTCCGGTGCACAAGCCGTCAAGAGTACGCAGGAGTCCGCTTCGTGCACCAAGCGTTGAGGCATACGATAGGTCTGACCAGTAGTGCTTTATTGGTTTAGAGGTGGACGAGTCCCAACCAACCGCTTCCGTCTGCCACTACGGAGGTATCCTGGGAGGTAACGGCTCCGAAAGGGGGAACTAAAGGTCTGTGTGCACAGAGTCAGGTGTGTGTGTTGCACTTGCATGATTCATCATACCCATTAGCATGTCATGGCATAATCGAATCATTTAACCCCTGACACCTAATGTATAAGAGGAATGGGACGCTTATACAATAGGCTTTGCAAAACGACCCCTTGGTCTATAAGCTTGTGTGGGCAAGTTTATAGATTAAGGTCATTTTTGATATATATATATACTGCTGTTTGATAACCGACACCCAAATGTATAAATTGGTATGGGACTTTTTATACGATGGGACCCTTGCAGAAGATCCCTTGGATTAGGTTCTTCCGCACATAAGTTAAGGTTACATTTCCTACTTTCTGTTTCTGTCATATTTTCTACAGAATTGCTAGCATAGGTCCGGTGTCACCTGCTTTTGATTTATTCTCCACCTTCATGTCCTTCCCTTTCTTCCTCTCCGCTCGGTACTTATAAGCCATGGGGGAAGGGGCAGGGGATGATAGGGCTTAGTCTTATAGACTAACGGTTTTCAGACCACATCATTTAGGGGATCGTGGAGCCCAGCATGGAGGAGCATCCCCGGAGGTCGGCCCATTTAGAGATAGGGCATTCTAGCTCAGGAGTTCAGCCAGCTGGGACTGTGAGTCCCAACCTATAGTAGATGTTATAGTTTGCTTCCGCTTGAGTGACCTGTAGTGAGGATTATGATGTTCCAGGCATAAGCCCTTACTTTCAGTACCTTTTATACTATTTCTGTGGACTCTCCCTTCGTGGAGACTTTTATTTCTATACATGTGATTTCTGTGGACTTGCTTTTAATTTATTGTGCTACCTTTCTGTGATCGAATTGGCCGGCAGAATCGGCACTTTGTGGTGATTACCCTTCAGGGCGTGAAGGTGTCACCGTAAAGCGGCGATCCTTGGCCTAAGACCCTGGTGTTTAAAAAGAAAAAAGGGTCTTATAGCAACACTGAGGCTTTGACTGCATAGAGTTCTTTCAATGTTTTCCCTTTCTGGTGTTGAGTGAAGTGAGTTCAATCAACACTTTTGGACTTAGCCAATTTTCTGCTTGTTCGACAACCTGTCTTGATTCCAACTATCATTGTTGCTCCGACTGTCTGTCTAATCAATATAATAGTATATAACCTGTATACAATGAACTTGAACATATATTAGATACATTCATGTATATACCATGGACCTGAGGGCCTTCTTCAAATCTAGGGCATTGTGATCAATGAACCCAATAATCTCACCCCATTTGAAAATGTCAGAACTCTAGTCAATGATATACACTACCATATACAGAAGATAAACATTCACAACATATAAGAGGAGTAATTGATACACACACAAAAATATGATTATCATTTAATGCAATAGTCATAAATAAACTATGTGCTTATAATAATGTTCATAATCCTAAAGACCTTAAGAAAAACAAAAACATTTCATGTTTCAGGTTCTTTGATCACTATCCCCCTTTTGGGTTTATTTGCAGGCTTTTCGTTGTCTTCAGTCTTCTTTTGCTTCTATCTCTCAAAATAATTGCAGGGCTTAGGAAAGTATTTGCTGGGCTCAAGAGCATATGGTAGCACTGCACCTGACGTCTTGTGTCTTCTGAACTTCCTCCTGGCCTCTTCATTTCTTTCTAATTTTGCCCATTCTAGGAAACTATAAAGCTCTCCTCTTTTAGTTTTCTTATCTTTGATTTGATGCCAGGCAAACAATATGATAGTCCTTGATTGAGGACTCCATTTCTCAAAGTTTGGCATAGTTTCCATCTCTTCTATATACCTCTTCTTACTGAGTCTGACCTCTTCCTCCTCTTTAGCAATAAACTTGCCTCTGACTCTTGCTATCTGATCAGCAGTGGGGCTGAATGTTGGAATTTCAGCAATAATAGAGGGTTCAACCCACTAAGCACCAACTTTATCACCATACTGATCATCACCATATTTTGCATCTTGTTGATAATCATATTGATTGCATGTATGTCCTTCTAGAATAAGAGTAGGAATAATGTTGTCATATGAATATTGTTCAAGCCCCAATGAACCTCGGATTACATTGTTAACCCAAATATCATTCAAAGTGTTGGCCTTGATCATTGTCTTCTCCCCCTTTATGACTTCTTCACCAACAGTTTCAGTCAAGGAGTTCTTTGCAATAGAGAGTCTTTCATCCAAAAAGTTAACTCCCTTCATGATATGGTTCTTAACCTCTAACAGGTGATTATCCAGGTACTGAGTGCAAGCAATTCTCCTCTCTAGAGTTGTCTTATTATCTTACATGAGGATTTTCTGCACTTCATGGACCATTTTCATGTTGCTAGTTGTGATGTTCAGATTTTGCATGATATCAAGCTGCTTTTTCCAGATTTCCCCAAGCTTGTTTTTCAGTGTGTGTAACAGTTGGGGCATCTCTCATGAAGAATGACACTGTGTTGGCCTTTAACAAGTTAGCTTCAAATCTAATGGACTTTATCTAAGTGGATAGATCCTTTCTCAACTCCTTGATGGAATCATCAACAAAGTGTTCAAGTTGTCTTCTCTGGTCATCTAGCAGACCTTTGAGTTAAGCTAAGAAAGTGGAGGACATTTGATCACCCTGATGAGATGTTCCTTAGTCATATGAATCCTAATACTCTTTCCTTACTTCTTCCCTTATCTTAGAATCAGCTCTCATTTATTCAGAAGAGTGATCAACAACATTATTCTTTGGCTCATCAATAGCAGGGTCACCATCCTCAGAAATTTCAATAACATTCTCATTTTCTTGAGCATGGAGCTCTGTTGGAATCTCCCCCTCAATCTCCGCATTCCCCACAAGAATTGGCTAATTTATATCAACTATAGCTAGAGCATCTTCAATCATTTTATCAGGGACTTGCTCCCCCTCAACTTAAGGACAAAAAATAATCACTTCAGGACCTTCTAGAGTTTGAGCAATCCTGTTCTGCAGGTTTTCAATGATGGAATCTAGTTGTTCTTGAACCGTCTCTCCCATAGCAGGTGCAAGCATTTGGGAATTCTCCCACTCAATGTTTACAAAGATGTTGTCCACTACCTATCCAGTCAACATCTCCATTATTTCAGCAGGAATCTCTTCATACTGAGATCCACCAAGTTGAGTTCTTACTGCATGTTCTGAAGATATTGAAATCTGAGCACTCATGTCTCCTTTTGCTTCCTCAGATAAGTCAGACAGCTGAGGATCATATGGATCTTCTTCACTGCTTTAAGAAGAGCTACTTCCAGTACTTTCCTCTATGATCCTAGCCGCTTTCTTTTTCTTGTTAGTAGATTTCAGATGTGGGAGCAACATTCTATCCCACCTATCAAACATCTTAGAATCCATTCTTCTCATATGGTGAATTTTTGTTCCTAACCTCACATTTAGGATCCCTGGAACAGAAACAAAGAGATACAGGGATAGAATTATCCCTAGATTAGGTTATGACATGCAGTCTAGTACTCTATCAGATAACACCTTTCCCTAGTTGGTCTTTTTGGTCAGAATTATCCTTGCCATTACTTCAAACATCTTCTTGGAGATCTTGTCATGCAACCCAGTCTTGCAGAGCAGTGCCTTGCCAACTACATCTGCTAGGAACTTTCATTTGAGATTCATGTCCTTCCTTAGAATGAAGCCAGTGGTGTGTTTTGATAGTCGACACCATTTGAGGCGGATTTCATATCATCCTGGTATACGTCATCTTCTTCATCTGATTGTTTGAACTTTAGCAAATTCATTGCTTTGCTCAGTCGAATGGATTCGATTTTTATCTTCTGTCCATTGACCGAAGACTTGATTTTGGTGGAGGATGATTCGATACTTGCATTAGTATAGAGTTCAAGAACCTCATGCTTCCATATTAAGACGGGCTCGGACAGAACAAACTCTAGGTCAGTGACCTGTAGTAAGTTGAGAACGAGATGAACTTTCTTTGGAGCATCCTTGAAGCCATTTTGAACCAACTCTGAACCCTCGAAAAGGAAATCCTTTCCTTTCAGCGCAATAAATCCTTTGAATTTCTTAAGTTTTCTTGAACTTTCATTGCGAAGAGGCAGAAGGTCGAGAAGGGTTAGGAATAGTGTATTTTATTCTAAGCACACACACTTCAATTTATACTTACCTCTTATTTGAGAATATGGAGAGGCATATATCTATTGTGATAATCGTGAGGAGATCAATGGCTGAGATTAATCTCATGAGATAGCCGCAATCAGAAGTCCCTGGGAGAATTCGCTGAGTGGTCTCGACATACTCGACGCTCTCATTGCTTGAAGTTTTCTCAGCGCACTCGATGCCTAGATACTTGGACTCAGTGAAATCGATGCCTAATGTTGTCTCAGCGCACTGGATGCCTGAACACTTAGACTTAGCGCATTCGATGCTTGGACACTTAGTCTATGTCTACCTTGATATCATGTAAGAGACAATTTTGCTTACAACACTTATGCATGAAAACACTGAAGCTATACTAAGTTCAACATGCCTAACTAAATTTTGAAGGTGTTAAACATGGATTCATCTAATGGCTTAGTGAAAATGTCAGCCACCTGTTTGTTTGTGGGGACAAACTCAAGACAAATGTCTTCTTTTTCTACATATTCCCTAATAAAGTGATATCTAATCTCAATTTGCTTAGTCCTGCTATGAGACACAGGATTCCTAGCAATAGAGATTACACTAGAAGAATCACAAAACATTGGAGTTCTACTTAGCTAGAGTTATAGTCTTGGAGCTGATGCTGAATTTACAGTAGCTGTGCACAATAACTACCAGCTGAGATGTACTCTGATTTAGTTATTGAGATGACAACACTTTTTTGCTTTTTTCTGCTCTAAGAGACCAATCTTCTTCCTAGAACTTGATAGGTGCCTGAGGTGCTTTTCCTATCTTCTCTGCAACCTGCAAAGTCTGCATCTGAATACCCAATTAGTTCAAAGTCATTATTCCTAGGGTACCATAGACCAAGATCAGGTGTGCCTTGAGATATTTCAAAATTCTTTTTGCTATAGAATAATGAGATTCCTTAGGGCTAGCCTGGTATCTAGCACGAACACATGTAGTATATATAATGTCTAGTACACTTATAGTAAGGTAGAGGAGGGAGCTAATTATGCTTATATACAAGGTTTCATCAATAGGTTTCCCTGTCTCATCCTTGTCTATTGAAACATTTGACCCCATATGAGTTTTCATTATGGAGACACTTTCCATTCCAAAATTTTTAATTAACTCCTTAGTGAACTTAGACTGAGAGATGGATAGACCATCCTCTAACTATCTAACTTGGATACCCAAAAAATACTTGAGTTCACCCATACTACCCTTACATAAGTTTAGCTAACTTCTTGTAGAGACCATCATTAGTAGACCCAAATATTATGTCATTTACATAAATTTGGACTAGAATGATCTTACCCATGTCTTCCTTAAGGAATAATGACTTGTCTATATTTCCCCTTGAGAATTTGTTCTTAATGAGAAAGCTAGACAAGGTTTCATACCATGCCTTGGGGGCTTGCTTTAACCCATACAAAGCTTTTCTAAGCTTACATATATAATCAGGAAAGTTAGAGTTAACAAAACCTGAGGGTTGCTCAACATAGACCTCCTCTTTTAGGTCACCATTTAGGAAAGCTGACTTTACATCCATTTGGTATACCTTGAATCCTTTATGTGCAGCATATGCAAGGAACAGTATTATAACTTTTAATCTAGCTACTGGTGCAAAGGTTTGATCAAAATCAATACCTTCCTCTTGTCTATATCCTTTGGCAATAAGTTTAGCTTTATTCTTGATTATAACACAATTCTCATCAAGTTTATTCCTATAGATCCACCTGGTTCCAATGATGTTATGTCCTCATGGTCTGGGAACCAGCTTCCAAACCTTGCATCTCTTGAACTAGTTCAGTTCTTCTTGTATAGCCACAATTCAAAATGAGTCTATGTTGGCATCTTCAAGCCTTTTAGGTTCAACATAAGATAGGAAGCTAGAGTACATAGCAATGTTGAGGCTTCTGCTCCTTGTTGTAACCCCTTGTCTAGCATCACCTATGCTTTGATCTCTTGGATGATCCCTCAAATGCCTGACAGCTGTTGGCATTCTATTCTCAGCATCTTGAACTTCAATGGATGGATCCTGCTGGTCTTCACCCATGTCCTGTGTACTTTGTGTTGGATCCCTAGTTGGATTTGGGCTAGGTTCACTAAGTTAGGATCATATGACCCAACATGTATAGCCAGTGTCATGGTTGTGTCCTAGAGTCTAGAACAAGTCCTTAGAGTTAACAATGCATGGACCAGCCATCAACAGACTGCCAAATACTCAAGACTTAGAGAAATATCAAAGACTCAGAAAATGAGTTCGACGTTCATCGAACTCAGGTCGACGAAAGCCGTGCTCAGCTCGACGAACTCAGAGAAAATTCTCTGAGCTGAGATCGATGATCTTGTATCTCAGCTCGACGATCTTGGTGCACAGAATTGGAAAGATTCATCAAGCAGCAGTTAGCAGTTCTGAGGTCGACGATCTTGGATCTTAGCTTGATGAATCCAGACTTAGTTATTCCAATCCTTCTGTCCCTATTCTATTGCAATAATTCCTGAGTAATTAATGCTAAAATATTTTCTTAATATTACCGTTAGATAGAGCATTAGTTATGGTCTTCATTAGGATTATTGCTTTCTGTTTTTCAAAGGGACAGTTGGGGAAATCAATCAATGAAAACATTCTCAAGTTCGTCAGCATTGAATGCAGGAAGGAATTCAAATTTCAAAAGGAAATTTATATGGAAAATATAAAAGGGATTTTTCCTTCTCTTCCAAAGAACAAGATATACAGAAGAACAGAATAACAATAGTGAACAAGGATCTTCTGCTCTCTTTCTCTCTACAGCACTCTAAGATGCAGAGTACACAGAACAAAGTGATAGAGAGAAACAAGTGCTAGACCAGAGGAAGAACTTTAAGTTGAAGAAGAAGAAGAACAACCATTCAAAATCAAGAGTCTTCTTCTGTCCTCATCCCAGGATTCTTCAAAAGATCAATAACTACATCATCAATCAAGAAGTTCCTGAATCTCTTCTGGTCAAAGCAAAAGCTTGAAGGCCTATCACCCTACAACAAAGCTCCAACTTCCTGAACCTTTCATTATCTCAGGGGTAGCCTTTACTAACATCAAAATCCACATAAGTCTTCTCAGTTGTACTTAGAGAAAGAGAAGACAAAATCAATCTCTCATCCCCCACTGTATAAAGGGTTCTTAACTCCCTTCAAAAGTTATTCCTGGTTGCAAGTCACCTGATCAAAAGACTTAAGGTTTGGTTTTTGAGCACCTGATCAAAAGCTTATTGGTGGCAGTCATCTGAATAAAAACCTGAGTGGATTCCTACCATGGTGGTAGAAGAGTGGATGTAGCCAGGTTGGGGAACCACTATAAAATTCTTGTGTTGTTTGGATGCTCTTTTCTTTTGTTCTTGCTGTGGCTGTGCTAGTTAGGTTGCTGTGTTTGTGATTATTTATACTTGCTGTGCCTGTGACAAATCATATTTGTTTAGGAATAAGTTTTTCTTTACAACAAAAGTTTTAAAACCCAAAGATACTCTATTCACCCCCTCTAGAGCATATCAGATCTAACCCCTCACTTTCAATTGGTATCAGAGGAGGTTCTTTTGGTTGTACAAGCTAACCCTTGAACCAAAGATCCTAAGTTAGATCTATAATTTCATTTCTATTAGATTTATACACACAGCATGGCACAGAATAAAGACTATGCAAGCACCAGACCTGTAGTATGCAATCTAAACAAGTTTGCCATCTGGAAGGCAATAATTAAATTGTTTATGAACTCTATTGATGAAGATATCTACAACTCTATTTTGATAGGTCCCCCTCAGGCATCTACCTCTACAACAACATCCAACAGTAATGCAGTTCCATCACAAGAGTGGACTGAGGCTCAGAGAAAGGCCAGTTTCTGTTTGCTTAAATAATGAACATTCTGGCCTAAACAATGTCAGATGACATCTTTTAGAAAGTGGCTGAATGTACATCAGCCAAGGCCATCTGGGATTCCCTCAATCAAATGGTGGCTTGATCTGCAGATGAAAGGAAAGATAGAAGATCCAATCTCATATCCCAATATGAGAATTTCAAGAAGGAGGAAGCTGAATCTGTAGCAGACATGTACAATAGGTTGAGCTCAATCATCAATGAGCTAAAAACCTTGGATAAGGACATCACCCTCACAGAGGTGAATGAAAAAAATCCTTATATGCTTCCCAAGCTCATGGGATTCAAGGATCTGGCCCATCACGGAGTCCAGGAACCTAAATGAGATTTCCACTGAATCTCTTTTGGGAAAGCTGAAGTCCTATGAGCAGCTCATCAAATCCAGAGAAGCAGCTGAGCAGAGAACACCTCCACTAGCAAGGAAGGAGCACAACATTGCATTTAAGGCTGCCGAGGAGACAAAGACTCCAACAATTAATGAAGAGTTGATGAGCTTATTTGCCAGAAGATTCTACAAAATGGCAAAGAAAGATTTCAGAAGAAAGTCATTCAGGCAGGATGACAAGCCAAGGTATGACAAAACCCCCACTAAAGAAGTGGTTTTCTTTGGCTGCAGGAAACCTGGACACTTCCTCTCAGAGTGTCTAGAGAATTAAAAGAAGGAAAAGAGAAGGGAGAAGGATTCTCGAAGACAGCAAAGCAGCAGGCCTTCTTCCAGCAGATATAAGAAGATGGAGAAAGGCTTTGTAGCTGAAAGCTGGAGTGAAACAGAAGATGAATCCTCATCTTCTAGCTCCAGTGAAGAAGAAGAGGAGGCAAAGGCAAAGGAAGTTTGCCTCATGACAATTGATGCTAGCAGTAGCAGATCAAATACAGATGAATCTGATAATGAAGAAAACCTATTAGCTGAAGATCAGGTATTAACATCTTATGATTTTGAATCTGATGAATTTGAATTTGAATTTAAAAATTTATGCTTAGATTTGATAAGCTCTGAGAAGGAAATCAAACTTTGTAGAGAAAAATTAAATGATCTAGATAAAATCACTTCTTGAAAATGCTAATCTATCTAATGAACTAAATTCTGCAAATGAACAAATTATCTTTCTGAAATCTGAACTTAGCAAAGCTATGATATTAGAAGAATCATTAAATGGCAGAAGTTTAAAATTGCTAGATATAACCAATACATTAAATGATAGAACTAATTACTACAAACTAGGATTAGGAGCTTCATCTAGTGAACCAAACCTAATCCACAAGAATCATCTTTCTCAACCTGTAATTTTTGTTTCTGATAAAGGAAAGAAAAACACTGAACAGGTTAATAAGGTTAATGAATTTCTTGAACAAATTGAAACTAAGAACAAACTTAAAAACCAGAAGAATAATAAAAGTAACAATGTTTAGTAGTTATCGTCAAACTCAGATAAACGATATATGAACAGATCATCGACCTCAGAACGATGATCTCTGAACGCAACTTTCAGTAATAATCATTCTTTGATCTACGATCAACGATACCAGTATGGTTCGTCAACCAGAGATCGATGATTTTGGTGCCCCAAGAATGGATATCTTCATTCTTCGAGCAGAGATCGAAGATCTCATCCAACATCGTCGAGCTCTGGTCGACGATCCAACCAAAAATCGTTGATCCCAGATCCTAACAACAGAAACCTAAATTCTAATAGATCTAGGAAACCATTTAATCCATTAGCTGATTGGATAATTCCACCTAGAAGATATCATCCATTAGGATACAAATCTCAACCAGAATTCTCTATTATATCTAGTTTTTCATATCAACAATATGAAGGACCCAAGGTAACCTGGGTCAAGAAAGACTAACTATTTTCTTTGCAGATAAAAAGTTGTACAGTTGTGAATCAACTATGGTACCTAGACAGTGGTTGCTCTAAATACATGACTGGCAACAAGGAAAACTTAATCAACTACAAGTCCAAGATAGAACCAAAGGTAATCTTTGGTGACTCAAAGTGTGGCCAATCTGAAGGCTATGGAGAAGTAAGGATTGGAGCTGTCACTTTAAAGAAGGTGACTTATATAAGAGGACTCAAGCACAACCTCATCTCCATAAGCCAATTATGTGATGAAGGTTATCTGGTACACTTTAACTCAACATCTTGTATTATTTCAAATAAAGAAAAACAAAATGTTTTAATTGAGAATAGACAAGGAAACATATACTTAGTTGATTTTCACTCTGCCAATTCAGATATCTACTTACTTAACATAATTAGTAATAAGAATGACTTATGGCATAAAAGGCTAGGATATGTAAACATGAAAAATATTGCTAGGCTATCAAAAGACAACCTTGCGAGAGGTTTACCTTCTGGTCCCTACAAGAAGGAAGGCCTCTGCAGGGCTTGTCAACTAGGCAAGCAAACTAAATATAGCTATAAATTAGTAAATAAAAGTGATTCACCTAGGATCTTGTACTTGCTACACATGGATCTCTTTGGACCCATTGCTGTACAAAGCCTAGGAGGGAAATCCTACACTTTAGTTATTGTAGATGACTTCTCAAGGTTCACTTGAGTGTTCTTTTTAAGATCTAAGTTAGATACCTTTAAAGTTCTTACAGATTTTCTCAGGACCATACAGATTGAGTACTCTACTCAAGTTGCATTGATCAGAAGTGATCATGACACTGAGTTTGAATCTCTTCTTATGCATGAGTTTTGTGAGAAGGAAGGTATCAGGCACTGTTTCTCAGCTCCTAGAACTCCTCAATAAAATGGGGTAGCTGAAAGGAAAAATAGGACCCTAATTGAAGCTACGGGCACAATACTTGCAGATGCTTACATGCCCCTATCCTTTTGGGCAGAGGCTATAAGCACAACAAATCATGTACTGAACAAAAGTTTGATACATAAACTGAAGAATAGGACTCCCTATGAATTACTTAAAGGAAAGAAACCTAAAATCACATATTTTAAAATATTTGGTTGCATATGCTATATACATAATAACAACATGAAATATATTAGAAAGTTTGAAGCTAAGGCTGAAGAGGGAATTTTTCTAGGATATTCCCAAGTAAGCAAAGCTTATAGGGTATTTAATAAATCATCCTTAAAAATTGAAGAATCAATTCATGTTACCTTTGATGAGACTAATGTCTTGCAAGGAGAAAGAAATTTCTACCAATAATCCTTTGCAGGTACCTCAATTTTGTGAGACTTTGGATGAATTAAGCCTCACTGGTGGTTAAAACGCCGGCTCTTATTTAGGTGTGAATGTGGAGGTTTTATTTATAAAAAGAAGAGCGTTTTATTTTGTTAGAAACCGAGTTTTAACGAGAGGGAGGCAAGTGCACCTATCGCGTGTAGTACAGGATATTCCCGTGTAGAGGAATATCGGGGTCGTATTGTTCTCGGGGCCGGCTTAGCTAGATCTACTCTTTCCCTGAAATACCTATTATTCTACCGATAATTTTTAGTTTGATTTTTATAAAAAAGAAAATGACATAAAAATTATATAAAATGCATAATAATAATAAAGCATAAAAAGAAAGCAGGAAAAATGCAGTAAATAAGTGCGGAAGGCCGATGACCAACTCGGCGCAACGCTATCAAAAAGAGAATTGAACTAAAGTAAACTTTCAATAAAAAGAGATCCTAATTTTCAAATTAATTAAGGCGGAGACTCGGCCGTGGAGGTTCCATAAGAATGAGCTCACTTATCTCTAGGACTATTGCTCACCTGAACGCTAAGACTATTCGACCGATCGCTAGACCGACGAAGGATTCCTCTTAACGCCCGCATTACGCTAAGAACCCCGCTATTGGGTGGGGAACCCAATCCGGTAGAGTCGCGCGCCTCCTCTCTCGAGGGTTAGCGCGGATCTCTCTTTACCCAAGGGCGATCGGTCCATACGTGCGGCCTCTCGGCGTTGCGTATGGATAACGGAAATAGGGCCCGCACATCGATATGCGGTCCTACGCGTCGTTAACCCGGGGTAAACCTTAAGAAATTTAATTAAATAGAAAACAGGACCTTTAATTATTTAAAGCTGCTTTATCTGTCCCAATGCTCTTCGATATTGAGGGCTAAGGGCGGTTAGCCACTCATCGGAATGGGGACATTTACGCTAAAAAGCAATAAAGAAAACAGTAAGAAAGCAGTAAAGAAAGCTGAAAATTGCAAGTCCTACTCAAACGAGTAGGACTGAAGAAAGCAGTAAGTGCGAATCCCGGCTCGAGCGAGTGGGCGGGGGTAAATTTATACTCATACACGCACGCACTCTACAGGAAAGTAAAATCACACACACGCACTCTACAGAAAAGTAAACACACACACACACCCAAAGTTATCCTACTCAAGTGAGTAGGAAGAAAATGAAAGTAGTAAAAAAGACAAGTCCCACTCAAACGAGTGGGCGGGAAATGAAAGCAGAGCGCCATTTAACTCTTAACGAGTAGGCGGAAATAAATGCATACGCACACACTCTACAGAAATTGAAATAAAGCTATAAAATCTAACTCATACGCGCACGCACACTTGCAAAAATAAGCAAAACAAAGTGACTGAAAAATTAAAACAACTGCATTTCTACCGCTAGAATGCGGTAGAAATGCATAAAAAGTGCAAATAAAAATTAACCGGACAAAAAGTTTTGAAAATTAAAACGAAAAGCTAAGTGCGCGAAAAATTAAAACGACTGCATTTCTACCGCTAGGATGCGGTAGAAATGCATAAAAAGAAAAAATAAAAATTAAACGGAGCGAAAAGTTTTGCAAATAAACGCAAAATGGAAGTTGGCGAAAAATTAAAACAAGTGCATTTCTACCGCTAGAATGCGGTAGAAATGCATAAAAAGTGCAAATAAAAATAAACTGAAGCTAAACGGGTGCGGAATATGAAAATAAAATGGGCATTACAACGGCTAGAAAGTGCGATAAAATCCTAACTGAACGAGTTATAAAAGCTATAAAAAGATGAAAACATAAAAAGCACGAAAAAGGGAACGAAAAATTACTTAAGTTAGGGCGCAACCAAATGAGATTCATGCTAAGCAAGAGAGAAAATAAACTATTTTTATAAAATAAAAAGCTATTACAAACTAAGGGAGTGGGGAGAAAATTCTCTTACATAGCATGGAATCAAAATGGGCAGCACCTCCCCTAAGGAACTTGGACCAAAAAGTGGACAAGAATTGCATACAGCAGCTGCCTTTATATAGGCAAAAAATCGGGTCGTTCACGCCCTCGGTCACGGGCGTGACAGGGGGGCGTGACAGTACTATTCATGAGCTTGATTAGTGATTTGACTGGAGGCTTGACTTCGGCTGAAAACGTGGCGGTCACGCCCAGGTCACGGGCGTGACAGGGAGCTGGCTCTGGCGATTTGACGCGGCATTTGACTTCGGGGCGATCCACGTGGCGGACACGGGCGTGACAAGCTTGTCACGGGCGTGACAGGGGGGCGTGACCCGGACAGCTGGCATCCGATGTCGGCAGCGTTGACGGTTGACGGAGAGTTGCGTGCCGACATCGACACGGGCGTGACGAGGCTTGGACACGGGCGTGACGGGGGCGTGTCGGGCTCGGAACATTGAAATTGTTAATTTTTTCTGGCTGGTTGAGTTGGGAGCCTGACACGCCCGTGTCGGGGGGTGACACGGGCGTGACAAGGCCGAAAATTATTTTTCTGGAAAAATTCAGAAAACAAAAAACTAAGTTAGAAAAATAAAAAATTACAAAAAAGAAACAATTTATTAAAGAAAATAAACTAAAAAAGACAAAAATAAAGTAAAACAACAAAATAAATACACTATAAAATGGGTATATTTACAACTCATCAAATACCCCCATACTTAAGCTTTTGTTATTCCAGAGCAAAAGTTGGAGATGAACCTATAAGGAATTAAAAAGAATCCTAAATTTAACTAACGCTTAAGTTAATTGTACGAAAGATCGAAATGAATTTCCGGGGTCTCGGAATTAAATCTTAACTTATGAAAATGTTAAAATAGAGGAACTGTTTCAAAAAAAAAAAAATAATACTTCTAAATGGAAAAAAGAAAGCGAAAATTATTTTTGTTAGTTTAACAAAAATGGATTGGAATTATCGAAAAAAAACTTTCGCTGAAAAGAAATTAATAGGAAATAATTCAAGTTAAAAATTATGCTCTCAAAAAGTTTTAGATTAATTCTAGAATCATGAAAATTAGGTTAAGTGGATTGGCGGGTATGAAGAAGGCTTAGAATTTTTGAGGCGAGGTAATTTTTTTTCTCGAACCTCCACATTTTTTTTTCTTTTTGGATAATTAGGAAAATGAAATCTTATTTTCCTAACTTATAATTTTTTCTTTCTTTCTTCATAAAAGATAATAAACCCAATGTATATGTATAGGAGTAATGAATTTTATCCTCTTACTCCGTAACATATAATCTTTTTAAACTATTGGGTGCCTATGTTTGCGGGACGAAATCTTATCCCCATTGACATAAGATCTTTTAAGGGTGAGTGGAGAATCATACCAAGTAAGGCATGAAAAAAAGGTGGAAGGGATGAATTTCTAAAAGAAAACTAGAGTTTAATAAAAAAATTCGAGAGCAACCTTTTTAATTTGGACGTTCCTACGTTTCTAAAAGCGTAAGTAGAAATAATGTAAAATCCATGAATGTTATTTTCTAACATAAAAACATGCTTTATTTCAAAAAAAAGAAGTGATAGTGAGAAAACAAGTTCCCTATAATAAGAAAAAGCCATAAAAAATTCTTTAAAATCTTAACCCCAGAAATTTAAGTCTATCGAGCTACAATTAAAAAACGAATAGTAAATAAAGAATTAATTAAAATTCGCTTATAAATAAACTCGAAACGATTATTTTGGAGAGCAAAGAGGTTAAGAAATGAGGTTTTCGAATTATTTATTACAAAATAATTTTTTTTGATTTTTATGAGTTTTTTCTAATTTTTTTGATATTTTGGTATTTTTATCATTTTTTTGGAAATTTTTAAAGGTTATGCAAAATTTTTTTTTTTGAGTTTTTGAGTTATATAAATTTTTTTGAATTTTTAATTTTTTTCGGAAATATTTACAAGAGGAGAGAAATTTTTACAAGATAGGAAAGAAAAGGGGAAAGAGACGAGAATATTTACAAAAATATTTACAAAGCAAAAAGGATCGCCCGCGAACAGACTCTTATTTGTGGTTGGTTCGATGAGTCGAACGTCGCGGAGCGATGATTCATTTTTTGAAATTTTATTATTATTTTTTTTATTTTATAATAATTATTATTTAAAGGATGAAAATATTTTTTGAAATTTTTAATTTTGCAATTTTTTTTGGTAATTTTTATTTAGTGCTTGAAATAAAAGGACAGAAAATAGGAAACACCCCCATACTTAAGCCCAACATTGTCCCCAATGTTGCACTAAGTATGAGGAACGAGATATATATAAATATGTACAAAAAAGTAAAAACAGAGGTTTAGAAATCTTCCCTAAACCGCGTTCGGGGAAGCCCGTTAAGATAACCCTGCAAAAGTTAAAAGAAATAGCAAAAATATAATAGAAAAAAAAACGAAAAAAGAAAAATTCGGCGAAAAAGGTGCGGGTGATAGGGGGCGACAAGTGGGTGTGACTCGGAAGCTAACGTCTTAGCTAGGAGCGCGACCGATATGGGATCCCCTAGCGCTCACAATTGTGAAGCGCGCCGAAACGACAAAATAGATACTTATTTTTTTTTTTTTTTTTTATAAAAAAATTTTTCTTAGTTTTTTTTTTTTGTTTTTTTTGAATTTTTAGATTTTTAAGTTTATGTTTTTAGTTTTTGATTTTTTTTGTTAAGTTTAAGTTTTTTTTTTTTTTTGAAAAATAAAATGAAAAAAGAGAAAATAAGATAAAGACAAAATAAAATAAAGAAGAAAAATATAGTTTTTGAATTTTTTAATTTTTTGATGAAAAGAAAAAATCCTCATTATTATTTTTTTTTTTTGTTTTCAAATTTTTAATTTTTATAAGTTTTTAAGTTTTTAAGTTTTTTTTTTTTTTTGATTTTTTTAAGTTTTAAAATTTTTCTTATTTTTTGTTTTTTTGTTTTAAAGTTTTTAAATTTTTATTTTGATTTTTTTTGTTTAAGTATTTATTATTAATATTAATAATGCTATTATTATTATTATTAATATAAATTTTTTTGTTTAATCAAAATATATATATATTAGTAGAAATAAAGGCTAAAATTAATAGGATTCAGGAATTCAAAATAGTAAGACGATAATTCCCCGGCAACGGCGCCAAAAACTTGGTGGTTAAAACGCCGGCTCTTATTTAGGTGTGAATGTGGAGGTTTTATTTATAAAAAGAAGAGCGTTTTATTTTGTTAGAAACCGAGTTTTAACGAGAGGGAGGCAAGTGCACCTATCGCGTGTAGTACAGGATATTCCCGTGTAGAGGAATATCGGGGTCGTATTGTTCTCGGGGCCGGCTTAGCTAGATCTACTCTTTCCCTGAAATACCTATTATTCTACCGATAATTTTTAGTTTGATTTTTATAAAAAAGAAAATGACATAAAAATTATATAAAATGCATAATAATAATAAAGCATAAAAAGAAAGCAGGAAAAATGCAGTAAATAAGTGCGGAAGGCCGATGACCAACTCGGCGCAACGCTATCAAAAAGAGAATTGAACTAAAGTAAACTTTCAATAAAAAGAGATCCTAATTTTCAAATTAATTAAGGCGGAGACTCGGCCGTGGAGGTTCCATAAGAATGAGCTCACTTATCTCTAGGACTATTGCTCACCTGAACGCTAAGACTATTCGACCGATCGCTAGACCGACGAAGGATTCCTCTTAACGCCCGCATTACGCTAAGAACCCCGCTATTGGGTGGGGAACCCAATCCGGTAGAGTCGCGCGCCTCCTCTCTCGAGGGTTAGCGCGGATCTCTCTTTACCCAAGGGCGATCGGTCCATACGTGCGGCCTCTCGGCGTTGCGTATGGATAACGGAAATAGGGCCCGCACATCGATATGCGGTCCTACGCGTCGTTAACCCGGGGTAAACCTTAAGAAATTTAATTAAATAGAAAACAGGACCTTTAATTATTTAAAGCTGCTTTATCTGTCCCAATGCTCTTCGATATTGAGGGCTAAGGGCGGTTAGCCACTCATCGGAATGGGGACATTTACGCTAAAAAGCAATAAAGAAAACAGTAAGAAAGCAGTAAAGAAAGCTGAAAATTGCAAGTCCTACTCAAACGAGTAGGACTGAAGAAAGCAGTAAGTGCGAATCCCGGCTCGAGCGAGTGGGCGGGGGTAAATTTATACTCATACACGCACGCACTCTACAGGAAAGTAAAATCACACACACGCACTCTACAGAAAAGTAAACACACACACACACCCAAAGTTATCCTACTCAAGTGAGTAGGAAGAAAATGAAAGTAGTAAAAAAGACAAGTCCCACTCAAACGAGTGGGCGGGAAATGAAAGCAGAGCGCCATTTAACTCTTAACGAGTAGGCGGAAATAAATGCATACGCACACACTCTACAGAAATTGAAATAAAGCTATAAAATCTAACTCATACGCGCACGCACACTTGCAAAAATAAGCAAAACAAAGTGACTGAAAAATTAAAACAACTGCATTTCTACCGCTAGAATGCGGTAGAAATGCATAAAAAGTGCAAATAAAAATTAACCGGACAAAAAGTTTTGAAAATTAAAACGAAAAGCTAAGTGCGCGAAAAATTAAAACGACTGCATTTCTACCGCTAGGATGCGGTAGAAATGCATAAAAAGAAAAAATAAAAATTAAACGGAGCGAAAAGTTTTGCAAATAAACGCAAAATGGAAGTTGGCGAAAAATTAAAACAAGTGCATTTCTACCGCTAGAATGCGGTAGAAATGCATAAAAAGTGCAAATAAAAATAAACTGAAGCTAAACGGGTGCGGAATATGAAAATAAAATGGGCATTACAACGGCTAGAAAGTGCGATAAAATCCTAACTGAACGAGTTATAAAAGCTATAAAAAGATGAAAACATAAAAAGCACGAAAAAGGGAACGAAAAATTACTTAAGTTAGGGCGCAACCAAATGAGATTCATGCTAAGCAAGAGAGAAAATAAACTATTTTTATAAAATAAAAAGCTATTACAAACTAAGGGAGTGGGGAGAAAATTCTCTTACATAGCATGGAATCAAAATGGGCAGCACCTCCCCTAAGGAACTTGGACCAAAAAGTGGACAAGAATTGCATACAGCAGCTGCCTTTATATAGGCAAAAAATCGGGTCGGTCACGCCCTCGGTCACGGGCGTGACAGGGGGGCGTGACAGTACTATTCATGAGCTTGATTGGTGATTTGACTGGAGGCTTGACTTCGGCTGAAAACGTGGCGGTCACGCCCAGGTCACGGGCGTGACAGGGGGGCGTGACAGGGAGCTGGCTCTGGCGATTTGACGCGGCATTTGACTTCGGGGCGATCCACGTGGCGGACACGGGCGTGACAAGCTTGTCACGGGCGTGACAGGGGGGCGTGACCCGGACAGCTGGCATCCGATGTCGGCAGCGTTGACGGTTGACGGAGAGTTGCGTGCCGACATCGACACGGGCGTGACGAGGCTTGGACACGGGCGTGACGGGGGCGTGTCGGGCTCGGAACATTGAAATTGTTAATTTTTTCTGGCTGGTTGAGTTGGGAGCCTGACACGCCCGTGTCGGGGGGTGACACGGGCGTGACAAGGCCGAAAATTATTTTTCTGGAAAAATTCAGAAAACAAAAAACTAAGTTAGAAAAATAAAAAATTACAAAAAAGAAACAATTTATTAAAGAAAATAAACTAAAAAAGACAAAAATAAAGTAAAACAACAAAATAAATACACTATAAAATGGGTATATTTACAACTCATCACTCACCCATGAGGCTCCAACACATCCTTCTCCACAGGTTTATAAAGACAGTGAAGAAGAACAGTTGGAAGAATTATAACCTCATCCAACAGCAAACAAAATTCCACAAGAGGAATTAATTCCAAATGCTGTTGCTGAACCAACTCCACCCACTGACTTTGTCACACTATGGGATCACCCCAGATCTCAAGTGATTTGAGACATGTCAGTAGGTGTACAGATAAGGAATCAACTCAACCAAGACTTGATGCATGCCTATTTCCTCTCTCAAGTTGAACCTCAATCCATAAAAGATGCTGAGCAAGATCCCCACTGGATCATTACTATGCAAGAGGAGCTCAACTAATTTGAGAGATATAGAGTATGGGATTTGGTTCCAAGACCCCAAGACTACCCAGTCATTGGAACCAAATGGGTATATAGAAACAAACTAGATGACCAAGGTGTAATTGTGAGAAATAAGGCTAGGCTTGTTGCTCAAGGTTATATGCAAGAAGAAGGGATAGACTATGACCAAACCTTTACTCCTGTTGCAAGGTTAGAAGCAATCAGAATATTTCTTACCTATGCTGCTTACACAAAATTCAAGGTATATCAAATTGATGTGAAGAGTGCATTTCTAAATGGAGTAGTCAAAGAAGAGGTGTATGTTGAACAACCTCCAGGTTTTGTCTCTCCAACTTATCCCTCTCATGTATTTAAATTGCATAAAGCTCTTTATGGTTTAAATAAAGCTCCAAGAGCTTGGTATGATATCCTAGCCAGCTTTCTGATAGAGCATAAATTCATTAGAGGAATAGTAGATAAAACATTATTCACTAGACATCATAAGGACCAAACCTTGTTGGTACAAATATATGTGGATGACATCATATTTGGGTCTACTGATCCCAAATTATGCAAGAGGTTTTCTGACCTCATGCATTCAAAATTTTAGATGAGTAGCATGGGTGAGCTCTCCTACTTCCTTGGAATCTAAGTGAAGCAGCTCCCTGATGGCATCTTCATCTCCCAGACTAAATTTGCTAAAGAGCTTATAAAGAAGTTTGGGATGGCTGATGCCTCAGCAAAGAAAACACCCATGACTACAAATGCTGTAATAGACTCTGATGCACATGGGAAACCTGTGGATCAGAAATTATATAGGGGCATTATTGGGTCCCTACTATACCTTACAGCAAGCAGACCTGACATCATGTTTGCCACATATCTTTGTGCTAGGTTCCAGGTGAACCATAAAGAATCTTACCTATTTTTTCTAAAATGAATTTTAAGATATATAAAGAGTTATCCTAGTCTAGGACTCTGATATCCTACTGAGTCAGAATTTGAGTTAACTGGATACTCAGATGCTGACTTTGCTTGATGCAGGGTGGACAGAAAGAGTACCTCAAGAACCTGCCAGTTCCTTGGTATGAGATTAGTGTCCTGGTTTTGTAAAAAGCAGTCATCTGTGTCTACATCAACTGCTGAAGCTGAATATATTGCAGCTTGCAGTTGCTGTTCCCAGATGCTGTGGATCCAAAACCAACTCTTAGACTATGGCTTCAACTTAAATATTTAAACCCTCTTATGTGATAACACAAGTGCTATGGCTATAGCACAAAATCCAGTCCATCACAGTAGGACTAAGCATATGGACATTAGGCATCATTTCATTAGAGAGTGTATAGACAAAAACAAAATTGAACTTGTCTATATCTACACTTATTTACAAAGGGCTGACATTTTCACCAAACCCCTGGATGAAAAAAACCACTTGTTCTTTGTAAATCAGCTTGGAATGATCAATGGAGAAGACTTAGTTTAGTTTCTGTCTGCACTCGATGAATTTTTTAAAGTTTGTCGAACGGAGTTCGACGAACTGGGAAAAGTTCTTGAGATATTCATCTATCGGAGATCGACGAACACTCTGTGAGTGAAGTTAGTTTCGTCGAACGGAGTTCGACGAATCTACTTCAGAAAACTTTCGTCGAACGGAGCTCGGCGAAATGTCTTCAGACCTTCAGACTGAGTTCGACAAATTGTTTAACTCCAAATTATTTCATTGACTTCGGATCGAAGAATTTCTTATTTCTCGTGGAACGGAGTTTGTCGATTAATATTCTAAAGAACCTTATATTTAGGTTTTCTTCGACCTCCGTCCCGCGGTTTCAGTTCCTTGCACTTGATCTTCGTTTTTCTCTTGCAGGTGCTCTAATGGCGATTCCAGCAGGAACTCTCGCAGCAATGAAGTTTGATACTGGCTTTGATGTCGACTTCAAGTCTTTCCAGTATTCCGACCCCATCTTTCTGGAAATCCTGAAACTGCTTGAAGGATAGCAGTTGAAGAATCTGCTTTCCACAAGGATCAAAATATCTGGCACTGAAATCCGTGAGTGGGTCTATACTTCATCCGCCACAGAAGAAAATACAATGACATGAACTATATTGGGTACTACCGTCTCCCTTACCCCTATAGTGTTACCTGAAATTTTTGGATTAAATAATGGAACAGAAGAATTGGAGATTGAGAATGAAGAGTATGCTGAGATGCTTAGTCTAATGGGTTATTCTGGAGATAACCCTAACAAATTGCTGAAGAAACAACTGTCTGCTGAATTTAAGTTTCTAGCAGACATTGTAGGGAAAGTCCTGCTGGGCAAGCACACTGCCCATGACTACATAACCAGGCACCAATCCCTGGTAATGTGTGCAGTGGTAAATAAGAAACAAGTTAACTGGGCTCAGATCATGTTTGATCTGATTAAGAAGAAGAATACTAAGAAAAAGGTTTGTTTTGGAAGGATCTTAGGGATCTTCCTAAAAGAGAAGGCTACTGAATCCCTGGTCTCCCAGACCATATTCCTAAATGCCAGTAAGAGGCTCACCTGTGCCCTCTTTAGCAAATGGGAGAGGACTATCACCAAGCCCTCCAAGGCTACCTCCTCTTCCATCAGAACTTCAGAGAGTACCAGGGCTGCTCCAGCCACTTCCCACCCTACTAAAGAGGTTCCATCCTCCATTCCACAACCTCCAATTATCCAAACTCCCTCTCAGACAGCACATCAACAAACCTCACCTTCCACTCATATCACAGTCTCTACTCCCACACCTCCATCATCCCAAATACATACATCTCCAACCCATATTCCCTCTCATACTCCTTCCCCCCAGCATGATACATCAATACCATCACCACCCTATCTCCTCTTCCACAGCACTTGGCTGACATCCCTCTATCCAACCTGTCACCCCTACCAACATTCCATCTACTATCCTCCCCCCTCAATACTCCTTCTCCTCAAGATGACCCTTTACAAGACACTCACATGCAAGATGTAACACCTCTAACTCCACCAACTACTACCATCCCTACTTATGTCTCCATTCAAACACCATGTCACAACCTCTACCTCACCACTATTGGATCCCTCCATCATACCACCACTCATTGCACTTCTCACACCCCTTCTCAAAACCATCATAGCAGAGGCTATTTACCCTCTTGCTATTTCCATCTCCTCCCTTGCTGCCCAAATCACTGCCCTCTCTGCTGATCCATCTTTAGATAGGGGCCTGACTTTAGTTTACACTGAAACCAGGCAGGGGGAGATACTCTAGGAAGAAGTAGCAGCAGCACCAGCAGTAAACAAAACAGTTGCAACAGAAGCAGCAGCAGACAAAATAGCTGCAGCAGATGCAGCAACAGAAGCAGCAGCAGATGCAGTAGTACCAGCAACAACAACATCAGAACTAATAGATGATGATTCTCTTGATTTCATTCAGTTTATTGAATCTGATATGGGCATAGATGAGCAGTTCCCAGAAACTGTTGGTGATCTTATTATAAATCCCACAGTTGACCTTGTAAAGTCATTAAGCCTGTTTGATACAGTTCACTTGAACTGTCTGTCAGAGGAAAGCATTAAGTCATCAATAGCTATAGTCCCTTACATCTCGCCAATAAGCCCCAAGGTTGCCGAGTAACTTAAGGCAATTTTTGCTGTTGCAGAAATCCCAGCCAGTCCATCTCCTCCAAGAGACGTTTCCCCCACTATCTCATCTCCTCTTGCTCCAGTTTTTGTTATGGATGATTCACCAATGCCTGATCTTGATGCATTGATCATGGCTGATATAGAAGAGGAAAATAAGTCAATTGCTGAAAGCACTGAAGTGTGCAGTTGTCCAGTTCCTTCTTCAGCTCCCTTCCAGGCTGAAAAACCTGAGATATTTGCTGAAACTCTAAGAGAAATAAATGCATTATATGAAAACCCATAAGATTCTGATGATGATGATGATAATGATGAAGACTCAGATGAGGATCCTAAGAAAAAGAAAACATCCAAGAAGTGGAAAGCTCCTCCACCTCCTGCCCCCAAATCAAATCTAGCAAATGACACTCCATATTATATACTGCATAAAATTACCCCTTATAAGGACATGCCAGCATGGATGTGGTTGTCCAAAAATCAATAGAAAGAAAGGAAGAGAAGAAGGAAATATTCATCTTCTCCCACTCAAAGATACATAAAGGAGCCTCCTCCTCCTCCATCAACTGTTGATGCTTCAGACACAAATTCCCAAAGGTCTACCCAGTTTCAAACTTACCAAATACAACAAGGTAGATTTTCATCTGGCAAGCAACAGTATCGACAACAACAACATCATCATCAACAACAACAATAATTCCCTGAACATCAAAAGGCTGAAAGCCCCAAAATACTTGCTTCCCCACCCGTATCATTTGAAAATATAGAGACAACTACAACAACTAAGATGGCCAGATTTCAGGAACTGGTTGGCCTTTCAATGATTAATAAAGCTAAAGCTGAAGGGAAGGATCCCTCTCAATACTCTACATTGTCCAAGTATAGAAAAGAAGAGCTTAACAGGTTTGAGAAGGCTAATAAAATATTTAATGTTGATGACTACATGAAATTGCATCCATAAGCAGTGGTCCCAAGGACTGCCTCTCTAAATATCATTGGGGCTACTGACATGACAATGACCAAGTCTCAAGCTGCAAATCCCAATAGGGAAATCATATTTACTCAGTTTGGAGACAAAGGCAAAGAGGAGAAGCACAAGGAGAAAACGCAAAAGAAATGAAACTTGAACTGATTGGTTTGTGATATTTTAAAACTACTTTCTCATTTTCTGATTCAAAGCTTATTGTATATATATATCTGCTGCATATGCTAATTTTTCCTGCCAGATATATGTTTTCTTGCTTTGTAAATTTTTGATTTTATTATGAGTCTGTAATTAGTGACCTTACCCAAATAGGGGGAGATTGTTGGATCCCTAGTTAGATTTAAACTAGGTTCACTAAGTTAGGATCATATGACCCAACATGTATAGCCAGGGTCATGGTTGTGTCCTAGAGTCTAGGACAAGTCCTTAGAGTTAACAATGTATGGACCAGCCATCAATAGACTGCCAAAGACTCAAGACTTAGAGAAATATCAAAGACTTAGAAAATGAGTTCGACGTTCATCGAACTCAGGTCGACGAAAGTCGTGCTCAGCTCGATGAACTCAGAGAAAATTCTCTTATCTGAGCTCGACGATCTTGTATCTCAACTCGACAATCTTGGTGCACAGAATTGGAAAGATTCATCAAGCAGCAGTCAGTAGTTCTGAGGTTGACGATCTTGGATCTTAGCTCGATGAATCTAGACTTGGTTATTCTCATCCTTCTAGCCCTATTCTATTGCAATAATTCCTGAGTAATTAATGCTAAAATATTCTCTAAATATTACAGTTAGACGGAGCATTAGTTATGGTCTTCATCAGGATTATTGCTTGCCGTTTTTCAAAGGGACAGTTGGGGAAATCAATCAATGAAAACATTCTCAAGGTCGTCAGCATTGAATGCAGGAAGGAATTCAAATTTTAAAAGGAAATTTATATGGAAAATATAAAAGGGATTTTTCCTTCTCTTCCAAAGAACAAGATACACAGAAGAACAGAATAACAATAGTGAACAAGGATCTTCTGCTCTCTTTCTCTCTAAAGCATTCTGAGACGCAGAGTGCACTGAACAAAGTGATAGAGAGAAACAAGTGCTAGACCAGAGGAAGAACTTTAAGTTGAAGAAGAAGAAGAACAACCATTCAAAATCAAGAGTCTTCTTCTATCCTCATCCTAGGATTCTTCAAAAGAACAACAACTACAACATCAGTCAAGAAGTTCCTGAATCTCTTCTGGTCAATGCAAAAGCTTGAAGGCCTATCACCTTGCAGCAAAGCTCCAACTTCCTGAACCTTTCATTATCTCAGGGGGAGCCTTTGCTAACATCAAAATCCACACAAGTCTTCTCAGTTGTACTTAGAGAAAGAGAAGAAAAAAAATCAATCTCTCATCCCCCACTGTATAAAGGGTTCTTAACTCCCTTCAAAAGTTATTCATGGTTGCAAGTCACCTGATCAAAAGACTTGAGGTTTGGTTTTTGAGCACCTGATCAAAAGCTCATTGGTTGCAGCCACCTGAACAAAAACCTGAGTGGATTCCTACCATGGTGGTAGAAGAGTGGATGTACCCAGGTTAGGGAACCACTATAAAATTCTTATGTTGTCTGGATGCTCTTTTATTTTGTTCATGCTGTGGTTGTGCTAGTTAGGTTGCTGTGTTTGTGATTATTTATACTTGCTGTGCCTGTGACAAATCATATTAGTTTAGGAATAAGTTTTTATTTACAACAAAAGTTTTAAAACCCAAAGATACTCTATTCACACCCCCTCTAGAGCATACCAGATCTAACCCCTCACTTTAACTTTGTCCTTCTTCAGGAATGCACACACCATCCTATTCCTCTTGGGCAGTAGGAGGAGTATACTTGATGGTCAGTTTATCCATCTCTAACTCCACACCTGCAGATCTATAGGAGCTAGGAAGCTCACTGTTAATTATAGATGATTCATTAAACACAACATTTACAGACTCTTCTACAACTTGATTTTTCAAGTTGTAGACTCTATAGGCTTTGTTATGGTTAATGTACCCAACAAAGATTCCATCATAGGATTTGACAGCAAACTTAGTCAAGTAGGACTTTCCATTATTGAGCACAAATCACTTGCTCCCAAAGATCCTGAGATAGGCTTGATTTGATTTTTTTATCTTTCATAATCTCATAAGGAGTCTTCTTGTAATACTTGTTGATAGAAGCTCTATTGAGGACATGATAAGCAGTGTTCGCTTCCTCATCCCAGAAGTATTTTGGAAGAGAAGTGTCACTGAGTAGTGTCCTGTCAGCTTCTATGAGAGTTCTATTTTTCCTCTCAGCAATCCCATTTTGCTGGGGTATTCTTGGAGAAGAAAACTTCTGATAATTCCCTTGTTCTTCACAGAACTTTGTCATGCCTTCAGACTGAAATTCTGTACCATGGTCACTTCTGATTTTGACCACAGAACTATTCTTTTCATTCTGAATTTGCCTAACAAAGCTACACAGATATTAAGGGTTTCAGACTTTTTCTTTAAAAAGAAAACCCAAACAAATCTGGAATATTCATCAACTATCACAAGTGTATAGACTTTCCTACCTAGACTATGAACTGGTATAGGACCAAACAAGTCTATATGCAAGAGGTACAAACACCTCTCAGAATCTATGGCCCCAATGCTCTTAAAGGATGCTTTTGTCAGCTTGCCCTTTTGGCATGCAGAGCAAATGCCCTCTTTGGTGCATCTTAGATTGGGTCCATTTCTGACTAGCCCTTCACTAAAAAGCTTGCAAATTGTCTTGTAGTTCAAGTGAGAAGGCCCCTTATACCATTGCACATAATTCGAGACTTTCTCATTTGCTACCAGACATATTGGTGAGTCTATACTTAAACATAAGAAGTTTAAACAATAAATATTTCTACTACTAGGGTCTGTCAAAATGACCTCTTGGTCACTTGATATTTTGATCAGACACTCATTCTTATGGAAGACAATGACATTGCCAATATCACATAGTTGGCTTATACAAATCAGATTATGTTTCAATCCTTCCACATAAGCTACATTTGTGATGGAGACTATGCCAATTGAGATCATACCATAGCCCTTGGTGACTCCTCTATTTGAACCTCCAAAGATCACCTTAGGTCTATTCTTCACAGGAGTATAATCCTTAAAGTGGCTCCTTGTTCCAATCATGTGCCTGGAACAACCACTGTCCAAATACCATATTGGCATTGTTTGGGTACTTAGACTATCCTGCAAACACATATTAGTTTACCTTAGGAACCCAAAAGGGATTGTGTCCTTGGTTCTTGTTAGCTTGAAAATGCACATGTCTACCTGCATTAGTCCTGACAGGAAGACTCACCCTTTCCCTTGGCACACCGGGGTTGTACCAATAATCTATGGCAAAGTGTCCCACCTTACCATACCACCAACATTCATGAATGTTGTATCTCCTCTTCTGAACAGCCTTGGAAGAGTGAAAGCTATCAATAGTTGTCTGTTCAGAGGGGAGAGTAGCACCTTTCTTCTTGTTTTTTTAGCAAGTATCTGACTGAAAGTTAGTTTACCAGTGGATGCACATGGCTTATTCTGAGTAGCACCAACAAATTTATCTTTGCAGCTAACATGGACTTGATGGCTTCAGAAACTGCCAGGTGTGTCTTACTAACTTACTTACCCTTAGTCAAGGTGTTTGCTGGAGGAACCTGAGAATAAGCCACCACCTTATCCTTGAGTGTGGGGGCTAGAGCACCAAAGAAAAATGGTCCATAATGGGCCATTTGGATTTCCTCATGGAGAGCCTTCAATGCACTCACACCCATGTCCTTTCTCCTTCCATTGTAAGATACCATAGTATTCTTACAAAAAGAGTTTCCATTCTTTTAGTGACCATACATGATGTCCTGGTCATACCTTTGGAAGGGATGATTACCTTTTGAAAGGTGGTCTAAGGCACTACAGGAGCTTTCCCTTTCCCTTTGGAATTAGTAGATATAGAGTTCCACTTGAACCCTAAACCTCTCTTATCCTTTTGAGAGGTGAAGGAGTCAATCAGTGGCAGTACAAAAGAATTCAGCCACAATCTTCTTCTCCTTGAGAAGCTCTTTTCAAGATCCATGATGATCTTGTTTTTCTGGCTAATGGTACTAATTTGGATAATTAAGATTGTCTTCAGTTGGCTAACTTCCCTCCTCATCTGAGCTAGCAAGGGTGCTGACTCAGACGGTAGGGAAGCAACTTGCTATAGGGAGGCAATCTTCTCAGCTTATCTCTTGACAAGCCTTTTGCTCTTCTTCAAAGCATCCAGAATTGCACCATACTTGTCAATCATTTGAATGACATCATCTTTAGATTCTGAACCATCATTCCCACTAGATGAAGTGGATGCTTTAGAGTCTGAGCCAGACTCATAGATAGATGGAGAGCTAGGAATAGAATGTACCTCATCAGGAATAAGATTGTCCTGATTTTCTTCTGATATGGCCATGAGACTGAACTCCTCATTTTCTTCACAGTCACTATCAACAGAGGATAGTGGGGCCCTTATTCTAGATAGGGCAGCAGGATGTTCAGCCTCTTCTTCAATTTTCATGAGACCAATGTAGGCCACCTCTTCATCTAATTCTGAAGAGTCAAAATCACTATCTGATAGGCTGACAGTATTCTTGGCCAAGAAGCTCTTTTCAACCTTCTTGTCCTTGTGATACTTTTTTTTGCCTTCAGACTTCATGAGCTCCTTCCTTTTAACTGGATAGTCAGCAATGACATGTCGACTCCTATTGTAATAGTCGCAAACTACATTAGTCTTAATATTGTTGCTCTGTTTGGAGTCATACCTTTCCTCAGAGGGGTCTTTTCTGGACTTGACTTGCTGGGATAGGGCTTTCTTGATGAGGAGCTTGAAGTGCCCTTATTCCTCCACTATCTCCTCCTGCTCAGCATCTTCTTGAACTGCATGGAGAATAGTGTTATTTCTCCATCTGACAACTCATTTCCAGAGGAGCTGGGATCTGAGCTCTCTGACTCTACAACTCTCCTTGGTGGAGGAGGAGTCTTTTCCCCGCTTCTTCTTGTGGCTTCAGCTCCAAAGGCAACAGTCTTCTCTTTGTTGAGAGATCTGGCAGCATACTCTTCAACCTTCTTGGAGTTCAGCTGCAACTCATGGGATAATAGCTTCCCAAACAGATTCTGAGGCAATGTGTTTGCCAAGCTATCAACTTCTCTGATGGCACAGATCTTGATATCCCATTCCTTGTTTAGGGATCTTAAGAACTTGTTATTCAGCTCATTATTAGTGAACTGTCTGCCATAAGTGATCAGACTATTCACTATTATGAAGAACTTCTCACAACATTCAGCTATGGAATCCTTCTTCCTTTGCTTGAAAGCTTCGTATTGTTGATTTAGGAGAGATTTTCTGTCATCCCTCACGTCCTCTATCCCTTCCATATAAACATTGAGAGACCCACATTTCTTTGGCTATTTTGCAGTGGACAAGGTTCTGGAAGGTGGAGTCATCTATGATACTAACAATGATGTTTTATTCCCTCTTATCCATGGTTGCCAAGATGACTTCATCCTTAGTCATTTTAGTATAATTCTTTGGAGTCTGGACATTGACATCTAAGATAGAGACCTTTCTGGGAATGAAAGGTCCTTCTTGGACTGTAATGAAGATCCTAGGGTCTGAGGCTTCCATGAATAGCCTAACCCTTTCTTTCTAAATTCCAAAGTTTTGTTTTCTACAGATAGGGAGCTTCATAGAGCTCAACTCCTTGTGTTTCTCACCTGAACCCATGGATTTAATCTTTTGCTACTCTTAGAGATCTATTCAGACTGTTAAGTTCTTTTTGAAAAACTTCCCTCTGATACCACTTGAAAGTCTTTGTTTCAAGAGTAGCTATACACCTAGGGGGAGGGGTGAATAAGTTTTCAAGTATCTACCTCAGGCTTAACAAAAAGCCCTACCACTCAGGCTAGAAGGTTAGCCCTACACTCAGAGATAATAAATATCCTATAGCTCAGATCAAACTCAAATCCTACCTCTCAGCCTTTATATTTTAGGCTTACAACTCAGATCAATAATGATCCTATAGAAAGAGTTTGGGTTTAATGGTGATTGACTCTAGAGAAATAGATTCTCTAAGTCTTCTTCTTGAACTGAAAAACTTCAGTCCAATCTTCTCCACAATAACAAGTATTTAAATCTTCAGTAGTTTAGCTTGTGCTGAGAAGACACTACAGAGCCCTGTACCTCCAAGCCTTTGATGTAATAATTGATTGTAGTGGCCTCGAAGATGAACAACAACCTAAAGTAGCTCTGCAACTTCTTCTTGTTCAGAAAATGAGATTTCTGATCTTGCTATTGAAGACAAATTAATTCTTCAGTTCTTCAATTCTTTAACAGCTAACTTCTGTTTGAGGTTCACAGACTCACTATAAGAATGAGTTTTAGGAAATCTTCTTCTTAATCGAGAGGAAGAAGATGACTAGAAAAGCTTATTTTAATTTCTCGGAAATGTCCTTTTATTGATCTCCATCCAACGACCCTATGCGCAGTATGGACCAGCCGGAATCAGCAACTGCAACATCTCTTTTGCATTAAATGCTTTACTAAAGGCATGCAACGCCTTTTGTCATCTAGTGTGCAAATCCAGCTACATTTGAATTCTTGATGATATCAGCATGACTCAACGCTTGTGGACTTGGTAATTTCTAGATAATTTGCATAGGCGTTGAGCGAGGCCTTGCCACTCAATGCAGAAATACTTAGCAGAATTCTGCATCTTGAGGCATCGAGTGAACCTTCAACACTCAACGCTTTTGATATTTGTAGTCTAACTGTTAAGGCGTTGAGTGATCCTTCATCACTAAACGCTTCTAGACTTGGTTTAGGGTTTATCTGCATGAAGGCGTTGAGTACAGCCTCTACACTCAATGCTTTTGGACTTTGCCTGTCTTCTTGAGGCATTGAGTGGCCTGTCTCCACTCAACGCTTCTATACTTGATTTGAAATCCAGTTGAGTAGGCATTGAGTGAACTGCCTTCACCCAACGCATCTGCCCTTAGACAGATTTCTAGTCAGCAACATTGAGGCTTTGACTGCATAGAGTTCTGTAGATGTTTTTCCCTTTCTAGCATTGAGTGAAGTGAGTTAACTCAATGCTTTTGGACTTAGCCAATTTTTTGCATGTTCAGCAACCTGTCTTAATTCCAACTGTCATTGTGACTCTGACTGATTATCTAATCAATGTAACAATATACAACATGCATACAATGAACTTGAACATATATTAGATACATTCATGTGTATATCATTGACCTGCGGGCCTTCATCTAATCTAAGACATTATGATCAATGGACCCGAAACCTCTCTCAAGTGGAGGGCCTGCCAGAGCTGGGCCGCAGATTTCCCACCTGATTTAGATGGCGAGGATGCTGACCCTCTGCACACCGGCAAAGAGCTGTACGGTGAATAAGCCTTCTGATTTGTGCGGTAACAACATTGTGCTCAGTGGCAGAGACGATGGAGGTCGGCGCAGCGACGACGATGGTGGTCGGTGCGGCGTCGGTGATGGCGGTCGGCGTGGTAGCGACAATGGCGACAGTTACACCTTGGGCAGTTAACCCGTTAGTGGGGGATCTTTGGATATCCGTACCCCGAGCATGGGGTGCGGTTAACGCTTATAAGGGGACCTATCATTTGCCACCCAAGCCCCCACAATTCAGAGTCAAAGCAAATTGAGGGCGGAACTTTTCCCTAAGTCATGCGTGTGATAATTTGGCGGTGATCATGGTGGAGGTGATCAATGCGGCAGAGGTGAAGAAGGTGAACTATCCACTGAGTGAACTGCTTTCTCGTGGTGGTGTGTGCTTATGGCTAGATGCATTAGGGGTGAGATGTTCATGGGGTGCCCCGTGTGCTGGAAGCAATGTTCGTTAGGTGTGCACTATTGGTGTAGTATGCACAAAGTATGTGTTACGCACATATCGCTCAACAAGCGCAGTGCAAGGCATAATGTGTGAAGCGCTCACTTGGCGCAATGTGTAGGAGCACTATGCGTGCGTAATCACGAAGTTTGCATTAAGTGCGTGCAAAGCAGAGTGTGTGTCATATATGCGCAGGGCACGATGTGTACCGTGAGTGCAAGGTGCAATGTACACGATGCACGCTATGTGTGCACGGGGTGCAATGTGCATTGAATTTGCAATGTGTGCTATGTGCGTGCAGGGAAAAATGTGCACGTATAGTGCTACGCGCACCTGGAGCAATGCACACCAAAGATTAAGAGGTACCTGCGAGATTGGAGGTGACGTTCCTTCGCATGATAACACAGATATGTTGTTGTGGCGTAGCCAAATCTGATGTCGGAGAGCCTTCTAAGGATGAGTGTGGGGCTCTGGTGTTGAGGTAGATGAGGCGTGGCTCTGCCTTTATTGTTTCTTTGCGTTTTTTCATTATGTTGGGGATTCATACTTTGTTCGTGTAGCTCTAGTAACTATTCGAGCATTGCTTTATTGTTTGTTCCTTGTTCTAGATTTGTGCACTTGCTCGTAGTGATGATCGAGCTTTGGCGGTGTTGGAACCATCTTTCTGTATAAGCAAACCTATTCTGCTTCTTAGATGCCGACGGTTGGAGGGCGAGGTCTAGATGACACCCGAACCACAAACTAGGCTAGGGGCGGATGGTATCCTGAATGAGTGAGTGTGCCATTACTTATCTTGGTTTTGATGACCTTTCTGAGGATGAGTGTGATAGGCTTGATGTTGGTGGGGAGGAGAATGTTGGATCCCTAGTTGGATTTGGGCTAGGTTCACTAAATTTGGTTAAGTATGACCCTCCTTGTATAGTCTAGGGTCATAAGTCTTCATTAGTTTTTAGGGTAAGTCAACAAGTCATAATGATCAGACCAAGCCCTCAGAAGACTTAGAAGATTGCAAAAATCAGAACAAGGCAGAAATTTCATGTTGAAGAAGTCGTTCGACGAACTCTGAAGAGAGATCGACGGTCTTCGTTCTCAGTTCGACGGTCTCAGAGTCACATCTTTGACTTAAGATCGACGAAAGTTGGACTGAGTTGGACTAACTCTTATCTTTTATCAGACCTTGAGTTCGATGATCTACTATCTTTGTTCGACGATCTTGGATCCCAGTATGGAAAGTTGTATTACAGTTCAAAGTTCTCAGGGCTCAGCTCGATGAAAGAGAGGTTGAGTTCGACGATCCAGGATCTCAGAACGATGAATATTGCCAGTTTAACATTTCCTTCTTTGAAGTGTTTCAGATTTGATTTAATTTATTTTATAGATTATATTGATCTGAGTAATTAATGCCTATATTCTCACAACATAGCCGTTCTTATGGAAGCTTTAATTACTGGTTTTCACAGAGTTATTATACAGCTAATTCTTGGGATAGTTAAGGAATTCTTTTATTGCTCTTCTAGTAGTTGTCCAAGTTCTAAGATTTCAGCAGTAAATCAAGGCAATTGAATTCAAATTCAAGACCAATTTTGCTCCAGAGAATATAATCAAGTTTGAAAAAAATTCCAGACACATCAAGACAGATGAAAAATTACAAAAGAGAAAACAAGTTCTGCTCTGTGATTCTTCAAGTGTTCTTCCTCCAGCAAGCTCTCAGAGACAATCAACTGCACTTGTCTACAGCCTTCTGGAGAATCTTTTCAAGAAGACCTACTCACCATGCAAAGCTCTCAATCTTCTTGAACAAAAACTTCATCTCTGGGGGAGCTTTGACACTATCAAGAATCCACAAGTCTTCTCAGTTATTTTGAGAAAAGAGAAGATAATAGATAGGTTTTATCTTTCTTCACCCCCACTGTATAGGGTTTTAACTCCCTTCAAAAGTTAGCATGGTTAACAAGTCACCTTCCAAAAGACTTGAGTTTGGTTTTTAGGCACCTGATCAAAAGCTCAAAGGGTTGCAATATCTCCCTGCAAATAGATATTGTGGTGTCAGTCACCTGATCAAAAACAGTAGTGGATTCCTACCAGGGTGGTAGAAGAGTGGATGTACCCAGTAGGGGGACCACTATAAAATTCTTGTGTTGTTTGTGTGTTTGCTATTTTCTTTTTGTCTTGTGCCTTGGTAGCTTAGTGTAGCCTTTTATTTGCTTCTGTTAACTTCTCTTAGCTATTACTATATCACCTATTTTATCACTTAACTTTAGATTTGTAAAAAGTTTCAAAGGAATTTTTAAATAACTCCATTCACCCCCCTCTAGAGTTAACCAGAGATTACTCTCCCTTTTCTTTCAATTGGTATCACAGGTAGGTTAGTCATTTTTTTTTATTTTAACAGGCTAACACCTGGAATAATCAAGATCCTAAGATAATCTCTGATTAAATCTTGTTCCTTTCTTATTATATATAATGGCACAAAACAAGGATTATGCTTGTAACATCCCATTTCCGGATAGACCCCTAGGAGTCGGTTTGTCGTGATAGAACCCTAGAAAACCAAAAAATTGATGTCCATTGACCAAGACTTCGAGTCACGGGTTGGTCATGCCCGTGACCGACCCGTCACGCCCGTGACCTAGGGCGTGACCCCTTCAACGATCGTCGATCTCAGGAAGATGATCGTCGAGCGCAGGATTTGCAACTCGGGCCTGTCATGCCCGTGACCTATGTGTCATGCCCGTGATCTAGGGCGTGACCCCTTCGACGATCGTCGATCTCCGCGAGACGATCGTCAAGTGCAGAATTTGCATCATGGCCCTGTCACGCCCGTGACCTACGTGTCACGCCCGTGACCTACGTGTCACGCCCGTGACCTAGGGCGTGACCCCCTTCGACGATCGTCGATCTCAGCGAGACGATCGTCGGGTGCAAAATTTGCATCATGGCCCTGTCACGCCTGTGACCCACGTGTCATGCCCGTGACCTAGGGCGTGACCACCCTTCGACGATCGTCGATCTCAGGACGACGATTGTCGAACTCAGAATTTGCCATACGGGCCTGTCACGCTCGTGACCCACATGTCACGCCCGTGACAAAGGCCAAAACGTCAGCCAGGCTGGAAATTCCTGTAACCCAAGTCATAATCAATTCTGATTATGGGAATTTACAGCAGGAGTATTTATGGGCCGTTTCTTTATCTAATTACTTAGTAAAATGAGAGAGTGTGGTCCAATAAGAAATCGCCACCTGGAAAATGTCTCTTCTTATTCCAGCGTTTCCTTTCCTCCACCATAACCAAAATGCCATTCGTTAAGGGAGCATTTATTGCCATGAATGTTTCACCCTTTCCCCTCCCCACTTGGAGATCTATAAAAGCCCCCTTAGAGCAAGAGGAGAAGGTTACACTCTTGACCAAACAGATTCAGATTTTGTTCTTGCTGAAGGAGAAGTTCGGGAACGCCACCACCGGGCCATGACAATCCGACATTCATCTCGCGTCCAAACCGCGAACAAGGTCCTCCTCTACTTCTTCTCTTATGGGTAGATCTTAGGGTCTTAGAAATGAATTTCGCGCTCAACAGAGCCGAACCTATCTCGTTTTCATGAAAAACCATGAAAAAATATATTTTTTGGGTACGCCGGAAACCGCCACCTCCGGCGGCCAAACCACCACCGACCGATAGTCGTCGCCTCGACGGAGGTGGTGGTGGTGGTGGCTGGCCAGGGAAGTTACCGGACGGCCGGAAACAGATCGCTGAAGGGCTACAGGAAATATAATTTTCTGAGTTCTGACTTCGGGTTCTGTAGAAGATGAACAGTAAATCATGTTTATATTATAAAGTTTTAAATATAATATAAGGAGAGAAAATATATATATAATAGGCGTATTTTGATGTTGCAAAACGAGGCACTTAAGGGCCGATTTAGGAAAACTGGCCAGTCACAAAAGTTGTATCCCTTCGAGTCTAGATTAATTTAAAATTAATTTAAACTTGTTTGGGTGAGCGGTTTGACCGCAGAACCCGTTTTAGTGGGGGCTGTACCTAGAGTTGGGCAGGAACTAAAATGAATGCCCATGCTTCGTCCCTTGTCCAAATGACCTAAAATTTGGGCAGGGGGTTACCCTTAGCCATATCTAGAGGCTGTCCAAAAATGAAAATTTTTGGAGATACTTTGCCTAAAGTTTCTGTTTTAATTTAATAAAGTTAGAGTAATTTATTTCAGTGGTCATATGACCTCCAAACCCTCCCAAATTTTGGTGAGTGGTCCCTGACTATAAAACCTAGCTCTGTAAAAAATTTCAACTCGTTTGGATGAGTTTTGGATAGGGAGTCACCTATTCTTAACTAGGCAATAGTGAGGCATTTTTGAATAAAAAGTTCACTAGAGGTTGGAATAGTCAAATCACCTCAACAGAGGCTGATATTTCGACCACTGACTTGGAAGGGTTATCATAACCCACTTGGAGAAAATGGTGTGAATTAGGGTTGGTTTACCCTAGGATCCAAACTCAAATCCTAAATGGAGGGTTTTGAGGGTTGTGAAGGACATGGGAGCAATTGCTCTCATATTGCCTTGAAACTCTGTAGAGTTGACATTAGCATGATAAGAATCATCTGGATGGAATCTTGGAGGATTTGGAGACAAGTAGATACCTCAAAAACTTAATATTAGCTTTAGGGTAAAATACTAATTAAGCACAATCCATCACTAAACATTATCTAAAGGCTGTGAAACTCGGGTAGAGTAAGTTTTGGAGTGGGTAGAACTTATAGCAATTTTACTAGAATTTTATGATGTTTATTTCCAGCACTTCATTTGTAAAGTTGTTATAGCCCCAATTGATGATTTAATTAATTGTATCTTCTTGATCATTGAAATCTCTTGAAATCTTGGAAGTAAATGTTTTAGGACAGAATGGTTACCCATGAATTTTTATATAATTGTTAGTTGAGTAAATCCAGTACTTCCTTCACAAATGTTAAAAAAGGGTTGTATGCTTTGAAAATTAATTATGGATGATATTATTACTGAAAAATTATGAAACTTGGTCAATACTATTTTTAAGGCTGTACTTGCATACTGTAATTAATTTATAATTTTTGGATGGATATACTATGTACTTGGTTCATAAATAATGAAATATAGGAGATATTGCTAAAATAGTTTTAGTACCCTTTTGATGATAGAAAAATTGTGATACTTCGGATTTACTATTTTGGGATTACATAATATTTAGTATAATTTTGTTGGACACCTTGCACGAGAACTTAGGGTAGTTCATGTTCAAACCGGTAGCCCTTGGAATTTTTGAGGAAATTAATTAAATGCCAGATAAATTAGGAAAATTACCATTTTCTGGATTTAGGTTAATTGTATCATGATAAGTCTTCAGTAAATAATTTATGGCATTTGGATGAGTATTGAATCATTGCATAATCGATTCGACATATAGACTAGGTTGGTCTGCATATAACATATTGTTAAATTGCAATAGGACATGATCTGGGATAGTGGTTGGAGTTAGTAATTTTGTCTGGGTGGATAGATGTGGATGATATCGCAATAGAATGATATGAAGAGTAGTGGGAAGTGGTGTTGGCTAGAGTTAAGCGGTGCTCGGGTTCAACGAAAGATCGTCTTTCCCGAAGAGAGGAAGATTAAAAATCACCCTAGGTTAGTCCATCGTAACATGACAAGGGAATGGGTAAGGGAATTCTACCAATAACAATAAGTGCCTTGCGAAAGGGAACGATGGGCTTCAGCTACCATCATAGTTCCTAGTGCCCTTTGAGAGCCCTTCACGGGGAATACCGGGGGCAGTCCTGGGTTAACGTAAACTGCATTAACAAACTGACAAGAGTAACATAGTAATTAGGATCTCACATTTCACAAACACTGTTAGCATAGGAAGATTGATGGGAGCTTCGGCTCGGTTGGTTAAGAGACGGACGGAATGGTCCGGGGAGCTTCGGCTCGGTTGATTAAGAGACGGACGTGTTGGTCTGGAGAGCTTCGACTCGGTTTTTTGTTGATTACGATTAAACTTGCATGTGCATAAAAGGAAAGAAAATTAAGGTGGTGGGTCTTCAGTATTGGAGGGTCGATGCACCGACGCCAATACGCTGACTCGGTAAGTGTGGTTAGCACTTCGCCAACAGAAGTCCGGTGCGCCAGCCGGCAAGAGTACGCAGGAGTCCGCTTAGTGCACAAAGCATTGAGGCGTACGATAGGTCTGACCGGTAGTGCTTTACTGGTTTAGAGGTGGGCGAGGCCCAACCCACCGCTACCATCTGCCACTACGGAGGTATCCTGGGAGGTAACAGCTCTGAAAGGGGGAACTAAAGGTCTGTGTACACAGAGTCGGGTGTGTGAGTTGAACTTGCATGTTTCATCATACCCTCTTGCATGTCATAACATAATCGATTCATTAAACCCCTGACACCTAAAGTATAAGCGAAATGGGACGCTTATACATTAGGGCTTGCAAAACGACCCCTTGGTCTATAAGCTTGTGTAGGCAAGTTTATAAATTAAGGTTAAATTCAATATATATTTGCTGCTGTATGATAACCAACACCCAAACATATAAGTTGTATGGGACACGTTATACGATGAGAGCCTTGCAGAAGATCCCTTGGCTTATGCGCTTTCGCACATAAGTTAAGGTTACTTTTCCTACTTTCTGTTTCTGTCATATCTATTATAGAATTGCTAGATTAGTTCCGCTGCCACTTGTTTCTTTTGATTCATTCTCCACCTTCATGTCCTTCCCTTTCTTCCACTCCGCTCGGTACCTAGGAGCCATGGGGGAAGGGGTAGGGGATGATAGGGCTTAGTCTTTATGACTAACGGTTTTCGAACCGCATCATTTAGGGGATCGTGGAGCCCAGCATGGAGGAGCAGCCCCAGAGACCGGTGCGCTTGGAGATAGGGCAGTCTAGATCCGGAGTTCATACAGCCGGGACCGTGAGTCTCGACCTTGAGTAGATCCTTTGTTTTGCTTCCGCATGAGTGACCTGTAGTGAGGACATGATGTACTGGGCATAAGCCCGTATTTTTAGTACTCTGATATTTTATTCTATGGACACTCCCTTCGTGGAGATTTTATTTTTATATATGTGATTATTTCAGTGGACTTGCTTTTACTTACTTCATTTTGTGCTATCTTTCTGTGATCGAATTGGCCGGCAGAATCGGCGCCTTATGGTGATGACCCTTTAGGATGTGAAGGTGTCACCACAAAGCGGCAATTCTGGGCCTAAGAACCCGGTGTATAAAAAGAAAAAAAAGGGGGTCTTACAATGCTAGCACCAGACCTCCAGTTTGAAACTTAATCAAGTTTGCCATCTGTAAGGTAAGAATAAAACTCTATATGAACTCTATTGTTGAAGATATATTCAATTCAATTTTGACAGGACCACCAAATCCAGTGGCCTCCACTCCATCTAATTCAACAAATCTGAGTGTTGTTCCACCTCCAGATTGGACAGATGCACAGAGTAAAGCTAAGACTACAGATTCTAAAGCCATGAACATCCTAGCTCAGACTATGTCTGATGATATATTTCAAAAAGTGGCTAAGTGCACTTCAGCCAAAGCCATCTGGGATTCTCTAAATCAGATGGTGGCTGGATCTACTAATGAGAGAAAGGATAGGAGATCCAATCTCATCTCTCAATATAAGAATTTTAAGAAGGATGAAGCTGAGTCAGTGAGTGATATGTATAACAGGCTTAGCTCTATCATCAATGAGCTAAAGACCTTAGACAAGAACATCACTCTGATAGAAGTCAATGATAAAATCCTCATGTGCTTCCCTAGTACATGGGATTCAAGAATCTGACCAATCAGAGAAGCCAGAAGCATGACAAAAATCTTTACTGAATCACTTCTTGGAAAGCTCAAATCCTATGAGCAATTAATGAAGACTAGAGAAGCAGTAGCTAAACAGAAGACTCCAGCACCTGTCAGGAAGGAGCACAAAATTGCATTCAAGGCTAATGAAGAATCTAAAGGGACTCCAGTAAATAAAGAATTGATGAGCCTCTTTGCCAAAAGATTTTTTAAGATAACCAAGAAGGACTTCAGAAGAAAGTCATCAAGGAAAGATGACAAGCCAAGGTATGACAAGACTCCATCTAAAAAAATTGTTTGTTTTGGATGCAGGAAGCCTGGACACTTCATCTTAGAATGTCCAGAAACTCAGAAGAAGGACAGGAGAAGAGAAAAGGATTCCAGAAGAACACATCACAACAAGCCCTCCTCCAGTAAACATAAGAGGAAGGAGCCTGGAGTGATACTTAGGAAGAGTCATCATCCTCCAACTCCAGTGACGATGAAGAAGAAGAGAAGGCAAAGGAAGTTTGCCTAATGGCAATAGATAATTCCAGCAGTCAGTCAGAGGCTGAAGCTTCAGAAGATGAAGAATCTCTATCTGCAGAGGACCAGGTAATAACATCCTATTATTTTGATTCAGAAGAATTTTAAACTGAATTTAAAAATCTATGCTTAGATCTAATAGGCTCCGAGAAGGAAATTGTTGGGTACATTGGAAAATGTGTACCTGATTTGAAGAAGCCCAACCTAGCTCAATGATATACATCAAGGTGTATTTGATGTTGTTTTTGAGTTGACATGTGCATGTGAAGAATTGATAAAGTATGCAGAAAAATTCTAAGTCCAAGTGTCGACACAGAGGAAGCAGTGTCGACACATAGAAGAAAATAGTCGACACAACACTGGGAAGCAGTGTCGACACATAGCAGTTAGTCTACAACTACACTGGGAAAAAGTGTCGACACAGAGGAAGCAGTGTCGACACATAGCAGTTAGTCTACAACTACACTGGGAAAAAGTGTCGACACAGAAGAAGTAAGTCGACACAACACTGGGAATTTGTGTCGACACAGAAGAAGTAAGTCGACACAACACTGGGAATTTGTGTCGACACAGAAGAAAAGCGTCGACCTCAACATTGGGACAATGTGTCGACACAGAAGAATATAGTCGACCTCAAGTTTGTCTACACCAGCAGAATGTGTCGACACATTGTGATTGAGTCGACACATTATAGCAGTGTTAGAAGAAGACTGTGTCGACACCTGAAGGCTAAGTCGACACTTACTAAGTTATGATTCTACAATAACTGTGTCGACACACAGGACTTGTGTCGACACACTGAAGAGTCAAGACCAAGTTATTTTCAGAAGAAGTTGTGTCGACTCAAAGGCAACTTAGTCGACATCACTGAAGACTGTGTCGACACCAAAGTCAATTATGTCGACACAGATAGACAGATGGTCTCGACACTTTCTGACAGACTGTCTCGACAACTTGTGGTTCAAAACTAAGGCACAGGACTTGTTTGAAGACTTGACAGCTGTGGGTTGCCACCGGTTAACTGAAGCTGTCAGACTTGTCAGAAAACGGTTAGAAACCGGATCAGCCGGTTACCATGAAGAAAGTCTATAAATAGACAGATTCAGAAGGAGAAAGCAACTTTTTAAAAAAACATTGATAAGAATCAAAAAGTTGAGAAGGATTACAATCCAATTCATTTCAAGAAAGTGCTTGGCACTTAAGAAGATCTTCTCCGGAAGATCAAAGAAGACTATCTAAGGATAGATCAAAGAAGAGTTCTACTCAGAATTCAGAAGAATCATTCAAAGTGCTGGATAGAGAGAGATCAAGCCAGAATTTGAAGAAGAAGAAAGAAACCACCAGTGGTTTCTCAAGAAGCTGTTTGGTAATCAACTCAGCTAAGTTCATATTCAAGAAGCTTTGAAGAAAGCTCAGATACAGTTGATTTCATCAACTGATCAAGAATTGTCTTGGCCTTTTCTCTCTCAATTTAGGCAAGATAGTTAAATAATCTTTTCTATATTTCTGTAGGATCTGTTTACACAGATCTGAGTTGTAAGCCTGTGTTATAAAGGCTGAGTGTAGGAGTGTTGAACTCTGAGTGGTAGGGCTGTTTGCCTGAGTGTAGGAGAAGGGTCTTCTCTGAGTTGTAGGCCTTGGGGCAAGGCTGAGGTAGGGCTGTTGTGCATGAGTTGTAGGAACCAGTTGGGTTCTGAGTTGTAGGATCTGTTGATCTGAGATTAGTGGAAGTTTGGCCGAATCTAGCATACTGCTAGATAGGTGAAGGGGGAAAGTGGATGTACCCAGACCTTGGGGAACCACTATAAATCATTGTGCAATCTGTGATGTTTTATTTTCTGTGATTGCTGTGATTATTGTGTTAGCCATTGAATTGAATTCTGCCTAAAAGTTTTTATAAAAAAGTAGAACCTATTCACCCCCCCTCTAGGTGTTTAGGTTGTCTTGAAAGTAAAACTATCAAGTGGTATCAGAGGGAGGTTCCTAAAAAAAAAGGACTTAACAGTCTGAGGTAGATCTGAAAGGCAGATTCAAGATTGAAGAAGATGGGTTCTAGAGAGAATCATAAGGAGCTAGGGTCTATGAAATTACCCATATGCAAGAAAGAAATTTTTGGAATTTGGAAAGAAAGAGTCAGACTGTTTATGGAAGCATCTGACCCAAGAATTTACATCACAGTACATGAAGGCCCCTTCATTCCAATGAAGGTATCAGTTCTTGATGCAAATATCCAAACTCCAAAGAGTTATTCAGAAATGACCAAGGATGAAATCATCTTGGCAACCATGGATAAAAGAGCTCAGAACATTATTGTGAGTGCCATAGATGATTCAACATTTCAGAATCTGATTCACTGCAAGACCTCCAAGGAAATGTGGGACACATTGATTGTCTACATGGAGGGATCTGAAGAAGTAAGGCTGGACAGGAAGTCTATGCTAAATCAGGAGTATGAAAGCTTTAGACAAAGAAAATCTGATAGCATAACTGAGTGCTATAAGAAATTCTATAGAATTGTGAATGAGCTAATATCCTATGGAAGAGTCTTCAGTACCTATGAACTGAATGACAAATTCTTAAGATCCTTATCAAAGGATTGGGATACAAAGATCTGTGCCATAAGAGAAGTGGCTAAATTGGCAGAGATATCTCCTCCAACCCTGTTTGGAAAGTTGCTATCCTATGAAATGCAACTTATGGTGAGGAAGGAGGAGGAAAGAAACTCAAGATGAGAGCATAAAGAAAAGACTGTGGCATTCAATGCAGAAGCCACTAGAAAGAATAGGAGGAAATCACCATCTCCTCCTAAGGAAGTTACAGAAGATAGTTCTGAAAGTTCAAACAAGGGTTCTGAAAGCTGTGATTCAGATGTAGATTTTGCTGCATTCACAAGACAATTCCAGAGGTTCTTGAAGAAGAAGCAGTGGAAGTCTAGGCCTTCCCCATCACAGCAAGTTGATGACTATTATAAGAAGATAAGGTCATCAAGGAAAGAGAAGAGCAGATCAAAACCCAGCAAAGCCACTACTTCAAAGATTGTCTGTTATTGTTGCAATAGGACTGGACATGTAGTGGCTGATTGTCCTGACAAGAGAAAGGAATCTTCAGAAAAGAAGAAGACTTATCAGAAAGGCAAGAAGGAGAAATCCTTTGTAGCAAAGAAAGATAAGAGTCTGTCAGACCAGTCAACTTCAAAATCAGGATCTGAAGTTGAAGCATATATTGGACTATATGCTGCATCTGAGGAAGAGGAGTTTATGCAGTTGCTAGACTCCATCAATGAACATCAATGCATGGGGTTGATGACAAGATCAGAAGAGGACATATGCCAGAATCAGTCTGGTCCTAATGAGGTAAAATGTCCTTCCAGTACATCTATTTGTAGTACAAGTGAAGAATCAGCTACATCTGCATCAAGTGATGAAGATGCACTTGAATCTGAAGGAGATGTCTATCAATTGATAGACAAGTATGGGGACTTGTTGCAGGCCCTTAAGAAAAGCAAGAACCTGGTTAAAACTCAGGCTCAGGAAATCGCTGAACTAAGGATTGCAACAACTGAATTAGAAAAAGTCCTTGATCAAAAATTAAATGAAATTGCCAAGCTGAAGAATATAACTATTATTCAGATGGGCACAATTAATTATACTAATGATCAAGTGAAGAGTCTGGAAGCCAGACTTAGAATTGAAAGGGATTTAGTGGCTAGTTACTCTAAGCCAAAATATGTCTTACCCTTGATAGATGAATTTGTCACTCAGAAGGGTAAGGCTGGATTAGGATTTAAAGGTAACTCCAGGGCTGGCAGATTCAAAAGGAAAGGCAAAGCCCCTATTCAGCCACTAAACCTTTCAGTCCCCATAAAGTTTAGTAAGGTGAAAGTGCCTTCTAACATATATGATCATGAAGACATTCAATGTCATATTAAGACTAATGTTCTGAAGAACAAGGGTGTAAATGCAAGCAGGCCTACCTATGGTCATAAACCCAATGGTTGTAAGAAATCAGTAGGTGAAGTTGCAACAGCACCAGCAATGAACAAAAATTCTTCTGACAAGGATGTATCTAGATCTAGATACAATAAGTTTGAATGTTGGTGCTGTGGCAAGAGAGGCCATTTTGCATTAGACTGCTGGCATAACACAAGTGTTATAAAGAATAAGAGTCTACCTGTTAGAAGAGGCTATGATAACTTTATTAATGCTAACCTGAACCAAGGACCCAAGACTTACTTGGGTTCTAAGGGTAAGTAATTCTGTATTGCAGGTAAATCCAAGTAACCATGCCCCTATATGGTACTTGGATAGTGGTTGTTCCAGGCACATGACTGGAACAAAGGGGCTGCTGAAGGAGTATTCATCTGTCAAGGATGGACCTAAAGTGATCTTTGGTGGATCTGAGAAGGGAGTCATCAAAGGGTTTGGTAACATTTCTTCTAACCTAATTACTATCACCCAAGTGGCCTATGTAAAAGGTTTGAAACATAATCTAATAAGCATAAGCCAGCTGAGTGATCTAGGATTTGACATTTCATTTGGTAAGGATGGATGTCATATCAAAAGGTCAAGTGATAAAGAGATCATATTGACTGGGTATAGGAAGAGAAATGTATATTGCCTTAATTTTGAATGTGAAAATAAGGCTTCCCCCATTTGTCTTGTAGCTGATGACAATGCTTCCCATTGTGTTAAGTGGCACAAGAGATTGGCTCATCTAAACTACAAGACAATTGGCCAACTCATTAGTAAAGAACTAGTGAGGAATGGGCCTCAAGTTAAGTGTATAAAGGAAGGGGTATGCTCAGCTTGTCAAAAGGGCAAGCAGACAAAATCCTCATTTCAAAGCCTTGAAAACAAGGATTCTGTGAGGTGCTTATACCTCTTGCATATGGATCTTTTTGGTCCTATGCCAGTTCATAGTCTAGGTAGGAAGGTCTACACTTTTGTGGTTGTAGATGACTATTCTAGATTTACATGGGTGTTCTTTCTGAGACAAAAATCTGAAACCCCAAGTGTATTACTTAATTTTGTAAAGCAAATTCAGAATGAACTGAATAGTACAGTGGTCAAAATCAGAAGTGACCATGGTACTGAGTTTCAATCTGAAAGCATAACAAACTTGTGTAAAGACTTTGGGATTTTCCAAGAGTTCTCCTCACCAAGAACACCTCAGCAAAATGGAATTGCTGAAAGAAAGAACAGAACATTAATTGAAGCTGGTAGAACTCTATTGAGTGACACCTCTCTCCCAGAATATTTTTGGGCTGAGGCAGTTAACACTGCTTGTCATGTCATCAATAGGGCTTCTATCACCAAAAGCCACAGAAAGACTCCCTATGAGATTGTGAAAGGCAGAAAACCAAATATATCCTATTTTAGGATCTTTGGTTGCAAGTGCTATATACTTAACAATGGCAAGTCATATTTGACTAAGTTTGCTGCCAAATCCCAGGATGGGATATTTGTTGGGTACAGCACAAATAGTAAGGCCTATAGAGTCTTCAACTTAACTACTCAAGTTGTTGAGGAATCTATGCATGTTGTATTTGATGAAACAAGATTAATCAATTGTGAGTTGTCTTGTAGATCAAATGACTCAACAGGTATAAGCAAGAGGATGGACAAGCTCTCCATTGCTGAAGCTTCAAAGGAAGATGGAGCATTGGAAAATGAAGGCTGCTGTCCAGGGGGAGTACAAGAGATAATGGAAGCTGATGAAAACCAAGAGGTTCAGCAGAATGAAGAAGCTGGAGATGCTCAACCTGAAGGGAATCTTCCTCCAGCTATAAGATATCTAAGAGATCATCCTGCTGATCAGATAATTGGTGATCCAAGACAAGGAGTGCAAACTAGAAGCAAAAATCAAAGCACAGTTTTGCATTCAAGTTTCTTGTCTCAAATGGAACCTAAGAAGTTTGAAGAAGCTATCCAAGACCAGCACTGGATTGATGCTATGCAAGAGGAGCTGAATCAATTCAGAAGGTGCAAAGTCTGGGAGCTTGTTCCTAAACCAAGAGGCCACAACATAATTGGCACTAAGTGGATCTATAGGAACAAGCTAGATGAAAGTGGGATAATAGTGAAGAATAAAGCAAGATTGGTTGCAAAAGGATACAGGCAGGAAGAAGGGATTGACTTTGATCAAACCTTTGCTCCAGTAGCAAGGCTGGAGGCTATCAGAATATTCCTTGCCTATGCAGCCTATCAAGACTTCAAAGTATACCAGATGGATGTGAAGTCAGCATTTCTGAATGGTGATCTTAAAGAAGAAGTATATGTAGAGCAGCCATTAGGTTTTGTAGATCCTCTTAAACCTGATTCTGTGTATAAGCTTAGGAAAGCTTTGTATGGGTTAAAACAAGCTCCAAGGGCTTGGTATGAAACCCTGTCTACCTTCCTCATTGAGAATAAATTCTCAAGAGGAAAGATAGACAAAACTCTATTCCTTAGGGAATCCAAAGGTAAGATCATCTTAGTTCAGATCTATGTTGATGACATAATCTTTGGATCTACTGAAAACAACCTCTGTAAAAAGTTTGCCAAACTTATGCAAGGGAAGTTTGAGATGAGCAGTATGGGAGAACTTAAGTTCTTCTTGGGACTCCAAGTAAGATAGACTGATGATGGATTGTCCATATCCCAGTCTAAGTTCACCAAAGAATTAATTAAGAAATATGGTATGGAGTCATCCTCAACCATGAGAACTCCTATGGGAACAAGCATCCCTATATGTAAAGATGAGGCAGGTAAACCTGTTGATGAGTCATTGTATAGAGGAATAGTTGGGTCTCTACTATATCTTACTGCTAGTAGACCAGACATTATGTATGCAACATGTGTCTGTGCTAGGTACCAAGCCTGCCCTAAAGAATCTCATTATACTGCAGTCAAAAGGATTCTGAGATATCTAAAGGGCACTCCTAATCTAGGCCTTTGGTACCCTAGGAATAGAGATTTTCTACTAACAGGCTATTCAGATGCAGATTTTGCAGGATGTAGAGAGGACAGGAAAAGTACTACAGGTACTTGTCAATTCCTGGGAGGAAGACTAATATCATGGAGTAGTAAGAAGCAGACCAGTGTGGCAATTTCCACAGCTGAGTCAGAGTATGTTGCTGCTGGAAGCTGCTGTGCACAGCTTGTCACAACCCGCATTTTCTCCGAATTAAGAATTATTAGAGTAAGAGAAAACACGCGTCATGATGCCACGTCAAGCAGGGGATAACTGCTGACGCTCAGGCAAATCCAACTACAATCTTTATGCAAGGAAATCAAGTGCTTAATGAATAGAAAATCAGTTATTTTTAGAGTCCGTATCCCTCGGCTCAGTGGATCATCTAGTCCACAAAAGAAAACTATATTTAAACGCTGCGGAAAAATACTTTAATTAGGTTTTACACCCTAAAGAGCGCATAAGGGTCCCAAGAGAACCACTCATGCTATGCAAGACACTACACTTAGTTTATATAGTATATAAGAAAACGGTTTTCGTACGTGATTTGGAAAATAGTGATTAAGTTTATAAAAAACATGCTGATCATGAGCTTCATTTATAATAGTATTTATAGTTTAAAAATAACTAGCAACCTAGCATAAAACCTTCTCAAAGCAAGTACACTATCTCCAGAAAATAAATGGTAGCAGCAATAGTGTATATCTAGTACAAGGTAAAAACTACTAGTGGGCGCCAACAACCTGACACGAACCCACCAACACACATATATGTCTGTAAGAAAGTACTGAAAACAACCTCACTAATAAGGTAAACAGAACTCCAAAGGTCCGGAAGTCCACCAACAACACCACCTCCAACTAGCCACCAGACTGGCTACAGCTCAGAACCTGGGGTATTCCAAAAGAAAACAGAATACCTCAGCAAGCAAAAATCAAGGTAAAACTGCATGAAAGAGTCAACCAAAAGGATAAAAATAACAGAAAACATGCAGTAGAAAGAGTCACAACTGTCCACAACAGGACCACAAGAAATGCACAACGTGCAAAGAAACAGCAACGACCCAGCCCAGGAACCACATCCTGCAGGGCCTACTAGGCTACCAAGAGCCAGAATGCTGCAGACTACCAAAGAAGAAACTTCTAACACCCTAAACTGCGGGAAGTGATAGTAGCAAAAACAACAACGAGGAACCGGATCGAAGGCAAACGCAGTCCCCCAATCCACCATGTCCAAGTCAAAAGCTCGAGGGTCAACACGTGAAAACACAAGGGACCTTCCACCCGACATGCCCAGCCCGTACCTGGAGCAAGAAATCCATGGGTGGCCTTGGCTATATCACTCAACTCCACCCCCATAAAGAGCTACAACCACCACTACTAACCACGACCCACGATTCGGCCTTTAGGAAAATAAAGAAAACGGCCGACAAGGAAAACCCAGAAATACAACTGGAAATCCACTCGGAAATGAAATACAAGGTAAAGGAAGAGTGTTGAAATAAACCAACACGACTAGGCGTTGAGTGAAACGCACTCAGCGCCTACCTAAACTTTGGCGTTGAGTGAGCTAGCCTCACTCGCCGCCAAAATTATACCACTACCCACAAGCCCACTAAAGAATGCGGAGCTCGACGACAGTCGAACGACCAAGGCAGAAGATCCAGAACTCGAGTAGTTGCCTGCCACTTGAGTATCTAAACTCCCGCACTCGAAACCATCTAAATTCGCTTATCAACAGAAAATATACAAAGCGCACGATCAGTGTCGCACGATCAGTGGTCGTGCGCACTCATCGGCTGATGATCGTGCGAAACGAACCTGGAAAACCTGACAGAAAACCTAGCAACTTCGCACGATCAGTGTCGCACGATCAGTGGTCGTGCGCACTGATGTCAGCGCTCGTGCGATTGCCCGAGACAGAACTTTGGAAACTGAAGTTTATACGCGCACGAACAGAGGCACACGACCAGTGGTCGTGCGCCCTAAAGGTTGATGACCGTGCGCGGTCAACCTGCACCGTTTGGAATTTCCCGAACGACACCGGAACGCGCACACGACTCACGCCACTGCAGTAGCAGTAGACAACTATCACATCGCACGCTACTACCCTTCAAACTATGCCTAACCATTCGAATAATATCTTAACGAAGGAAATTGGCAACCACACCCCCGCCTCCTAACTCTCCCTCTCGGCTACACCCGAACCAGAGCAACATTCAAAAATAAAGGAAAACAACGGCTCCACGCCGACAATTTGGATTCCAAACATCATAACATAGGGGGGGTTTCAGTAGGAAGAACTAAGCCCTATAGTTAGCAAGAAAATGAGAACAACAAGGCCTCTAACCTGGGCTAACCGGGATTTCAATTTCAGCAAATAAATTCAAAGAAAACACTTGGCAAGGGCAAGAATACCACTTGCCTCAAATCTCAGCGAAGCTTTGGACTGCTTTCCTCCTCTTCGCACGGATCAAGACGACCGCAACACCTAGAACAAAGATTTGGCCATTAATGGCGGAAAACTTCCAAAACCGAAAATTCCAATCCTTCCAAAACTCCACGAAAATCAAATTTCTTACCGCAGGAATGAAGGTCTCGACGAGAGCAATCCGTATCCACTCTCGGAATCGAATTCCGTCCACAAACGCTCCGGGAATCGGCGTCCGAAGGGAAGACTCGGCGGTTACTCGTTTCTCTCGTACAAGGCCGGCGGTTTTCTATCGTGAAGAAGATGATGGCTCTCTCATTCTAATACTATATATATATAATTATATAATTATATTATTAATTACAAAATTACATAAAGCACCAAATCGACTCGAAAACCGATTCACCTCGGAATTCGACGAAATTCGCACCGTAGCTAAATACCCACGCTACGAACACAACGGCGAAGTCGAAATTAACTTTCGACGAACAGAACTCGAGTTACACCCAAACGAAGCCAAACACAAACATCCCCCCGAGAGGCCACACCGGTCACCAAAACGACTCAGTTTGCTAGGGAGATCTTGCCAACAGGCTACCAAACAGGGCACTCAGTTCTAAGGAGCTAAACCATACTCCACACATGGCACAAGCCACGGAAACGCGTCATCGTAACGCCAAACGAGAATAAAAATAATCGCTGAAAAAAAACGGGGCGTTACAGTCACTCCCCCTAAAAGAAAGTTTCGTCCCGAAACTTTACGCACAACCCTCCTACAAAAGAAGGAAAGGTAACAAACAGAAGTTACAAAGGGAAACATACCGATCAAATCAGAGAAATAGGTGAGGGTACGCCCTCCTCATGGCCGACTCTAGCTCCCAAGTCGCGCTCTCCAAATCCTGATTCTTCCATAGAATTTTCACCATCGGTATGGACTTCTTTCGCAGCACACGCTCCTGAGTATCCAAAATACGAACTGGCACCTCAACGAAAGAGAGGTTGGGCTCTAACTGGGGCACAACATCCAAGAGTTGCCCACTGCTGCGCACACACTTCCGCAATTGGCTAACATGAAAAACATTATGAACACTAGGGAAGTTCGCTGGCAAATCCAATCTATATGCAGACACACCAATCCACTCCAAAACCTCAAACGGGCCCACATACCTTGGGTCCAATTTCCGATTTTTACCAAATCTCTTTACACCAACCATTGGAGAAACCTTGAGGTATACATGATCCCCTACTAAAAACTCCAAGGCAGACCTACGCCGATTGGCGTTCTTTTCATACCTCTCCTGGGCTAAACGAAGCTTCTCCCGAATAAGCTTCACGGCGACTTCCATCTCTTCCAGAGCATCAGGACCCAACAAAGGCTTCTCACCAGCCTCAGCCCAAAACAACAGAGTCCTACGCGCCTCCCATACAAAGCTTCGAACGGAGCCATCTGCAAGCTTTCCTGATAACTGTTATTATAAGCAAATTCCATGAGTCGCAGACGCTCATCCCACGCTCCACCGTGGTCTAAAATATAGCACCGGATCATATCCTCAACAATCTGATTGACCCGCTCTGTCTGCCCATTGGTCTGAGGGTGGTACGCAGTAGAATACCTCAGATCCGTACCCAAACCCTCCTGCAGACTCTGCCAAAAACGAGAAGTAAACCGGGAGTCTCGATCAGAAATGATGCTAACCGGCACACCGTGGAGTCGGATGACTTCATTCAAGTACAACTCCGCTATCTTCTTCATCGGGTAATCAATCTTATAAGGCACGAAGTGAGCACACTTCGTCAATCTATCCACTATAACCCAAACAGAATCATATCCTCTCGGGGATTTTGGCAAACCCGTAATGAAGTCCATAGATATACTCTCCCACTTCCAAGTCGGGATATCTAGCGGAGTCAACTTACCACCGGGCCTTCCATGATCGGCCTTCACATGCTTGCAAGTGTGACACTCAGCAACATATCAGGCTATATCTCCTTTCATACCATACCACCAGGCAACTTGCCTTAAGTCACGGTACATCTTCGTAGATCCTGGATGGTAGGCAACGCTGGAACCATGAGCCTCACTGCAAATCATACTCTTAATGTCCCCAACAGCGGGAACGCAAAACCTGCCGCGGTACTTCAAAGTACTCGCATCATCAATAGAAAAATCTGGCAACTCTCCCTTCTCTGTCCTGGTAAAAAGGTGCAACAGATCCGGATCGTCCTTCTGATGCAGTCTAGTCAAAGAAATCCAGGACGGCTCTTCCACTGATAAGCTACTCTGCAAACTACAGCATCCCACTGAAATATCCATAAGGAGGAACTCCTCAACTAATCGATCGGCGGAGAGGTTAAAGATCTTTCCCGTCTTTCGGCTCAGGGCGTCGGCCACCACATTGGCCTTGCCCGGATGATACTAGATTTCCACATCATAATCCGCCACATACTCAAGCCACCGCCGCTGACGCAGATTCAACTCCTTCTGCGTGAACACGTACTTCAGGCTCTTATGGTCAGTAAAAATCTTGCACTGAGCCCCATAAAGTAAGTGCCTCCACAACTTCAACGCATAGATAACCGCTGCAAACTCATGGTCATGCGTTGGATAATTCTTCTCATGAGTCTTCAGCTGCCTTGACCCATAAGCGATTACTTTTCCATCCTGCATTAATACGCATCCCAGTCCTATATGCGAAGCATCCACATATACATCATAATCTATGCCCTCAGTAGGAAGGGTCAGAACGGGAGCAGTACACAATCTCCTCTTTAACTCCTGAAAAGCTTCTTCGCACTTCTCGCTCCAAACAAATGCCACATTCTTCTGAGTCAGCTTGGTCAACGGTGCGGCTAGAGAAGAGAAACCCTCCACGAATCTCCTGTAATAGCCAGCCAACCCTAAGAAACTTCTGATCTCCTTAGGAGTATTCGGCCTACTCCAATCCGTCACTGCTGCAATCTTTTCTGGGTCAACCGAGATCCCATCCTTGTTCACCACGTGGCCTAGAAAAGAAACCTGAGGCAACCAAAATTCGCACTTGCTCAACTTGGCGAATAACATGTGGTTCCTCAACTCTGATAGGACCAAACGCAAATGCTGCTCGTGCTCCTCAGCACTGCGAGAATAAACCAACACGTCATCAATGAAGACCACAACGAACTTGTCTAGGAAATCCTTGAACACCCTGTTCATCATATCCATGAAGGCTGATGGTGCGTTGGTCAGACCAAACGACATCACCAAAAACTCAAAGTGCCCATGCCTCGACCTAAACGCAGTCCGTGGAATATCTGCCTCACGGATCCTGAGCTGATGATAGCCCGAACGAAGATCGATCTTGGAGAACACCGTGCTACCACGCAACTGGTCAAATAAATCATCGATCCTCGGCAGAGGGTACCTGTTCTTGATAGTGACCTTGTTCAACTCTCTATAGTCGATGCAAAGCCGCATCGACCCATCTTTCTTCTTTACGAACAAAACAGGAGCACCCCAAGGCGACGAACTCTGCCTGATAAAACCTTTAGCCAACAACTCATCTAACTGAATTCGCAACTCCTCTAACTCACGAGGGGCCATCCGGTACGGCGCCTTAGCAATAGGACGCGTACCCGGCTCCAAATCAATAACAAACTCCACATCCCGCTCAGGAGGGATACCAGGAAGATCATCAGGAAAAACATCGGCGAAACCACGAACAATAGGAATCTCCTCCAAGCGTGGCATGCTATCAACGGTTCCAACCGCCGAAACTAAACAAACACAACAATCAGAAAGAAACAATCTCTGAACACATACTGCAGAGAGAACAGGAGAATCCTGACACGGGTCAGCATACACGCTGCCGGGCTGACCGTCGTCCCTGATGAAGTCCAAGCGCTTTCCTTTGCACTGAATGACCGCATCATACCGAGAGAGCCAGTCCATGCCCAAAATGACATCGAAGTCCTCTAGATCAATCATCTTCAGATCCGCCTTCGCAAGAAAATCCCCCAACAAAACCGGGCAATCCAAAATACCCAAATCTGACAATACAGATTCACCAGAGGGAAACTTGACACGGAAGGAATCCCGAACACGATCTAGAGACAACCGATGACGCTCCACAAAGGCTCTAGCCACGAACGAGTGGGTAGCGCCGGAGTCAAACAGAACACGCGCCCAGCGGTTCTTCACCTTAAATTTCCCTATAGGAACGCACAAAGCTAAGGAACTAGCACAACAGTACGACAAATAATCTAGCAACTAAACTACCAGGCTAGAAAGAAAACAACAAACTACTAACCTGAGATCACCTGGGCCGAAGTCTGAGCCTCCTCGGAAGAAATCACGTTCAGCTTCCCTTTTCCCTTGTCCACATGCTGAGGTGGAGGTAATGCCTGTAATGGAACTGCAGGAAGAGCTGACTGGACCTGAGGACACCTCGACTTAACGTGACCCTTCTGCCCACACTGATAGCAGACTCTATCCCTGGACCAACACTGGGCTGCATCATGCCCGGATCGCTTGCAAACTGAACAGGAGACATCTCTCCCAGGAGCACCCTGAATAGCATGAACCTGCTCCTTCTTCTGAGCTGCCGCCTTCTTGAAACACCTCTCAACAGGATGGCCTGACCGGCCACAAAAACTGCACACCACCCTGCTCCTCTTTCCCGGAACAGCATTGGGTACCAGGGGTTTCTTCTCCTCTACCAACTTCCTCTTATCCTTACTCAACTGCTGGCCTCTGCTCTTCGCCGTCTCAATGGCCTCAACCTTAAGAGCAGCCTCTACAACTCCAGCATAAGACAATGACCCATAAGCACTGGCCAACTGCTGCACCTCACTCCTCAAACCACCGAGGAATCGCTTAACTCGATCAGCCTCAACGCTGACCAATCCAGGGGCAAAACGGCTCAACTTACTAAACTCTATCTCATACTCACCCACCGTGAGCTGCCTTTGCTTCAGATAGAGGAAATCATTCATGAGGCGGTCACGCTCGACCGAGGGTAAGAACTTCCTCAACAGCATCTCCTTGAACACTTCCCAAGAGCATCCGGCTACCAGTCTCTCCTTCTCTCTCAGCCACCAACTCTTAGCCAAACCTTTAAGCTGATAGGCGGCTATCATCACCCTCTGATCATCTGAAATCCCTGAGTACAAGAACATCTCCTCCATGGAGATCAGCCAGTCGTCTATCACCATGAAATCTGCCTTCCCATCATAAGTGGGAGGGCTCAGCCTCTGAAACTACGAGATGAAGGCCATCTCTGCTGGCACCACCACTGGAGGATTCAAGGGTGCAGGAGGAGGAGGAACAGCTAACCCCCCTGCAGGAACTTGCGCACCCTGAGCCTGCCCTGCCACAACTGCCACCAAAGACTGAATCTGGGCTTGCACCTCCTCCAACTGCCTACCCATAGCTTCGCTACTCTGACGCAGACCCTCGATCACCGCATCGTTCTGAGCTCCAGAAGATTCACCCTCAGACAGGGGAGTCGATCGAGTCGCAGGATGCCTAGCCATCCTAAAAAATCAATACAACGCAAATCAGATCCCAATCCCATGACTAGAACCGACTACCAGTACAGACAATACATATGTAGATATAGACTTAAAGCTGCTAAACTTGCTCTGAGAGTTTATCTTCTTCACAATAATTAGATGATATGCCCTAACCTAGGATGGTTAACCACCACCTCACTAACTCTTGTGCCTAGATCGGATGCATGAACTTATGTTAGTTTGAAAATTTATGTGTGTACATATGTCATCCTGCAAATCTTTAGCTCGGCGCGTTGTACTTATGCAATGTTATGATATGCATGATTGTGCTATGCATTCTAAAAAAAGGCCCTAATGCATGATATGAGCGGCGTACACATGAAAATATTATGCATCCCATACTACATAACATTTCCATGCAACGAAAAAGAAACGTGCTAGTCGCAGTCATGTGGTGAGGTTATGCATCCCATACTACATAACCCTCACATGTAGCCCCTATGGTGGATCCATATACGAACACATATTATGCATCCCATACTACATAATATGCCCCGTATACTTCATGTTATGCTATGAGTGTAGTGTTCGTGCTTTTGCCAAGACGTGCTGATGACATATCGGTGTGTGAATGACATGATGCTGAACTACTAAAAGCATCCAAGGAAGGTTGCCCAACTAACTTGTCAAGCAACCTCCCTCTGATACCAACTATCACAACCCGCATTTTCTCCGAATTAAGAATTATCAGAGTAAGAGAAAACACGCGTCATGATGCCACGTCAAGCAGGGGATAACTGCTGACGCTCAGGCAAATCCAACTACAATCTTTATGCAAGGAAATCAAGTGCTTAATGAATAGAAAATCAGTTATTTTTAGAGTCCGTATCCCTCGGCTCAGTGGATCATCTAGTCCACAAAAGAAAACTATATTTAAACGCTGCGGAAAAATACTTTAATTAGGTTTTACACCCTAAAGAGCGCATAAGGGTCCCAAGAGAACCACTCATGCTATGCAAGACACTACACTTAGTTTATATAGTATATATAAGAAAACGGTTTTCGTACGTGATTTGGAAAATAGTGATTAAGTTTATAAAAAACATGCTGATCATGAGCTTCATTTATAATAGTATTTATAGTTTAAAAATAACTAGCAACCTAGCATAAAACCTTCTCAAAGCAAGTAGACTATCTCCAGAAAATAAATGGTAGCAGCAATAGTGTATATCTAGTACAAGGTAAAAACTACTAGTGGGCGCCAACAACCTGACACGAACCCACCAGCACACATATATGTCTGTAAGAAAGTACTGAAAACAACCTCACTAACAAGGTAAACAGAACTCCAAAGGTCCGGAAGTCCACCAACAACACCACCTCCAACTAGCCACCAGACTGGCTACAGCTCAGAACCTGGGGTATTCCAAAAGAAAACAGAATACCTCAGCAAGCAAAAATCAAGGTAAAACTGCATGAAAGAGTCAACCAAAAGGACAAAAATAACAGGAAACATGCAGTAGAAAGAGTCACAACTGTCCACAACAGGACCACAAGAAATGCACAACGTGCAAATAAACAGCAACGACCCAGCCCAGGAACCACATCCTGCAGGGCCTACTAGGCTACCAAGAGCCAGAATGCTGCAGACTACCAAAGAAGAAACTTCTAACACCCTAAACTGCGGGAAGTGATAGTAGCAAAAACAACAACGAGGAACCGGATCGAAGGCAAACGCAGTCCCCCAATCCACCATGTCCAAGTCAAAAGCTCGAGGGTCAACACGTGAAAACACAAGGGACCTTCCACCCGACATGCCCAGCCCGTACCTGGAGCAAGAAATCCATGGGTGGCCTTGGCTATATCACTCAACTCCACCCCCATAAAGAGCTACAACCACCACTACTAACCACGACCCACGATTCGGCCTTTAGGAAAATAGAGAAAACGGCTGACAAGGAAAACCCAGAAATACAACTGGAAATCCACTCGGAAATGAAATACAAGGTAAAGGAAGAGTGTTGAAATAAACCAACACGACTAGGCGTTGAGTGAAACGCACTCAGCGCCTACCTAAACTTTGGCGTTGAGTGAGCTAGCCTCACTCGCCGCCAAAATTATACCACTACCCACAAGCCCACTAAAGAATGCGGAGCTCGACGACAGTCGAACGACCAAGGCAGAAGATCCAGAACTCGAGTAGTTGCCTGCCACTTGAGTATCTAAACTCCCGCACTCGAAACCATCTAAATTCGCTTATCAATAAAAAATATACAAAGCGCACGATCAGTGTCGCACGATCAGTGGTCGTGCGCACTCATCGGCTGATGATCGTGCGAAACGAACCTGGAAAACCTGACAGAAAACCTAGCAACTTCGCACGATCAGTGTCACACGATCAGTGGTCGTGCGCACTGATGTCAGCGCTCGTGCGATTGCCCGAGACAGAACTTTGGAAACTGAAGTTTATACGCGCACGAACAGAGGCACACGACCAGTGGTCGTGCGCCCTAAAGGTTGATGACCGTGCGCGGTCAACCTGCACCGTTTGGAATTTCCCGAACGACACCGGAACGCGCACACGACTCACGCCACTGCAGTAGCAGTAGACAACTATCACGTCGCACGCTACTACCCTTCAAACTATGCCTAACCATTCGAATAATATCTTAACGAAGGAAATTGGCAACCACACCCCCGCCTCCTAACTCTCCCTCTCGGCTACACCCGAACCAGAGCAACATTCAAAAATAAAGGAAAACAACGGCTCCACGCCGACAATTTGGATTCCAAACATCACAACATAGGGGGGGTTTCAGTAGGAAGAACTAAGCCCTATAGTTAGCAAGAAAATGAGAACAACAAGGCCTCTAACCTGGGCTAACCGGGATTTCAATTTCAGCAAATAAATTCAAAGAAAACACTTGGCAAGGGCAAGAATACCACTTGCCTCAAATCTCAGCGAAGCTTTGGACTGCTTTCCTCCTCTTCGCACGGATCAAGACGGCCGCAACACCTAGAACAAAGATTTGGCCATTAATGGCGAAAAACTTCCAAAACCGAAAATTCCAATCCTTCCAAAACTCCACGAAAATCGAATTTCTTACCGCAGGAATGAAGGTCTCGACGAGAGCAATCCGTAACCACTCTCGGAATCGAATTCCGTCCACAAACGCTCCGGGAATCGGCGTCCGAAGGGAAGGCTCGGCGGTTACTCGTTTCTCTCGTACAAGGCCGGCGGTTTTCTATCGTGAAGAAGATGATGGCTCTCTCATTCTAATACTATATATATATATATAATTATATAATTATATTATTAATTACAAAATTACATAAAGCACCAAATCGACTCGAAAACCGATTCACCTCGGAATTCGACGAATTCGCACCGTAGCTAAATACCCACGCTACGAACACAACGGCGAAGTCGAAATTAACTTTCGACGAACAGAACTCGAGTTACACCCAAACGAAGCCAAACACAAACATCCCCCCGAGAGGCCACACCGGTCACCAAAACGACTCGGTTTGCTAGGGAGATCTTGCCAACAGGCTACCAAACAGAGCACTCAGTTCTAAGGAGCTAAACCATACTCCACACATGGCACAAGCCACGGAAACGCGTCATCGTAATGCCAAACGAGAATAAAAATAATCGCTGAAAAAAAACGGGGCGTTACACAGCTATTGTGGATGCAGCATCAGCTTAAGGATTATGGTATTCAGGTAAGTAGAACACCCCTTTTATGTGATTCTAAGAGTGCTATTTCTATTGCTAACAATCCAGTTTCTCATAGTAGAACTAAGCATATAGAAATCAAATACCATTTTCTTAGAGAACATGTAGAAAAAGGAGACATCTTATTGGAATTTGTAAAAATAGATTATCAAATAGCAGATGTATTTACTAAGCCTTTAGATGAAACCAAATTCAATAAATTCAAAATTGAATTAGGTATGTTAACCATTGATTAATGTATTAACAAAATCATTAACAATGCAATTGAAGTGGTATGTAAGTAAGTAAAAGTAATAACAACATAATCAAGTGTTAAAAAGGACACATTGAAGTAACACTTACAAGTGGTGTTGAACCAACAGAAACTGGCTAAGTAAGAATGTGTCGACACATTTAGTAATTATGTGTCGACTCAGAGAAATAATGTCGACAAGTCAGAAATATTGTGTCGACACAGAGAATATGTGTCGACACTTAAGAGTTATATTGTCGACTTAATCAGAAATGTAATGTCGACTCAACCAGGACAATGGTGTCGACACTTACAGAATATGTGTCGACACTTTTCCTTAGAGTCGACACAGAATTTCTGTCTATCTATTATGTATCCAAGGTGTCGACATAACCACAAATTGGTGTCGACACATAGTAGGCTGAAGTAATGTCGAGTCAATAGAAGTTTGTGTCGACACATTCCGTCTGTGTCGACACATTTAGTCTGTCTTTGGCGCCTTTTGAACTTCTTTCAACAGAAGCTATAAATAGGTCAAAACTCTTTCTGTCGACACGCTTCCAAGGTTTTCGAGACTAAAACTCTGTGTCGACAGTCTATCTTTCTCTCTTCTCTCAAGCTTTCTCGACGAATCGATGGCGCCAAGGATTGAAGACAACATTAATGAAGGGTATGAGTTGGTGCGCCAGGCCTTTGCAGAGGCGCCGCCAGAAGTTCAAGGGGTTATCACCCTCCTCTCTGAGTCAGGGTTAGAATTTCTAATCTCAGAACCAACTAAAATCTGGAAGAAGGAGGTGCACGAGTTCTTTATCTCTGCATCAGTCCACTCGACTGGCCTCATGATTAAGTCCAATGTACAAGGGACTAAGGTGAAGATTACTCAAAGAAGTTTAAGAAAGATCTTTCAATTGCAAGTAGTTGAGAATGAAGAGGAAGTTCCTAGTTCTAAGACAAGGGAAGCCCTTCAATGGTGTGGACTGGACTCAGGCTTGAAGATTGGAGCTGCATTCAACAGGAAGGGTATGAATCAGCAAGGGAAGTTCTTGTCTGAAATAGTTGGGAAAGTGATCCTCTGTAAGACAGGTGGACATGATAGGATTTCTGCCTATATGTTCAGCCTTATGACCAGGATTATTTTTACAATTCCTACTGATTGGTCAGGAGTACTCTTTGACAAGATCAAAGAAGGAATCAAGAAGCCTAACATGGCCAGGATCATGAGCTTATATCTCACTGGAGTGATTCCTGAAGTGATGCAGCAACTGCCAGGGACTAAGATCAATCATATGAGAAGAATGGATATGAGATTGTTCTCTAGGTGGGATAGGGTGTTGTCCAAGGATGTGCCTGAAGAGAGCAGGCCAGACACCCCTGTGAAATCCCCTACTCAAAATCAAGAAACTGAACAACTACAAGAAGACCCACTCAGGACACAGGTTGAAGAACAACCTGACTCAACTATAGTCCAGCAAGTGTCAACACCTGCACAGATGCAGGGGGAGCAAGTTCACTCTCCTGCTCAAAAGATATCTACTCCTGATCAGGTACAAGTATAGGGGGAGCTAATGTATTTTACTATAAAAGACATTGCTCATATTTTTATTACTGCACAGGTTCAGGGGGAGCTAGTGTCCACTCCTCCTCTAGATACTACAAATACTGAAGTACAAGTGCAAGAGGAAGCACAATTAAACTTATCTCCAGATTTAACTGCTGCAGAAGTTACAGCTCAACTGGAATTTACTCTGAAGGAGTTATTCCCTGATGATGATACTACTACTGATAAAGTAGGAGGTGGACAAGAAATTGAGAGGTCAATAGGTATGGAAATTGATCAGGAAGCTGAAGTTGAGCCACAGGTTGAGGGGGAGCCAGTGAATGTTGAGGCTGAGCAACAGGTCACTGGGACAGATACAATTAATCCTCCTCAAGAGAGAATTCATTTAGATACTTCATCTGAAACTGAAACTGAAGATGCCAGGATGGCAAAGAAAAGAAAACTTGTTGTATTTAAAAGAAGAAGCAAGAATTATAAGCAGGCTTTACAGACAACACCTCTACAAGTATCTCCAGCCTTTGATTATAACAAGTTTATGGTGGATCTACAGGTAAAATTGGATGAACAAAGAATGGCTCTGGAAAAGTATGTTGATGAAAATAGCAAGTCACTTCAGTTTGACTTAGCTCAGGATATAAAGTCCATCCAGTTTCAAGTCAACATGCATAAAAAGGAAATGACAGACTGCTTCCACAAGGGTGGTAATGCTGTGGTTTATCTAGCTCAACAACAGGAGGCTATTACTACAAAGGTGGATGACATTGCTTTAAAGCAAAGCTATGTTTTGGAAAATCAGATAAGAATGAATGAGAATTTAACTGAATCTCATAATGAGATCATTGAGGAGGTAAAGAAGATTGTTCCAGGTCTGCCTGCAGATAAAGCCAAAGAAAGGGAAGAATTTGATAAGAATTTTCAAGCTGCCATTGCTTCTGTTAAAACTGCAATCACAACCTCTCAAAAAGAAATATCTGAAAAGCTTCAAAAGTTAAAACCATTTTTTAAAGAGGGTGTGAATTATTTGGATGGCCAAATCAGATTTCAAAAGGAAGATCTAAGAGATCATGTTTCTAGAGAAGCCATAAAGGGGGAGAGGATGCTAATTCATGCAGGCTCAGAGCACACCAAATGGGTGACCAATAGTATTCGAGCCACTTTGGGATATCCCCCATTGTGTGATGATGCTATGGTGGCTGAGTCAGGAATACAATCAAATCTACTTGAAGGCAATCAATCTGAGGTTGCCCAAGTCATTTACCCCCCTCGAGATTTTGACATGATTGATCAGAAGGTTCAAGGAATGTATAGTCCTCCAAAGGAGGTTACTAATATTGTCATTGGGAAGGTTGGTAAGCCTGAGGCTACTCTGAAAGAACAGCAAGATGCTCTATTAGCAAAGAAGAGATTCAGAGAGCAGGCTGCACTTAAGCCAGATTATGAGCAGTGGAGTCCTACTTCAAGGAACATAATACTCACTGCATGGAAAGCTGTACAAGACAAAGTTCATGAGAGAGGGAAGTGGTACAATGAAATAGAATGACAGAAGTATGAGGCAAGACAGGAAGCAATAGTACAATTCAGAAGGAAAGCTAAGCTGGGAAGGCTGCCATCAGATGCTAAGGAGCCAAGCAAGCACTTCCCAAAGCCTTTTCACTATTTTGAAAGGCAAAGGATCAAGGAAGAAGCTCAGAAGAAAGCTGATCTAAAAGGAAAGAAGATAGCTGAAGAATCAGAAGCTCCTGTGACAGCTACAATTCAATCTGGCAAAGGGATTATCATAAGAGAGCCTGATCAATCCTGATTATGTTTTTTTTTGTTCCTTCATGGTGTTTTTGTAATGTTGTGATGTGATCATTAAATGTAAAACAATGTAATCAAACATTACCCAGTTATAAACAAAATGTTGATTGGCATATTATAATGTTCATTCTGTGATGGATTGTTTTTTTTGTTTTGTTTATGTTAAGTATTCCTGTTATGTCATATATCATCAATTTAGTACTGTTTATAAATGGTGTATATCATTGGCTATAAGGGTTATGACTTCTCCAAATAGGGGGAGATTGTTGGGTACATTGGAAAATGTGTACCTGATTTGAAGAAGCCCAACCTAGCTCAATGATATACATCAAGGTGTATTTGATGTTGTTTTTGAGTTGACATGTGCAGGTGAAGAATTGATAAAGTATGCAGAAAAATTCTAAGTCCAAGTGTCGACACAGAGGAAGCAGTGTCGACACATAGAAGAAAATAGTCGACACAATACTGGGAAGCAGTGTCGACACATAGCAGTTAGTCTACAACTACACTGGGAAAAAGTGTCGACACAGAGGAAGCAGTGTCGACACATAGCAGTTAGTCTACAACTACACTGGGAAAAAGTGTTGACACAGAAGAAGTAAGTCGACACAACACTGGGAATTTGTGTCGACACAGAAGAAGTAAGTCGACACAACACTGGGAATTTGTGTCGACATAGAAGAAAAGCGTCGACCTCAACATTGGGACAATGTGTCGACACAGAAGAATATAGTCGACCTCAAGTTTGTCTACACCAGCAGAATGTGTCGACACATTGTGATTGAGTCGACACATTATAGCAGTGTTAGAAGAAGACTGTGTCGACACCTGAAGGCTAAGTCGACACTTACTAAGTTATGATTCTACAACAACTGTGTCGACACACAGGACTTGTGTCGACACACTGAAGAGTCAAGACCAAGTTATTTTCAGAAGAAGCTGTGTCGACTCAAAGGCAACTTAGTCGACATCACTGAAGACTGTGTCGACACCAAAGTCAATTATGTCGACACAGATAGACAGATGGTCTCGACACTTTCTGACAGACTGTCTCGACAACTTGTAGTTCAAGACTAAGGCACAGGACTTGTTTGAAGACTTGACAGCTGTGGGTTGCCACCGGTTAACTGAAGCTGTCAGACTTGTCAGAAAACGGTTAGAAACCGGATCAGCCGGTTACCATGAAGAAAGTCTATAAATAGACAGATTCAGAAGGAGAAAGCAACTTTTAAAAAAAACATTGATAAGAATCAAAAAGTTGAGAAGGATTACAATCCAATTCATTTCAAGAAAGTGCTTGGCACTTAAGAAGATCTTCTCCGGAAGATCAAAGAAGACTATCTAAGGATAGATCAAAGAAGAGTTCTACTCAGAATTCAGAAGAATCATTCAAAGTGCTGGATAGAGAGAGATCAAGCCAGAATTTGAAGAAGAAGAAAGAAACCACCAGTGGTTTCTCAAGAAGCTGTTTGGAAATCAACTCAGCTAAGTTCATATTCAAGAAGCTTTGAAGAAAGCTCAGATACAGTTGATTTCATCAGCTGATCAAGAATTGTCTTGGCCTTTTCTCTCTCAATTTAGGCAAGACAGTTAAATAATCTTTTCTATATTTCTGTAGGATCTGTTTACACAGATCTGAGTTGTAAGCCTGTGTTATAAAGGCTGAGTGTAGGAGTGTTGAACTCTGAGTGGTAGGGCTGTTTGCCTGAGTGTAGGAGAAGGGTCTTCTCTGAGTTGTAGGCCTTGGGGCAAGGCTGAGGTAGGGCTGTTGTGCCTGAGTTGTAGGAACCAGTTGGGTTCTGAGTTGTAGGATCTGTTTATCTGAGATTAGTGGAAGTTTGGCCGAATCTAGCATACTGCTAGATAGGTGAAGGGGGAAAGTGGATGTACCCAGACCTTGGGGAACCACTATAAATCATTGTGCAATCTGTGATGTTTTATTTTCTGTGATTGCTGTGATTATTGTGTTAGCCATTGAATTGAATTCTGCCTAAAAGTTTTTATAAAAAAGTAGAACCTATTCACCCCCCCTCTAGGTGTTTAGGTTGTCTTGAAAGTAAAACTATCAAGTCTTGAGAAACCACTGAACAAATTTCTCAGAGAAAGATTAACTGAACAAGATAAGTACATTGCTGAAAATACTAAACTAGCAGATGAACTTAACTCAGCAAATGAACAAATTGTTTTCTTAAAAACTGAATTAAGCAAAGCCTAGAAATTAGAAGAATCTCTTAATGGTAGAAGCTTAAAACTGTTAGACATAACTTGTACTCTAAATGCTAGGGCAAATAACAGTAAACTAGGACTAGGTGCGTCATCTAGTGAACCACCTATAATCTAGAAGAATCAGTTATCTAAACCTGTAAATTTCATTTTAGATAAGGGTAAGAAGAATAATGAATAAGTAGACAAAGTAAATGAAGTCTTAAAATAAATGGAAATCAAACAAAAATCTAAGAACAAGAAGAAAAATAACTACAACAATGTTCAACAGATTTTGTCGAACTCAGATCGACGAAATATGTACAGTTCGTTGACCTCAGAATGACGAACTCCGAATGCCAACTACAATAATAGTTATTCTTGGATCCACGATCGACGAAACCAGTCTTGTTTGTCGACCAGAGATCGACGATACTGGTGCCCTGAGAATGAGTATCTTCATTCTTCGAGCAGAGATCGAAGATCTCATCCCAATTCATCGAACTCAGGTTGACGAACTTATCAGAGTTCGTCGATCCCAGATCAATCTTACAGAAACTTCAACTCTAACAGAAAGTCTAATAACAACCTTAAACAACCTAGGGAAAATATCAATCCATTCACCCAATGGATAATTCCACCCAGAAGGTTTCACCCCTTAGGTTATAAAAGCCAACTTGAATATTCTTACATTTCTAGTTTTTCTTATTAAAAAATACAAGGACCCAAGGTGACCTGGGTCAGGAACATCTAATCTATTTCCTTATAGGTGAAGGACTATCCTATCACTCAGAATAAGTGGTATCTGGATAGTGGGTGCTCAAAGCACATGACTGGATGTAAGGATAGCCTAATCAATTTCAAGGCAAAGCTTGGTCCAAGAGTGATCTTTGGAGATTCCAGTTTTGGACAAACTGAAGGCTATGGAGACTTCAACTGTGGAGCTGTCACTTTCAGAAAAGTGGCATATATAAATGGTCTCAAACATAACCTAATATCCATAAGTCAGTTATGTGATACATGTTATCAGGTTTGCTTTACTAATTCCAAATGTATTATTTCTTCAAATAACCAAACTGTTTTAACAGGTTGTAGACAAGGGAATATATACCTAGTAAACTTTAAATCTGCTAGTTCAGAAATATGTTTGTTCAATCAAGTTAGTAATAACAATATTCTTTGGCATAAGAGACTAGGTCATGTTAACCTTAAGAACATCTCTAAGCTATCAAGGGACAACCTTGTCAGAGGATTGCCTTTTGACCCCTATAAAAAGGAAAGCCTATGCAAGACTTGTCAAGAAGGCAAGCAAACTAAAAATAGCTTTAAGTCAATTAATAAGAGTGACTCACCTAAGATTCTATACTTGCTACATATGGATCTTTTTGGACCCATTGCTGTACAAAGCTTAGGAGGGAAGTCTTACACTCTAGTTATTATAAATGACTTCTCTAGATTCTCTTGGGCGTTCTTCTTGAAAAATAAGTCAGATAACTTTAAAGTCCTTAAAGACTTTCTTAAGAGCATAAGGATTAAGTATTCTACTCTAGTTGCATTGATCAGAAGTGATCATAGTACTGAGTTTGAATCTTTTCTCATGCAAAGATTCTGTGAGGAGGAAGGTATCAGACATTATTTTTTTGCTCCTAGAACTCCTCAACAAAATGGGGTAGAAGAAAGGAAAAATAGAACCCTCATTAAATCTACAGGAACATTGCTTGCAGATGCACATATGCCCCTATCCTTTTGGGCAGAGGCTGTGAGCATAGCAAACTATTTGCTGAATAGGAGTTTGATACACAAACTTAAGGGTAAGACCCCCTATGAATTACTCAAAGGGAAGCAACCTAAAATTGATTACTTTAGAATCTTTGGGTGTAAATGTTTCATTCATAACAATAATAAGAAACACATTAGAAAATTTGAAGCTAAAGCTACAGGGGGAATTTTTCTTGGATATTCCCAAAATAGTAAGGTTTATAGGGTATTCAATAAATCATCTTTAAAAATGAAAGAATCTGTACATATTTCTTTTGATGAAACTAACATGTATTATAAGGAGAAGGATTCTTCTACCTCAAATTTATTGCAGGTAACTCACTTTTGTGAGAAATTGGGTGAGTTAAACCCTACACAAAATGTCATATCACATCCTCCTTCACAAGCTGATGAAGATAGTGAAGAAGAAATTTTGGAAGTGGTTGAACCTCCTCCAATAGCAGACATTACTCCACAAGAGGAATTAATTCCAAATGCTGTTGCTGAACCAACTCCACCCACTGATCTTGTCATACTAAGGGATCACCCTAGATCTTAAGTTATTAGGGACATGTTAGCAGGTGTACAGACAAGACATTAACTCAACCAAGATGTGATGCATGCCTATTTTCTCCCTCAAGTTGAGCCTCAATCCATAAATAATGCAGAGCAAGATCCCCACTTAATTATTGCAATGCAATAGGAGCTCAATCAATTTGAGAGATGCAGAGTTTGGGACTTGGTTCCAAGGCCACAAGGCTATCCAGTAATTGGAACCAAGTGGTTATTCAGAAACAAACTTGATATCCAAGGTGTAATTATGAGAAACAAGGCTAGGCTTGTTGCTCAGGGCTATAGGAAAGAGGAAGGCATTGACTACGATCAAACTTTTGCTCCTGTTGCAAGGCTAGAAGCAATCAGGATTTTTCTTGCTTATGCTGCGTTTAAGAAGTTTAAAGTCTACCAAATGGATGTCAAGAGTTCTTTCTTGAATGAAGAGCTTAAGGAAGAGGTCTATATTGAACAACCCCCAGGTTTTATCTCTTCAACTCATCCCTCATATGTTTTTAAATTGCATAAAGCTCTCTATGGTCTAAAGCAAGCTCCAAGAGCTTGGTATGAAACCTTAGCTAGTTTTCTTTTAGGACACAAGTTCTCTAGATGCATGGTAGATAGGACTCTTTTTACTAAGTTGCATCATGATAAAATTTTGGTAGTACAAATATATGTAGATGACATCATTTTTGGCTCTATTGATCCCAAACTATGCAAGAGATTCTCTGATCTAATGCATTCAAAGTTTGAGATGAGTAGCATGGGAGAGCTATCATATTTCCTTGTTCTACAAGTGAAGCAATCCCCTGATGGAATATTCATATTCCAATCTAAATATACAAATGAGCTTATTAAGAAATTTGGGATGGCTGATGCCTCCTCAATGAAAACTCCCATGGCTGCCAATGCTGTAATTGACTCTGATGAACATGAAAAACCAGTTGATCAGATCAAGTATAGGGATATTGTTGGATCACTACTTTATCTTACAACAAGTAGACTAGATATCATGTTTGCTACATGTCTTTGTGCTAGGTTCCAAGTGAGCCCTAAGGAATCTCATCTTATTTTGCTAAAAAGGATTTTAAGATATATAAAGGGTTGTCCTAATCTAGGACTCTGGTATCAAACAGAGTCAGCATTTGAGCTTACTGGATTTTCTGATGCTGACTATGCTTGATGTAGAGTGGACAGGAAAAGTACATCAGGAACATGTCAGTTTCTTGGTGATAGGCTTGTTTCCTGGTTTTGCAAGAAGCAAACATCTGTGCCCACATCAACTGCTGAGGCTGAATACATGGCAGCTAACAGCTGCTGCTCATAGATCTTGTGGATACAAAACCAACTCCTGGATTATGGGTTCAATCTAAATAATTCAAATATATTCTGTGATAGTATCAGTGCTATATCCATAACATATAATCCAGTGCATCATAGTAGGACAAAACATATAGATATAAGACATCATTTCATTAGAGATTGTGTAGACAGAAAGAAAATTAATCTTGTCTTCATTTCCACTGATTTACAGAGTGCAGACATATTCACCAAGCCATTGGATGAGAAGAAACACCTGTTTTTCTTAAATAAGTTAGGAATGATTAACGGAGATGAGAAAATTTAAATTTTGTCTGCGGTCAACGATTTGTTGACATTTCGTCGAACGGAGATCGATGATCTGCGAACCTCTCGTGAAGAGTGCATCGAACGGAGTTTGACTATCACTTCTTAGTGAAATAGCTTTCGTCGTACGGAGATCGACGATCCCTGCTTCAGTGAATCGATCATCGAATGGAGATCGACGATTTATTTGTCTTCTTCAGACTGAGATCGACGAACTCATTTTCTATTAAAATATTTCGTCGAACTTAGAGCGAAGATCTTTCCTTTTTCGTTGGACGGAGATCGTCTTCTAAAGACCTTATAATATAAGTCTTAGACGAAATCCATCCCGCGCTTTTTATTTCCTTTGCACTTGATCTTTGTTTCTCTGTGCAGGCGATTTCCATGGCAATTTCAGCGGCAACTCTTTCTGTAATGAAGTTCGATGCTGGTTTTTATATTGACATGGACTCTTTCAAACACAGTGATCAAATCTTTCAGGATATACTGCTATTGTTCTTTGAGCCGCAACTCCAGAAATTCATGACTACCAGGATAAAGCTTCTAGTAGCAGAAATAAAAGAATGGGTTTTCATTCGTCATCTCCTGACGCTCAAACCCTAGTAGGCCCTATATCTGGACGGGAGGTTTTTCTGACTCCTGAAATTTTGTTTGAAATTTTTGGATTTATTAATGGCAATGATGATTTTGAGATAGGCATTTCAGAATTTTCTGAAATGCTTACAAGGATGGGTCACTCCGAGGGAAAACCTAGTAAGCTTTTGAAAAAGAACTTGTTTGTTCAATATAAGTTCCTTGCTGATGTGGTGGGCAAGGTGCTGCTTGGGAAGCATACCGCTCATGACCACATAACCAGGCACCAGTTCTTGTTGATGAGTGCACTGGTAAATAAGAAATCATTAAATTGGAGTATTATTTTGTTTGATTTAATCAAGAAGAAAAACTATAAAAGAGAAGTATGTTTTGGGAGAACTCTGGGCATTTTCCTCCATGAAAAATGTCCTCAACTGTTGGTCTCTCCAACAGTCTTCATTAATGCTTCCAAGAGACTGACCCCAGTTCTCTTTGGAAAGTGGGAGAAGAATATCAACAAGCCCTCCAGGGCCTCCTTTTCCTCAAAGACTTCTGAGGACAGCAGGACTCCAGAGTCACTCCTCAACCTACTGAAGAAGCACCAGAAATTCCTCCTCCTCCACCTTCCCCCAGACTACCTTCATCTTCAAACCAACAACAACCTTCTAACTCAGTCATTTCAACTCCAAATTTCATTTCCACTCCATCTTCACCTAATACATCACTACCTCAATCCGCTCTACCTAACTACCTTCAAGCCATTCCTGCTTCTATATCTACTCAGATGTCACCCACATTCAATCTCCTCAGATCTCAAACACCATCCCCATCTCTAATACAATCACCAATTACTACCCCTCCACAATCTCCACTTGCTGATGATATTTCTATGGATATCATATCTGACATCCCTCCTCTCACTCCTCCTGTCATCCCATCCACATCTGCCATCATCCCTCCAATTCTACATTCCACTCCATCAACCTCATTAAACATATGTACTTCTTGTGGTATCACCACAACTTCTCTCCCAGCATCAATATCTAATCTATCTTCTATCATCTCTCTTATCTCTCCCACCATAAAATCTCTCATAGAGGATGCCATTACACCTCTTATTCTTTCCATTCAGACTCTTACCAATCAGCTTGCTTCTATTTCTGACCCTTCTTCATCTAGGGGCCTGGCATCAGACATCCCCGATACCAGGTAGGGGGAGATGTTCAATGAAGAAGTTCCCCTTCCAGCAGAAATAACAGCAACTACAGAGACAACAGCAACAACAAAAATTGTTGATATTGTTATACCAGATGTAGAGACTGCAGATGCAGTAGATTCCTTGGTTATTCTTTCTAAAGATTGATCTATCTCTCCAATAGTTAAACTAAATTCAGTTCAAGTTTCTTTTGACATCTTGTATAAAAACATTCTTTTATTTGTTTCTCCCAAGTTATGCACAGACATCATCTACTATACAGCTCCAGCAAGTTCAACAAGTCTTCAGGCTATTAAGGACAGTTTTGTTACTGACATGGTTGTGGAACCTAAAGGCCCAACCTATATTATGGATAATAGTCCTATACCAAGCCTAAATGCTCTAATTACACAAGATGTTGCAGAAGAGCTAAATGAATTTCTTCTAACTGATCAAGAAATAGAAGACACTCAGATGCTTTCAAAGATTGCTGCCTTTCCTGCAGATGTTTAACTTAAAGTCTCTTCTCAGGCTGAAAAACAGATTTATAAGGAAACATTAAAAGAAATAGATGCTCTATATGACAATCCCCAAAGTTCCTCTGAAGTTGACACAAAAAATGATTCAGATGATTATGCTAATTCTCAGAAGAAAGCTATCAAGAAGAGAAAGGCTGTTCCAAAGGCTGTTCCTAAGCCAAATCCCAACCATGACACTCCCTATTATATTTTGCAGAAAATAACTCTATATCCAGGGATGCCTCAATGGATGTGGCTGTCTAAGAATAATCAGAAAGAAAGGAAGAAGAGGAGAATATTCAGGTCTCCTCCTAGGCAATTCAGGAAAGACCCTCCTCCTCCTCCTCCTCCCTGTTCAGGCACTTCTGGAAATGTCACTCAGAGAGCTGCTCCAGTGACGAAGACTTATCAAAGATAGTCAAGGCATGGCAGTCAACAGACTTCTTCAAGCCATCCTCCTCCAACTTCTTCCAAGAGAGCTCCTACAGATGAACCAAAGCAGGCCTCTAGTCCAAAAAGGCCAGAGTCTCCTCCTATTCCATTTGTAGATCCAGAACAGGAGACTTCTGCTAAAATGGCTAGATTTCATGACCTTATAGGACTCTCTCTGATTAACAAAGCCATAGCTGAAAGCAAGGATCCTTCTCAGTATCCAATAATGTCATCTTTCAGGAAAGGAAAACTAATCAGGTATGCAAAAGCTAATAAATTCTTTAATAATGATGACTATATGAAACTTCATCTAGAGGCTGTAGTGCCCAGAGCAACTTCTCAGAATATTATTGGTGCGTCGACATGTTTATGTCAAAGAAAGAAGCTGCTAACCCTAACAGAGAAATCAATTTCAGACAGCCTGCTGAGAAGACAGAGAAAGAAAATCCTAAACAGAAACAATAATTTTGTTATTGTGTGTTGGATCCCTAGTTAGATTTGGGCTAGGTTCATAAAGTTAGGATATAACCCAACATGTATAGCCAGAGTCATGGTTGTGTCCTAGAGTCAAGGTCTAGTCCTTAGAGTCAACAATGCCAGGGACCAGCCTCCAACACTTCCAGAGACTCAAGACTTAGAGAAAATTCAAGACTTAGAAAAAGAGCTCTATGTTCGTCGATCTCAGGTCGACAAAAGTCGTGCTCAGCTCGACAAACTTGGTTCTCAGCTCGATGAACTATGGACAAAGTGACAACACTTCTAAGTCAAACTTCAGTCGACAAACTTAGAACATCAGCTAGACGAACTCTGTTCTTTTGTCCCAGATCAACTAATTCTGGATCAGATGTTTCAACACTCAATGCCAGAGAACATCACACTCAATGCCAGAATGATGATTAACCACTCAACGCAAGAGGACATCACACTCAACATCAGAATGATGATTCAACACTCAACGATAGAGAACATCACACTCAATGCCAAAATGATGTTTCAACACTCAGCACCAGAAAACAGTCTAAGTACAGAATCAAAACTCAGGTCGACGATCTTGGACCTCAGCTAGACGAACTCAGTTCTCAGATCTCAGGTCGACGATCTTGGACATCAGCTCGACGAACTTGGTGCACAGAATAGGAAAGTTCTCAAGCAACAGTTAGCCATTCAGAGGTCGATGAACTTGGACCTCAACTCGACGAACATCTATTCTCAGCTCGAAGAACTATGGACTCAGGTCGACGAATCCAGACTTGGCTGTTTCCCTCTTCTTTTCCTATTATATCGCAATGATTCCTGAGTAATTAATGCTCTAATATTCTCTGAATATTACCGTTAGACAAGAACATTAATTATGGTCTTCATCAGGATTATTGCCTGTCGTTTTCCAAAGGGACGGTTGGGGAAACTAATCAATGCAAATTTTCCAAGGCCTTCAGCATTAAATGCAGAAAGGATTTCAAAATTCAAAAGGACGTTTACATAGAAAATATAAAAGATGGATTTTTCCTCTTCTAGAATATAGAACTGATATAGACACACAGAAAACTAGTCAGGAAGAGTAGAACACCATCATCTCGCAAAAAGGATTCTCTCTTCTCTCGCTCTCTCTTGACAACAAAGTGCTAGAAAGAAAGAACTGCTAGACCAGAAGAAGAATAGCTTTCAGAAGAAGAAGAACAACCATTTAAATCAAGAGTCTTCTTCTTCTGTCATCCTCTCAGGAACTTTCAAAGGACAATAACTACTGCATCTGTCAAGGAGTTCCTGAAGTTCTTCTGGTTGAAGTTAAAAGCTTGAAGGCCTATCACCCTGAAGTAAAGTTCCTTTCACCCTGAATAAATTAAGTATTTCAGGGAGAGCTTTTGCCACCATCAAATCCACAGAGTCTTCTCAGTTGAATACTTGATAAAGAGAAGACATCATCACTCTCTCACCCCCTCTGTAAAAAGGGTTCTCTACTCCCTTCAAAAGTGATTCTTGGTTGCAAGTCTCCTAACCAAAAGACTTGACGTTTGGTTTTTGAGCACCTTACCAAAAGCTCATTGGTGGCAGTCACCTGAACAAAAACCTGAGTGGATTCCAACTAGGATGGTAGAAGAGTGGATGTACCCAGGTTGGGGAACCACTATAAAATTCTTGTGTTGTCTGGTTGCCTTTTTCTTTTGTTTTTGCTGTGGCTGTGATAGTTAGGATTCTGTGATTTTTATTAGTTTAATCTGATGTGCTATGATATATCATCTGAGTTTAGGAATAAGTTATATTATTCAGCAAAAGATTTTAATTACTCAGAAATACTTTATTCACCCCCTCTAGAGTATATTGGATCTAACCCTCGCTTTTAATTGGTATCAGAGGGGAGTTCTTTTGGTTGTACAAGCTAACCCTTGAACCAAAGATCTTGATTTAGATCTATCATTCTATTCCCATTAGATTTCCAGTTTGTAACCTAAATAAGTTTGCCATCTGGAAGGCAAGAATAAAATTATATATGAATTCCATTGATGAATATGTCTATAATTCCATTTTGATAGGTCCCCTTGTAGCACTTACAACAGCAGCATCAACCAACACCAATGTAGTTCCACCACCTGAGTGGACTGAGGCTCAAAAGAAGGACAAAATTGTTGATGCCAATGCGATGAACATATTGGCCCAAACAATGTCAGATGACATTTTACAGAAGGTGGATGAATGCACATCAGCTAAGGCAATTTGGGATTCCCTTAATCAAATGGTGGCTGGATCTGCTGATGAGAAAAAAGACAAAAGATCAAGCCTCATATCCCAATATGAGAACTTCAAGAAGGACGAAGCTGAAATAGTAGCTGATATGTACAACAGGTTAAGTTCAATCATCAATGAGCTAAAGACCTTAGACAAGGACATCACCCTCACAGAGGTGAATGAAAAAATCCTCATGTGCTTCCCAAGCTCATGGGATTCAAGGATTTGGCCCATCAAGGAGGCCTGGAGCCTAAATGAGATTTCCACTGAATCTCTTTTAGGAAAGTTAAAGTCCTATGAACAGCTGATCAAGTCCAGGGAAGTAGCTGAGCAAAGAACACCTCCACCAGCAAGGAAGGTGCACAACCTTGCATTCAAGGCTGCTGAGGAGACTAAGACTCCATCTATAAATGAAGATCTGATGAGCTTGCTTGCCAAAAGATTCTACAAGATGGCAATGAAGGATTTCAGGAGGAAGTCATCCAGGAAGGATGATAAGCCTAGGTATTATAAAACCCCTACTAAAGAAGTGGTATGTTTTGGCTGCAGGAAACCTGGGCATTTTCTCTCAGAATGTCCAAAGAATCAGAAGAAGGATAAGAGAAGAGAGAAGGACTCCAGGAGCAAGCATTACAGCAAGCCATCTTCCAGCAAGCACAAAAAGAAGGACAGAGGGTTTGTGGCTGAAAGCTAGAGTGAAATAGAAGATGAATCTTCATCTTCAAGTTCCAGTGAAGAAGAAGAAGAGGCAAAGGCAAAGGAAGTTTGCCTCATGGAAATTGATGATAAAAGTAGCAGATCAGATTCAGATGAATCTGATAATGAAGAAAGCCTGTTAGCTGAAGATCAGGTATTAGCCTCTTATGATTTTGAATCTGATGAATTTAAATTTGAATTTAAAAATTTATGCTTAGATTTGATAAGCTCTGAGAAGGAAATCTATCTTCTCAGAGAAAAAAAATTAAAAGATCAAGATAAAATAATTTCTGAAAATGCTAGTCTATCTAATGAACTAAAGTCTGCAAATGAACAAATCATCTTTCTGAAATCTGAACTTAGCAAAGCTAAGATATTAGAAGAAAATTAAATTGCAGAAGTTTAAGACTGTTAGATATAACCAGCACATTAAATACTAGAACTAATAACTGTAGATTAGGGTTAGGAGCTTCATCTAGTGAACCAATACTAATCTAAAAGAACCATCTTTCTAAACCTGTAAATTTTTTTTCTGATAAAGGAAAGAAAAACACTGAACAAGTCAATAAGGTTAATGAAGTCCTTAAACAAATTGAAACTAAGAACAAACTTAAAAAACAGAAAAGTAATAAAAGTAATAATGTTAAGCAATTATCGTCGAACTCAGATCGACGATATATGAACAGATCGTCGAACTCAGAACGACGATCTCTGAACACAAACTTCAGTAATAATCATTCTTCGATCTACGATCGACGATACCAGTAGTGTTCGTCGACCAGAGATCGACGATTTTGGTGCCCCAAGAATGAATACCTTCATTCTTCGAGCAGAGATCGACGATCTCATCCAACATCGTCGAGCTCAGTTCGACGATCCAACCAGAAATTGTCGATCCTAGATCCTAACAACAGAAACCTAAATTCTAAAAGTAACATTAATCCTTTTAGTCAATGGATAATACCACCAAGAAGATATCATTCTAAAGGTAACAAAAATCAACCTGAATGCTCTTATATTTCCAGTTACAGTTATGTAAATCAGCAAGGACCCAAGGTTACCTGGGTCAAGAATAATTAACTGTTTTGTCTGCAGATGAAGAGCTGTCCAGCTGTAAATCAGGTATGGTACATGGACAGTGATTGCTACAAGCATATGACTGGGAACAAGGAAAGTCTACTCAAGTACAAGTCCAAGCTTAGACCAAAGGTAATCTTGGAGACTCAAAGTGTGTGCAATATGAAGGCTATGGACAAATAAGGATTGGAGTAGTCACATTCAACAAGGTAATCTATGTAAGAGGACTCAAGCATAACCTCATCTTCATAAGTCAATTATGTGATGAAGGTTATCAGATACACTTCAACTCAACTGCCTGTATTATTTATAATAAAGAAAAACAAACTATTTTAATCGAGAATAGACAAGGAAATATATATAGTTAATTTTCTATCTGCCAATTCAGATATCTGCTTACTTAACATTATAAGTAATCAGAATGATTTATGACATAAAAGACTAGGGCATGTTAATATGAAAAACATTGCTAGGCTATCTAAAGACAACCTTGTGAGAGGTTTACCTTCTGGCCCCTACAAGAAGGAAGGCCTCTGCAGAGCTTGTCAACTAGGCAAGCAAACTAAATCTAGTTTTAAATCAGTAAATAAAAGTGATTCACCGAGGATATTGTACTTGCTACACATGGATCTCTTTGGACCCATAGCTGTACAAAGCCTGGGAGGGAAATCCTACACCTTAGTGGATGACTTCTCAAGATTCATTTGGGTGTTCTTTTTTAGATCTAAGTCAGATACCTTTAAGGTTCTTACAGATTTTCTCAAGACCATACAGATTGAGTACTCTACTCATGTTGCATTGATCAGAAGTGATCATAGTACAGAGTTTTAGTCTCTTCTTATGCATGAGTTATGTGAGAAGGAAGGTATCAGGCACTGCTTCTCAACTCCTAGAACTCCCCAACAAAATGGGGTAGCTGAAAGGAAAAATAGGACACTGATTGAAGCTACATGAACATTACTTGCAGATGCTTACATGCCCCTATCCTTTTGGGCAGATGCTATAAGCACAACAAACTATGTACTGAACAGAAGCCTGATACATAAACTAAGGAATAGGACTCCTATGAATTACTTAAAGGGAAGAAACCTAAAATCGCTTATTTTAAAGTATTTTGCTGTGCATGTTATATACATAATAATGACAAGAGATACATTAGAAAGTTTGAAGCTAAGGCTGAAGAGGGAATTTTTTTAGGATATTCCCAAGTAAGCAAAGCTTATAGGGTATTTAATAAATCATCCCTGAAAATTGAGGAATCAGTTCATGTTACATTTGATGAAGCTAACAAGTCTTGCAAGGAGAAAGAAATTTCTACCAATAATCCTTTGTAGGTACCTCACTTGTGTGAGAATCTGGATGGTCTAAGCCTCACCAAAGAGGACCCAACACATCCTTCTCCACAAGAAGAAGAACAAAGTGAAGAAGAAAGCACAGAAGTAGCTGAGTTTCAACCAACAGCAAACATAATTCCACAGGAGGAATTAAATCCAACTGCTGTTGCTGAAAAAACTCCACCTACTGATCTTGTCACACTAAGGGATCACCCCAGATCCCAAGTGATTGGAGACATAACAGCAGGTGTACAGACTAGGCATCAACTCAACCAAGACTTTATGCATGTCTGTTTCCTCTCTCAAGTTTAACCTCAAACCATAAAATATGCTGAGCAAGATCCCCACTAAATCATTGCTATGCAAGAGGAACTCAACCAGTTTACGAGATGTAGAATTTGGGATTTAGTTCCAAGACCCAAAGACTACCCAGTTATTGGAACCAAATGGGTATACAGAAACAAACTGGATGCCCAAGGTGTAATTGTGATAAACAAGGCTAGGCTTATTGCTCAAGGTTATAGGCAAGAAGAGGGAATAGACTATGACAAAACATTTGCACCTGTTGCAAGATTGGAGGAAATCAGAATATTTCTTGCCTATGCTTCCTACAGGAAGTTCAAATTCTATCAGATGGATGTGAAGAGTGCCTTTCTGAATGGAGTGCTAAAGGAAGAGGTTTATGTTGAACAACCTCCAGGTTTCATCTCTCCAACTCATCTTTATCATGTTTTTAAATTGCATAAAGCCCTCTATGGTCTAAAGCAAGCTCCAAGAGCTTGGTATGAGACTTTAGCTAGCTTTTTGATAGAGCATAAATTCATTAGACGCATTGTAGATAAAATATTATTCACTAGACATCATAAGGATCAAACCTTGTTAGTAAAAATATATGTGGATGACATTATATTTGGGTCTACTGATCCCAAATTATGCAAGAGGTTCTCTGACCTCATGCATTCTAATTTGAGATGAGTAGCATGGGTGAGCTCTCCTACTTCCTTGGTCTCCAAGTGAAGTAGCTCCCAGATGGCATCTTCATTTCCCAGGCTAAATATGCTAAAGAGCTTATTAAGAAGTTTGGTATGGCTGATGCCTCAGCAAAGAAAACACCTATGGCTACAAATGCTGTAATAGACTCTGATGCACATGGGAAACCTGTGGATCAGAAATTATATAGGAGCATTGTTGGATACCTACTATACCTTACAGCTAGCAGACCTGATATCATGTTTGCCACATACCTTTGTGCTAGGTTCCAGGTGAACCCTAAAGAATCTCATCTAATTTTTCTAAAAATGATTTTAAGATATATAAAGGGTTTTCTTAGTCTAGGTCTCTAGTATCCTACTGAGTCAGAGTTTAAGTTAACTGGATACTCAGATGCTGACTTTGTTGGATGCAGAGTGGACAGAAAGAGTACCTCAGGAACATGCCAGTTCCTTGGTATGAGATTAGTGTCCTGGTTTTTTAAGAAGCAATCATCTGTGTCCACATCAACTGCTGAAGCAGAATATATTATAGCTGATAGTTGTTGTTCCCAGATGCTGTGGATTCAAAACCAACTCCTGGACTATGGGTTCAACTTAAGTAATTCAACTCTACTATGTGATAACACAAGTGCTATTGCTATAGCACAAAATCTAGTCCATCACAGTATGTAACGCCCCCGATTTTCCTGCGTTTATTTTATTCTCGTTGGCATTACGATGACGCGTTTCTGTGGCTTGTGCCATGTGTGGAGTATGGTTTAGCTCCTTAGAACTGAGTGCCCTATTTTGTAGCCTGTTGGCAAAATCTCCCTAGCAAGCCGAGTCGTTTTGGGTGACCCGGTGTGGCCTCTCAGGGGGATGTTTGTGTTTGGCTTTGTTTGGGTATAACTCGAGTTCTGTTCGTCGAAAGTTAATTTCGACTTCGTCATTGAGTTTGTAGCGTGGATATTTAGCTACGGTGCGAATTTCGTCGGATTCCGAGGTGATTCGGTTTTCGTGTCGTTTGGTGTGTTAATAGTATTGTGATCAATTAATTAGATTGATTTGGCTGTCCTGTAGCCTTTTGGTTTTGACCATTTATTAAATTCTGTGGGAGAATTTATTAAGGCAGTTATTGCCTCGCCTTGGTGGCAGCCATATTTTTGGCTTATACCTATTTTGGTATTTACTTAATGAAATTAAGTAATTAGGCGTTTTAGGGTTCGGTTATGGATGAACCGGTGTTTAGCTTTTCGTATAAAAGCTCTGTTTAAGAAGTGACGACCCACTTCTTCTTCTTTTCCTGAGAGAGAAACCGTCGGCTTGTTCTCGGAAGAGCAGAGGAGAAAACCGCCCGTCCTGTACCTCCTTCGGTCAGCGATTCCGAGCTTGTTCGTGAACGAAATTCGATTCCGAAATCGGCGTTGGCTTGCTCTCTCCGAGATCTTCGTTTCGACGGTAAGATATTCGATTTTCGTGTTGTTTTGTTGAGGTTTGGGTTTTCGGTTTTGGAGTTTTCCGCCATTAATGGCCGAGAGTTATGTTCTAGGTGTTGCGGCTGTTTGTTCAGTGTGAAGAGGAGGAAAGCCGTCCAAGCTTCGCTGAAAGTTGAGGCAAGTGGTATTCTTGCCCTTGCCAAGTTTCTTTTGAAATTATTCTTACTGTATTTGAAATCCCTGTTAGCCCTAGGGTAGAGGCCTTGTTGTTCTCTTTTTCTTGCTAACTATAGGATTTAGTTCTTCCTATTTGAACCCCCCCTCTACTTGTGCGGTTGGAGCCCAACCTTGCCGGCGTGTTGCCGTTTATCTTTGCTCAGATCTTTGCTCTGGTTTGGGTGTAGCCGAGAGGAAGTGTTGAGAGAGGGTGGTGATTTCTTTTCCCGAATTTTTGCTACGTGTATTACTCGAGTAGTGTCGTTAGATACTCGAGTAGTGATTTTAGTTACTCGAGTTGTTGCTTTGAGGTACTCGAGTAGGTGCTTTGGCTTACTCGAGTAGAAGGTAACTACTCGAGTCAGTGGTTTGGTTTACTCGAGTAGTAGGCATCTACTCGAGTGTTGGAGTGGGTATACTCGACTAGTAGGCATCTACTCGAGTGCTGGATTGTAGATACGCAAGTGCTGGTTTTTCTTGCATACTCGAGTAATGGGCGACTACTCGAGTAGAGGGCTGAGGTACTCGAGTAGTTGCTAACTACTCGAGTGCTGGAATTTGAATACTCGAGTAGAAGGCGTTAACTCGAGTATTAGCCTTGGTTTACTCGAGTAGAAGGTAACTACTCGAGTAGGGGTTTTGGTTTACTCGAGTAGAAGGTAACTACTCAAGTAGGGGTTTTGGTTTACTCGAGTAGTAGGTAACTACTCGAGTAGGGGATTGGAGTTACTCGAGTAGTAGGTAACTACTCGAGTAGGGTATTTGAGTTACTCGAGTAGTGGACTCGAGATACTCGAGTAGGTGGTTGGGTTTACTCGAGAAGTAGGCATCTACTCGAGTGCAGGTTTGTAGATACGCGAGTAGTGGCTTTAGCATACTCGAGTAGTGGCTTTAGCATACTCGAGTAGTGGACTCGAGATACTCGAGTAGCGGGTTGAGGTACTCGAGTAGTAGGAGACTACTCGAGTAGAGGGATGAGGTACACGAGTAGTTGGTAACTACTCGAGTACTGGAAATTCCCTGCCTTCTTTTTGTCTTAGAATCATTCGGCTATCGTCGATCTCTGAATGGAGATCGTCGATCTCGGTTTCTGCATTAGGCCGTTCGACTATCGTCGACCTCCGGTCGACAATCGTCGAGCTCCGTTTTACCTTAGTGGGATTGAGGTTAGAGTTTGGTTTTGGCTTTAAGTGAGGCTAGCTCACTCAACGCCAAGGTTTAGGTAGGCACTGAGTGGGTCTCACTCAGCGCCTTGTCGTGTTGATTCTTTTCAACACTCTTCCTTTACCTTATTTTTCGTTCCCGAGTGGTTTTCTTGTTTTATATCTGGTATTTCCTTGTCGGCCATTTTCTTTACCTTCTTAAAGGCCGAATCGTGGGCCGTGGTTAGTAGTGGTGGTTTGTAGCTCTTCAGGAGGGTGGAGTTGTGTGATTTAGCCAAAGCCACTCTTGTTTTTCTTGCTCCAGGTATGGGCTGGGCATGTGTGGGTGGAAGGTCCCTTATGCTTCATGTGTTGACCCTCGAGTTTATTTGACTTGGACATGGTGGTTTGGGGGACTGCGGTTGCCTCCGATCTGGTTCCTCGTTGTTGTTTTTGCTACTACCACTTTCCACAGTTTAGAGTGTTAGAAGTTTCTTCCTTAGTAGCTTGCAGCACTTTAGGCTGTTGGTAGCCTATTAGGCCCGGCAGGATGTTGTTCCAGAGTTGGGTTGTTGCTGTTTTCTTTGCTCGTTGTGCTTTTCTTGTTGTCCTGTTTTGGGCAGTTGTGACTCTTTCTACTGCATGTTTTTCAGTTACTTCTTCCTGTTGGTTGACTCCTGCATGCAGATGTTTTTACCTTATTGCTTGCTGAGGTATTCTGTTTTTTTTGGAATGCCTCAGGTTCTGAGTTGTAGCCGGTCTGGTGGCTAGTTGAGGCAGTGGTGCTGCTGGTGGACTCCCGGACTTTGGAGTTCCGTTTACCTTGTTAGTGAGATAGTTTCTCTGTACCTTCTTGCAGACTTACATATGTGTCAGTGGGTTCGTGTCAGGTTGTTGGCGCCCACTGGTAGTTTCTCTTACCCTTGTACTAGATATATTACTTATGCTGCTACCATTTTCTGGAGATAGTCTACTTGCTTTGAGAAGGATTTATGCTAGGTTGCTAGTTACTTTTAAACTATAAATATTATTATAAATGAAGCTCCTGATCAGCATGTTTTATAAGCTTAATCACTATTTTCCAAATCACGTATGAAAACAATTTTCTTATATATTATATAAATTAAACGTAGTGTCTTGCATAGCATGAGTGGTTCTCTTGGGACCCTTATGCGCTCTTTAGGGTGTAAAACCTAATTAAAGTATTTTTCTTTCCGCAGCGTATAAATATAGTTTTTCTTTTGTGGACTAGGTGATCCACTGAGCCGATGGATACGGTCTCTAAAATATAACTGATTTTCCATTCATAAAACACAGGATTTTCTTGCATAAAGTTTGTAGTTGGTTTTGCCTGAGCGTCAGCGGTTATCCCCTGCTTGACGTGGCATCACGACGCGTGTTTTCTCATACTCTGATAATTCTTATAATTGGAGAAAATGCGGGTTGTGACACAGTAGGACTAAGCATATAGACATTAGACATCATTTCATTAGAGCGTGTGTAGACAAAAACAAAATTAAACTTGTCTATATCTATACTGATTTACAAAGAGCTGACATATTCACCAAACCCTTGGATGAAATAAATCACTTGTTCTTTATAAATCAGCTTGGAATGATCAATGGAGAAGACTTAGTTTAGTTTTTGTTTGCACTCGACAAATTTTTCAGAGTTTGTCAAACGGAGGTCGACGAACTAGGAAAGGTTCTTGAGATATTCGTCGACCAGAGATCGACGAACTGTCTGTGAGTGAAGTTAGTCTCGTCGAACTAAGATCGACGAACTTTCTTCAGAAAAACTTTCATCGATCAGAGATTGACGAAATGTCTTCAAACCTTCAGACTGAGAGCGACGAACTGTTTGACTTCAAATTATTTCGTCGACCTCAGATAGAAGATCTATTTCTTTTCGTGGAACTGAGTCTATCGATTCATATTCCGGAAAACCTTATATATAGGTTTTCTTCGACCTCCGTCTCGTGATTTTAGTTATCTTGCACTTGATCCTCATTTTCTCTTGCAGGTGCTCTCATGGAGATTCCCATAGGAACTCTAGCGGCGATGAAGTTTGACACTGGATTCGACCTGGACTTCAAATCTTTCCAATACTCAGATCCCATCTTCCTGAATATTTTACAATTACTTGAAGACCAACAGTTGAAGACTCTGCTCTCCACCCGCATCAAGATATCATGAATAGAGATCAGGGAATGGGTTTACACAGCTTCTACAGAGGAAAATACAATGACTCGAACAATCACAGGTACTACTATTTCTCTTACCCCCGATGTTTTAACTGAAATTTTTGTATTGAGTAATGGTGATGAAGAATTAGATATAAATTCGGAGGAATTTGATATGATGCTTAGCATGATGGGGTATTCGGTATAAACCCCCAATAAATTTCTCAAGAAACATTTGTCTGCAGAGTACAAGTTTCTTGCAGACATTGTGGGGAAGGTGCTGCTAGGGAAGCACACTGCACATGACTATATCACCAGACATCAGTTCCTAGTCATGTGTGCTATAGTGAATAAAAGGACAGCGAACTGGGCATAGATCTTATTTGATCTGATTAGAAAGAAGACCAACATAAAGGAGGTTTGCTTTGGAAGGATCTTATGGATCTTCCTCAAGGAGAAGGCTGCTGAATCACTGGTCTCCCCGACCATATTCATTAATGCTAGCAAGAGACTCACTTGTGCTCTATTTAGCAAGTGGTAGAGGACAATCACTAAGCCAACCAAGGCTCCCTCGTCTTCCACCAGAACTTCTGAAAGTACCAGGGCTGTACCAGCCACTCCCCACCCCATTGAAGAGATCCCTTCCACCCCTCCACCACCTCCAGCTCCTCAGGTTCCATCCCAACCAGCAATACAACCAACCCCACATTCCACTACCATTACAGTCCCTACCTCTACACCTCCAGCATCCCAACTTCCTGCCTCTCCAACAAACATTCCCTCTAATACTCTATCCCCCCAGCCTGATACATCTGTACCCTCACCACCACAATCTCCTCTTCCACATCATCTTGCTGATATCCCCCAAACCAACCTATCATCCCTCCTATCCTTCAACCTCTTATCATCACCACTAAACACTCCCTCTCCTCCAAATGACTCTCCCCTAGACACTCAAATCCCACCTACACCTCCACCTTTAACTCCCCCAGCACCTACCATATCCACTCAACCAACCACTGCCACAACATCTACCTCTCCACACTTGGATCCCTCCCTTGTCTCCCCACTCATTACCCTCCTCACCCCCCTCCTAAAATCACTCATAATAGAGGCTATTTCTCCTCTTACTGCCTCCATCTCCTCTCTAGCTGCACAAATTACTGCATTAACTACTGCTCCCTCTTTAGTTGGGGGCCTGGCTTCAGTTCCTCCTGAAACCAGGCAGGGGGAGATACTTGATGAAGAAGCAGCAGCAGTTGTAGCAGAAGCAGTAGCACCAGCAGAATCAGTTGAAAAGGATATGGACACAGTAGAAGCAGCAGAAGATATAGCAACAGAATAAGAAACAACAACAGATGTACAAGAAGAAGTTATAGCAGAAGATGTACAAGAAGAAGTTATAGCAGAAGATGTATCAACAGACAGCACTAAGCCATCTATGGCTATAATTCCATATACCACACCAATTTGGCTCAAGGCCACTATTGCAGCTCTAGAGTCTCTTCCCAGAGTTGCTTCCCCCACCATCTAATCCCATATAACACCAATTTATGTTATGGATGATTCTCCAATGCCTGATCTAGATGCATTGGTCATGGCTGATATTGAGGAAGAAAATAAATCAGCTGCTCAAAGCACTGATGTACACAGTCGCCAGTTTCACCTCCAGTTCCTTCAAAGACAGAAAAGACAACAATTTCTGATAACACAATAAGAGAGATTGATGCCATGCATGATAATCCTCAACCTTCTGATGATGATGATTCTGATGAGGACCCAAAGAGGAAGAAAGTTTCAAAGAAAAGGAAAGCTCCTCCACCTCCTGCCCCAAAACCCAATCCAGCAAATGACACACCCTATTACATTCTGCAGAACATAACTCCATACAAGGGTATGCCAGCTTGGATGTGGCTGTCCAAAAATGAACAAAAGGCAAGGAAGAAGAGCAGAAGATATTCTCCTCCCCCATAAAAATTCAAGAGAGGTCCTTCTCCTCCTCCTCCTCCTACTGCTGCTGGTGCCTCAGGAACTACTTCTCAAGGGACAGATGCACCTTCAAAGCCTACATCCTTCACCAGAACATATCAAAGGCAGGAAAGGTCATCTAGACATCATTCTCAAGGAAGCAACCAGCAAAGGAATGTCAGTTCTACAGAGCAAATAAAGGAGGTAGTTTATTAGAAACCAGAGTTCTCACCTCCCAAATAGCAAGCTCAACAAAGAAGGCACACAGATTCCCATAAGCCCAAAATAAAAATATAGTGAGGCTTCTCCTCCAAAGTCCCTATACACTCAAAATGATGAAAGCCAAAAAGTGACAAGTTTCCAAGCACAATCCACACAATTCAAGCCTGTTACCCTGCTACCTCCACAAGATGATCAGTCATCTGTCAGTCAGGATGTTGATCCCAATTTCAGGATGGCTAGGATCCAAGAGTTGATTGGTCTGTCAAATAAAGAAGGCTAGAGAAGTGGGTGAAGATCCAACAAAGTTCACAACTATGTCTTCATACAGAGAAAAAGATCTGGATAAACTTCAAGTGAGCAAGAAAGTATTTAATCCTGCAGAGTACATGACAATACACCCAGAGGATATAGTACCCAAAACCTCCACCCTGACAGTGATTGGAGCAGTAGAAATGTACATATCAAAGAAAGAAGCTGCTAATCCTAACAGGGTAATCATCTTTACTCAGCCTGGAAGTAAGAGCAAAGAAGCAAAGAAATAGAAGAAATAGAACCTGAACTCCTATGTGTATGGTATACTTTTGAAAAACTGTGTTCTATGATACAAAGCTAATTGTGTAAATATATCTGCTGTATATATATTATTTCATTCTCTGCCAGATATATATATATTTTTATTTGTACATTTCTTTTTATCATTGAGTCTGTAATTAGTGACCTCACCCAAATAGGGGGAGATTGTTGGATCCCTAGTTGGATTTGGGCTAGGTTCACTAAGTTAGGATATGACCCAACATGTATAGCCAGGGTCATGGTTGTGTCCTAGAGTCTTGGTCTAGTTCTTAGAGTCAACAATGCTAGGGACCAGCCTCCAACACTGCCAGAGACTCAATACTTAGAGAAAATTCAATACTTAGAAAAAGAGCTCTATGTTCGTCGATCTCAGGTCGACGAAAGTCGTGCTCAACTCGACGAACTTGGTTCTCAGCTCGACGAACTCTGAACAAAGTGACAAAACTTCTAAGTCAAACTTCAGTCGACAAACTTAGAACATTAGCTAGACGAACTCTGTTCTCTGGTCCCAGATCGACTAATTCTGGATCAGATGTTTCAACACTCAATGCCAAAGAACATCACACTCAACGCCAGAATGATGATTCAACACTCAAGGCCAGAGGACATCACACTCACTGCCAGAATGATGATTCAACACTAAACGACAGAGAACATCACACTCAACGCCAAAATGATGTTTCAACACTCGGCACTAGAAAACAGTCTAAGTCCAGAATCAAAACTCAGGTCGACGATCTTGGACCTTAGCTAGACGAACTCAGTTCTCAGGTCTTAGGTCGACGATCTTGGACATCAGCTCGACGAACTTGGTGCACAGAATAGGAAAGTCGTCAAGCAGCAGTCAGCCATTCAGAGGTCGACGAACTTGGACCTCAACTCGACGAACAACTATTCTCAGCTCGACGAACTATGGACTCAGGTCGACGAATCCAGACTTGGTTGTTTCCCTCTTCTATTCCTGTTATATCGCAATGATTTCGTAGTAATTAATGATCTAATATTCTCTGAATATTACCGTTAGACAAGAGTATTAATTATGGTCTTCATCAGGATTATTGCCTGCCATTTTCTAAAGGGACAGTTGGGGAAACTAATCAATGCAAATTTTCCAAGGCCGTCAGCATTGAATGCAGAAAAGATTTCAAAATTCAAAAGGACGTTTACATAGAAAATATAAAAGATGGATTCTTCCTCTTCCAGAATATACAACTGATACATACACACAGAAAACTAGTCAGGAAGAGTAGAACACCATCGTCTCACAATAAGGATTCTCTCTGCTCTCGCTCTCTCTTGACAACAAAGTGCTAGAAAGAAAGAACTGCTAGACCAGAAGAAGAATAGCTTTCATAAGAAGAAGAACAACCATTTAAATCAAGAGTCTTCTTCTTTTGTCATCCTCTCAGGAACTTTTAAAGGACAATAACTACTGCATCTGTCAAGGAGTTCCTGAAGTTCTTCTGGTTGAAGTTGAAAGCTTGAAGTCCTATCACCCTGAAGCAAAGTTACTTTCACCCTGAATAAATTCAGTATTTCAGGGGGAGATTTTGCCACCATCAAATCCACAGTCTTATCAATTGAATACTTGAGATAGAGATGACATCATCACTCTCTCACCCCTTCTATAAAAAGGGTTCTCTACTCCCTTCAAAAGTGATTCCTGGTTGCAAGTCTCCTAACCAAAAAACTTGAGGTTTGGTTTTTGAGCACCTTACCAAAAGCTCATTGGTGGCAGTCACCTAAACAAAAACCTGAGTGGATTTCTACCAGGGTGGTAGAAGAGTGGATGTACCCAGGTTGGGAAACCACTATAAAATTCTTGTGTTGTCTGGTTGCCATTTTCTTTTGTTCTTGCTATGGCTGTGATAGTTAAGATTCTGTGATTTTTATTAGTTTAATCTGCTGTGTTGTGATATAGCATCTGAGTTTAGGAACAAGTTATATTATTCAGCAAAAGATTTTAATTACTCAAAAATACTTTATTCACCCTCCTCTAGAGTATATTAGATCTAACCCTCGCTTTCATTATGTTGTTCTTAATTATTTTTGAACTTTATTCTATTTAATCATGAAGCGCATGTTGTAAATATCTACTGAATGTGTTATTTCTGTCAGATATATGTTTTCTTGCTTTATGATTGTTTCTTTTGTTTTGTGTTAGTGACCTCACCCAAATAGGGGGAGATTGTTGGATCCCTAGTTGGAGTTGGGCTAGGTTCACTAAATTAGGTTATGTATGACCCTCCTTATATAGTCTAGGGTCATAAGTCTTCATTAGTTTTTAGGGTAAGTCAAAAAGTCATAATGATCAGACCAAGCCCTCAGAAGACTTAGAATATTGCAAAAATCAGAACAAGGCTGAAATTTCATGTTGAAGAAGTCGTTCGACGAACTCTAAAGAGAGATCGACGATCTTCGTTCTCAGTTCGACGATCTCAGAGTCACATCTCTGACTTAAGATCGACGAAAGTTGGACTAAGTTCGACTAACTCTTATCTTCTATCAGACCTTGAGTTAGACGATCTACTATCTCTGTTCGATGATCTTGGAGCCCAGTATGGAGAGCTGTATTACTGTTCAAAGTTCTCAGGGCTCAGCTCGACGAAAGAGAGGTTGAGTTCGACGATCCAGGATGTCAGAATGACAAATATTGCCAGTTCAATATTTCCTTCTTTGCAGTGTTTCAGATTTGATTTGATTTATTTTATAGCTTATATTGCTCTGAGTAATTAATGCCTATATTCTCAGAATATAGCTTTTCTTATGGCAGCATTAATTACTGGTTTTCACAGAGTTATTATACAGCTAATTCTTGGTACAGTTAAGGAATTCTTTTATTGCTCTTCTAGCTGTTGCCCAAGTTCCATGATTTCATCAATAAATCAAGGCAATTGAATTCAAATTCAAGACCAATTTTGCTGTAGAGAATATAATCAAGTTTGAAAAAAAATTCCAGATACATCAAGACAGACGAAAAATTATAAAAGAGAAAACAAGTTCTGCTCTGTGATTCTTCAAGTGTTCTTCCTCCAGCAAGCTCTCAGAGATAATCAACTGCACTTGTATATAGCCTTATGGAGAATCTTTTTAAGAAGACCTACTCACCCTGCAAAGCTCTCAATCTTCTTGAACAAAAACTTCATCTCAGGGGGAGCTTTGACACTATCAAGAATCCACAAGTCTTCTCAGTTGTTTTGAGAAAAGAGAAGACAACAGATAGTTTTTATCTTTCTTTACCCCCACTGTACAGGGTTTTAACTCCCTTCAAAAGTTAGCCTAGTTCACAAGTCACCTTCCAAAAGACTTGAGTTTGGTTTTTGGGCACCTTATCAAAAGCTCAAAGGATTGCAATATCTCCCTACAAATAGATATTGTGGTGGCAGTCACCTGATCAAAACCTGTAGTGGATTCCTACTAGGGTGGTAGAAGAATCGATGTACCCAGTTGTGAAACTACTATAAAATTCTTGTGTTGTCTGTGTGTTTGCTGTTTTCTTTTTGTCTTGTGCTGTGGTAGCTTAGTGTAGCCTTTTCTTTGCTTCTGTTAACTTCTCCTAGCTATTACTATATCACCTATTTTATCACTTAACTTTAGATTTGTAAAAAGTTGCAAAGGAATTTTTAAATAACTCTATTCACCCCCCCCCCTCTAGAGTTAACCAGAGATTACTCTCCCTTTTCTTTCAGAGAAGGCTCCCTAATTTATTGTATCTAGTATTGTCTTGTATACTTGTTGTCTTAGTGGCATTCTTGCACTTTTATTGCGTTAGCTTGCGAGCTCATGCTTATCTTTGTGGTTCTTTATTAGATTTATGCTTCTGTTCATTTCTTTGTCTCCTATGATTCACTGGCATATTCCATTGGAGTTTAGGGCCGGGGATTGACCCTTTGTAGTTTTGCACCTTTCTTGTGGGATTTGTAATGTTGGCTCTGTTATATTTGGGTAACTTTGCAGTACTCCTTTGAGGTTGTCTGCTGAAGGACGAGAACCAGATGGTTCTGCGACCTACTACCAGGGTGAAGGACAAATTCTTCTTACCATGTAGTGTGAGGTAGGGCTCACCAAGATGGGGGATGTCGCTGAATATGTGGTGGTGAAGGGTGGGCCTTCAAACCAAAGCGACCGCTAGGGGGGGGGGGGGTAGACCCTAGCGGTGTCGCGACCTACTACGGAGGGAAGGGCAGGCCTTCGATCATCGGTAGCGGGACGCCGCTTGGACATGGTTTCGAAGAGGTGGTGAAGGGCAGACCTTTGAACTGGTAGAGAGCGCGAGGGGACATGCCCTGGCGACACCGCGACCTACTACGGAGAGAAGGGCAGACCTTCGATCATCGGTAGCGGGAGGCCGAAATGACGTGGTCGTAGAGCCGCACGAGGCATAATGCCCTATAGCGCGGATGCTCAGCAGCGCTGTGGCATGAAGCCCTAGCAGCGCGACCTAATCTCCATTTGTTTTTCAGGAATTTTCTGGCTGCAAATAACAATTTGGAGCTAGTAGCCATAATCAAGGGATAATTTGGAGCATTTATGCCAAAACCCCAAATTATACGCCCATGTCACGCACGTGACCTAGGGGCGTGACATGGGTCATGGCCATGACAGTCCGACACGTCAGAAATTTGGTTCCAGTGCAAATTCAAATTATACACCCTAACCAAGGCATGACCACAGTGCGACCTTCCTGCTAGCTTGACATTAAAATTACATGCTTGACCAGGATGTGATCAATACACGCCAACCAGGGCGTGACCAGGAAATGACGAGGGTATGACCAGTACACACCCTGAATAGGGCGTGACCAGCCAAGAACTGAAGAAATTAAAGCAGAGCACGCTTATTGCATTGTTGTTCTTGATCCAGCAGAGTCACACCCATATCACGCCAGGGTCATGGACGTGTACTGGCAAATAATGACAGATTTGATGGGTTTTTTCTCCCAACACTTCATGTGTTAATTCTTGTAGTTTAACATCAAGTCATGCCCATGACATGCCCATAACTAGGGTGTGTACATGGAAATTTTGAACTATAAAAGTCAATTGCTGCCCTAAAGTTCTTTATCATCCAGTCAATTGTAGTTTAACATCCAGTCCATGCTTCAATTGAATCATTTCTAGCATAGTTTTTTTTGCATTTTATTGTACTTTTCCTTTATGCAATTTCATTTTATATTTTCTAATTTCAATTCCTAGAATAGTTCTTGCTTTTCATGCACTTGTAATCTTTGATTATAAAATTTTTATTTATTTCTAATATGTCTAGCTATTTTTCTAGCATTTCATCGGATGAACTCTTGAGTAATTCATTTTGTAGTCTCTTTTTCATATCTTTGAATTTTGAAAGCAACGATTCACCTTTAATTATTTTCAAAGTGATTTCATATTGTCGACGTATGCAAATCGGTTCTTGATTTGTATTCTTGTTGATCGAGAGATTCGTGAATATGAGTAGATTGCTCATTGGTGAAAGGAGTTGCATGCACTCCTCGAGAGAGGACGATATAAATCTTTTGAATTGAAGTCAAATTCAATGATGGGTTCACATTGTAAAGCAGGCTTTAGGGGTTTCGATTAGCCGAAGGGTCATAATCGATCAACCTAATGTTAGTTGGTAGTATTCCTTGAGAGAGGTGCTATCATGATTTGGGAACCAACACGATCGAATTATTATTAATCAATTTATATGAATTTTAGAGTTACTAATTATTTTACTTAAGAAGTGATAGGTCCCCTTAGAAGCCCTAACTGCACCCCATGCTCGGGGTGCAGATATCCAAAGAGCCCCCACTAACGGGTTATTCACCCAAGGTGTAACTATCGCGGCGATCGCCTCCATCGTCGCCACTGCGTCGGCCGCCATCATCGTTGTCTCCTAGCACCGCGTTGTAACTGCCCAAACCGGGCGACTTCTTCGTCGTCCGGCCTCTACCGGCGTGCGAAGGGTCGACATCCTCCCCGTCCAGATCAGGAAGCAAATATGTCGCCCGGCTCTGGTCGGCCTTCCGCTTGAGGGAGGGAACGCCCCAAATTGGGCAGCCACCCTGGCCGCTAGATTAGGTCGGCCTCCTCCCTACCCAGATCGGGAGGCATAATGCTGCCCGACCTTGGCTTGCTCCCCGCCGGGGAGAAGGGCCCCCCAAATTAGTGTTGGATCAGGTGGACAACCCTAGAGGGGGTGAATAAGATTTTCAATTAAATTCAGAATTAAAATAAATTTTAGCAGAATAGCCTATTCTGGAAGCTTTCGTAAGCGGTAAGGCTACCGCGTGGCGGCAGGTCACACAAACACTTTTTCCTATAAAAAATTATTTTCTTATTTTTCACACAACCCTCAATACTCTAGCAAAATGCAACCACGAATTAAAGATTAAATAAAAGAACTTTATTTTTATTCAAAACTAAAACATGGTTTACAATAAAATAACTAGATCTTCATAACGTTGTAGATCGGAGGCGATGAAAAAACAAAACAATTCTCTTTTGGTTTCTATACCGACCCTTACCCAGGACCGGTTGGCTCTCTCTCTTCTTCCCAAGAAGAATGACGAGCCGGCTCCTCACCTTTGTCCCCGAAAGGGTCTTAGAACCTACTTTTGGCGTGCCGGACTGTCATGGCCATGATCCATGTCACGCCCCTAGGTCACGTGCGTGACATGGGCGTATAATTTGGGTTTTTGGCAGAAATGCTCCAAATTATCCCTTGATTATGGCTACTAGCTCCAAATTGCTATTTGCAGCCAGAAAATTCCTGAAAAACAAAAGGAAGTGAATTATACTATAATTAAGATAAAAAGGAAATAAAAGTTGATTATTTGATACTAAAATACTATTACAAATTATAGAAAAATAATGCACCACCACCCAGATAATGTCCTCCTCGCAGGGGTGTAGGGAAGTTTCTAACACTTCCCACCCCACCCCCACCCCACCCCCACCCTAAATATTTTTGGGGTGCAACCTAAACTCCCATTGGGACAACACCGCGAGACCTCTCACCGTTTCCATGGGAAGGGAGCTGAGCCTTCGTGCGGTAAGTGATTTGAACTCGACTCTTTCTTTATCATTTCCTGACCTTGTGTTAACCTCTCCCTACCTTTTTCATATCAATATGAGATTTTGGGGCCGACGAGTAGAATTGTGCAGGGTTCTATTTGGGCCTCCCTCCCCTTCAATGATTGATAAGTTCCTCCACGACCTTCCACAGTTGTTGATGCATCCTCCGTCACATTCAAATTTTCGTGACGGCATCATGCGTCGCAGAGTTTTACTTACTATGCATTTATTTTTTGTCATGTATTTTCTTTTTGGGCATCTGCATTTATTTTTTAAAAAAATATATTTGGCTCGTTTGTTTGACCGGCCGATGAGACCTTGAATATATAGGTCCGATAATGTTAGTCGTTAGGACGTAACAGACAAGCTTAAAACTATTTAAAACACATTTATTAAAAATTTAAATTCAAAGCCAGGATAGTTTGCGCTAAAATATGAAAATGTCATGTTGGAAATAATTCAAAAAATTTAATCGTTTGGAAAGAGCATGAAAATAAGTATGTGAGAACTTATTAGCAAAGAAGAATTTTTTTAGGATGCATAATTGGCAGGTCAAATAAATATTGGAAACTACTCAACCTTGGAAATAATTTTGGCCAGCCATCTTCTTTGGAAAGTTAATTAAAAAAGATAATTGTTATGGACAAATCTATTTTGAATAGGTGCAAACCAACTTTTAAAATAAAAACTCTTAAACAATTATTTTAAATGTTACGGTAAAATTGATAGGGCAAACCATTTCCCTATCACCTCCGCCGCCGCCGCCGCCAACGCCGCCAATGCCGCCATACCCGCCATACCCGCCAACGCCGCCATACCTGCCAACTCCGCCATACCCGCCAACGCCTTCAACGTCGTCATACCCGCCAATGCCGCCAATGCCGCCATACCCGCCAACGCCGCCATACGTGATGACACCGTCAACGCCGTCATACGTGATGACGCCGCCATACGCGATGACGCCGCCAACGCCGCCATACGTGCTGACACCTACTACTTGGCGTTGTAGGTGTCATCACGTATGACGGCGTTGGCGGTGTCATCACGTATGGCGGCGTTGGCGGTGTCATCACGTATGGCGGCGTTGGAGGGTATGGCGGCGTTGGAGGGTATGGCGGCGTTGGCGGCGTTGGCGGCGTTGGCGGCGTTGGCGGCGTTGGCGGCGTTGGCGGCGTTGGCGGCGTTGGCGGCGTTGGCGGCGTTGGCGGCGTTGGCGGCGTTGGCGGCGTTGGCGGCGTTGGCGGCGTTGGCGGGTATGGCGGCGTTGGCGGGTATGGCGGCGTTGGCGGGTATGACGGCATTGGCGGGCGTTCGCTGGCGTGGGCAGGCGTTGGCGGGCGGCGGCCGCGGCCGCGGCGGAGGTGGAGGCGGAGGCGGTGGTGGAGGTGATAGGGAAATGGTTTACCCCTATCAATTTTACCGTAACATTAAAATAATTGTTTAAGAGTTTTTATTTTAAAAGTTGGTTTGCACCCATACAAAATATGTTTGCTCATAACAATTACCTTAAAAAAAGGGCCTTGTGATGGGAAGAGACAAGATCGGACATAGCAGGAATTAATTTTCTAATTAATTCCTGCCATTGCTGGTGAACTCCTACCCCGTATAATTTGCTTGTGCCAATTATGCCGCCGTCGGTCCAATCCTGCGTCCGCAGTTTTGCTGCCTGGGTCATCTTTGATGCCTGCGCCAGGAGGAAGCCCGCCCGAAGTCGGCTTCATCGTCAGCTACCGTCGCCGCCATCGCATTTGCACCCCACCCCTTCCAGCGCCGGTACCGCCGCCACCACCCCTTGAGTTCTTGACGTGGCCTCCACCTCGGTTGGTATCGCATTCACCGGGCGTCGTCGCCCTCAAAAAACATATCCGACGTCCCGGTCAACAATCAGCACCATCGACTGCACGCCATTTCTGACTGCTGATCCGACAACCTCCAAGCTTCACTCTCCATTTATTAGTGAGTTACCGCGACCCCCCCCCCCCCCCCCCCCCACATAATTCTATAAATACCATCCCCCACCTATCTTACCTATTGCAATAACTGCACACCTTCTTTTATTTGGGCGCTGCTATCCGCACCGCAGTTTTGGCTATTTGCACCGCACTTTCTCCTAATTTTTTGTACTTTTCGAAAATACGTCTTGTACATGCATTTTTAGGAAAAGTGTTCAACACGAAAGTTGTAGATGTCGTCGAGGTATACAACTTTCGTGTCGAACACTTTTCCTAAAAATGCATGTACAAGGCGTATTTCTAAAAGACGTGAAACCTGAACGTATTTCCAAAGTACGTCTTGTACATGCATTTTTAGGAAAAGTGTTCAACACGAAAGTTGTAGATCTCGTCGAGATCTAAAACTTTCGTGTTTAACACTTTTCCTAAAAATTCATGTACAAGACGTATTTTCAAAATGCACGAAAAATTAGGAGAAAGTGCGGTGCGAATAGCCAAAACTGCGGTGCGGATATGTGAGAAGTAGCGAACAAACGACTAAAGTAGCAAACAAACGACTAGAAAACAAGTCGGAACTTTGAATAATTGAAAATTTTATTATCCAAAAAGATATCATTTACAAAGGTATGACCTCCCTTTTATAGAATGGAGGAGAGAAGAGAGAGTACAAACTAACAATGTGGGACTAAAGCTATACAACATATCTGGGCGGCTAGAATAACAGACCGGAACATGCCACACAGTTAGACAGTGTTCTAACCGCTCGGCAATACCAGAAGTAAGAGAGAGATGCGGTAGGAGACCGCTAGACCGCCCAGTTTCCAATCCGCCAAAGATAAACTGCCAGACCGCCGGACACCACACAGCAACAGCCTGGATATCAAACTGCTGGAGAGTAACTGCCAGACCGCGCGGTCTACAACCCGCCAAGTTCAAACCGCCAGATTGCCCGGTCTCATACTCCAACACTCCCCCTCAAGCTGGAGCATAGATATCAATCATGCCCAGGTTGTCATAAATGTGGAAGAAGGAAGTAGAAACCGGCTTGGTGAAGATATCTGCCAACTCTTTGTCGGAGGTGACGAACGGAGTGCAAATCTGTCTCTTCAAGACCTCTTCTCGGATGAAATGGAATTCGACTTCTATATGTTTCGTTCTCTCATGGAAGACCGGATTTTTGGATATGTATATAGCGGCATTGTTGTCACAGAACATAGGCAGAGGATAGTCGTAGACCTCTCCTAGGTCAAACATGAGAGCCCGCAACCATTTTAACTCACACGTGGTTGACGCCATACTCCGGTATTCGGCTTCTGCACTGGACCTTGAGACAACAGACTGCTTCTTTCTCTTCTAGCTCACAAGATTACCTCCAACAAATGTGCAAAAACCTGATGTAGATTTACGGTCACCTTTATCATCCGCATAGCTTTAGTCTGAGTAGGCTTCAACTCTCAGATGACCATGCTCTTGAAAGAGTAGCCCTTTTCCTTGTGCTGCTTTGACATACTCTAGTATCTTCAAGGCAGACTGAAGATGACAGTCCCTAGGAGCTTGCATGAACTGACTGACCTTGCCTACATCATAGGCGATGTCGAGTCTGGTCACCGTGAGATAAATGAGTTTGCCCACCAAACGTCTATACCTCGTGGCATCGGATATAAGAGGTGAGTCATCTGTCCATGTTTTGTCCTCTCTTGTGGCCATGGGATACTGGGCCGGTTTGGAACCGGTCAATCCTGCCTCTTATAGAAGATCAATAGCATACTTCCGCTGGGAGAGAACCAACGAGTCGGGCTTCCGAGAGATTTCTATCCCCAAAAAATATTTCGGGGAGCCCATATCCTTCGTGACAAGGTGTTGACGGAGGTGTTTCTTTGTCAAGTCCACCCCAGCCTGGTCATCGCCGGTAAGAAGAATATCATCCACATACACCGCCAAAACCACAAGGCCCGATGCGTTTTTGCGAATAAACAATGAGTGATCGACCGAACTTCTTGTAAAGTCAATGGCAGCCACAATGCAACTAAACTTATCAAACCATGCCCGAGGGCTCTGTTTTAGGCCGTAGATGGTCTTCTTCAACTGGCATACTCGTGTTTCCCCCTGAGCAGCATACCTAGGAGGTTGCTCCATGTAGACATCCTCCTGAAGATCCCCATAAAGAAAAGCATTCTTGACATCAAGCTGGGAAATAGCCCACTCCCTATTGACAGCCACAGAAAGAAGAACCCGGATGGTGCTGAGGCGAGCAACCGGGGAGAAAGTATCAAAATAGTCAACTCTATAAGTCTGAGTAAAGCCTTTGGCCACCAGTCGGGCTTTGTAACGATCCACAATGTCGTCTGGGCGAAACTTCATAACGAACACCCAGCGGTAGCCAACCACATCGGTACCTACCGGTGGAGGAACAAGGGTCCAAGTACCCCTTTCAGTAAGAGTGGCGATTTCCTCATCCATGACAGATTTCTAATGAGGAATAACAAGAGCCTCCTGGTAAGTGCGGGGAGTGGTAATAGCCAAGATAGCCAAAACAAAGCACCTGCGAGAAGGAGTAAGCCGATCATAGGAAACAACAGCCGCAAACGGGTATTGGGTACACGCCCGCACCCCTTTGCGAAGAGCAATGGGAAGATCCAGGTCGTCTCGTGCCTCAGGGACCGGAGCGTCCGTGGCGGATAAAGCTTGCCTGGGACTAGAGGGAGAAGGCTGCGGAGAAGAAGGAGGGGGGTATAATAGAGAGAGGAGGAGACGGAGGAGGAGATAATATAGGAGGGGAGATATCGATATGCGTGGAAGGAACACAGAGAGATGGTGGAGAGTCAGAGACAGCAGGAGGAAGCGGGGATTGAGAAGAAAAGTAGGATGCATTTTTGAAGAAGGTGACGTACGCGAAAACAAACTATTTGCGCAGAACGGGGTCAAAGCAACAATAGCCTTTTTGAGTGGTCGAGTATCCCAAAAAGACACATTTTGTGGAACGGGGGGAAAGCTTGTCACGGGTAGCAGACGGAGCATGCACAAAAGCCGTACACCCAAAGATACGGAGAGGAAGAGGAAAGGGTTCCTTGCCCGGGTAGAGAATGGAGAAGGGGGTTTTGCCGTGGAGAACCGAAGAGGGAATGCGATTGATGAGATAGAAGGCAAGAAGAACAACATAGCCCCAGTAGGAGCGAGGCACCTGCATTTGCGTCATTAGAGTGCGAGCAATATCGAGGAGATGACGGTTTTTACGCTCCGCCACCCCATTTTGTTGGGAGGTGTAAACACAACTGGTCTAATGAATACGACCATGTTGCATACAAAAAGACGAAAACTCATGACTGAGATATTCTTTAGCATTATCAGAGCGTAGTACTTTAAAAGAAATAGCAAACTGAGTTTTAATCATATTATAAAAGGATTGTCATACAGATAAGAGTTCAGAGCGATCTTTTAATAAATACACCCAGGTACATCTAGAGAAATCATCAATAAAAGTTACAAAGTAAGAACTACCCCGACCAACGGTGAGAGTAGGAGCAGGACCCCAGACATCAGAATGAATGAGATCAAAAGGGCGGGAGGAACCACGGCCTTGCTTCGGCGGGAAGGAGGAGCGGTGATGTTTGCCAAGCTGACATGCATCACAGTTGAGCAGAGGACTTGTCTGAGTTAAGTGGGGAATAAGCTAACGAAGAATCCGAGGAGGAGGATGTCCAAGGCGAAGATGCCATTGAAGCAGATCGGTAGACGAGGAAGAGAAGGCGGACAGAGCGAAAACATTGTCGAGGAAGTAGAGGCCGCCGCTCTCAGTCCCAGTAGCAATCGTCCGTTGGGTCCTCGAGTCCTGAAAACAATAAGAAGTAGGAGTAAATAATACAGAGCACTGAAGTTGCTTGCATAAAGTAGTAACTGATAGCAAATTGCAAGGGAACTTCGGGACATAGAGAGTGTCCGCTAAGCGAAGCGACAGGGTGACTTGAACCATGCCCGTCCCATGAACCGGGGAAGGCGAACCATCCGCAACAAGAACCGGGGGTAACCGATCATGCATTTCTAGGAGAGAGAAGCAGTGAGGGTTTCCGGTCATGTGATTTGTAGCACCAGAGTCAATCAGCCATTTACCTTGGGTAACGACGTGTGCACTACCTGAGGTCGTGGCCACAGAAGCAGATGGCTGAGAGGAGGCGGAGGTTGTGGAAGAAGTATCACCGGAGGGACGAAGATGAGGATGTTTCTGCCAGTAGCGGTCAACAGAGTGGCCAGTACGACCACAATGAGAGCAGAGGAACCTTAACAGACCGCGCGTGCCAGACTGGCTGCGGCCACTATTGTCACCCCGCTGAACATGGTGAGCATAGGAGTCCTGTGGAGGAGGGGAGGACAACATAGGACGCTGGAGCAGCGAAGTAACAACAGCGATGCGAGCCGCGGTGGCATCCAAGGTGGGAGACTCTGCTTCTCCCAAGATCTGCTGGCGGATCATATCAAAAGACTCAGGGAGCCGTAGAAGATAATAAACAACCAGCAGTTCCTGGAAGTGTTTGTGCTGCTCGGCCAAGTCCGTGGAGAAAGGGCAATTCTGGAGGATTTCGGCGCCAAGAGCCTGAACTTGCTGATAAGCCGCATCAGGAGACATGAAAGGGCAAGCGAAGAGATCCGCATAGAGAGTATAAATGCGGGATGTCTGGGCCCCCTTCGAGTAGAGAGCAGCAAGGTGAAGCCATGCGGTCTCGGCCGTCTCATCATGGCGTATGACAGGAAGGCATTCATCGGAGAGGCTGTTAGCCAACCAAGTGCGGATAAGCGCATCACTGGCATCCCAATCATCAAATTGAGCAGAGTATTGAGGAGGAGGGTCATCAGTGAGGTGATGACGTTTGCGCTGAGAGCGAAGGAGAAAGGTGAACGAAATGCTCCAATCCGGATAGTTGGAGCCAACAAGTTTAGAAACCGTGCCAAGGTTTCAAGAGGGAGTAGGAGGCGGAGGCGGAGTGGCGATAGGAGTGGTGGTAGTGGAGGTTTCAGAAAGGGCCATAGGAGAAATCAACGAGAAGCCGCGCGGTTAGAATACAAGCTGCGCGGATAGGAAGAAGAAGAGTTGCAGCGGTCACGATGTCAGACACCAGAGGCCAGAGAAGCCACGACCAAGCCGCAGATCCAAGCAGGGAAAGAAGTCGAACAGCTAGAAGATATCCCGCGCGAACAGATGTGAGGAACAAACAAGGCGAATAAGGCAGCAGGACGCGACAAACAAAGGTAGGTAAAAGGAGGCCGCGCGGACAGGGCGCAAGCAGGCGGAAGCGACAAGTTGCGAGAACAGGTCGCGAGAGGAAGAGACAAGCCGCGCGGACAGGGCGCACAAAATTAGGAGGAGAAGATCGAGTCCTTTTATACCATGTGAGAAGTAGCGAACAAACGACTAAAGTAGCGAACAAACGACTAGAAAACAAGCCGGAACTTTGAATAATTGAAAATTTTATTATCCAAAAAGATATCATTTACAAAGGTATGGCCTCCCTTTTATAGAATGGAGGAGAGAGGAGAGAGTATAAACTAACAATGTGGGACTAAAGCTATACAACAAATCTGGGCAGCTAGAATAACAGACCGGAACAGGCCGCGCGGTTAGACAATGTTCTAACCGCTTGGCAATACCAAAAGCAAGAGGGAGATGCGGTAGGAGACCGCTAGACCGCCCGGTTTCCAAGCCGCCGGAGATAAACCGCCAGACCGCCGGACACCACACAGAAACAGCCTGGATATCAAACCGCTGGAGAGTAACCGCCATACCACGCGGTCTACAACCCGCTAGGCTAAAACCGCCAGACCGCCCGGTCTCATACTCCAACAGGATAGCATCGCCCTTTTATTTTCCATTTCTTCTTCTTGATATCACAGCCTCCTCTCCCTACCATCACTATACAATGACTGGCAATATGGTGTCCTCTGATTGCGCAAGAAGATTGTAGAAAACTTCACTAACCATTACTTACCTTATGGGAAGGTGTCAGAGGAGAACTACCTTGTCTACAATGTAACGCTCCTACCGTCGGGGTACTCAACTCGCTACCCAAGGTAATGTGAGGCTACCAATCCATTCCATAAAGGCCAACTCGCCTTCCCCTTCCTCATTTCGACATTAGACCCCGCCTCCCACTATGGCTTGAAGTAAAACAGTTCCTCAAATACTTTGGAATGGTGTCTGCACAAATCAACACGAACGCATTCGTCATGCTGGTCGGCTCATGTGCTATCCGTGTGAGGAGAAGGTGGAGTTCAACCTCACCGCCATCTGCAAACTCTTCATCTTCCGGGCGACCTCAGGGGGAGTTGCCTACCTAAATGGATCACAACTAAAAGTCTGCGAGACCTCCAACAAAGTCCACCACTAGAACGATCGTTTGTTATTCATCAAGGGGGACTTATGCAACATTGCCTACTCTCTGGTTCAGAAGGGTAAGATGATCTATCAGGCCCCTTGTGTGGATGGCGAGGTGGCGAAATAAAATAAGTTCTTCGTTTGGAAGAACTTTGAGGTTGTATACCTACGACACAACCTCAATCTGCTCCCCTGTATAGTCGATGGAAGGTATTTTTCTCACTCACTTGCTTCTCTATTTCCACTCTCCCCTTCTTAGGGCTAACTCTTATATTGCTTTTCTTTTTTCTCGATTTTGGTTGCTGGCGAGCGACAACTAACGGTGAACCCTACAAGCGAGAGCAAGATGAGGCCTACTTCTCAACATGCCCTACCTAAGGCTTCCATAGAGGCTTGCGACAGTGACCTGGGAAAGCCTATGTCTTGCAGTGGCTAGGGGAACATGTCCATAGTGGACCTTGAACCCTCTCCCCCCACCGGCTCGTGAAAGAAGAAAAATCCAGGAGGAAGAAGGAGAAGTCAATAAAGCCGAGCGACCATGAGTCCTCGGCCCCAAAGGATGTTTAGCATGGCGAGCCAAAGGCACAGGAGTCGCACCCCAACTACAACTTATGGAAGAGGGCCCTGAACAATGTGGGATAACCCCTACTTGCTTGGGGATCAAAAACGAACATGGTATTTATTTCCTCCCTCCTTCCTTCTTAGGGTGAGCGCGACAGCTCTGACGAGGACACTACTGCCTTTCTTATGGGTTGTGTGGCAGGGAGGACACAACCTCCTACGAAAAGTCAACCCTCCACGACCTCACCTACGAGAGCTTGTGCGCCCTTCTGCGTGCCATCGAGATCTCTCATATGGTGTTGTGCCATGGTCTCAGCTTCAACAAGAAGTATTTTATAGCTGAGACCTCAAAGAAGATTGCAGAGGAGCGAGACAAGGACGTGGAGATGTGGATGGGGGTTGCTTAGAGGCTCCTCGTGAAGGCCTCTAGCAGCATGGTAAGCCAAATTTCCTTAGACAAATTTAATTTTCTTTTTTTTCAACCTTCTTAAACGTGCTAATTACAGGATGCCGAGATGACAAAGGAAATGGAGGGGTGAATCGGCGAGCTCGAGCTGGTGGTGAAGGACCTTAGGACTCAACTCATCGGGGCATCCGTGAAAGTATTATCGTTAGAGCGTGGTGAGTTCTTCTCCAAGGGCACAAAGCTACTACAGTTCATGCCAAATAAGTTGAGGTCACTCTATGGACTTTGGTAATTAAGTCTGCCAAGTTTGCGCTCAAGATGTTGCGCGACCTCGACATCTTGCGAGACAGATGAGAGGAAATCACTTCTGAACTCCTCATTCTAGAGTTCAACCTTCTCAAGCTCGCAGAGATCTCACTTTCTGTCGATCATGACTAATTGCCTCCCTCTCAGAGTGACTAGGGCGAGCAAGAATAACCCCTTACCTACCAACTTCATTGCTTAGGGCCTTTTTTCTCTTATTTTTGTCCTTTATTGTGTATGGGTGAGGCCCACAAACATTACTACCCTTTTGATGAATACATGAATGAATTTTTCTCTTAAATTTTTTTGTTATCTAATTAATCTTATTCCCCACTAGTCTCCTCCAATGCGCTTGATGCGTGACTCGCTTTGTCCACTTGAATCTTCGAGTGTTGACCTTAAATGTAAGATAGCTTGCCTAGACGTCCAACTCTCCCCAACGAGACTTGCGAGATTTAGGCTTCGACATTGACTGTAACCACTCATCTCGGCGAGTGCTCGAGTTTAAGTATTAATACTCACTCCTTTAGAAAGAGGTAGTGCTCACACCTCCCCTCCAAGTTGTGGCTCATGTGATACATACAAATAAGTGCGCCCTTGATTGGGTGAGTGGGGGCATACTTGACTGGGGCAAGACCAACCATACTTTCCCCAAGTCCTTGCTTTTACTTGGGTTATCTCGATGTTTTACTTTGCCGCTTTCTCTAGTTTATGCATATACTTTTCCAATGACGATTCTCTTCGAGTGTATTCTAACTTGTCATAGCTTGTTCATGCCTTCCAAGTGAGGGACCTTCCTTGCCAGCTTATGAGAGTCCAGACAGGGGTATCTTCTCGAAGGCTTCCAACCAGAATACATCTTTTCCATGCCTCCCGAGTGAGGGACTTGCCCTATCGATTGGTGAGAGCCTAGTCAACCGTATCTTCTCAGGTGAGGCCAGTCAACAATTTTCTTCTCGAGGGCATTAAACCAAAACTAATTTTTTACTTGCCACCCAAGTGAGGGACCCATACCTGCCTGTTTGTGAGAGCCTAGTCAATGATATCTTCTCGAGGTCTTTCAAAAAAACAAACTTTTTCCTTGCCACCCGAGTGAGGGGCATAGCCCTGCCACCTTGTAAGAGCCTGGTTAACGGTATCTTCTCAGGGGCTTTCAACCAAAACAATTTTTTTTCCTTGCCACCAAAGTTAGGGACCCAGCCCTGCTGGCTTATGAGAGTGCAGTCAGCAGTATCTTCATGCGGGCTTTCAATAAAAAACAACTATTTTCCTTGCCACCCAAGTGAGGGACCAAACCCCACTGGCTTGTGAGATCCCGATCAGTGATATCCACTTTGGGGCTTTCAACCAAATTTTTTTTCCTTGCCACCCGAGTGATGGACCCAGCCTTGTAAATTTGTGAGAGCTCGTCCAACAGTATCTTCTCAGGTGCTTTCAACCAAAACAAACTTTTTCCTTTCCACCCGAGTGAGGGACCTAACCCTGCTGGCTTATGAGAGCCCTGCCAACAGTATCTTCTCGGAGGCTTTCATCCAAGATAAACTTCACTTTTTCTTTAGTAGTGAATTTATTAGCACACCACTCCCTGATCTAGTTGAGTAAAAACTAAACTTATCATAAAGAAGGATTTACTGGGGTAAAATTTCATTGCTCCTTTAAGTATAAAAGCGTTTCTGGTCGTTGTCACTCAAAATATTATTGAGGGGAACTCTCTTAGAATTTCGGAGGCAATACCCTCCTAATTTCAACACTTCCAAAATTACATAAGGACCTTCCCAGTTGGGATGGAGTTTCCTAGCTGTCGGTGACCTTCCCGCAACGTTGACCTTTTTGAGAACTAGGTCTCCTTTTACAAATTGTTTGATCTTAATGTGTGTATCAAAGTATTTCTCCATGTTTCGATTGATTTCTTTCTGGCGAATCATTGTTAAGTTGCGGAGTTCTTCTATGAGGTCAAGTGAGAGCTGATGCTCTTCATCGTTTTCCACCCTCCACTCATCATCTCCCTCTCCTGCAATGATGACTCGCGGGGACCTCACCTCAAACTCCACCAACAATACAGTCTCAAAGTTGTAACACCTTCCCTACAATGATTATATAATATGGGTCCGGCCGAGACCCCACAAATTATAGACACCACATACTTGGTATTTTAAAATGATATAAGAACACTACCTAACTCAAAACTTAGAATATAAAATAGCGGAAACACTAAAATAAGATTAGAAGTTGTCCACTACAACATAGGAGTCCAAAAGGACTTATGACATTATATTGCCAAATGTTCACATCAATATTCATCACATCAAAAAAAAAGTAGAGCAGTCTTATGATACCTCGACATGCAAGCCGGAATATAATAAAAGAAACATAAGAAACATGCAAGCAAGAGGAGGCACAATTCATGAGGCTTATGCCTTTTTTGTCGGCGATCTGGTTCAAGCTTGCGATCCTTGCCCAATAAAAATTTGATATGATGTTGGTCCAGTCGAAGTTGCTATACAATCAAGTCTTAAGTACATGTTGTTCTCGAGTTAGTGTGGATCCGTGTTTGAATTTGGAAGAGAGGTCATAGAAAATTTTCATTAAGATTTGTCGAACTTAATTTATGAATATTTGTGATAAACAAAGGACTGATGGGATGGATACTTAAGAAAGTAAACAAGGTTGAGGTTTTGGTAGACTTAGCCTATATGTAATCAAGATAAACAAATAGTTTGGTGGAACACGATTGCACCAACGGTTTGAAGAAGGTTGACGAACAAATGGTTTTGATAAGCTGGTGAACAACTAAGTTAATACGTTTGATTGAACAAATGATATTCCTGTGGAAGCATAATTGATTGTGAATGCTTGACATTAAAAATGAATTAGATGAGATTAATGCATGCCATGTGATAGGGTGATTAATGGAATGTGTATAATAATCCACTGTTTAGAGTTGTGTCTCCCTATGGGTAGCAGTGTGGGTTTGGTATGTTATATAAGGTGGCTTACCGCCTGTGTAAATGATGAACCCTTGTGTGGTAAGGAAATGTGGATGTGTTAGAGGTGCCTATGTGTTTGCTGCACTAGAATGATGTGTTGATAAGGGACTCGATGTGGAGCCCTTACACGCTATTGAGCATGGGATGTGAATAATAAGAAGGGACTCATTGTGGAGCCCTTGGGTACTGTTGAGCATTGGATTGTTGATGGTAAGGCCATGTGAAATTGCATGCGGTGTGAGTTGACACGCGATGTTATAATCTGGGTTAAGGATAATGTGGCAGGTTTACGGGCTCGCCATTCGTCACACTGACGGGAGTTGACAGATATACTTTGGGAGGTTGCGCTAGGTCCTCGGTGCTCATTCTCGGGGCTCCTTCCGTGCCAAGTGGATGGATTGGCTGTGTCCTCGGTGCTCATTCTCGAGGCCATTTCCGTGCCATACCGGTATGCCAGTTTGGGATGTTGATAGTTTTACTTTCAAGACAACCTAAACACCTAGAGGGGGGGGGGGGTGAATAGGTTCTAATTTCTTGTTTATAAATCTAGGCAGAATTCAATTACAAATTAAGACATCTAGCACAGCATTCACAGATAATTAAGCATCACAGATTGCACAATGTTTTATAGTGGTTCCCCAAGGTCTGGGTACATCCACTTTCCCCCTTCACCTATCTAGCAATATGCTAGATTCGGCCAAACTTCCACTATACTCAGATCCTCAGATCCTACAGCTCAGAACCAGGATAGGTTCCTACAACTCAGGCTCAACAGCCTTACCTCAGCCTTGCCTCAAGGCCTACCACTCAGAGAATAACCTTCTCCTACACTCAGGCAAATAGCCCTACCACTCAGAGATCACCTCTCCTACACTCAGTCTTTATAACACAGGCTTACAACTCAGATCTATATAAACAGATCCTACAGAAATTTAGAAAAGATATTTTAATGTCTTGCCTTTGTTGAGAGAGAAGAGGACAAGACACTTCTTGATCAGCTGATGAAATCAACTGAATCTGAGCTTTCTTCAAAGCTTCTTGAATCTGAACTTAGCTGAGTTGATTTCCAAATAGCTTCTTGAGAAACCACTGATGGCTTCCTTCTTCTTCTTCAAGATGACTGGATCCCTCTCTATCCAACATCTTTTCTGATACTTCAGACTTCTTCTTAGATTTTCTGATGAAGATCTTCTTTAGAGCTTAGCACTTTCTTGAATTGAAACTTCAATAGGATCGTAATCCTTTTGTTTCTTCTTCTTAGATCTTCTTCAGTTATGTTTCTTAGCTTTTCTTGTGTTTAATTCCTTCTGAAAATGTCTATTTATAGACTTTCTTCATGGTAACCGGCTGATCCGGTTTCTAACTGATTTCTGACAGGTCTGACAGCTTCAGTTAAACGGTGGCAACCCACAACTGTCAAGTCTTCAAACAGTTCCTGCACCTTAGCCTTGGACAGCAAAATGTCGAGACAGTCTGTTAGAAAGTGTCGAGACCAATCTGTCTATCTGTGTCGACACAAGTGACTTTGGTGTCGACACAGTCATTGATGATGTCGACTAAGTTGCCTTTAAGTCGACACAGCTTCTTCAGAAAATAACTTGGTCTAGACTCTGCAGTGTGTCGACACAAGTCCTGTGTGTCGACACAGTTGTTGTAGATTCAGAACTCAGCATGTGTCGACTCAGCCTTCAGGTGTCGACACAGCAATCTTTAATCCTGCCAAAATGTGTCGACTCAGTCTTCTGGTGTCGACACAAGCATAGTCGACATCTGCCAATAAGTGTCGACTCAATCTCAAGGTGTCGACACATCCACCCAGTGTCGACACAGTTGTGGTCGACTATCTTCTTCTGTGAGTCGACTATCTTTCTCTGGTCGACTATCTTTCACTAGTCGACTATCTTTCACGGTGTCGACTAACCTTCTCTGGTCGACTATCTTTCACGGTGTCGACACTGCTTCCCAGTGCTGAGGTCGACGATTTTCTTTATGTGTCGACACTGCTTCCCAGTGTCGACATAGTTGAAGTCGACTATTTTCTTTATGTGTCGACACTGCTTCCCAGTATCGACATAAATGTGGTCGACTATCTTTCTCTGTGTCGACACTGATATTCTGAAGTGTCGACACAAATATTCTGAAGTGTCGACACAATTTCTTCAGGTGTCGACATGTGGACTTAGAATATTTTTCTGCATTCTTTAATACTTCTTCACCTGCACATGTCAACTCAAAACAACATCAAATACACCTTGATGTATATCATTGAGCTAAGTTGGGCTTCTTCAAATCAGGTACACATTTTCCAATGTACCCAACAATCTCCCCCTATTTGGAGAAGTCATAACCCTATAGCCAATGATATACACCATTTATAAAAAGTATAAACTGATGATATATGACATAACATGAATACTTAATATAAACAAAACATAAAAACAATCCATCACAGAATAAACATTATATGATGCCAAACAACATTTTGTTTATAACTTGATAATGTTTGAATACAGAGAATTACATTTAATGATTTAATCAAAACATTACAAAATACTTTGAAAGAACTAAAAAATTAAGACTGATCAGGCTCTTTAATGACAATCCCTTTGCCAGATAGAACTTGAGCCTTCACAGGAGCTTCAGAATCTTCAGCTGGCTTCTTGCCTTTTAGATCAGCCTTCTTCTTTGCTTCTTCCTTGAGCCTTTGCCTTTCAAAATAATGAAAGGGCTTTGGGAAGTACTTACTTGGCTCCTGAGCATCTGTAGGCAGCCTACCCAGCTTGGCTTTTCTTCTAAACTGTATAATGGCCTCTTGCCTGGCTTCATACTTCTGCCATTCCATCTCATTGTACCACTTGCCTCTTTCCTGCACTTGGTCTTTGACAGCCTTCCATGCAGTGAGTATTATATTTCTGGAAGTAGGACTCCACTGCTCAAAGTCTGGCTTAAGTTCAGCCTGCTCTCTAAACCTTTTCTTAGATAGAAGAGCATCTTGCTGGTCTTTCAAAGTATCCTCAGGCTTATCAACCTTCCCAATAACAATATTAGTAACCTCCTTTGGAGGACTATACATCCCTTGAACCTGCTGATCAATCATATCATAATCTGGAGGGGGGTAAATGACTTGGGCAACCTCAGGTTGATTGCCTTCAAGTAGACTTGTTTGTATTCCTGACTCAGCCACCATAGCATCATCACAAAATGGGGGATATCCCAATGTGGCTCGAATACTATTGGTCACCCATTTGGTGTGCTCTGAGCCTGCATGAACTAGCATCCTCTCCCCCTTTATGGCTTCTCTAGAAACATGATCTCTGAGATCTTCCTTTTGAAATCTGATTTGGCCATCCAGATAATTCACACCCTCTTTAAAAAATGGTTTTAACTTTAGAAGCTTGTCAGATATTTCCTTTTGAGAGGTAGTGATTGCAGTCTTAACAGAAGCAATAGCAGCTTGAAAGTTCTTATCAAATTCTTCCATTTCTTTTGCTCTATCTGCAGGCAGGCCTGGAACAATCTTCTTCAATTCCTCAATGATCTCATGATGAGATTCAGTTAAATTGTCATTCATCCTGAGCTGATTTTCCAAGACATAGCTTTGCTTTAAAGCAATGTCATCCACCTTAGGGATGATAGTCTGCTGTTGTTTTGCCAGATATACCACAACATTACCTCCCTTATGGAAGCAATCTGTCATTTCCTTCTTATGCATATTGACCTCAAACCTAATTGATTTTATATCTTGAGCTAAGTCAAATTACAGGGACTTGTTGTTCTCATCAACATATTTTTCTATAGCCACTCTGTGTTCATCCAATTTCACTTGTAAATCTACCAAGAACTTGTTATAATCAAAGTCAGAAGGAGTGTGATGTGCTGTAGACTGTAGAGCCTGCTTATAGCTCTTGCTCCTTCTCTGGAAGACCATAAGTTTTCTCTTTTTAGCCACCCTGGCTTCTTCAGTCTCTGAATCAGAAGTACTATCAATTTGAACTCTTTCTTTGGGAGGAGGAGAAACAGCTGCTTCAGTGCCATGTTGTACAGTCTCAACATGCACTGGCTCCCCCTCAATTTCTTGCTCCACTTCCAGACTATCAGTAATTATTTCATCATTTGGAAATAACTCCTCCAGAGTATATTCCTTCTGGGCTTGATCATGTGCAGTATTCAAATTTGGAGATTGATCAATTTGAGCATCTTTTTGCACTTGCTCCCCCTGGACCTGTGCAGAAATAGAAATATTAGAAATCTCTTTTATAGGAAAATACACCAGCTCCCCCTGCACCTGTACCTGGTCATGAGTAGATACAGTTTGTGTAGGTGAATAAACTTGCTGAGCTGGTATACTTACTTCTTCTTCTTGAACTGCAGGTATTGTGGCATCCTGAACTTGTGTAGATGCAGGCTGATCTTCAACCTCTAGTCTTACTTGCTCTTCTTGTGGATGCCCAGTACTTGTAGCATGACCTGGGGATTTCTCAGGTGAATCCTGCCTTTCCACTTCAGGCATCTCTTTGGTCAGCACTCTATCCCATCTGGAGAACAATCTCATGTCCATCCTTCTCATGTGATTAATTTTAGTTCCAGGTTGTTGTTGCATAACCTCAGGAATCTCCTTACTTAGGTATATACTTATTATCCTAGCCAGATTTGGCTTCTTGATTCCTTCCTTAATCTTCTCAAAGATTACAGATGACCAATCCGTTGGAATTGTAAACACAATCCTGGTCATTAGGCTGAACATATAGGCAGAAATCCTATCATGTCCACCTGACTTGCACAGAATAACTTTTCCTACCACTTCAGACAAAAACTTGCCCTGTTGATTCATTCCTTTCCGATTGAACGCAGCTCCAATTTTCATGGTGGATTCTAATCCACACCATTGAAGAGCCTCCCTAGATTTAGAAGCAGGGACATCCTCTTCATTCTCAATTGTAGGTAATTGCAGAAGTGTTCTTATCTTACTTGGTGTAATCTCCACAGGTGACCCATGAACTGTGGATTTTATCGCATGACGTTCAGAGTCTACAGATGCAGAGGTAAAGAACTCATGCACCTCCTTCTTCCATATCTTTGATGGTTCGGAAACCAGAAATTCTAAACCTGAGTCGGAGAGGAGAGAGATAACCCCAAGAACATCTGGAGGGGCAGCAGCAAAGGCCTGGCGCACCAACTCATATCCTTCATTAACATTATCTTCAATCTTTGGCGCCATTGATCAGTCGAGAAAGCTTGAAGGATGAGAGAAAGAGAGAGAGAGAGAGAATGTCGACACTGGGTTTCGAAAACCTTGTAAGCGTGTCGACAGAATGAGTTTTTGACCTATTTATACCTTCTGTTTAAAGAAGATCAAAAGTCGCCAAAAACAGACTATAAGTGTCGACACAGATGGATTGTGTCGACACAAGCTTCTATTATCTCGACTACAAGTTCGTCTACTATGTGTCGACACCAATTTGCGGTTATGTCGACACCAGAGATATATAATAGATCATCAGAAATTCTGTGTCGACTCTTAGTATAAGTGTCGACACAAAATCTGTAAGTGTCGACACCACTATCCTGGTGAAGTCGACACTATATTCCTGGATAAGTCGACAATAAGATTCTTAAGTGTCGACACATATTTTCTGTGTCGACACAATATCTCTGACTTGTCGACATTACTACCCTGAGTCGACACATAATTACTGAATGTGTCGACACCATCTTACTTAGCTAATTTCTGTTTGTTCATCACAACTTATAAGTACAACAAAGTACTTTATACTACTTCAATGTGTATTAATATCACTTGAATGTCTTGTTACCACTTCAACTTTATTGTTGATGATTTTGTGATTACACTAATCAATGGTTAACATACCTAATTCAATTTTGAATTTATTGAATTTTGTCTCATCTAGGGGCTTAGTAAACACATCTGCTATTTGATAATCTGTTTTCACAAATTCCAATGAGATGTCTTCTTTTTCTACATGTTCTCTAAGAAAATGATATTTTATTTCTATATGCTTAGTTCTACTATGAGAAACAAGATTATTAGCAATAGAAATTGCACTCTTAGAATCACACAAAAGAGGTGTTCTACTTACTTGAATACCATAATCCTTTAGCTGATGCTGCATCCATAATAGCTGTGCACAGCAGCTTCCAGCAGCAACATACTCTGACTCAACTATGGAAATTGCCACACTAGTCTGCTTCTTACTACTCCATGATATTAGTCTTCCTCCCAGGAATTGACAAGTACCTGTAGTACTCTTCCTATCCTCTCTACATCCTGCAAAATCTGCATCTGAATAGCCTGTTAGTTGAAAATCTCTATTTCTAGGGTACCAAAGACCTAGATTAGGTGTGCCCTTAAGATATCTCAGAATCCTTTTGACTGCAGTATAATGAGATTCTTTAGGGCAGGCTTGGTACCTAGCACAGACACATGTAGCATACATAATATCTGGTCTACTAGCAGTGAGATATAGTAGTGAGCCAACTATCCCTCTATACAAAGTCTCATCAACAGGTTTACCTGCATCATCTTTGCATATAGGCATACTTGTTCCCATAGGAGTTCTCATGGTGGAGGATGACTCCATACCATATTTCTTAATCAATTCTTTGGTGAACTTAGACTGTGATATGGACAAGCCATCATCAGTCTGTCTTACTTGGAGTCCCAAGAAGAATTTCAGTTCCCCCATACTGCTCATCTCAAACTTCCCTTGCATAAGTTTGGCAAACTTTTTACAAAGGTTGTTTTCAGTAGATCCAAAGATTATGTCATCAACATAGATCTGTACTAAGATGATCTTGCCTTTGGATTCCCTAAGGAATAGAGTTTTGTCAATTTTTCCTCTTGAGAATTTGTTCTCAATAAGGAAAGTAGACAGGGTTTCATACCAAGCCCTTGGGGCTTGCTTTAACCCATACAGAGCTTTCCTAAGCTTATAAACAAAATCAGGTTTAAGAGGATCTACAAAACCTGATGGTTGCTCTACATATACTTCTTCTTTAAGATCACCATTCAGAAATGCTGACTTCACATCCATCTGATATACTTTGAAGTCTTGATAGGCTGCATAGGCAAGGAATATTCTGATTGCCTCCAGCCTTGCTACAGGAGCAAAGGTTTGATCAAAGTCAATCCCTTCTTCCTGCCTGTATCCTTTTGCAACCAACCTTGCTTTATTCTTTACTATTATTCCACTTTCATCTAGCTTGTTCCTATATATCCATTTTGTGCCAATTATGTTGTGGCCTCTTGGTTTAGGAACAAGCTCCCAGACATTGCACCTTCTGAATTGATTCAGCTCCTCTTGCATAGCATTAATCCAGTGCTGGTCTTGGATGACTTCTTCAAACTTCTTAGGCTCCAATTGTGACAGGAAACTTGAATGTAGAACTGTGTTTTGATTTCTGCTTCTAGTTTGCACCCCTTGTCTTGGATCACCTATTATCTGATCAGCTGGATGATCTCTTAAATGTCTTGTAGCTGGAGGAAGATTTCCTTCTAGTTGAACATCTCCAGCTCCTTCATTTAACTGATTCTCTTAATTTTCATCAGCTTCTATAGTGTCTTGTTCTCCCCCTGGACTGAAGCCTTCATTTTCCAATGCCCCATCTTCCTTTGATACTTCAGTAATGGAAAGTTTGTCCATACTTTTGCTTATACCTGTTGAGTCATTTGATCTACAAGACAACTCACAGTTGATTAATCTTGTTTCATCAAACACAACATGCACAGATTCTTCAAGAACTTGAGTGGTCAAGTTGAAGACTCTATAGGCCTTACTATTTGTGCTGTACCCAACAAATATCCCATCCTGGGATTTGGCAGCAAACTTAGTCAAATATGACTTGCCATTGTTAAGTATATAACACTTGCAACCAAAGATCCTAAAGTAAGATAGATTTGGTTTTCTGCCTTTCACAATCTCATAGGGAGTCATTTTGTGGCTTTTGGTGATAGTAGCCCTATTGATTACATGACAAGCAGTGTTAACTGCCTCAGCCCAAAAATATTCTGGGAGAGAGGTGTCACTCAATAGAGTTCTACCAGCTTCAATTAATGTTCTATTCTTTCTTTCAGCAATTCCATTTTGCTGAGGTGTTCTAGGTGAGGAGAACTCTTGGAAAATCTCAAAGTCTTTACACAAGTTTGTTATGCTTTCAGATTGAAACTTAGTACCATGGTCACTTCTGATTTTGACCACTGTACTATTTAGTTCATTCTGAATTTGCTTTACAAAATTAAGTAATACACTTGGGGTTTCAGATTTTTGTCTCAGAAAGAACACCCATGTAAATCTAGAATAGTCATCTACAACCACAAAAGTGTAGACCTTCCTACCTAGACTATGAACTGGCATAGGACCAAAAAGATCCATATGCAAGAGGTATAAGCACCTCACAGAATCCTTGTTTTCAAGGCTTTGAAAGGAGGATTTTGTCTGCTTGCCCTTTTGACAAGCTGAGCATATCCCTTTCTTTATACACTTAATTTGAGGTCCATTCCTCACTAACTCTTTGCTAAAGAGTTGGCCAATTGTCTTGTAGTTTAGATGAGCCAATCTCTTGTGCCACTTAACACAATGAGAAGCATTGTCATCAGCTACAAGACAGATGGGAGAAGCCTTATTCTCACATACAAAATTAAGACAATATACATTTCTCTTCCTATACCCAGTCAATATGATCTTTTGATCACTTGACCTCTTGATATGACATCCATTTTTAACAAATGAAATGTCATATCCTAAATCACTTAGCTGGCTTATGCTTATTAGATTATGTTTCAAACCTTTTACATAAGCCACTTGAGTGATAGTAATTAGGTTAGAAGAAATGTTACCAAACCCTTTGATGACTCCTTTTTCAGATCCACTAAAGATCACTTTAGGTCCATCTTTGACAGATGAATACTCCTTCAGCAGCCCCTTTGTTCCAGTCATGTGCCTGGAACAACCACTATCCAAGTATCATATAGGGGCATGGTTACTTGGATTCACCTGCAACACAGAATTACTTACCCTTAGAACCCAAGTAAGTCTTGGGTCCTTGGTTCAGGTTAGCATTAATAAAGCTACCATAACCTCTTCTAACAGGTAGACTATTGTTCTTTATAACACTTGGGTTATACCAGCAGTCTAGTGCAAAATGGCCTCTCTTGCCACAGCACCAACACTCAAACTTATTGTATCTAGATCTAGATATATTCTTGTCAGAAGAATTTCTATTCATTGCTGGTGCTTCAACAACTTCACCTACTGATTTCTTAAAACCATTGGGTTTATGACCATAGGTAGGCCTGCTTGCATTTACACCCTTGTTCTTCAGAACATTAGTCTTAATATGACCTTGAATATCTTCATGATCATATTTGTTAGAAGGCACTTTCATCTTACCAAACTTTATGGGGACTGAAAGATTTAGTGGCTGAACAGGAGCTTTGCCTTTCCTCTTGAATCTGCCAGCCCTGGAGTTACCTTTAAATCCTAATCCAGCCTTACCCTTTTGAGTGACAAATTCATCTATCAAGGGTAAGACAGATTTTAGCTTAGAGTAACTAGCCACTAAATCCCTTTCAATTCTAAGTCTGGCCTCCAGACTCTTCACTTGATCATTAGTATAATTAATTGTGCCCATCTGAATAATAGTTATATTCTTCAGCTTGGCAATTTCATTTAATTTTTGATCAATAACTTTCTCTAACTCAGTTGTAGCAACCCTTAGTTCAGCAATTTCCTGAGCCTGAGATTTAACCAGGTTCTTGCTTTTCTTAAGGGCCTGCAACAAATCCCCATACTTGTCTATCAATTGATAGACATCTCCTTCAGATTCAGATGCATCTACATCACTTGATGCAGATGTAGCTGATTCTTCACTTGTACAACAAACAGATGTAATAGAAGGACATTGTACCTTATTATGACCAGACTGATTCTGGCATATGTCCTCTTCTGATCCTGCCATCAGCCCCATACACTGATGATCCTTTTGTTCATTGATGGAGTCTAGCAACAGCAGAAACTCTCTTCTTCAGATGCAGCATATAGTCCAATATATGCTTCAGCTTCAGATTCTGACTCTGAGGTTGACTGGTCTGTTAGACTCTTATCTTTCTTTGCAACAAAGGATTTCTCCTTCTTGCCTTTCTGATAAGTCTTCTTTTTGTCTGAAGATTCCTTTCTCTTATCAGGACAGTCAGCCACTACATGTCCAGGCCTATTGCAACAATAGCAGACAATCTTTGAAGTAGTGGCTTTGCTGGGCTTTGATCTGCTCTTCTCTTTCCTTGATGACCTTTTCTTCTGATAGTAGTCATCAACTTGCTGTGATGTGGAAGGCCTAGACTTCCATTGCTTCTTTTTCAAGAACCTCTGGAATTGCCTTGTGAATGCAGCAAAGTCTGCATCTGAATCATAGCTTTCTGAACCCTTATCTGAATTTTCAGAACTATCTTCTGCAACTTTCTTAGGAGGAGATGGTGATTTCCTCCTATTCTTTCTAGTGGCTTCTACATTGAATGCCACAGTCTTTTCTCTATGCTCTCCTCTTGAATTCTTTTCCTCCTCCTTCCTCACCATAAGTTGCATTTCATAGGATAGCAATTTTCCAAACAAGGTAGGAGGAGATATCTCTGCCAATTTAGCCACTTCTCTTATGGCACAGATCTTTGTGTCCCAATCCTTTGTTAAGGATCTTAGGAATTTGTCATTCAGTTCATAAGTACTGAAGACTCTTCCATAGGACATAAGCTCATTCACAATTCTATAGAATTTCTTGTAGCACTCAGTTATGCTATCAGATTTTCCTTGTCTAAAACTTTCATACTCCTGATTGAGCATAGACTTCCTGTCCTGCCTTACTTCTTCAGATCCCTCCATGTAGACAATCAATGTGTCCCACATCTCTTTGGAGGTCTTGCAGTGAATCAGATTCTGAAATGTTGAATCATCTATGGCACTAACAATAATGTTCTGAGCTCTTTTATCCATGGTTGCCAAGATGATTTCATCCTTGGTCATCTCTGAATAACTCTTTGGAGTTTGGATATTTGCATCAAGAACTGATACCTTCGTTGGTATGAAGGGGCCTTCCTGTACTGTGATGTAAATCCTTGGATCAGATGCCTCCATAAACAATCTGACTCTTTCTTTCCAAATTCCAAAAATTTCTTTCTTGCATATGGGTAATTTCATAGACCCTAGCTCCTTATGATTCTCACCAGAACCCATCTTTTTGAATCTTGATTCTGCCTATCAGATCTACCTCAGACTGTTAAGTCCTTTTTGAGGAACCTCCCTCTGATACCACTTGATAGTTTTACTTTCAAGACAACCTAAACACCTAGAGGGGGGGGGGGTGAATAGGTTCTAATTTCTTGTTTATAAATCTAGGCAGAATTCAATTACAAATTAAGACATCTAGCACAACATTCACAGATAATTAAGCATCACAAATTGCACAATGTTTTATAGTGGTTCCCCAAGGTCTGGGTACATCCACTTTCCCCCTTCACCTATCTAGCCATATGCTAGATACGGCCAAACTTCCACTATACTCAGATCCTCAGATCCTACAGCTCAGAACCAGGATAGGTTCCTACGACTCAGGCTCAACAGCCTTACCTCAGCCTTGCCTCAAGGCCTACCACTCAGAGAATAACCTTCTCCTACACTCAGGAAAATAGCCCTACCACTCAGAGATCACCTCTCCTACACTTAGCCTTTATAACACAAGCTTACAACTCAGATCTGTATAAACAGATCCTACAGAAATTTAGAAAAGATATTTTAATGTCTTGTCTTTGTTGAGAGAGAAGAGGACAAGACAGTTCTTGATCAGCTGATGAAATCAACTGAATCTGAGCTTTCTTCAAAGCTTCTTGAATCTGAACTTAGCTGAGTTGATTTCCAAACAGCTTCTTGAGAAACCACTGATGGCTTCCTTCTTCTTCTTCAAGATGACTGGATCCCTCTCTATCCAACACCTTTTCTGATACTTCAGACTTCTTCTTAGATTTTCTGATGAAGATCTTCTTTAGAGCTTAGCACTTTCTTGAATTGAAACTTCAATAGGATCGTAATCCTTTTGTTTCTTCTTCTTAGATCTTCTTCAGTTATGTTTCTTAGCTTTTCTTGTGTTTAATTCCTTCTGAAAATGTCTATTTATAGACTTTCTTCATGGTAACTGGCTGATCCGGTTTCTAACTGATTTCTGACAGGTCTGACAGCTTCAGTTAAACGGTGGCAACCCACAGCTGTCAAGTCTTCAAACAGTTCCTGTACCTTAGCCTTGGACAGCAAAATGTCGAGACAGTCTGTTAGAAAGTGTCGAGACCAATCTGTCTATCTGTGTCGACACAAGTGACTTTGGTGTCGACACAGTCATTGATGATGTCGACTAAGTTGCCTTTAAGTCGACACAGCTTCTTCAGAAAATAACTTGGTCTAGACTCTGCAGTGTGTCGACACAAGTCCTGTGTGTCGACACAGTTGTTGTAGATTCAGAACTCAGCATGTGTCGACTCAGCCTTCAGGTGTCGACACAGCAATCTTCAATCCTGCCAAAATGTGTCGACTCAGTCTTCTGGTGTCGACACAAGCATAGTCGACATCTGCCAATAAGTGTCGACTCAATCTCAAGGTGTCGACACATCCACCCAGTGTCGACACAGTTGTGGTCGACTATCTTCTTCTGTGAGTCGACTATCTTTCTCTGGTCGACTATCTTTCACTAGTCGACTATCTTTCACGGTGTCGACTAACCTTCTCTGGTCGACTATCTTTCACGGTGTCGACACTGCTTCCCAGTGCTGAGGTCGACGATTTTCTTTATGTGTCGACACTGCTTCCCAGTGTCGACATAGTTGAAGTCGACTATTTTCTTTATGTGTCGACACTGCTTCCCAGTGTCGACATAAATGTGGTCGACTATCTTTCTCTGTGTCGACACTGATATTCTGAAGTGTCGACACAAATATTCTGAAGTGTCGACACAATTTCTTCAGGTGTCGACATGTGGACTTAGAATATTTTTCTGCATTCTTTAATACTTCTTCACCTGCACATGTCAACTCAAAACAACATCAAATACACCTTGATGTATATCATTGAGCTAAGTTGGGCTTCTTCAAATCAGGTACACATTTTCCAATGTACCCAACAGATGTGTTCTTGGTTCACATCTACCCAAGACCCCTCCTTGGCATAATACGCATGTGAGCTCCGCAGTTGTGTTCTTAGCGTTAAGGCGTACGGAGGACTAGGTTTGGTAGTGTGGATGCACGCCTAGTAGTGGAAAGCCCATTCCACTATCATTATCTGGCCATGATGGATGACGCCTGAGAGGTTAGCTACCTGCTCGAAAAGTGGGAACAACAAGTCTGTGTCGACATAACAATTGTATGTGCGTGCATGGGTAAGTCATCACATTGCATTCATAATATTGTATTGCATTGCATATACAAGATCTTTATCATATAAGTTTATATGGGCACTCTTATATGATGAGTTACTTTACTGTTAAGCCGATCCTTGACTTATATGTCTGTATGGGCATTCATATAAGTTAAGTTACTTTTTGTTGTATATTCATACTTGTAAACTGCTGTTGATAGTAGAACTGCTAGAATATATTGTTGTAGTTTCTTTGATATACTCTGATATAGATTAGCACTTTGCTACTTGTTTTGTACTATATCTATTATATATATTGTTCCCTCTTCTTTTCTCCACCCGGTGCCTAAGAGTCGTCGAGGGAGCGGATGTTATAGCCACTTAGTCTTTATGACTAACAGTTGCTACGCCTTACTTTTTAGGAGGAAACCCCATAATATCAGGTCATACAGGAGGGCAGCCAGGACATGGTGACAGGGCCTGAAGTGACGATACCATCGCTACCGTCAATGACTGATGTTAGTTTTTGAGAGACTCATTTTGTAGCCTTTTTTGCATGATATACTCTGATATTATAAAAGCCTTGGTTGCTTCTTTTTTATTTGATGTATTTGGACTATATACTTATGTGGATTTTGACTTCTGCTTATATTCTTATGTTGGGTTGGCAATGATGATATTGGTTTAAGACGACATGATAGGTGTCTTGTTGTATAGGTTGACCCGTGTGTTGGCGTTACCGCAAGACGGCTGTTTTGGGCATAAGACTCCCCTCGACTATGTCTTGTGTTCTGGGAGAGGGGTCTTATAAATTGTATCAGCTTGCAACGATCCTCAACTAAAGAAGTCATTAAACAATGGTGCCACACCCGTTCGATTGGTCAGTTTGTAGACAAATTGATATAGCAGAAGCAGTGGTGTGACCATATGTCATTCACACTTAGTATGTCCAGTCATGACCCTATGATTAGCCATCCTGACCTTAGGTATATACCTTTCATGTAGATCCCAGCTAATGTAGAGCCAGTAGGGTGCACCCCCACCCCTTCCGTACCCACTCATTTTCAGCAGTCGGAGCTAGGACAGACACTCATGGCTATTTTGGACGCATTTATGACTGAACAGGCTCTGTTGTAATAGTAAGACCTGAGCTCTAATTGGTTAAGCACGTTCCGGACTCTCTCTCCACCTGCATATCAAGGGACAGAGTCAGCCGTGCGTATAGAGGAATGGCTCGACTCAGTGAAAGAATTAATGGCAGGAATCCGATGTCCAGCCAACATGGCTGTGATATTAGCCGTGTCAGTATTTGAATTCCACGCCAAGAGGTGGTGGAAGTCCCTCATGGGCTCCACCTTTCAAGGCCGGGTGTACACAAAGATTAGTTGGAGTGAGTTTTCGGAAGCCTTCTTTGAACACTTCATCCCTTCTACTTCTCGGGATTAACTTGAAGAAAGATTCCTATAGCTGAAATAGGGATCCAAGAAAGTTACAAAATATCAACGAGAGTTTCAGCATCTCGCTAGGTTTGCTGATGCATATGAGTTGAATGACAGGGGGTATGCTAAGCGATTCTACAAAGGCTTGCGGGGTCCCCTGAGGCATGCCCTTTTGTTTATAGCGGACTCGAGTTTTGCTGAGATCATCGACATGGCAAAAAGGCTGGAGACAGATCATTTGGGGAGTAATAAGAGACCCACTAAGGGTGTGATAGAGGCCGATCCTAACTATAGAAGGAGGCAGGATAATAGAGGAAGAGGAAACAACAGAGGCGGGGGTCGCTTCTATCGAAATTTTAGGATGGATTGTCCAGACCCGCAGCCAGCACTACCTCCACCACCACAAATGCATCTACAACCCATGGAGCAATATGAGCGAGTCTGCTTCCAGTACAACCAGCAGGGCCACATTCAGTGCTTTTGCCCACAACTAGGTGGAAATGCTCTCCTTGCCCTTCCACCGACAGCTCCACGAGGACCGAGACATATGCGTGGTCGAGGATGAGGACCACAAACAAGGAATCCCTGACCTGCCCGGGATCAGGTGTTCGCGCTGGACATGGCGCAGGAGCAGAATCCTTAGGATGTGATTGTCGGTATGTTGTGATTTAATTATTAGATTATAAACATTTCTCTTTAAATAGTCTAAGATATGCTATGAGTCTAGCTTGAGTCTGTATAATTGGTACTTAGACACGTAATGGTTGGTGGGAAACCAGCTTACAATCTATTCGATACCGGTGCCACACACTCGTTTGTGTCAGCAGATTTCATTAAAGACTTAGAAGGAGTGAATACTTCACCAGTATTACTCGGAGAGTATGCCTCCCGAATGGCTCTAAGATGACTGCATCCGCAAAGTGTGACTTGGAGGTACTTCTTGGAGGAAAGTTCTTTGAAACCCCTGCCATAGTGTTGAGAATGACAGAATTCGACCTCATTCTGGGCATGACGTGGTTAGATTGGCACCACACAAGAATTGATTGTACAGAGAAACAAATTTCCTTGAGGATTAGAGACTCGGAGGTCATCTTCCAAGGTATTAGACTCGCACCTCGTACATTGTTATCTTCAATTCAGACCTTAAAAGCCCATTTGGGAGGGGATGAAGTATGTATGATCTGTTTTGAACTAAAAGAGATGGTAATTAAATTGAAAGATGTGCGAATAGTGCGGGATTTCCCTGAGGAATTCCCTAAGAAATTGCCAGGATTACCCCCACATAGAGAGGTGAACTTTCAAATTAAGTTAGTACTGGGTGCCAAGCCCATCTCAAGGACCCCTTACAGAATGGACCCAAAGGAACTCACGGAGTTTAGAGTTCAGCTACAAGAGTTAGTGGAATCATGGTTTGTTCGTCCCAATTCATCACCTTGGGGAGCCCCTGTTCTATTTGTTAAGAAGAAGGACGGAACCTTAAGATTGTGCATATATTATCGGGAACTCAACCGACTGATGGTGCAGAACACCTATCCCTTACCCCAGATCGATGAGTTATTCGATCAGCTAGTATGAGCGCATTGGTTTTCAAAGTTGGATCTGCGCTCGGGGTATTATCAATTGATGATACAAGAGGAGGATATCTAGAAAATGGCATTTAGCTCAAGTTATGGTTTATATGAGTTCACCGTGATGCCGTTTGGGCTCACGAATGCCCCTTCAGCATTCATGAGCCTAATGAACAGAGTGTTTGAGTCGTACTTAGATGTATTCGTCATCATCTACATCGATGACATTTTGGTCTATTCGAAGACAGAGGAGAAGCATGAGGAACACTTGGCCTTTGCTTTGAAAAAGTTAAAGAACACTTGCTGTTTGCTAAGTTCAGCAAGTGCGAATTTTGGATCCGAGAGGTTGCCTTCTTGGGCCATGTGATTAGAGGAGCTGGACTAGCCGTGGACCCAGCCAAGGTGCGTGCCATGAAGGAATGGTCATCTTTGAAGTCAGCGGATGATGTACGGAGTTTCCTTGGACTTGCTGGGTATTATCGCAAGTTCGTGAAATGATTCTCAAAGATATCCCTTCCTCTCACTGCTCTGACAAAGAAAGGTGTGCCATATGAGTGGAAACCCCAGTGTGAAGCTGCATTCCAAGAGATGAAAGATAGACTTACCACTGCACCCATCCTAGCCATTCCATCTGGGAAGGAATAATTTCAAGTTTACACAGATGCGTCATATTAAGGGATGAGAGCAGTATTGATGCAACATGGGCATGTGATTGCTTATGCTTCGAGGCAACTGAAGAAGCATGAAGCCAATTACCAAGTTCATGATTTGGAATTGGGGGCTGTGGTATTCGCCTTGAAGGTTTGGAGGCACTATCTATATAGCGTCCACTACGAGGTCTTCTCAGACCATAAGAATCTAAAGTATGTTCATACTCAAAAGGAGTTAAATCTGAGGAAGTGGAGCTGGTTGGATTTTTTGTGTGATTATGAGTTTACATTGAATTACCACCCCGGAAAAGCAAACTCCATAGTCGATGCTTTGAGCAGAAAGGTACCGTAATCAAGCCCCGTGTAACACCTCTACCCGTCAAGAAGAATATTATAGAGGGTCTGACCGGGGCCCCACACCATATTCCACAAACAGGCGGAGACGCTACTAAATAATATCAAAAACAACGCATCCTAACACAGAGCATTCTAGCGGAAGCTTCACGGTTGAAAACTTGAACTCAAGAGTTACAAGAACGGTCTACTATAACAAAATAGGAATGTTTACACTAAAAGGAAATAGCCTTATGGCCTTACAGGTTTCTCTTAACAAAAGTGTGGTTTCCAAACATCGGCGCGCAGGCCGGCCACACATGAACAAGAAGAAACAAAACAAAGCCTTCGAGGGCAACAATGCAGCTTGGGCTTCGGCCCGCTAAGTCCTGCTTGGACCAACACCACCTGCACCTGCAAAAACCAATCCACCAAGCAATGGAAAACAGGGAAACAGTCAGCATTAAGCTGACAAATTATAACGACCCTGCCCCTGGCATGGGGCAGTGGAATTCCTTCCCTGCACAACATTTTACATCTCATACATATATATACAGTCACCAAGGCAATACATATCACAAATGCCGGCACGACGGCCTGACATTCCGTGCACTCAGGGCACATTCTGGTGTACCGGAAACACCGGGTCCCACCACCGTTCAGAGGTCCCAGACATGACGATCCAATTTGAGCATTTATAGGCTGATCGGCACGCAAGCCATCGACTCTCGCTATGTGATCCTAACAGGGCCTTAAGCACCCAAGGTTAGAAAACCATAACGCGGGTACAAATCCACCTTTCTCGTTGCTCAAAATCATCAGACTCAAAATTGGACTGATGCGGGTACAGCTTCACTTTGCCCGTTCGCCACCAAGGCATTTCTCCAGTTTCAACCTAACGGCTCAACTTCATATCATATGGCACTCACGAACACAAGAGTTGAACCCAACTCTCACCATTTCCTGGACTTCCTACAGTACTTCCTGTGACACCAAGCCACAAGTATCCACCACAGATTTCATGCATACAAGCAATGTTCACGGAGTCTTCTCCGATGTGCAAACAAGCATCACCAATCTAGACTAACATGTCCAGATGGGCTTCACACAACATGTCTAACCATACTCACACTTTCGGTTCTAATAAAATACAACAAGGGACGTACCGCCGAACCAAGGGAATCACTTCGCCATCCACGTTTTGGTGGAGGATTCCTATGCAAATGCAGGAAAGAAGGACTTCACTTGTCCAAGAAGGAAATCGTTACCCTTGAAGGACGTTTTGGCGCCATGGCAAAAAGTACACGGTTGGAAAGCTTCGCAACGATCAAGCCTCTGCAGAGCTTAACTCGGCTCGCGATTTGGACCACCGTAGTACCACCGACAGCCGGCTTTCCCTTGTTCTTCCTCCCCTTGCTCTCCTCTTTCTCTTCACTTAGGAAAGAGAATGGCCCAACTCAAATGAGTTTTCTCCATCTTAAATCCGGCCTTATAAACCAAGGGAACATCCTAGACCATTGGATCTTGGTCAAAGAAAATGGAAGGCTCAGATTAGCCCTGAAATTGAATTTCCTGGGCCGAACACGGGTTGTGACACGCCCGTGTCACAGGCCGTGTTCCTGAAGCGATGCACAACCGACTTAAAACAAACTAGAACACGGGTATCGACACGCCCGTATCAAACCTGACACGCCCGTGTCACCCAGTACACGGTTGTGTACATGGCCGTGTCACCCCTGTAACTCAATCTCCAAAATCACCCGAGAACAACACGGCTAAGGCACACGCCCGTGTCCCTAGCCGTGTGCCAAACACGCCCCTGTGACACGCCCGTATCACAGGCCGTGTCCTCCTCGGACACAACTGGCCCTCAACAAAGTTAGACATGCCCTGGGCCTCGCCCGTGTACCAGGCCATATACACCTGACACGCCTTGAGACACTCCCATTTCTCAGGCCATGTCAGCCAACCTGAATCACAATTTAGGCTTTTGAGATTTCTGGGGTGTTACAATCCTCCCCTTCTTAATAAAATTTCGTCCCGAAATTTGGACATAGTAAATAAGTGCAAGCATTACACCATATGTGACACTTTACATCTAAGATTTAACAATATACAGACGAGCTATCAGCTTTACATAAACAACTCAGGAAACTCAGATCTCATGGTCTGCTCCCGCTCCCACGTTAGCTCTTCCCGACCATAATTGTCCCACCAGACTTTGACCATCCCGATCGCTTTGTTCCGTAGCTATTTCTCGGCTCGATCCTCGATCCGAATGGGTCTAATCTTTAACGTTAGCCCATACTCAACTGGTACTCGGTCACTCTCAATTACTTGAGCTGAATCCTTGACCACTTTCCGCAACACTGAGACATGAAATACATTATGTAAACCACTCAGCTCTTGCGAAAGTACTAACCGATAGGCAGCTTCACCAATACGTTTGACCACTTCAAACGGTCCAAGATACCCCGGGCTCAACTTTTTCAGACGCCGTATTCTGTACACACCTTTGAATGGTTTGATTTTCAAGTACACCCAATCGCCCACCGCAAACTCCACGTTTCGGTGCTTGGCATTGTAATACTTAGCTTGCCTGTCTTGAGCCACTATCAGCCTTTCACGTATTAACAGTATGATTGAGTTGGCTTCATCTAACTCTTTTCGCCGGTACAACTTTATTCCCCAGTATCCGCCCAAGCCAAAGGTGTACGACATTTCCTACCGTATAAAGCTTCAAAGGGCGCCATCTGGATGCTAGCTTGGTAGCTGTTATTGTCGGCGAAGTCAATCACACCGAGATGATCTTCCCAATTCTTATACATTTTCGTGCTCCCGGGGTGAACCGAATACTTGGTGAAGTGGCCTTCATACATCACCTCTTCACAAAGTTTACCCCTATCTAGGACACACAAACGACCGTCCTTCCGAAACAGACTGTCAATAAACGAAAACCTAGAGTCGGCACTTTTCGCTGCATAGCGTTGCAGGCTTTCATCCAGTTCTGTTGCTTGCCGAACTCTATCCACCAGGTCATACTGTACCTCCGTCCAGTTTAAGAATGCCTTTGCAGTGGTATTCCTTTCAACACAAGAAATATTTAAGGCCTCCAGATCTCGAATTAGGCCTTCATCATGCCTTATAAGCCAATTTTCCCTTGCCGGAGTCCGACGACTCAAGGCATCAACGACCACATTTCCCTTCCCAGGCATATAGTGAATAACGAAGGTGTAGTCCCCAAGGAACTCCATCCACCTCCGTTTTCGCATATTCAAATCCTTCTGATCGAGCAAATACTTTAGACTCTTATGATCTGTATAGATATCGACTTTAACGCCATACATATAGTGCCGCCATAACTTTAGCGCAAAGATCACCGCGGCCAACTCCAAGTCGTGGACGGGATAGTTATGCTCATGCACTTTCAATTGGCGTGAGCCATAAGCAATCACCTTGCAAAACTGCAGGAGAACGCAGCCTAAGCCGCTCCCTGACGCATCACTGTATATCTCATAGCTGTCTGTACCACATGGCGACAACAACACAAGCGCCGTGGTCAAACGACTCTTTAGCTCATCAAAAGCTCTCACGCACTCCGGCGTCTAGACAAACTTCTGATCTTTTCTCATCAACGTTGTCAGAGTCAAAGCAATCCGGGAGAAGTTCTCCACAAACTGTCTGTAGTAGCCTACCAGTCCAAGAAAACTCCTGACTTCGGCCACTGAAGACAACACCGGCCAATCTTGTATGGCACTTATCTTTACTGGATCTACTGCTATGCCCTCTCCACTAACTACATGGCCCAGAAAAGCCACCGACGAGAGCCAGAACTCACACTTCGAGAACTTGGCATACATCTTATCCTCCGCAAGGTGTGCAGTACCAACCGCAAATGGTTTGCATGATCTTCTTATGACTGCGAGTACACTAGGATGTCATCAATGAATACGATTATAAACAAATCCAAGTACTCTCGGAACGTTTGGTGCATTAAGTCCATGAATACCGAAGGCGCATTACATAGCCCAAACGACATCACCGTGAATTCATAATGACCATAACGTATTCTAAACGCTGTCTTGGGTATGTCACCTTCCCTAATCCGCAATTGGTAATACCCGGATTTCAAATCTAACTTCGAATAGACGGTTGAGCCTGCTAGCTGACCGAACAAGTCATCGATTCGTGGAATCGGATACTTGTTTTTCTCTGTCAGCTTATTCAATTCGCGGTAATCAATACATAGCCGCAAACTACAGTCTTTATTTTTCAGAAAAAGAACAGGCGCGCTCCAAGGTGACATACTTGGGCGTATGTATCCCTGCCCAGCAACTCTTGCAATTGAACTTTCAGTTCGGCCATTTCTTTTGGCGCTACACGATAAGGCGAGCGGGCCACAGGTTTTGCACCTGGAACCAACTCGATAGCGAAGTTGATTTCCCTTTGAGGGGGTAACCCCGGAAGGTCTTTTGGAAACACATCAGCGTATTCTGATACAATCCGCCCCTCATTCACACTGGCCTTCAGCTCCACCGCCTTAATGAGTGTGAAGAATAACTCCACACCCTTCCGAACTGCATTAGTGACTTGGAGAGAAGATAATAACTATAAGACCCCATTTTTTTTTCTTTTTCAACCACCGGGGTCTTAGGCCCAGAACCGCCGCTTTGCGGTGATTCCTTCACGTCCTGAAGGGTCATCACCACAAGGCGCCGATTCTGCCGGCCAATTCGATCACAGAAAAGTAGTATAATTATTGAAGTAAGAACAATGCAGTCCACAATAATACATCACATGTAAATAAGATAAAATCTCCACGAAGGGAGTGTCCACAGAAATCATCAGAGTACTATAAATACGGGCCTATGCCCGGTACAATATGTCCTCACTACAAGTCTCTCATGCGGAAGCGAAAATAGAAACTACTCAAGGTCGAGACTCACAGTCCCGGCTGTGTGAACTCCGGAGCTAGACTGCCCCATCTCTAGGCGCACCGATCTCTGGGGCTGCTCCTCCATGCTGGGCTCCACGATCCCCTAAATGATGCGGTTCAAAAACCGTTAGTCATAAAGACTAAGCCCTATCATCCCCTACCCCTTCCCCCATGGCTCCTAGGTACCGAGCGGGGAGGAAGAAAGGGAAGGACATGATGGTAGAGATAAATCAAGAAACAGGTGACTATGGACTTAATCTAGCAAGATGTATTCGGTGAGCAGTTAATATGATTGTTATAATAGGTCTAGCAGTAAGAAAAGCAATTATATGAATTTAAACCTTCACTTATGCGAGAACACATAAGCAAAAGGGATCTTTTGCAAGGCTCCCATCGTATAGAGTGTCCCATACCACTTATACGTTGGGGTGTCGGTTATCAAACAGCAATGGTTGTTATATATTGAAATTAACCTTTGATTTATAAACTTGCCCACACAAGCTTATAGACCAAGGGGTCGTTTTGCAGGTCCTAATTGATGCAGGCCACCCCTACGCGACGCTAAATTTGAAAATAACAACAGGGAATTCCTATGGGAATTTATGCGAACACCTAACGAGCATTTAAAACAACCTAGGGGGCATTTCTACGAACACGTAGTGCGCGTGCGGAATTGGAAATTTCGGCGGAGCTTTGTTTGTAACGGCGCGATCTCACAAGGGGGTTTCTCCCAACCAAACATACACGAACATCCACATACATATAGCATACCCTAACACAACGCCTAAGCATTCATTTCCAAGCATTTCTATATCAATACGGAGCGTGTCCGGACTCAAGCCACGATCCAAAAATAGTCCGTAATCGGCCCTCAAAACAAATCAACGAGGATATACCAAGCCCTCTTGAATCGTCCGAAATCAAAGGGCTACACAAACCCCGATTTGCAAAATGCCCAAGGGGACCTATCCTTTCAAAAACCTTCGCGAAAAATCGGAATGAAACACAATAATTTTCAGATTTTAATACATGCCAATGGAGACAACAAATAGGATAAAATTTGCATTCATAATTTCCACCAAGCTCACAAAAATTAAGAGGAATCACACAAGATTTAGGGGGGAGAAATCGTTACCCAAAGTTCTGAAATTAAAGAGGAGGAGGAGGAGGAGAAGAGTGATAAATATGAAAGCGTCGCACTTCCACGGGTCGCCGGAGTCGCACCGGATGAGGGAGAACCGAGCCGTCTTCTTCGGAGTCACACCGGAGGAGGAACGAGGTCGCCGGGGCAGCAAGAACACTCCACCAAGAGGGGCGGCAGCACTTGAAATCTGCGGCTTCCAGTAGTCCGGGCTGGAGTCGGCCAGGCCGAAGAGAAGGGGGGGGGCTGCTGTCCACGGTAAGCAACA